>BSQW01000012.1:30004304-30604304 GCA_030161315.1 Eutrema japonicum | reverse complement strand
TTCGAAAGTCTTTTATTGAAGTAGAGTCTTAGGTGCACAAAAATTTACCATGCTTTTGAGTTTTTCCAAGGCATAACCAAGCTCGCATCTTTGTTGAATTCACCACCACCGATCGCGTATAGTCTTCATCATTAGTGACTGAAAGATGTGTAGTTCCTCCCTCTCTGGCGTTTTTGCACATATATGCACATAAATCATAAAGAGAGTTGCATGAGGTTTGAACAAATGCTAAGTTTCGGGTGGGATACCAACTAAAGATGAGCTGGCCATTCATGTACGACAAAGAGTGGTAAAAGGTGAAAGAACGTCATGAAGGTATGATTCGTTATCTTTGCCTAAACTTTTGATGAGAAAATTAAGTCAAGATTAAGTCCAAAATAAAATAGAGCTAGCATATTCCATCCTAGAGAATCTCTACGGTCTAAATTCCTCTAGGGATTTCGCATTAACAGAAACTCTAGCTACCGCCTAGTCTAGAACCAAATTACGAAAGCGTATGTTACTAGAAGATATCGTAGAAGCACACTGTCGGTTATCGTCATGGATTCTTTTCATCATTCTCTCAAAACGTATTCCTACGGTTTTCGAAAAGCTTGAAAATTTTAAGAAAAACGTCAAAAAATGCAAAATGCAAACACAAATGAAAGAAGTGGTGGATAGTAAGGGATGGAATCCTCCCCCAGACTTAAATCACATTGTCCTCAATGTGAAATAAATCGGGTAAGGACGAATAAATAGATGGATGTAATAATTGAAAAAGTTTAAAGAAAAATAAAACTTCGTGGATGTGGTTGGGGAATGGATTTGGGAATGGTTTTTAATCAATCGGGGATCAACGGAAATCGATCGGGATTGACAGATAGCTGGCCGCGGGTCGAAGGGTTGCAGCTGCGGCCATTGGCAAGCTGGCCGCGGGTCGGTTGATCATGGTTGAGCTTCTTTTACGGTCAAGTCCTTCCTTGCGGTTCGTGCTGGACCGAGCAGTTCCGAACCGTGTCTCATCTTTTTGTCTTTTCGGGTTTTTTTTTTAAATTTTGTTTTTTATGTTTTTTTATTTGTTTAGAAAGCTAAAACTAAGAAAAAGAAAACGTTAGTAGAAAAAGAAAGAAAACCTAAAAAGAAAAACGTACCTAAAATGGGTTGCCTTGGCCTCCCATTGAGCGCTTTTGTTTGAAGTCGTTTAGCTCGACATTGGTAACTAGGTGAGCCTAGTCGTAGAAGGACAGTGTCTTACGACAAGTCTTCTTTGATTTAACATTGTAATCCTTCGTATAGAACATATCACGCCATTCCCACTGAGAATTTCTGTCATAAAGTCCGAGATGGTGAACTCCTCCGGGATCACAATGAAAAAACAGATTTGGAGCTTCCTTGGAGTATGCTTCTTCTTCTTTGATATTCTCGGATGGTAGAGCCATGTTGCACGATGCATAGATGGTAGGCTCTAGATCAGTTTGTGTCTTGGTTGGAGCTTGAGTGATGATGGAGAAGAAGTCTTGCTCGAGGAAGTAGGATCGGGATGCAAAACGTCGAAGTTGAGATGAACAGGGACTGGCCGCGTGTGGAGGAGGCGGAGCCGCGGTGGAGAACAGGTCGGCCGCGGGTTGGGAGCACACATCCACGACGAATGGAGGTTTGGCCGTGGGTCGAGGAGGCGCGACCGCGGTGGTGTCTCAGGCGAACTTGCTCGAATCGTCATATCCTTTGTCTCCAATGATGTTTTCTGGTCCTAGGGGAATATTTGGATTCTCCTTGGCTTCATTTAAGTTTCCATCACGTCTCATATGATCAAGGGCAGAGTGTACATCGAAAGGGATTCTTTCGCACGTCAAAATTTTCAGTTTGATGCTTTTCTCTAGTGTGACAGATGCACCTTCTTCTAGAACGTTTTCAACGTTTTTTGTGGTTCCTCCAGGGTCTAAGAGTGGTTCATCTCCGCTGCATGTATTCACAAAATGAGAGTCACGATATTATATTACCTTGATCGAGCATGGAACGTCAAATTTTGTGGGATCCTCTTCTTTAGAAAGCGTTTTCAATGGTTGCTCGGATGCATCCGTTAGTGTCTCATCTTTCACGAAGTCTGCCTCACGCTCAATGTGGTGAGGAGTAGGAACAGAAACAGGTCCTTCTTCTCCTTGATGTTCTTCTTTGATGGCATGAGCTTGAGATTCCAAGGGACTTTTATTTGGTCGCTTCTTTCTAATCAATTTGGCTGCGGGTACTCCATCAACTACAGTAGCTACGTAGTACCCTTCGTCCTCGGCATAGACTCGTTTAGTTCTTGAATAATACTGTCCACATTAGCTTTGGAAAAATCTATCTCCTCATAGTTTCCCTCCGAAAATCTCCTTACCTTGGCCCTAAGCTCTTTTCCTTTTGATGCACTCTTCAAGCGTTTTTGTAGCAAGTCGGGTTCAAAGCACTTTTCATTAAAATCAAGGCATGGTGATCTAACAATCGATTTTAAAATGTTGACGAGTTCATCTGTGTAGAAGTTGTCTCGGTAGTGAGGAGGCATGTGGCATCCTTGAGAGTGGTTGGTCGGTGCCGGTTTCTGATCCATGTATGATGCAAACATCAACCCTAGCTTAGACCCAGCACATGTACCTGAGTTCGAGGATGCTCCAATGACACGTTCCAAGACATGGACACAAAGGGAAGGGTTCAAAATTTCAGTAGAGACCCTCCTAAACACATTGGAACTTGGATACACGTTCAGAAACCTTCCCCAAGTCCACAACCTTCAAGAGAGCTCCAAGGCACCCGATTTAGACATGATGGAGGATTTTGCACGTTTGAGCTTCAAGGAAGTTCAGCCTCGAACCAACCAATGTAAGTATATTTACTTGGCAGGAAATAGAGCTCAAAACACCAAGAATCTCACTGAGATCACATTCGAGCTGCAAGTTACCCATTTTTCAAGCCATGAAGCCGATGATGAGCAAATGGAGCAAGAAGAAGAATATGAAGCTAACCATTTGGAAACACTTGAAGATCTCAATCATTTCGACTTCAAAGGACCTCAAGAAGAAGAATTCATCAAGGACTTCAAGCTGCACGGACCAGAACAAGACCAGAACAACTCGGCCTCAACTAAGCTCATTTCAGGCCGAAACAAGGTATATTCATTTTATACAATTTGTGCAGGTAATAAGGAGTATCCCAGTGGTAATTATAATGTCAAGGGACCTCAGTTCAAGCCCAGAGAATGTCCCACGAAGCTTAGTTTATTTTAGTTTTAGTTTAATGAAACTTTCCTTTTTTTGGTCTTTAAACGTTTTGTAATTTTTCCTTTTGCACGTCCTGTTGTTTTGAGTCTTTGTTTTTGTTTTGTGTCGACCTAAATTAGGTCTTAAGCTGAAGAACCACTATATAAGGTTCCCCTGCAGCCTTGTAACTTTTCACCCTTTTTGATATTAATAAAGACGACGTTTTCTTCTTCTCCTTCAAGCGCAGCCTTGAGAGAAACTATTGCTCTGTTCTTCGTGTGTGTGATTCACACAAGATTGAGTGTATTGCAGTATCAGAGATCCCCTCACACTCTCTGTGGTGCCTTTGATCCATCTCGTTCAGATTGCTTGTGGAATCAAGTTGTCTTGTTCGATTGCTGTTTGTGGAATCAATCAGCAACCATTCACCCTCATCTCTACCTTCACTCATCATCCATTCAAGCTGTTGGTATTGAAACCGTGTGTAGTAAGGGAGGTGGACTCCGATCTTACATCAATGTAGCACGAGTCACACACATTTTGTGAGTCGTGACAGTGATGAGCGCAAGATGGGTCATAGTAACCCCGCTCGTAGTAGCAATCTCGCTCCAGAGGCGAGTTCATGTTTCAAAACCTGAAACAAAGAAAAACAAAAACGAAAATTAAAAAAAAAAAGTTTGTCTTAGAATCTATTTATTAACCTTTAAAGTGTGGCAAAACGAGTAGCGATTGCCTCCCCGGCAACGGCGCCAAAAACTTGATACGTTATCGGATTCGTCTCCCAAACTTCAGGTTTTAAATTTGTAAACCTTAAAGCCTCGAGTGAACAGATGTGCGTTGTAGTACTTAAGGTATCGATCCACAGGGAGAGAATGCTGGTCTGCGAGACCTTAGACACTGTATAGTAAATAAACCTAAAACGAATATATGTTTATAGGGTTTTGTCACGAATTCAAAACTAGGAATCTAAACTATACTAAACTAGACTAAACTAAACTAAACGAGAAAATAAGAAAGCGAACGAGACTAAACTAAGCTAAACTAAGCTAAACTAACTGAATAAGTAAATCTAATCTAAGTGAACAGTAGCAAGCAATAATTATTTCGAGGTTGTAAATCAATTAACGAAGCGTTGGGCAATCGGGAAATTTCTTGGGTTTATGGCCGATTTTTACTAAGGAAATTTCTAGGATTTCTAAAGTGACTTTTTGTCGACTTTGGGTTCTTGAACTTGGAACACGTACGATGCGTGTAGTCTACTCCCGTAATCCTACACACCTACTCACTTCAGTACTCGGACGGTAGCTTTCGACTCCGCCTGCGCAAGAAGTGAATGATATTCACAAAGGTCGTTTACGCCCACAATTCCTCCGTAAGTATACTTCCGAAATCTTACGACGGATTTGCTCATCTACCCTAGGTCAAGCGATTAGATACATCACTTCCGTGGCCCTAAAACGCCTAATATCAGTTTCTAAGATGGTTAGTCAAGCAACGCATTAACAACAAGGATATAACGAAGAACCCTAATCGGTATCCTAGACTACAAACCTAATAATAATTGAACCATAATCTCTCCTTCAAACCCCTATAACCAACGAGAGAACTAGTCACCCACGACCATGCAAGACAAAATCAAGTTTCTGAATCACACAATCAATATATACGGAATCGAACAAAAGGGTTCAAGGGAAATTCCTATCTCCCCAAACAAAGAACAAAGAACAAGAGCAAAAGTTTGGTGCAAAACAAGTCTAAAAGTGTAACAATAGGAGGCCACGAAATTGTGGATGTCAAACAAGTATTTATAAGTCTTCAGCTCGTTTTCGTCGAGTTAGGGTTTGACGAGAAAAGACGGTTTTGGTCTCGGGTGAAGAAACGACTTGAATTAGGTGAATTTGGCCTGGCCGCGGGTCAGTTCTCTCCAGGAGTGGCGAACTGGGCTCTGGCTGCGGGTCCGTGCTCTCCAGGAGTGCTCGGCTTCTCTTCGGGGCAGCTTCATCTGCCTTCAGTTTTTTGGGTGTATTTAAGGATCCAACTATTGGATTTCTTCCAATCCAATTACATTTGAAAGCTAGTTGTGTGTACTTTGTTGTGTCCAAATTTGGGGATGATCGGACGGTGAAAATGTCTCCATTAGCTGCAAGACTTCTTGACGGTCCGAGTTTATCCAAAAACGTACTTTTGCTCTGAAATGCATTCTTTAATCCCGAGTTACCTGAAAAGAGTTTTAAAACCGCAAACATGTGAAACCCATAATAAAAGCATAGAAAACCAAGTGGAACAATTATTAATTCTAAAATATTTAGCAAAACGGGTAAAAATACGGTGTTATCAATGATACAAATGTATTATCATCATTTATATAATCGATTCTGATAGCGGCGATGCAAATTAATGTGTCGGTTATAGTAAGTGATGGAAAATTTTCCATTAGTTGTAACAAACGATGTCTTTATGTGTCAGTTACCAAAAATGATATAAATATTTATGACTGTTAGAATAACCGATTTTAATATTTGTGTCTATTGTTATAACACATGTTCTAAAAATCCCCGCATAGCTCCGATTACTCCCCGATTAGTCGCTAGTCCCACCCCATCCGCCTAGTTTTTTTTTTGTTTTTTTTTTTAAATTATTGTTTAACAAAAATCTTGAAAAGTTCTAATTTGGTTTTACTATATGGTTAGAAAGTCATTAAAAGTTATTAAAAATGCAAAAAAATCATTAAAAGTCATTTAAAATCATTAAAAGTCATTAAAAGTCATAAATTTATAAATTAATATGTTAAAAAGTCATTAAAAGTCATAAATTAATAAATTTATGAATTAATATGTTAAAATGTCAATAAAAGTCAAAAAAAACTAATCACCGATTAATCCCCGATTAATCACCGATTAATCCCCGATTAATCACCGATTTTTGGGCTAGGCGTTAGGCTCAACCCGACCGCCCGACTAGTGCCTAGCGCAATTTAGAACATTGGTTATAACTGATGTAAATAATTTGTCTCTTTTTACAAATGATGATAATATTAAATCAGTTAAAATATGTGATGCTAATACTAGTATCAATTCTTATAAGCGATGATAATAGTTGTATTGGCTTATTTATCACAACTGGTATTAATATTTGTAACGTTAATACATAAATGACAAAAATATTTCTTTCACTTGTTCTAATTGATGTTAATATATTATTGTCGCATCACTTTAACTTCTTGTCACTAATACTCACACATCACTTATGTATTTGAAGCAAGATTTTTTTCATTTATACTTGAAAAATTATATTCGTAAATAATTAATTGAATATATAAAAGAAATCGAGAAACAAAAAATGTATCAAATACAAAATCTACTTGATTGTAAAATAAAATTGTCTAAATAAAAACATATGTAGTCAACAAAAAAACCATAGCTAAGTAAATAATAAAACCAGTCTTGTAATCCTAAGTTCCTAACTACTAGAGGTGCCTCCCATGTACTAATTGTCATTTCCTCTAGTTTCTGTTGCCTAAAAACAAAATTAAACAATAAACTAGTCCTTTGTTTAGATAGGATATTAAAAAATTGAAAAATTAATAAACGCTGAAACCATTCATAAAAGTACCTGAGAATTTTGCTGATTGGCCAAGTTCGATAAAACATCAGCAAAATTGGGTTGATTGGGCATGTTTGATAGAACATCAGCTAAATTTGGCAACAATCCAGAAGTATATATAATATACAACTAAGGGGGTTTATGCCAAAACCGACCTAAAGTATGTTTTAATGTTCGATTTATATCTTAAGTTTGCGACAGCTCAAATACAGACTTAATGTTTTAAAAATTCATATTTCATACATGTAGTTTTTATTTTGTGCCTATTCATACTGTTGCCATCACGGAGCTAACGTGCCGTTAACGCTGGTTCACGTGGATGCCACGTGTGCAACGACGTCGTTTTGGTTAAAACTCATAATTGGCAAAATTAGTCAAAACGTCATCGTTTTGTATGTGGCTTATTTTAGGTTTTTTTTCCCGACGAACACAATTCTTCGATGATAATTTTCACTCTCCTCTCTCACTTTCTTCTCGTTATAATACAGTATTTGCTGCAAGGCGGATTGAATCCTTTTTGCTTAGTAAAGCATGTGCTCAGCTTACCCAAATCAAAAGCTCTGGTAAAGTTATTGTGGAGAGGTCGGAATTTCTCTTTGTCGATTGGAAAATGAGGTAATATTCTCTCTCGATTATGGGTTTTTGGTATTTCAAAGTTTTGATGTGAAATTGTTCTCGATTCTGTTTTTTTTTATATTTCAAAGTTCAAACCTTTGATGTGAAATTGTTCTCGGGATTCTGGGTTTTGGATTCTAATAGTTTATCTTGTTTTTGGTTTTTTACATTCGATCTGAGCATGAAGCTTTTAAAATTATCCATTTTTTATGTTTGTTTTAATTGTGATGTCAGTTTTGTTTGATGGATTTGGTTATGTTTAACCTGTCTTTTTGTGATGATTTTTCAGGATCTAAGGAGTTTGATGAGGAGGAATTGGAGAAAATTAGTGTCGGTTAGTTTGTTTGAGGATGCTGGTTTTTGAATGCCATTGTTTTGGCTTTGGTTAGTTAGTAGTAACTTCTGGTTTTGGCATGTTTTTGCCTCGGCTTTTGATTAGATTATATTTTCCACTGATTTGGATATCAATGAAGTACTACCTTTGTATTAAATTTCCCCAACAGTCAAACTCAAATTTGCAAATGAAACATAACTTGCCGAGTTATTAAATTTCCTGTAAAATTTCCCCAATTCTATTTCTAATGTTGAGTTCAGTGGTTGAAGAAAATGACTTACGACATGTTATATCAGATTCTTCGTTTTAACACACGACCTCGTCGTCTAGTCATGTTTCAACAAACATGTTGGCATCCACGTCAGCGAAATATAACAGAACGTTAGTATAGTCACTTAAAATGTATGAATAGGCACAAAATAAAAACTACAAGTATGAAATTTGAATTTTTAAAACATTAGGTATGTATTTGAACCGTCGCAAACTTTATTTATAAATCGAACATTCAAACATAATTTGGGTCGGTTTGGCCAAAACCCCTACAACTAAGTAAACAATAATATGCACCAGTAAAATTTAAAGGCTATTTACTATCAAATTACCTGATCAGTAGTAGAACCAACCAAATGTTGGACAAACCCGGCAAAATTCTGGATTTGGCTTTGCAATCCCGAAACTTGTGACCGCAGTTCAACAACTTCAGAATTTGATGTTTCTAATATTAGAGTAGTAGGCTGTTTCAATATATTTGAAGGTGTGGGTCCACGTCCGACACAACGGTTGTATCCTGATCGCTCTGGACCAAACACTTTGGAGTATTCATCATATATACTTGCAGTGATATTATTTGACCTTTTAGCTGAAGGATTTTGACTCATCAAACGGTGAGTTCATCCTGAAATGTTTGATCAACATATAAATAAGAGCAATTATTAATAATTCTATAATCAATCTCTATACGATCAAAAAACTAAATGCACGAATTTTTGCCTCCTCATATACAAAACTTCCATCATGTTTCTTGCGACTTGCGATGAAAATTTCTCCTCTACGTACATGGTGTTTTTCCTGTCTGATTTTTCTAAAGAAACATGAAAAAATAATTAACGAGAAAACATTACGTAAAAACCATATATAAAGTGTTTGAGAAATCATGCAAAATAAATTACTTACAATTTCACGTTGTTTCCTCGCAAAACTCTTTCTTCTGCATAGATGTGGCATAGTATGCTTGTTTCGGTTATTGATATTTCGTTCCCGCATTTTCTGAAAGTTCATATATATAACCAAAACGTTACTCAATTGACATGATATGTGTATGCATATATAGTATATTCAGTGTATAGATGATACCTTCCACTTTTCAGTGAATCTAACAAAAACAAAGTTACGCCGTTGATCATCTGGAACTATGGTGGGACGATTCAACATTGTTTCATTTCGGTCATTCTGTTTGTACATTTTCCAAAGACGAACTTTAAATTCCCTGCATTTTCTCCCTAATACACTTAGCACATAGTTCATTCTTGACTCCGGGTTATCAAACAGAAATTTTGCATGTAACAGAAAATCAGAGTTTTTTGTTACTTAGCTTCAAAAAAACCATGACTTGAAATTACAAGAGATACACTCATAACATGCTCTATGACCAAACAACTACGGAAAAGGTTCAATCTAGAAATAGAAGCCATCATTAGTTCAATGGAACTAGAAGAACACGTCTGGTCCGAGCCAATCCTCGAAACTGACCGTACCGACTCTATCGGGACGAATCGAAGGCTAGAAAAGCATCTAGACCAGTCCGCATACCAACGACGTGGGCGTCAAGATTCATCGACCAACTTACCATTTTAAGACTATTGGTAGAGAGAAAACTAAAATGGAACGACTATAACTGGAGCTGGCACCTAACATTCCACCCGAACACTTAACCATGGCCGAGAAGGACCTAGCTGAAGACTTCAGCCAATTGAGCTTGGACCAAGCATCGATTGATGATTCCCAAGGTATGAGTACTCGTATAGCAGGTTAAGGATCTCAAGAAATCGAGAAGAGCTCGATGGAACGTCAAGATAGTCCGAAGACAAGTTATCGTCTTGAGAGAGACTAAACAGAGCAAGAACGTGAGACGAATACCAAGAACATGGAAGATCTTCAAGGTGAAGATCATTCTGACATAGAGGACGTGCAAGAAAACTTATTTAGCAAGGAACACGTCAAAAAGGGCCCAAGAACATAAGCATCTCAAGAAGCATCATTTCGGCCTCATGCGCGCCAAGGTAAGGTTTACTCAATTTATATTATCTTTTCTGGTGCAACAAGCCTCAACAACGGCTAAGGAAGAGTTCAAAACGACAAATATCAAAGATTTTCATGTCTTAAGTCTTGCAGCCATAGTTTCTATTTTTGGTTTAAATAATTTTTCCATTTTCTTTGAAACGATGTGTTTTGTGTTTTTTCTTTTGTTTAGTGTTTTACTTTGTTGTGTTTTGCGTTTTATTTTTCGATCTATTAGGTCTAGCTGACGAACCATTTATAAGTTTTTCCTACAACTTTGTATTCACCAACTTTTTACCCTTTATCAATAAAGAGTCGCATTTTTTTCTAAATGTTCTTGAGAGCGATTCTCTCGTCCTTGTTCTTATCTTGTGTGTGGATTCACATAAGGTCGAGCAACTCTGCAGTATCAAAGTCCAATAACAGCCATGTGGGGCACTTCAATCCGCCAACACCTCCATTTAAACTGATCCCACACGAGAGAGTGACCACTAGTGTGTTAGATCATCACCTTTGACCATCACTCGACCACAAGGAAGAGTGACCGCCAGTTTGTGGTTTCATTCAATCCTATCTCACATAAACTCACCACCGAATCTTATTTCAATCTTCACCAAAGCTGCACATTTAAAGGTGTGCACCTTCATTCAAGACAAACTTGGTTTAATTGACATTCACTAGCCAAACTTAAGGGAGAATGTTAAAATATAGTCGTTGGTCTTCTTGGCTTGCGTATAATCTGTTGGACGAAAATATGCCGCACAGACTTTATTAGTACAACAGCTCGAACCATGTCATTAACTCTCCTTGGACGAAAATATAAGTCTTTTCTCTCTCCTTCATTATTCTCCTATTATTTACAGTTGTAACAGCTGCTAATTTCTCTATATATTTGTAAATTCTTGTACATTCAGATTAAGTGAAATAAACAGATTTTTTCTGTTCACTAAGTGTTATATTCTTTCTATTTTCTATCTTCTCTATTCTCTCTTCCACAACATTTTCTACACCCTGCTGAAGACAAAGTACAATATTTATGTGTTTGACTCAATTTATAAGTTTTTATAGATTCAAAACTCGATAAAACAAATATTATATATTACTTTTTAGAGCATCGTAAAGATTTAGTGTAGTTTGTGATTTTTTTTTATTTACAAAGAGAATCTAGTATGTTTCTATTCAACCTTTTGTTTCTTTTGTAGTGTAGATTTGAGAGTTTAAGAGTGGATTTAGAGTTGAAGAGTGAAGATTTGTGAAAAACAGAGTGAAGAACAAGAGAGAGAGATGAGAGGACGAAATTAGAGAGAGAAAGTGAGATTAAAGCTTATCTCATCTTATTGCTCAAAGAGTGGTATATCCACACATATAAGTGGCTAAAAAATACCTAAAGATTGATTACAAGTGGTTAAACAGTACCTACACCAACCATAAAACAATCTTACTAACTAAGCAAACCAAAACTTATCTAGTTAACAAATATCTCTGTTTTCACTGTTCATAGGCGTGCACTGTTCATCCGAAGGTAAACTAAGTTCTCTAAGCTTCAATTTAACACTCCCCCTCAAGATTGGCTGATGAAGATCCAATAAGCCAATCTTGACATGGAGATCATCACACACTCTTGATGTTGTCGCCTTTGTAAACACATCTGCAAGTTGGTTTGAACTCTTTACATAGGATGGAGAGATTATACCTTCTTGGACCTTCTCCCTGATGTAGTGGCAATCCACTTCAATGTGTTTGGTCCGTTCATGGAATACTGAGTTAGAAGCAATGTGTATTGCAGCCTGGTTATCACAATGTAGAGTAATTGGTTCAGAAGACTCTACTCCAAGATCTTTTAGAAGCGCCTTCAACCAAACTAATTCCTTTGTGATATTCCTCATTGCTCTATATTCAGCTTCAGCACTTGAGAGAGAGATCACTTTTTGCTTCTTACTCTTCCAAGTGACAGCATTTCCTCCAACAAATGTGCAATAACCAGTGGTAGATTTCCTATCAATCCTATCACCTGCCCAATCTGCATCGCAATAGCCAACAATGTTTGTGCTATTATTGCACCCCATCCATATGCCCTTGCCTGGTGAACCTTTTAAGTACCTCAAGATCCTTTCAGCCATCTGCCAATGGTGGTGAGTAGGAGCTTGCATATGCTGACTTACTTGGTTCACAGCAAAGCAGATATCTGGCCTAGTAATGGTAAGGTAAATCAGCTTCCCTACAAGCCGTTGATACTGCTTAATATCCACAAGTGGCTCCCCCTTACGATCCTCCTTGTAGTTCTCTTCAATTGGTGTCTTAGCTGGTTTTGACCCGAGTTTTCCAGTCTCGGTCAGAACATCTAGTGTATACTTCCTTTGAGAAAGAAACAAACCTTTCTCAACCTTGCACACTTCAATCCCAAGGAAGTATTTCAGTTCTCCCAAATCTTTGATATCAAAAGACGATTTGAGGAAGTCTTTTGTATGCTTAACACCAGCAACGTTATCACCAGTGATAATAATATCATCCACATATATAAGCACAGCAACAATACCTTTCTCCCCCTGAGTTGTGAATAGGGTATGATCTGCTTCTGATCTCCGAAACCCTTTCTCAAGAAGGCAATTGCTCAGTTTTTGGTACCACATCCTTGGAGATTGCTTAAGACCATATATAGCCTTCTTGAGTTTACAGACTTTACTGCTATTAGCCCCATCGTGAAAGCCCTGAGGAGGCACCATATATACTTCTTCTTCCAACTCTCCTTGGAGAAAAGCATTCTTTACATCCATCTGCCATAGATCCCAAGACAGATTAGTAGCAAGAGAGAGAAGGACACGCACAGAATGGAGTTTTGCTACTGGGGCAAAAGTTTCTGTATAGTCTTCTCCATATTTCTGAGTGTATCCTTTGGCAACAAGCCGAGCTTTATACCTCTCAATCTCCCCAGAGCTGGTATACTTGATTGTGTATACCCATCTACAACCCACCAGCTTCTTATCATCAGGTAGACAAGTCATCTCCCATGTTCCATTCCTCCTCATAGATTCAATTTCTTCAAGCATAGCCTTAACCCATACCTCACTCAAACAAGCCTCTTCATAGCTCGTTGGTATTCTGTTTTGATCAATCTTGCTTAAGAACACTTGATGTTCTGTTGGAAGGTGAGCAACTGAACAATGTGCTTGAATTGGATGAGCAACCGCTGTATTGTTGTAGTATACTCTAGTGTTTTTCCAATTATCAAGTCCAAACCGGACCCTTTCACTCCTTCTAAGATGAGGCGGAGACTTACTCCCACTCCCCTCAGTTGGTTCCAACTCACCACTAGTCTCCTTACTACTAGTCTCCTCTTCTTCTGAATCTTCCGCCACACTATCTTCCAAGGATGCTGGAGTTGAACCATCTGTTTGAGTCTTTTCCTCTTCTTCTGAATCCTCCTGAGTAGAGATCTCATCATTAGCATCATTCATACCTTCTTCTTCATGAATCTCAGTGTTTGTCTCATTCTTTCCTGCTAAATCATTAAGACCATTGAGAATAAACCTCAGAGTAGTTGCTCTATCAAATCCAGGGGAAACCATATCCTTCAGATTATCCCAATTCTTCTCACTGAAATAACCCTTTTCCTCATCAAACTTGACCTCTCTAGATACATACACCCGTCTGGTCTCTGGATTATAGCACTTGTAACCTTTCTGAGTAGAGGAATAACCCACAAACATACATTTGATGCTCTTGGGCTCTAGCTTGTTTCTTTGAGCTTCTGGTACAAACACATAACAAACACAGCCAAACACTTTAAGATGCTTAATACTTGGTTTGTCTTTGGTTAGTACCTCATATGGTGACTCTCCACTAAGAGATTTGGTAGGCAGCCTGTTGATTAAATAGCATGCAGTCATCACTGCATCTCCCCAATACTGCTTTGGAACACATCTGTCAAACATCATTGTCCTAGCAACCTCCATTAGATGTCTATTCTTGCGTTCAGCAACTCCATTTTGTTGTGGAGTGTAGGCACAAGATGTTTGATGAACAATACCAAGCTTTCTCAACAAGTCTTTAAACTGGCTGCTCATATACTCGCCCCCATTATCACTTCTTAAGATCTTAATCTTGGCTTCAAACTGTGTAGAGACATAATTTTGGAAGTTCGAAAACGCCTCAAACACGTGACTTTTAGATGGCATAAGGGTGACCCATGTATATTTAGACTTCTCATCAATAAAAGAAACGAAATATTTATATTGATCACGAGAAGCACACGGTGCTGTCCATACATCAGAGTGAACTAGATCAAAGCAACCATCATACACAGTAGATGATTCAGGGAACACACTTCTACAATGCTTTCCTAGAATACATGCTTCACAACTATGATGATCTTGATCTAGTCCTGGTAAAATGAGCTGGAGGGTTTTAGAGTGAGGGTGACCAAGCCGAGCATGCCACACTGAACTAACTGAAACAGAGCTTAGAGCCGATGAAGAAGCAGCAACTTTATCCACAGCTGCTTTATCCAAAACATATAAACCATCCTTGGCGCATCCTTCGCCAATGGTGTCTCCTGACTTATTGTCCTGAAACCACATCTCATTAGGACTAAATACAGCCAAACAATCAAGGTCCTTTGTAGCTTTTTGAACAGACAACAAGTTAGACGAGAATTCAGGAACAAACAGAGCTTTAGTCTTCTTTTTAAACAGCTCTAAATCACCAATTCCTCTAATTGGAACATCTTTCCCATTAGCAATAGTAACCTTCCCAGCATGAGGTGTAACATTGGTAATCAGCTTATCATCACTAATCATATGATCCGTAGCACCAGAATCAACAATAATAGGTTTATGTTTTTTAGAGGCAGCTAAGCTCTTACCAGATTCAGTGAGCTTTGCAATGCTCTTGATGAGAGCATCCAGATCACCCTTTCTTACCACATCCTGGTAAGCATTTGCAGCATATCCAACAGAACCCCTGCTCATTCCTCTCTGCCCATAACCAACAGCACCACCTCTCTGACTTGTTCCTCTCTGCCCATAGCTTCGCTTGAGATGAGGAAACAGAATCCAACATGTATTTTTGGTGTGTCCCTTCTGCTTGCAATGCTCACATATCCTCTCCCATGTGTTGCTCCTTTCAGTTTGTTGAAAGACCCCCTTGCTTACATGTGCAGCCTCACTAGTCCCTTGAAAAAGACCCTTTGATCCCTCTTCCTTCTGGATCATCATGCATACTTCATTCAAAGTAGGTAGGTTCTCAAACCTCAAAATATGATGGATCAGTCCTTTGAATGATCCATTAAGAGTGAGAAGGAGACCGAAGACTTGATCCTGCTCACGCCTCACATTCATCTCCTTCACATCAGTAGTGGGAGGTCTCAACATTTCTAGCTCTGCCCACAGAGCTCTAAAATCCCCAAACAACTCTTTGAATGGCTTCTCCTCTTGCTGGAGTTCATTCAAAGCCTTCTTCACCTCAAACACTCTACTCAGGTTAGACGTGTTACCATAAACACCCATCAGGGTATCCCATAACTCCTTTGCAGTTTCAGCATATGAGTAAGCTGCAAGGATAGAATGCTCTAAAGAGCTCTGAAGAACAGCAAGCACAAGCTGATCTTCCTGGATCCACTTGGGATCCTCTTTGCTGGTCACAGATTTGGAAGGATACTTCACAACTCCAGGAGACTCCACAGCTCCTTCATCCGTTCCGGCTTCACCAGCGCCAACAACTTGCGCTGTACTAGTCTCACCAGCATGCTCACCACTGGAGCCAACACCATGCCCTTCACTAGGGCCAACAACATGCTCCCATAAACCACGGCTGCGCAGAGCAGTCTTTGTAGTCCTCGACCACAACAAATAATTGTCCCCTTTAAGAACAACAGGAAGAGTGATAAGTTTATGATTCTCCATAAAGATGACCAAGAACTTGCGGAAAACAGGTCTCAATGAGCGATCAGCTCTGATACCATGTAGATTTGAGAGTTTAAGAGTGGATTTAGAGTTGAAGAGTGAAGATTTGTGAAAAACAGAGTGAAGAACAAGAGAGAGAGAGGAGAGGACGAAATTAGAGAGAGAGAGAGAGATTAAAGCTTATCTTATCTTATTTCTCAAAGAGTGGTATATCCACACATATAAGTGGCTAAAAAATACCTAAAGATTGATTACAAGTGGTTAAACAGTACCTACACCAACCATAAAACAATCTTACTAACTAAGCAAACCAAAACTTATCTAGTTAACAAATATCTCTGTTTTCACTGTTCATAGGCGTGCACTGTTCATAGGCGTGCACTGTTCATCCATAGGTAAACTAAGTTCTCTAAGACCATCTCCATTGCACGTTATTAGGAGTGTCTTCCACATTTAATATAATAAAATTTAAGAAACCACAGTCTCTGGGTGTCTCTGCGAAGACACTTATCTTCCTACAAATCGCCACGTGTCGCAGTCTGATTGGCCAAGACAAAAAATATTAATAAATATAATATTATATAAACTAAAAAAAAAAAAAAAAAATTCAGAAGACACCCAATTAGGTGTCACCGATGGTGATGCTCTAAGCTTCAATTTAACATGTAGTTCTTAGTTAACATTGTCTCTAAGTCTCTTGCATAAATGTCAAAAGTATTGGAAAAAAATTGCGTGTGCTATGTGAATTAAAACTGTAAAACCTCACAAACATCTCAAAAATAACTATATTCATCATATTTTTTCTAATGTTTGAAAACTGGTGTTTATGTTACAAAGACCTAGTGGTTATTGGTTCTGAGTTTGGCTCCATTCCTCTGCTTGATCAGAAACAAAAAAAAAACAACAAAAATTAGTCGTGCTTACACTTCATAAATCAGTGACACAGCAACAAATCAAATCATGCAAGTCCACATTCACAAGGCATTTCAAGTATGAAGTCACTTAATAGATAGCAAAAAGAGAAAAGCCATAATCAATCATTGGGGTTCGAGCTTTGAAGCTGGGAAATTCCCACTGTACTCAAACGAGTCCTTACCATAAGGATCACCAGATCCTTTGTTTGCTTCCTCGTACGTTCTCGAAGTCGATGCTGAATCTACATTAGGATTTAACCCCGCAAGCTGCATTATGTTCTCAATCTCTTTCACAACCTCACCCATCGATGGTCTATTCACTCCTTCCTCCTCCACGCATCTCAGAGCCAAATCTACGTACTTCTCAAACCCTTTCAGATTGCTGCTGCTTGCGATAATCGTCGTGTCCAACAGTTCCTGCAGGTCATACAAACTCCTTGACTTATTCATCTTCGTCTTCACCTCTCTCACAACGTATTTGCCTCTTTCTATTGGACTTTTACCGGTTAATAACTCTAGCATTACCACACCAAACCCGTACACATCGCTCTTCTCCGTCAGTTGATTAGTCATGTAGTACTCAGGATCCAAGTAGCCCTAATTCCATAGAAATTTGTAAGTTTTAAATGATTCCAAGAAAGAAAGATACGGAGGATGATTGATTGATTCTATACTCACCATGGTTCCTTTTACTTGTGTTGTCACATGAGTTTTCTCAGGGTCTCCCACTAGTTTGGAGAGGCCGAAATCGGCAACCTTTGCGGTAAGATTTTCATCAAGTAGTATGTTATTTGATTTGATGTCTCTGTGTATAATTGGAGGATCAGCAAGCTCATGAAGATAAGCCAAACTCTTCCCTGAACCAAGTGCTATTCTAAGCCTTCTTGTCCAATCCAGTCTAATCCCACTTTTCCCTGCATTATCACCAAATTCAGCACCCAAGAACTGTCATAATTCTTAATAGAGAGAGGTTTGGTATTACCTGAGAGACTGTCTCTAAGAGAACCATTTGGAATGTACTCGTATACGAGCATTTGTTCACTTTTATCAAAGCAGAAGCCCAATAGTCTAACAGCATTCTTATGATGGACCCTTGAAAGAAGCTCGATCTCAGTTTTGAACTCTAGCCCTCCTTGCAAAGATCCTTGTTGAGCTCTTTTGATTGCTATGAGTTGTCCAGAGGGAAGAATTCCTCTGTACACCTGTTTCACCATCAGATTTGGGATCAGAATTTCAACTCAGGTCATTGCTACTTTCAATTGATGCCATTGAAAAGAGACAAACCTTGCCATAACCTCCACCCCCAACATCATTTGCTTCTGAGAAATTGTCAGTACATCGCTTCAGCTCTTCAAAAGTAAAGGCTTTTGCTCCCATTAGCTGCGGAGCATCGATACTGCTCTTACTCGTATCCCACTTGGCTGCAACATACCAAATAAAGAAGAGGTTGTCAGCATTTTCAATCCAAGGGAGGAGTATTTTGTAGTAGTAAACCTTTTCCTCTTACCAAAAGGATTATTTTGACCAGTTGCTCTATCTGCTCTCTTCCTCTGCCTGAGAGCGTAAACACCAGCTAAAGTTAACAACAATAGAAGAACCGCAGCACCAACTGCTGCTCCGATTATAATGCCTGTGTTTGATGACTTGGAACCTCCTTCATCTATATGGCAAAAAAAAGCAGAGAAAATGAGTTATATGGAATTCATTTTAGCTCTAGTTTGATTGTGTGTGTTGATCATACCGGAGAACTGACTGTAAGGATCGGCTCTGAAAATGTAAGGGCCAAATATAGCAGGAGGCTTATAAGTCTGGTTGCTAAAGGCAAAATTAACAAGTAACATTCCCGTCTCATTAAAACCCTCTCTGCCTAAAGGAAAGACCAAGAGATCTATTAGAAGCTGATGATCGGTTGCATTCTCTCTAATGTTTCTGATGCCCACGGAGTCCACCGGATAACTTAATTTCTTAAAGAAATCTGCTATTGCCTTCTGGAGAATGTCGAAGTTGGTGGAGTTGAACAACCCTGAGAAGGAAGGAGACCTGAAGTAGAGTGTTCCTGTAAATGGATACGCACAGCGGCACGAGGGACTCGTTTCCCTGCCCCGATCACAGGGTGTACAGGTTGATGGGATGGTAGAAAATGAGGTATTGTGTGGTACTGCTGAGCAGTAACTTGGTCTGTTCCCAAACTCCTGGCACACTGGATTATCTGCCAATCTGTATATATATCAACAAACATAAGCAAATGACTAATGAAAAAAACCAAAAAACCAGTTTGATTTCTGACCAGAATACATACATTACTTGGATGCGTGTATTAGCTGTTGGTTGTTTATAAACATCTATGTTATTGTATTGTAAATCAACAAACTCCAACTGGTTGCTATAGGTTGTACCAAAGTCCAAGGTTGAGTCTATCCCATTGCTCTTTAGGATACTGCAAGTCAAAAAAAGCACAGTAAGTACAGATTTTACAACATTGAGTTGGTTATCCGATTTCATATATTGTTGGACTCTCACACTGTCTGCAACTGAGCAGGGGTGAAAAATGAGATTGGTATTGAACCATTAAGTTGGATCCCTTCCATTCTTCTGAAAAGGAGAAGAACATTTGTTCTTAGAAAGTATACACATGGAGATTAAGAAAAAGAGATATTCCTCATACAATGTTGCTAAGGAGCGTAATGAAGAGATCCATGATGGAATTGGTGAGAATTCGAAAGTGTTATTGCTCAAGTCTCTGATACAAAACACAAATCACATTATGGCATTAGATTGATTAAGAATGAATGTTTGAGGAGGAGGAGAAATATAGAAAAACTTACAACGTGTAGAGACTGGTCAAGCTTGTTAAATTTGGAAGACTACCAGTAAATTTGTTGTTGGCCAAGTACCTAAAATGGATTCAACTAGGAACTCTTTTACCTTTTTTTCCATTAATATCTACAAAGATAGAACAAAACTCAAGTTGTTCACTTACAGTTCTTGAAGATTTGTGAGATTATTAAGACTTGCCACGTAGTCTATTCCTATCAAGGCGTCTATAACACAGAAAAGAGCATATGAGATAAAAAGATGTTGGCATAAATAAAAAAGTTTTAACAATCTTTTACTAGCTACTTACAACACCGTCAGCGTTTTAACGAGGCTGAGGCTGTCTGGGACTTGGCCTGTGAATTGGTTTCCGTCGAATAGCCTATAAAACAACAAACAATGCAGTTTACTACTTTACTACTCTCAGCTTTTGCAAACCCTCAGCTTTGATAAGTAATATGAAGCATACACATGTATCAAAGTCATTTTTGAGCTGAAAAGCGTGCCTGGGATTTCGCCCGAAAGCTTGTTTTTTCCAAAATGACTGCAGGAGAATGTGAAGGAGAGTCAGACTAATTAGTAAGCTAAAAAGAGTGGTTATATGAAAAAGAACTAAAGAGATTTGGGATTATATATACAAATGCTTAGTTTCAAGAAGCATGTCAAGTCCAAGTGAAGAAGTCCCATTAGAAACTGGAAGCTTTCCTTCGATCTGATTGTCAGCTATATCGAACCAATATAGTTTCGATAACCGTCCAATGGAAGGTGGGATTGTTCCACTGAATTGATTTAAATTCAGTGAGCTGTATGGAGGAAACACAAATTAATACTAATGCGATTACAGAGGCTTGAGAGTGAAAAATGAAAAAGAGACTATTTGTAATAACAGGAAGCAACAAAATCTTACAGATAGATAAGTTGTTCAAGAGATCCAATAGACTCAGGGATTTGACCACTGAAACTACATCCCACAAGTATCCTGGAGAGTAAAAAGAGTTTAGTTGACATAAGAGATAAGCCAAGGAGATAAATATAAGTTTTACTATAGATCCAGTGATCTCGTTTGCTTACAAGTTCCTCAACTTCTTAAGTTCACCGATATTTGGTGGAAGTGGTCCGGACAGTCCAGTATTGTATGACAAATCCCTACAAAGATTGGATCATAAGATGAGAACAAAATCCATAAGTAAGGGAAGAACATAAAGAAGAAGAAAGACACATACAAGATCTGCAATTCAGACAAGGTTGCAATATCCGCGGAAAGCTTTCCTTCCACGTTAAGGTTACCTAGTGATCTACAACAATACAAAGTTCAACGTCTGTGTATGATTATTGGAACAAGCAGCAACCAAAAATAAACAACAACAAGTTGTTACATTGAAACGACGCGGTCATTGCGACATGTAATTCCAACCCAATTGGTTCCACAAGGATCAGAGCCTTCCCAACTATCAGGAGACCTGGTCCATTCATCCTTCAGGGCTTTTAAAGCAGTAGCTGCACAAGTTTTTTAAGCAATTCAAAGATTTTAAAACTTTTATACCTGAGAAACCATCTACTTAGTTATACTTGTAGGACCAAAATTTACACTACAGACAGGAAAGATTTAATCACAGTAATATGTAAATAAACAGTTTAAGGAACAGACGATTTATAAACGATAAAGCAATACAAGATCTGAGGAGGCGAGATAAATCTCTTTCCTTAACTCTAAGAATCTCCCGTAGTGTGACGGGGTTTTATAGATCCATGAGTCCCAGGATACAACCAAAGTTTGACTGAATCATCAACACCATGATTCATGTCTATCGACCATTATTCTACGATACTCTCGAAATTAAAACTTACTCTAAGCAGTAGGGAATTGAAGAAACGATTGCTAGAACTTTTAGTAAGTGTTTTTTGTGTATCAGAGGATGATCTTTTAGGTGAAAATCGTGTTGTATATATAGGAAAGAGGCTAGGGTTTTTCCATGACAGAAAAGGAATATTTCTAGAATAACCTAGGCGGCTGCGATTTTTTAAGTCGGCCCGCTGGGTATCGATCGATACCAAGGGGTATCGATCGATACCTCAAAAAGTCCACGGGCCCAATCAAGGCCCAAGATGCGAACGTCGCACGTATGGCTTTTCTTCTCTCATGTTGTTCATTTAAGACACAACCATTCCAACATATATACACGAGAAAACATTTCTCGGTTAATGAAAACATTTCATTAGAAAGAGCTTAACTCATTTCTTTTCACACTAACACAATTTTATCAAACCCTCAGGCTTTGACAAAAAATTAGTTCCAACAATCCCCCACATGAATAGAAATGACTCTAAAACATATGAAAATTGTACAGACTAGACTTTACTAGACATACTTGACTAGACTCATCTAGACGTAGACAGACTTTCGAGAGAATACGAAAATGTAACTGTCACTGAATGGTAGCGTTTTTCAGCTTTGAACCAAACAATTTTAATATCTGTTGCGTTTACTCGGCCAGGAGGTGAACATGATGTCTTGAACCACCCGGATTTTGATGTAAACTGATACAACAGATATCGCACAGCGACATTTTCTCGTAGAACTTTGTTCTCTATTGGGTTCATTTTGGCCTTGAACATTCCTGGTATTCGTGAGTGAATTTGGAGAATATAGCCTTATCCTTCATTCTCCTAGAAACGGCCCCATTTCACACTTCACAAGGTGATCTTTTATTAGCTTGTTTTCAGAAGTGTCCTGTCACACTCCACTATATACACAGCTATGCAATCATTAAAAGCCAACGCTTATCCTTACTATCCACAGGTAGCACTGTTTTATCATCCTAGGAACTGGGCAGAGACATAGTCTCACAGTGCTCAACTCGAATCAGTTTAATTTTGTTTCCCTTTGAACCTAGATCTTGGGATCTCCAGTCACATAGGTTGGGTATCTGTCAAACGTCATCTTTTTCTATAGGCTTTAAACCCATTCCTTTTGATGATTTTACAATTTGATCTCGCGGCAAACCTTTGGTAAACGGATCCGCTAGGTTATCAGCCTACTTGATGTAATCTATCGTTATTACACCAGTTGAGATCAATTGTCTAATGGTCTTATGTCGTCTTCTTATATGACGAGACTTGCCATTATATAGATTACTCAGTGCCTAAGAGATATCTCACTAACTCTCACAGTGTACACATAACGATGGCACTGATTTTTCTCCCACATCGGGATATCTTCCAGAGAATTTCGAAGCGATTTTGCTTCCTCTGCAGCTTTATCTAAAGCTATAAACTTTGACTCCTTGGTTAATTAGGCCAAGAGTGCTTGTTTGGAAGATTTTTAGGATACTGCTGCATCACCAAAATATTATCCACTTATAATATCTGTCAGGTTTACGAGACCAAGAGGTGAACATAATGTCTTGAACCCCCAGAATTTGATGTAAAACGAGACGACATATAACGATGGATAATTCAACATTCTAGTTATGGTTTTCCACAGAGTATGACCTGGATTACTCATGTAGCGACTTGAATACGCTAGATCGGATCTAGTACGATTCATTAAGTACGTGAGACTTCCGATAATTCTTGCATACATCACTTGTGATACAACTTTATCACAATTGGATTTATTGCAATCTTGTTTGAGTAGTTCTCAAAACGTTCTAGGATCTTGAGACAAGATTATCCACTAATCTTATGTCTATCAAACTTCCCACTAAACACTTTCTTAGTGTGTTGGATTATGTCCTTCTTGCTTCCATGATGAACGTGTCAAAACGTATCCATGTGGAGTACTTTTGATGTATATCACCTTAAGTGATTTTGAAGCTATTTGACATCACTTTGTTGTCAAACTTTCCAAGCTATTGCTTAGGAGCTAACTTAAGCTCGTATAAGGACTTTGCAAGTCTACTTATTTTCTTTCCTTGTTCAGGAGTGACATAACCCTCGGGTTGTTTCATGTAAATCTCCTCTTCTAAATGGTCGTTTAGAAAGGCAGATTTTACATCCATTTGATGGATTACAAGATCTCATATTGCTGTAATTCCAATCAGCATACGACTAATTTCAACTTTAGCCTCTTCTGCTTCTTTACAGAAGTACCAGAATTGCTCGATCTAGGTCCAATGCCCGTCAAGCATCGATCGATACTCATGGGTATCGATCGATACCTCTAACAGCGTAAGAGCCCAAGAGATCAATTGCCCGCTTAGAGCTTATCCTTTACTTGGATGTCTGGTATATCTCATTTATACACCATAAAACAATCAGCACTACATTGTGTGCATATTCAATGAAGATACAATCCACCGTTTTTGGTCCGATTGTCAGCTTCTTAGGTGGTTGCTAGGCACCCCCACACTTTCATGTATTTGTATAAAAACACATTACTTTTCCAAAGTTTGCATGAAACATTTCCAGTGACTTTGTGTAGTATTTAGTTCAGGATATAACTTGTGGTAAGCAATGCTTCCCCCCACATTTCTGGACTAACCCAGATTTTTGTAGGAATAATGAGTTCATCAAATAATTCGGTAATTTGTTATGAGACTCCATTAGATTCCAGTGAATATGGATCAATCGTTTGATGGATAATACCATGCTCATGTCCTCTATCACTTCAAACTATGTTGATAGTTCTTTCGAGTTGGATTTCAACCTCGAGTTTAAACTCCTTGAGTTTTCCAAGGTCTCGTATTTGCTTCTTAGCAAATAGACATAACAATATTTCGTACAATCCTCAACGAAAGTCACAAAATATTTTTCACCACCTTTTGTATAAGTCAAACCAAGAGGTTCGCTCGATTGTGGTGTTTTAGTGAGTTTGGTTAGAACGTAAACCTCACACTCATCTTTGCTTATTTTGTATTTCAGGATCTCATTCAATCTACGCATAGATTCGAATATAATGTGACTGAAACATTCAGATCAAATACTAAGAGATTCTGTACCATAAGCAAATGATTCTTTCTCATTTAATGTCAACACCATTGGTTACATTGATTTTAAGTCCGACTGTCTCAACGTTAATTTGGATCAGTCTGTCCTTAATATAGACAACATTATTTGTCAATACATGTTTAATTAGCATTGTGCCATAAATAAGATTTTTATGCATCTTTAGCACATGCTTTACATCAGTGAGAGTGAGCTTCTTTGAAAAGTCAACTTCAGCACTATGAATAAATTCTTGTCATTATTTATGGTAGGAGGGAAACATTCCCATCTCAACGCATATATTGGTATAATACCACCACTCATGTGGGTTATGCTCAACCATATTGACTCCGAGGATGACATTACACATGTCTATCTCGACTACATTGGCTTCAGCCATTCCATTATTTTTTACACCACCAGATCTAACAATGATCACAACGGTGTTGTTAGTCATATTGAAATTTGATTTTGTTCAAGAGAATCAAACCAAATTAATATACTAACCAATACCCAACTCTCAAGTTAAATGGTAAAATTAAATTCAATTTCTAGAATTTAATAAACTTAATACAATATCGAATTGTATTAGTATTCTTGAACTCATATCAAGAATCGCAAGAGTCCTGTTGAGTATCGATCGATACCAATGAGTATCGATCGATACCAATGAGTATCGATCGATACCTCAAAAATCCAATGATTTAATTTTTCGATTAAATCAGCCTCCAATATTTAATTGAACTTCAATTAATTATTCCAAAAGTCGCAAATTTTTGGACACATAATATTGAGCTACACGTCTTTAAATTTTGTCCAAGGCTTTATCTTTACTCCGCAGTAGAAAGATGTATCAATATCTCGTGCAATCGTCTATGAATGCCATGAAATATTTATTGCCTCCTCTGGTTTGAATATATTTTAAATCACATAACTCTGTGTGAATTAAACCTAGAGGTTCTGTTGTTCTTTGACCGATGGGTGATGGCGTTTTAGTGAGTTTGGCTTGGACACAAACCTCACATTTGTCTTTGCTTAATTTGCATTTAGGAATCATGTTCATGTTCATTAATCTACTCATAGATTTGAAATTAACATGTCCTAATCGTTCATGCCAAATATTAAAAGACTTAGCGAGATAAGCAAATGGTTTCTTATCATTAATCTTTAGGGTTCTACGAGGTGGATGCCTCGGTTACATTATCCTTTCGGATTACTTCCTCAACAGATATCTTACACAGATTATCACATACAAAACCCTTACCCACATACATCCCAATTTTCGTTAGGATTAGTTTATCACCTTCCAGCTTCACAGAGAATCCATGCTTACTTATGAGCGATCCAGAGATCAGATTCTTGCGTATGTCTGGTACATGGACGACGTTCGTGAGAACTAGTTCCTGTCCAGAGGTGAGCTTTAGAACAACCTTCCCGTGACCATCAACTGTCGACGAGGCGGAATTTCCCATCAAGAGTTTATCACCACTCTTGTTCTTTGTGTATGTCGAGAACATCTCGCGATCCATACAGATGTGTCTGGTTGCACCACTGTCGAACCACCAAGTCTTTGGATGGCTCTCTGCAACATTGACCTCAGTGACCACAGCACACATGTCAGCTTCTGTCAAGTTTGCTTGAGCTTTCACTGTTTTGATCAGACTCGTAGTCGTTTGATCCACTTTGTCACTGGTTTTCTCCATAGTTCCAGAGTTGTTGTCAACGTTGTTTGTCATTTTAAGCTAATGAGAACACAACTTTCAGTTAGTACCGATATATAAACTCAAGAATCGCAATTCTAAGACTGATATCGAACTGAATCGCATTGGTGTCGATCGATACTCCTTAGTATCGATCGATACACACACAATGTCTATCGATACACCCATATGGTGTCGATCGATGCACATACAGTGTCAATCGATGCATCACTAGTGTCGATCGATACAGACTTAGTGTCGATCGATACACCCTAGATGTCGATCGATGCTCGATGCACATACTGTGTCAATCGATGCATCACTGGTGTTGATCGATACACGGTAGGTGTCGATCGATGCTCGATGCACATACTGTGTTAATCGAAGCATCTTGGTGTCGATCGATACACATTGAGTGTCGATCGATACACCCTGGGTTCCGAGTGAAGCTCGATGCACATACTGTGTCATTCGAAGCAACCTGGTATCGATCGATACACGCTCAGTGTCGATCGATATACCATGGGTGTCGATCGATACAAGTGAATTTCACAGGATCGATCATAGCACTAGTGTCGATCGATACCTGTGTCTTATACACAGTATCGATCGACATAGACCAACTTGGTCGATGCAAAGTATCGATCGATACACTGAGGTGCCGACCGATACACTGTTTGCATGGTATCGATCGATACACTTAAGTGTCGACCGATACAATTTAGTCCAATATCGACCGATACCATAGGGTGTCGATCGATACTCACAAGGCCTCGATCGGAATCGAACCTATCAAGAACAGATGTGTGTTCGTTGATTATACCGTTCTTTAATCGCAATTAAAGACGGTTTTTTTTTAGAAGATGTTTAAGCAGATCTGCTTCTACTACACGTTTCAAGTTGCTAAACAGCTGTTTGATTAACGTTTGAGTATCACTAGCAGAAGAACATCTTCTTAAAAAATAGAGAGAGATGAAGATTGCCTCTACTACACGTTTCAATTTGCTAAAAGCTTTTTGACAACGTTTGAGTATCATCAGCAGTAGAAGAATCGTTTAAAAACCGTTTGAAAACGTTTATTTACTCGTGATTAAAGATCCAATTGAAGTATTAAAACAGAAATTGGATCTTCTTAGAGTTAAGATTGTAGGACCAAAATTTACACTACAGACAGGAAAGATTTAATCACAGTAATATGTAAATAAACAGTTTAAGGAACAGACGATTTATAAACGATAAAGCAATACAAGATCTGAGGAGGCGAGATAAATCTCTTTCCTTAACTCTAAGAATCTCCCGTAGTGTGACGGGGTTTTATAGATCCATGAGTCCCAGGATACAACCAAAGTTTGACTGAATCATCAACACCATGATTCATGTCTATCGACCATTATTCTACGATACTCTCGAAATTAAAACTTACTCTAAGCAGTAGGGAATTGAAGAAACGATTGCTAGAACTTTTAGTAAGTGTTTTTTGTGTATCAGAGGATGATCTTTTAGGTGAAAATCGTGTTGTATATATAGGAAAGAGGCTAGGGTTTTTCCATGACAGAAAAGGAATATTTCTAGAATAACCTAGGCGGCTGCGATTTTTTAAGTCGGCCCGCTGGGTATCGATCGATACCAAGGGGTATCGATCGATACCTCAAAAAGTCCACGGGCCCAATCAAGGCCCAAGATGCGAACGTCGCACGTATGGCTTTTCTTCTCTCATGTTGTTCATTTAAGACACAACCATTCCAACATATATACACGAGAAAACATTTCTCGGTTAATGAAAACATTTCATTAGAAAGAGCTTAACTCATTTCTTTTCACACTAACACAATTTTATCAAACCCTCAGGCTTTGACAAAAAATTAGTTCCAACAATACTTACCGTCTAAACCATTTGTGAGTGCAGAAACAGAACAAGTTTGGAAGAAAAGCAAGATCAGGAGCATAAACGCTCCAATTCTTGAATTCATCTTCAAACCAACAAAGAATCTCTTTTTCTCTTCCTCTGTTTCTAATTGTATCTCAAGGAAAAAAGCATGTGGTCTACACAAGTTATGACAGAATTTCTGAATAAAAATTACAACCTCCTCGCAAACAAAAACATGTAGACAATAATGTTAACAAAAAGGAGAAGACTTTGAACAAATTGAGTGAAGAAAAAAAAAAAAAATAGGGAGTGGACCATAAATAAAACTTGGTCAACTTGAAACAGCCGAGAATGGGATTTAAAAAGAAGATTACAATTCAAAAGGGTAATGGGAAGGAACAAATTATGAACAATACATTAAAGTAAACATATGAGTTGTCGTGATGCAAACCTAGTGTGGCACCTGATTTTGATCTACTATATTAAATACACTCATTATTGATTTCGAAAAAAAACAATTACAAAAATATCTCCAAAGGTATGATTTGGTTGGCGAAAAACGTTTTCATTTATCTCACAAAAACAGAGACTTGTGGAATAGAGTCGTGGTCAGCGATTATGCAGTGATATAGCTCTTTAAACAGAAAAATGGAATCAAGTCACGGTCGAAGAAAAATTCAGCACAAGAGCATTTACCAACTTGATATGATAATGCTAATTGCAACAATGATGATGCTTATGATTTGATGATATATATTGACCAATACTCCTAAATTAATCATGGAATAATCTAGTGGGTATGCAGAACATATATAAATAAATTGGATGGCCCAACAAGCAGTGAGAAGAAGTTGTGTAATCAATTGGGTCTAGCTTAAAAGGACTAAACCCTTAAATGTCTTAATGCTCTTAATTATCAAGGAAAACTAAGAGAGTACAAGTAGCAGGACAATTAACAAAAAAGTGGACAAACGTCTTGGCAGTGATGTAATGTCTGATGTATGTCGCATTGTCCAACATATAATGTTTTGTCGATCAACTTGATAGAGAATGGAAATGTTGGTGTCCACATACTACACTCATGGGTCGTGTATAGTGTTACGTCTCACAAATACTCTACTCGTTACGTATGTTAATTTCAATGTGCATCTCACCACTTACATTGTAGTCATCAGCTTAGACCTGTCGAGCTCAGTAACGCAGGCTTGTGATCCGAGTGGAGACAACAAGGTGATGGGACGTTCGGTCGATCTTATTGGGCCATGTTCGGGTTGGGCTATAATCTGGCTCGCCCATTCCAAGTTGGGAGTTAAGGCATGGGGTTTGAGCGAAGGCTTGGGTCACATGCATTCTAGAGTGGGGGAGACTGCGTGAGGCTGGTTTCACAGAACAGTGTTCACCTCCGGCTCTTAACAGTGGAAGGTTTACGGGCCGTTGCTTTCCGATCCCACTATGACCCAATAGGCCGATCTAATTGAATCATCTCTTTAAAAAAAAACAATCAGCTTAGAACTCATGATTAATAAGAACAATTAAGAGAAATACTTTTTCCCCCTTTCACTTTCTTTGGATATCCACAACTTCAAAAAGTTAGTAACTAACTCGTAAAATCAACGAACTGTTGATCCCTTAAACTGTTACGGCTGCTACAATTGGTTACAAGCATACCACATCAACTAAAAACGATAGAGGGGTTACAGATATTCAACAAGACCTACAGAAAACTCTCTTCGAATACTTTATTTTAACATATCTTACATCTCAGGGAAGATTGCAACTCCTAAATTGTGTAATTCAAAACTTCTAGTGCAGCTGTTTGATTTTTCCCAAGAAGATGTATAAAGCTCATAAATTATTTGTAGGCTTGCGGTTTATACCAAACCAAAGTTTCTAAACGGAACCGAAATTTGGTTAATTTGGTTTTCGTTCAGTTACTTGGTGTTCGGTTCCATACCTCTGAATTTATCATTTCTTCGTTTTTTTTCTTCTAATTTTTCCTAACCGACATATACCGAATTATATCGAATTTTACGAAATTATTTTTATAATTCCGAACAGAAGAACCAAATGAACCGAATTTGATAGAAAAAAAACCAGAAACTTTGGTTCAATTCGGCAACAAATTTAAATAACTTAACTAACCGAAATCAAAACGTAGTTTACATTGGTTAATTACTTGGTTTAGATAAACCAATCACTTAAACATTCTAATAGAAAGCATATTGCAAATGCAAAGATGGCTTGGGAAATTGGTTTTCTACCTCTAAGTCTGATGGTGTGAAGAAAGAACACGCAAGCATGGAATCGTGCCTGAATCAACCACAATGTCATCAGGAAAAGCTCAGACTTGGGATTTTTTAAACATATTCTCTGAAGCAGATACATACCTGGAAATGGAGTTCAATGCAGATTCTGGATTTGATCCTTTTGGCACTCTCTTATTAAAACAACTTGGATTTGACATTTGACAGCAACATTATCCTCTTTGCCTTACCTTGCAACCTGAGAATCATCTGTTCTGCGGAGGATCGCACTAAACTGGAATCTCCTCCGTCTCCTTATGCGGTTCACAATCGCTTCACCGAAATTTGCTTCGACCTCCAGATGCGATTCTCAAGCGAGTTTGACACAACAGTGCGAAATCAAATTTCATTCTTGAGATTTCACAGCAACGGGACATCTGAGATACCCTATCCCGGAAAAACCTTAATAATTAACTTGATTTGCACTCCACGCCACAATGATCTCTTTAAACAAAACTTGAAAGGGAAAAGAGGGGTGAGTATTTTGGGAATACTCAGCGAGGATGTGCTTTTGGGCACACAAAATTCTTAGACACATCATTTGATATAGCAATAACGAGTATACATAATATAGACATTAAACACATGTAACAACCAATCTAACATAACTAATATTACTATATAACATGGTTATAATATTCATAAATAAAGATAATCATTGATTCATAACAATCAACCTAGCGAGTCTACTACAAATTCCCAAAGAACATCCGCCCAAGGTACTCATTCTCATGCCTCGATCCATACTGGGCTTGACAAATAATAGTAACGGTGTCACCACCCCCATTCTGGGCTTGACAATGGCTCGTCAGCCCCTTCTCGATCACTACAACTTCACAGTACTCAGTCCCTCGTTGTAGGCCGTCAAACAATTTTTCGATCACTAAAACTTCTCAATATTCAGTTCCTCGTTGTAGGCCGTCAAACAATGAGTAACACTACACCTAACAAATGTATACTTCATAACCATATCATCATTTTCAATAACTACTCATTACAATTCAAATATATCTCATCAATTATCAATCATGTCTAATCCCCATACCATGCATACACTTATTACTAGTCAACTAACACATCATAGGAATCTACAAACTAGTCCTCACCTTTGCCTTTATGTTGAAGTTGCCAATTCAGCCAGATTATACAAGACGAGAAGATTCAATGATAACTTTCATCACGAATTTCTGATCTGGATTAACTTGGATTTTCCGGAAAGCTAAGACCCGGGGCTTTACAGAGGTATGTAGATCGCTTCCTGGCTCCTTCTGGTTCGCCGGATAATCTCCTTACAAGATGGCTGTCTGAATATTCTAACAACAAATATTAATCTCAGAGAAACAACAATAACTTTAGATCTGTAGCTCCAAATGGAGATCCGCTTTTGGATATGCCTAGATCTGGGAGTCTAGAATATTCTTACCAAGTTTCAGCTTGATCCGATCTGATATGGCTGTCCGATTTTCTTCTCTTCCAAAACGGGTCACATCTGCCTTCTAGGAGGATGCGGCGGCTTCTCCTTCGAGGTGGGTCGACGTTGGTGGCTCCAGCGGAATTCCGGCAGGGCTTCGCCGCACCAAGACTCTCTGACATCCTCCAAGTCGTGGCTCCCACTTATATAGAGGTGGAGAGTGAACCCTATGTCTAATCGCAGAAAGTCGGAATTACCCTTAATGATCTTCTTGGGTTTCATACATTTGGGCTTCTCTTCTTCTAGATATAGGCCACAAAATTAGGTCAACAAAACCTTATGATCCACTTTAAAATGGTCTCAATACCCATTTCTTCTTATGGGCTTTTCCTTAACCCGAAACAGGTTTGACGCTTCGTCTAATGCTCCTTTCGGCCCAATACTTTTTCATTATTTGGTTAAACTCTTCTTTAGACCAACTTGAGATGAAATAGGCTACGGTCTAAAAGGTTTGAACGCGGAAACTAAGAGGCCGAAAAATTGCCTCCTTTGCAAGCTAGGGTTTTCTTCTTCAGAAAGTTAGGGTTATGGTTTCTTTGGTCGCAAGGTTTAGGGTTCTCGCCTCAAGGTTTTAATAAAAAAAAATAGGCCATAAAACTCATTCTTGGGATGTCACAAACTCCCCCACTTGAAATAAATTCGTCCTCGAATTTGCGGGTTGCTTCTCCCCCACTTGATTTTCAACCAGTCTTTGGAGCATTCTCCCTTTTGATGTTTGATCGTGACATCCCAACGTCCACAACCTCGCGTTCATTTAATAATTGGCTACGACCCTTCGCTTTACTCTCTGGTGCTCCCTTCTTGCATCGACGTGCTCATGCAGAATTATGGTCCCATGAACTTCACTTGAATACTCCGTCGCGAAGCGATTGTTGACTTAACTATGCACCTGATAGAACTAGAAAGAACTTAGATTATAATCTCTATCAAATCCTTATACCCAACTAAGACACAGAGCAAAAATTACTTACCCTCCGAGTCATAACTGGAGTGGCCTTGACCTAGGCTCTGATACCAAATTGAGACACCATATCCCGGGGAAACCTTAATAATTAACTTGACTTGCACTCCACGCCAAAATGATCTCTTTAAACAAAACCTGAAAGGGAAAAGAAAGGTGAGTATTTTGGGAATACTCTGCGAGGGTGTGCTTTTGGGGCACACAAGATTCTTAGACACATCATTTGATATAGCAATAACGAATATACATAATATAGACATTAAACACATGTAACAACCAACCTAACATAACTAATATTACTATATAACATGGTTATAGTATTCATAAATAAATATAAGCATTGATTCATAACAATCAACCTAGCGAGTCTTCTACACATTCCCAAGGAACCTCCGCCCAAGTTACTCATTCTCATACCTCGACCCATACCGAGCTTGACAAATAATAGTAACGGTGTCACCACCCCCATTCTGGGATTGACAATGGCTCGTCAACCCCTTTTCGATCACTACAACTTCACATTATTCAGTCCCTCGTTGTAGGCCGTCAAACAATTTCTCGATCATTACAACTTCTCAATATTCCGTTCCTTGTTGTAGGCCGTCTAATCCCCATACCATGCATACACTTATTACTAGTCAACTAACACATCATAGTAATCTACAAACTAGTCCTCACATTTGCCTTTCTGTTGAAGTTGCAATTCGGCCAGATTATACAAGACGAGAAGATTCAATGATAACTTTCATCACGAATTTATGATCTAGATTAACTTGGGCTTTCCAGAAAGCTAAGACCCGGGACTTTACATAGGTATGTAGATCGCTTCCTGGTTCCTTCTGGTTCACCGGATAATCTCCTTGCAAGATGGCTGTCCAAAGATTAAAATAACAAATATCGATCTCAGAGAAACAGCAATAACTTTAGATCTGTAGCTCCAAATGGAGATCCGCTTTCGGATATGGCTAGATCTGGTAGTCTAGAATATTCTTACCAAGTTTCAACTTGATCCGATCTGATATGGTTGTCCGATTCTCTTCTCTTCCCAAACGGTCACATCTGTCTTCTAGGAAGCTGCGACGGCTTCTCCTTCGAGGTGGGTCGACGTTGGTGGCTCCAGCGGAATTCCGGCACGGTTTCGCCGCACCAAGACCCTCTGACATCCTCCAAGTCATGGCTCCCACTTATATAGAGTTGACATAACATATCTCCTTCTGTCCTCTAGCAATGCAACCACTGGTTTGCATGCATCTCCTTGATCCTTACTAGGTTGCTAGACATAACATGTCTCCCTATGTCCTCTAGCAATGCAACCACTGGTTTGCGTCGAGCCTCTTTCAAGACATCATTGTATGATTCATCACTAATATTGTTTTCTACCGCATGGGGATTTGTAATATCACTGAAAAATGTCGTGCAATAAGACAAAACAAACTAAGCAAAACCAGCGACAAAACAAAGCAAAGCCAAAAGCAAAATCATAGAGAAAACCAAGTAAAACCGGCGACAAAACAAGAAGCAAAAATCAGAGACAAAACCAAGCAAAACCAGCGACAAAACAAAGTAAAACCATTGATATTTTGATATTTTACATGAATTATAACCATGTTTTTTCTTGTTTTGATGCATTTAGATTCATATTTATATATGTTATTACACTACAAGAAAACAGCCCGTTCCCGACCGGAAATAATTGGTCGGAAATTCCCGATCAATTTCTGACGAAATACCGAGGAAAACAAAACCGTCTGAAATTGGTCGGAAATTTCCGACAAAATTTAAGTGGTCGAAAATTGGTATGGAATTCCGACCAAATTCCGACGACTTAGAGACCGATGTAAGATCATCGGAAATTGGTCGGAATTCCAATTTTTAATTCTGTTTTTCCGACCAATTCCTGAAGGTTTTTACTTAGCATTTTTCAAACATTTTTATTTAGATTTCCGACTAATTTCTGACGGTTTTAGTTTTAGCCGAGGAAAATTGAATCCCCTGACTAAAATTGAAACCAGGGGAGTTTTCCTCGGATAAAACTAAAATCGTCGGAAATTGGTCTGGAATTTCCGACCATACGGGGTTTCGAAACCTCAAACCGCAAAAATTTGATTACACTTATGTTTGCTAGGGTTAGATATGATATTTTCAAAGAATTCAATGTCCAACTATCTTAAGAATCAATAATTTTGAGCATTTAATCCAAACCTTACAAGAAAACGAAAAGTGTAAGTATAAGTTCTATGTTTCGTTAAGAGAGGTTAAACCCGTTCTCTTATCGATTCATAAAAATTGTCATATACTATATTTATGTTTACCTTGCCAGATTGTTTTTAGACATAAGATATTTAGATGTTTTTTAAAGTCTATACGGTATTCAAATTTAGGATTTCATACCCTAAACCCTATATGGTCGGAAATTGGTCTGAAATTACCGACCAATTTACGACGAATATTAAATTATTCGACATGCATATTTTTAGAATGGTCGGAAATTGGTCGGGAATTCCGACCAATTTCCGACCACTCTAAAAAAAACCCGGGAAATAAACCGCCAAACAAAATTTATCGAAATTCATTGTACGCGGTTTATTAAAAATTTCTGACCAGATCCCGACCGTATGGGTCGGTCGGAAATCGGGTTCAATAAATCGAAAACTGTTCTTCTTCTTCCTCATTTCCTTTCATCTTCTCTCCTTCTTTGGATCTCGTCGCCGCCGCCGTCCGTTGCTGCCCTCCCCTCGCCGCCGCCGTCCAAGGTATCTTCTCCTCTCTCTTTTCTTCTTCCTCTTCTCTTCCTCTTCTCCCCTCCTTGCTAACTTCTCTCTCTTCTTTTTTAGGTCGCCGCCGCCGCCGTCGAAGACCCTCGCCAGATTTGCCTCCATGCCGCCGCCGTCGCCCATCTAGCCATGTAAGAATTTTTTTTTTCCCTAATTGATTTTGTTAGATTTGTTTAATTTGTTAGATTTGTTAGATTTTAGGTTAATAATTTGTTATATTTGTTAGGTTTGTTAGATTTGATTAAATATGAAAGGTTAGAATTTAGGTTAGATTGTTGTTAGGTTAATAATGTGGATTTTGTGTTTAAATATTTTAGAAATAATATTGAAAACAATAGGAAAATATTTTTGTGTTAATTGTGAAATAGTTTTATTATTTCACAAGTGATTTTAATTTTTTTAGAACTTTATAATATTTTCTGCATTTTACAAGTGATTTAAAAAGTTTTTACAAGTGATTTTAAATGATTTTTTTCATTTTACATGTGATTTTAAATGTTATAAGGGTTTTAGAATTTTTTTTAGAATATTAGTAATTGTTTTGCATTTTACAAGTGATTTTTAAAAACATTATGTTATATAAAACGTTTTGGCAAATAAAACTAGTTCTAAATTTTCATAATTTGTTTTCTGTTTTTTGGAAATATTTTTAGTATTTTCTACATTTTTAATGATTCTAACAACTAACAAATTTTTTGTTTTTTTTGTAGGTCGTACGAAGGTTTCGATAACATTCACTGCGGTGATTCGTCTCGCGAGGCATTCAACCACATCAACTTAACGATCCGCCATCGGAGACCCCTAGTCCAAGACAAAGTGCGAACGTTCCGGAGTCGCACAGTCAAGCTCCTGCAATCATGTCCATCGAGGAGTTAGTCCAACAACCGGAGAGGGACTTGCACATCCGGTCGGAAATCACTGGCCTGACGGATTGGATGAAAGCGAAGTTCTCGGATTTTCCGGGCACGGGATCGGGATCGGAAACGGGAATTTAATTTTAATGTTTTTGTAATTTCAAAACAATTTTATTTTATTTCAAAACAATTATTATATTTTAATTTTAATTTTGTTTTTCAAATTATTAATTTAATTTAATTTAAAACAAAATCACTAATTTTAAGAATTTTAAAAATACTGTTTTTTAATTACCCGTCGGAAATTGGTCGGAAATTATCCGGTCCGGAATTGGTCGGAAATTATCCGGTCCGGAATTGGTCGGAAATTTAGTCCCGTCGGGAAATCGTCGGGAATTCCCCGACTATTAATAATCGTCGGAATCCAGTCGGGAAAGTGGGTGGTCGGAAATTGGTCGGAAATTTCCGACCAATTTCCGACCATTTTTTATTTCCGACGCAATAGTTCCGACGGACAAAATCGGTCGGAATTTCGTCGGGAAAACCGTTTTCCGACGGCTTCCCGACCGATATGGCCGTCGAAAAACGCCTGCATTCTTGTAGTGCTAGTTGCATTTTGCATCTCTATTTGCATATTTTAGGGTTTGGAGTTGAGTGAAGCATTGGATACATAATTGGACCAAGAATGAGTCATTTGGAGCAAAATCTGAGGCATGACACTTCCAATCGACCTGGCTGGTCGATTAAACAGACCAGGGAGATCTAATCGCCGAAACCTCCCGAAGTGACTTGAAGATCGTGCTATATGATGGGTTTAAGTTTGATTTTTTTTCTCGGAGGTCTGCATAAAATTCATAGATGATCGAGTAAGCTTTCGTTTGGTGGCAGTTTCAAGTCATTCAGAATAGTTGTTTCAGAGATACCGAGATTTTAGCAAGCATATGTCTGTCTGGAGATTCAATCGACCATGGCCAGGCGATTGAAACTGAGAATTCAACCGACCCCCCCCCCTCCCAACGGTCGATTGGACCATCATTTAATCGACCAGTCGTGCCCGATTGAAATGCAGATGATGCCATTATGATCCACACCGGTTCGCCCCCTTTGATATATATATGTAATAAATCCTATTTTGTGAGGGATCTTCTTTTCCCTTTGCAAACTTGTTTCTTTTTAGATTTTGAAATATTTTGTAAGAAATATCATTGGTTTTAATGCAATTTGAAGTTTCATTTCTCTAATCTATCTTCTTTTTATCATATAATCATGATCCTTAACACTTTCTACATAGGATTTGTTGGGGTCTTCATGATTAGTGAGAAGTTCTTTTATGATCCATGGGATGAGGCGGATTAGGGTGATGATTTGAGTAGATCTATGATGTTATAAGAGCTTAGTTTAGGTAATATTCTTTTAAGTAAGATTAATGCTAAATTAGTTTTGATTTGGTTGATTTAGAACTTAGGGAATTTCATACCCAAAAAGTGTTCGATGAAATTCTAAAAAGAATTTTTTTAAGAGATTTCCTTGCTTAGCCTATGGAAATAGATGTCTAAGAAGTTTATTGGTTATATGATCTTGAGATTAATTCTTGTTGATTGCTTAATCACAAATGAAAATTTCTTCTTGATTTATTAGTATTTAGCAAAGTGATTAGTGTTATGGAAATATATTAGTCTTAATTAGTGATATCTAAACCAAATGATTAGCATTGTTTGAGTAATTGGCATCATGTATTAACTCTAGAATCACCTCAAATCAATAACCTCATCCTAAGATTCGCTTTTAGTATTGATTTTAATCTCGTTTAGCTTCTTTGCTTAGTTATTTCTGATATACTCTATATTTTACTGTTTTTAATAAGGATTTTAGTATTTTATCTAAGCATGAGGAATCTAAGCATGGTGGGCTAAGGAATCTAAATGATGATTGGGAGACTAGTTATGAAAGCAAAGAAGAGCTAAAGGAAAAGAAAAGATAAGAAGCCAATCCAATTGTTGTGGAAGGAGAAGAAAAATATCCCATAAATAAGGAAAGGAAAGAAAAGGGAGGGAAAATGTGGGCACAAGAAGGCAAAATGCCTTGTGATGTGGGTAGGGTAGGAATGTAACTTGATGGGGTTAGAGATATTAGTTGAGTTCATAATGAGGCATTGGGTAGATGGAAATCATCCTTGTATGCATCAGTTGTTCTTTATTCTTACCATTTTGCCAAAGTTCATTCTTTCATGAGAGATCCCCTTGCATTGAAGTACCCATATGTTTGAGATCATTTTTATCTCAAAAACTTTTTCCCTAAACCAAATGAGTTTACTTGATTTGTATAAAGCATGATTCACCATTGTACTTAATGAATGTTAAAGAGTTGGAGGATAAGAATGCTTGCGAGATTAAGCCTTAGACCAAATTCGTGTAGCGACGAGTATGGCTAAATCTTTTGAATTAGAGGTTGTTTGTGCATCACATAACTACTCACAAGGGCATTGATTTGAATTATTTTGTTGATATTCTCGGATTTAAGCACCCGCTTTCAAACCTCGTCTTCGACTTGTTCTTGCTAATATGTTCGCTTGCGGACAAGCAAAAGACAAATTCGGGGGAATTGATATCTTGACATTTTACATGAATTATAACCATGTTTTTCCTTGTTTTGATGAATTTACATTCATGTTTATATGCTATTAGTTGCATTTTGCATCTCCATTTGCATATTTTAGGTTTTGGAGTTTCAGTGAAGCATTGGAGGCATAATTGGCCGAAGGAGTCATTTGGAGCAAAAGCTGAGGCAAGACACTTCCAATCTACCTGACTGGTCAATTAGATGGTTGATTAAACAGTACAGGGAGATCCAATCGCTGAAGCCACCCAAAGTGACTGAAAGATCGTACTATATAAAGGATTTAGATTTGTATTTTGCCTCAGAGGTCTTCATGAAAGTCATAGATGATTGAGTAAGTTTTTGTTTGGTGGTGGTTTCAAGTCATTTAGAGCATCGATTTAAGAGATACATAGATTTTAGCAAGCATATATCAATCGACCAGTTCAATCGACCATGGCCGGGAGATTGAACCGGAGAATTAAATCGACCCCCCCTTGATAATCCGGCAGTGAGCAAAGACTAGGTCAACAGTCGAGAAAAATTCATAGTTAGAAAATCGACTGAGGGAAAGAACTTTCCGCAAGAAGACGCCAAGAGAAACACTATGGTCGAGTCAGTTTTGGATTGGCACGAGTAAACTTGGAGTTCTAGCAGAAGCACCCTTACGATAGAAATAACTAAGGGAAAAGATGTGGAAAAATCAAAAATCTTAGAAAAGCGGAAGAGCGGCTGAAAGTAAGATGTTTTCAGCCGAGTCATAGTTAGAACTGAAATGAGGATCCAAAATAAGATGTTTCGTCGAGTCAGAAATCCAACCGAACGGGCATAAACAGAGATATGTAGGCAAGACGCCTCCTATCCAGAAAAATCTATCTTTTGCCTGAGAAAGAGATTCCAGCCGATAAGGAGAAATTTTGGCCGAAAGAAAAATCAGATAATTGGAAAATTACCAAAGTTATGTGAATCGGGTTTCGACCACAAGAGAAGGAAGAGGAAGCTTCCCTTAATGAACGACGAATGAAGAAAGACTGATACAAAGATTTCAGTCATGACGAAGAACGAATTTACGCCACAAGAATTCCGACGGATGACGTGCGAAGAAAATTCGACAGGGATTGATGATCGGGACGCCGGAAAACCAATGGGACAGAATTCCGAGACACTGACTGACAACTGGAAGTGGGACACATGTCGCGGGGAGAAGCAATACTTAGCGTGCAAGTAAGAGAAACTTCACCCGAATTTATGGAGCTTGTGTGGGATTTAAGGAGCATTATTGGTTGTGCGAAGCTTGTGCCGGATTTAAGGAGCATTGTTGGTTGGTAACCAACCCTTGTATCGCAAGTCACATCATGTGTCGGGACACATGTTGCTGCAAGATAGAGCCGCCGCCTAGATCAACTAATCCGAGGCAAGAAGGAACTTGCGCCCAAAGTATCCGAAACCCTATAAATACCCCGCCCCCTTAGTTTGGTCTTCACTCACCAAAGCTTAAAGAAAAACTAAAGTATTATAGAGAGAAAGTAGAGTGAGAAAGTGAAGAAAGAAAGCAAATCATAGCATTTCCGGTGAAGAGTAAGAACGCGAAGTTAGATAACCAGTTAGGGAAGATCGAAGTCGTAGGGTTTTTGCCGGAGAAAGAGTCACCGGTTTTGGGGAGTTTTGGTTGTGTGTTGAGTGTTAATGAAGTTCTTATAGGTTTCGAGAAAAGATTGAAGGACGCCTTTTCAAACCGTTAAGATGAGAACGGAACACAAAATAAGGAGTATACGCATGACATGCTAAGGAAGTCGTATAACATGTCCGGGTTTCGAAGTGTTTAAGATTGAATTTTGTGTGCATCTAAGGAATATAAGTTGCTAGGAGTTTATATCTTCTTAGGTTAGGGTGTATTCAGCACGTTCCAAAAGGGCCAAACTTTGTGGAATGAAAACCACAAAGAGAGGAAGACTCAAGGGCTGTAGGTTAGCTCCCTAGTCGAGTGGTGACGAAAGGAACGGAAATCAACGGTTTGATGCAAGATCACCAATCGTGGTGATTTGCGGATGTTTGTGAAAATGGAGGGAATGCAGATACACGTTAGGGGCCTCGCAAGACATAGATAGATTTTAGAAGCATAAAGAGACTTTGCTTTAGCTGTGATTAGCTTCCGCATGTGCATTCTGATGATGTTGATTGAATGGTAACTTGCTTGTTAGGTTGAACATGCTTGCGGGTGTTTTAGGTGGGGTTCTAATGAGTGTGTAGAATTTCTGGTAGCTCACTGAGTATTGCTAGAATACTCAGGACTTATCTTGTTTTGCAGGTGACCAGTAGACGAGAGTAGCTCGTGACGACGGAACGTTGAGGACCACCAAAGTAGTTTGGCTTGGCTTTTGTAAAACCCGGTTATAAAAATTATTATCATGTAAAGTTTGGCGATAGGCTGGCCGAGCCTAGTATAAACCTCTTTTGTAACTTAGTTTCAAAAATATGAATATTATGTAAGATTTTCTATCAAAAATCAGTTTGTGTTAAATGATATTAGTTTAGTCAAAACTGAAACAACTTGACACTAACTAACGGGTTGCAAAGTCTTAGGCCTTGGTCCACTACACCAAAACAGAGTTTTTGCTACTGATTAGGCATTCGGTAAATTTACCGACTGTTTCGCTACTGATATCCGACTGATTTGCGACTATTTTCAAACAGTCGCAAATCAGTAGGTATTTAGTGACTAAAATTTTCAGTCGTTAATTAGTAGCCGTTTTACGACTGATTAGTGACTGAATATTAGTCAGAAACATGCAGTAGCTAATCAGCTCAGGACTTATCTTGTTTTGCAGGTGACCAGTAGACGAGAGTAGCTCGTGACGACGGAACGTTGAGGACCACCAGAGTATTTTGGCTTGGCTTTTGTAAAACCCGGTTATAAAAATTATTATCATGTAAAGTTTGGCGATAGGCTGGCCGAGCCTAGTATAAACCTCTTTTGTAACTTAGTTTCAAAAATATGAATATTATGTAAGATTTTCTATCAAAAATCAGTTTGTGTTAAATGATATTAGTTTAGTCAAAACTGAAACAACTTGACACTAACTAACGGGTTGCAAAGTCTTAGGCCTTGGTCCACTACACCAAAACAGGGTTTTTGCTACTGATTAGGCAGTCGGTAAATTTACCGACTGTTTCGCTACTGATATCCGACTGATTTGCGACTATTTTCAAACAGTCGCAAATCAGTAGGTATTTAGTGACTAAAAATTTCAGTCGTTAATTAGTAGCCGTTTTACGACTGATTAGTGACTGAATTGTAGTCAGAAACATGCATTAGCTAATCAGTAGTAATTTTAGCGACTGATTTGCTACTGAATTTGGTGGGTCGTAGAACAATAGCAAATCAGTAGAAAAACAGTAGCAAAAAGTAGTTATAAATCAAGTTGATTTCATTTGGTGGTTGGTGTACCTAATTTGGTTTGCAGTCGGGAATCAGTCGGGAAATTTTCTATATATTTGCCATACTCGAATTTTCTTGTCACAATTGTACCCCGAATTACAAGAACATTTTCGTTACACTTTGCTACAATTTGTCATAACACATTAGTGGCAATTTGCCACAAATTGTCTTTGATTCATTATGGCAATTAATGTAAATGTTGCAAAAAAAAATTATTAGTTTTAATAATCACTAATTATAAAACACTGATATAATAAATAAAAAAACATTATTTATATTACAACAAAAGTCATTAAAAGTACTAATAATCTGAAAAACATTATATCTTACATTTGACAAAAGTTGTTATAGATACTAATATTCCAAAAGGCTGAATTAAAACATAGAAATCTTCATTAGTTACCCTCAAAGATGGCTGGGAGATTATGGTTCGGTAGATCTCTGTGGTTGACCGGACTGTGTGAGTTGTGCTAAGCTGCATGGATGAAGATTAACACATCAATAAAGAACAAAAACCATTATGTAAACAAAGTTTTCCAAAGAGTAAGAACATCATCGATTAATACATCAATAAGTGAAAGAAGTTTCAGGTCTGCATTATTCCTTATACTCTAAAATGTATTCACTTCTTTTTTATTGTTTTTATCTTGTTTCCTATAATTTGAACAGACAAATTAATAAACCCATGAAGTAGTTTTCATGACTATACCAAGATTGTATCTTTGAAAGCAAGCAAGCACGACTACTTAGGAGACCAAAAAATAAAACAATAACAAGACTGTGTCTTTGAAAACAAAGAGGAGGAGACAAGTAACGGAGGATGAAAGCCATGGAAGAAACTTGAGCAGCCATAAAGAAAAGCTATAGACATTCTCAAATTTGAAGACTCAATCAACTTTATAAAACGCTATATATCACTAACAACAAAAATCCTCACTAATTTCAATAAAAGATATATTATTCACTATAATCACCAAAATTTTGTGTGTTTTGAAACTATTAAATGTGTTTAGCTTAAAAAAATACAGATTTATTACTTACCTCCAAGAATGGAGCGTTGAGCAGTTCCGAGGACGGTGCAACGACGGGTGAACCTGTCTGGCTAACATCAGAATCAGCAGCAGACCAAATTGGATGTGCACTACAAGAAAACTGCCCTTTTACAACTAATTTAATCGTCGTAAATTGGTCGTAAAACATGGTTTACGACGGATTAGCGACGATTAACAATTCGTCGTAAATCGGAAATCGTCGTAAATTGGTCGTAACATTAAGGAGCACTAAAAATTGTCATAAAATCGTCGTATATTATTCGTCGTAAAATTGATGTAAATATACATCGATTTTACGACGAATACATTACATCGATTTTACATCGATATCACGATGAAATATTACATCGATTTTACATCGGATTATACAAATTTTTTTTCGAAAATCCGTCGTAAATTCGTCGTAATAGTATGAAACATTACATCGAATTTACATCGAAGTATACAATTTCTGTTTTGACAATACTTCGTAAATTCGTCGTAATAGGTATCTGTAAATGCGTTGGTAAATCGAAGTAAAATATTCGATGTAAATTCGTCGTAAATTATTGAACGATGTAAAATCGATGTAAAATTATTGATGTAAAATCGATGTAAAATCGATGTAAATTATTAAACGATGTAAAATCGATGTAAAGTTTTCGATGTAAAGTCGTCGTAAATTAAATATAATTTTATATAAATTAAATAAAATTAAACAAAATAATTAATAAAATTATATTTATAAATTAAAATTTTATAAATAAATTCAAAATTTAAAATAAAATTTAAAATACAAAATAAAATTCTTAATACAAACTATTGTCCAGCTGAAAAACGTAAATTATCAAAAAGCTCGTCGTCCGATCCATTCTGCTCCATATTCGCTCGTTCTTGCGCGAGCGGATCAGTCGGCTGGCCCGATGTCGATCCTTCCTACTACCTCAGTGCAGCCGCCAAAGTCGGGTTAGTCAGGGCAATAATATCGAAGAGAGTGTTGTATCCTTGGATTGTTTTATCGTATCGTTGGATCTTCTCATCGTATACCACCTGCTTCGCCCGCAAAGTGTTGATCTCGGAGTTGGCGGTGTTTAACTCTGTCCGCAAAATAACCGGATCGTCGAAAGCTGACGACGGGACGACGCGGCGGCATTATCTACGATCGATCACATCCCTAAAACTCTGCCCTTTTTCTTCGGGGCAACCTTTAAAAAAGAAACGTAAAATTTAATAAATTGTATAAAGAAACGTTAACTTTTGTAAAAACAAAAAACGTTAAATTACCTCTGCGTATATCTCGTCCATCTGGGTAACCGTCAAAGTCGCAGTGGATTGGACCGAACTACCGCCGGGTGATAGCTGCTTAGAAAGCTGAGTTTGACGCTCGTCGATCCTTGCATGCGCGTCATTGTAGATCGCCTCTGCTCGAGGATCTACAAAAGATCCGTCTTTCTTCTTGTGAGTTTCCGCAAAAACTCGGGTCATTGGAGGAAGTTCGCCTCCATTTGCCTAACAAAAAAGACATTCAAAAAGAAATCAAACGGTTGATGGGTAATATAAATTAATAACAAATTAAAATTACATAAATAAAATTATAACCGAAACAATTATTACCATTTGAAGGCGTCTTCCCGCAAAAGACGTTTGACCCGACGTATGAGGCATAAGCGCTAGAAGACCGTCTGGACCCATAGTGTTTCGAGAAGCTGAACACTTAGCGGGCACTTGCTGCGCATGCGGATCTCTCCAGTATGCCGTCAAGCCGTTCCAAACATCAGAAGACATGTATGGCGGCTTCCCATGATCGCCTTTAACCTCCCACTTCCTCTTCCAATCGGAGACGGCATTGTTGAGCCGCAATTTTCCCTTCTTTTTTAATTCCGTCTTCACCGTCTTGTTGATCGCAACGTCCCAATGCCATTTTTTCTATACAAAAAAAAATTATAAATGATATATTAAAGATAAATAATTGACCAAAATAATAATGAATATTAAAAAAAAAATTACCGCGAAACATTTAAACCATGTCTCGACAACGTCTTCTGGAACCGAAGACCAATTGCGGTGAGGCTCCATGAAATAGGCTTTAATGGTGTCAGCCACACTCCGTCCAACATTGTTATCTTCCTTAAACCTGAGAAATAAAACAAAAATTATTAGTAAAAAAAAAATTCATAATGTTATTAAAAAAAAATTGTAGTTACGTACCAAAAAGTATTCGGGAGCCGTCGCGGATATAACCGGTCTAAAGAATCATGCCCCGGCGACCGTCAATCCCGCATACAACAACGGCGGTCGAGCTTATGCTTCCGGAGGCGGCGCTGGTCCGGGAAAAGAATCCGGAACAGCGGACTGTGTCGCAGAAGATGACGGGAGTTGCGAATTAGCACTCGGTCCCGTCTCGAGAAACTGCCGATAGTGTGATTTACGTGGCGCCATATCTAAAAAATATTTTAAAATAACTCAATTCTAGTATAATATAATTTCATTCCTAATTAATAATTCCAATTCTAACTAATAAATATTACAATCCTAACTAACAATTCAAAATCCTTACAACTATAATATAATTTAAAAATACAAAAAAAAATGTTACCTTTTTTTAGAGAGAGGGCAGAGGTTTTGAGAGAGAGAGAGTGAGGAGAGAGAGAGAGTGAGTTTTGAGATTGTGAGGGAGGAAAAATCTGGTCACGTATATATAGATTTTGTTGTCGTCGTAAATTCGTTGGGAATTTACGACGATTTTAAGACGGAATCGTCGTAAAATCGTCGTAATACTGAACCGAAAATTAAACGTATCGAAATTTTCCCCCACGCGGTAAATTAAATATTTTGGGTATTACAACGAAATTACGACGGATTCGTTGTAATAAAATAAATCTATACCCTAAACCCTAAATCACAATACACATATCCTGGACGTAAGAACGAAGTATATTTGTGCATCTAATACTTCTAATATTTAACAATAGATTCAATAACGACGATTGAATCTATATCGTCGTCGATTTCTATATCTTACATAATAATGTATATCATTCGTTCTTATATATAAGTATATTCGTAACATGCATGACTTAAATAATGTAAATGATTTTGTAAAACATAAACTTGTTTATACTACGATTAGAACTTACGTAAAACAAGATCTAAGATAAAAAAACCAAGCATGTAAATCAAACTCTAAACCCTATATTTTATGTATTACAATCAAATTACGACGAATTCGTCGTAAAATCGTTGTAAACTTACAACTCTTTTACGACGAATCAGTCGTAATATCGTTGTAAACTTACAACGATTTTACGACGAATCCGTCGTAATTTCGTTGTAATAAAATAAATCTATACCCTAAACCCTAAATCACAATACACATATCCTGGACGTAAGAACGAAGTAAATTTGTGCATCTAATACTTCTAATATTTAACAATAGATTCAATAACGACGATTGAATCTATATCGTCGTCGATTTACATATCTTACATAATAATGTATAGCATTCGTTCTTATATATAAGTATATTCGTAACATGCATGACTTAAATAATGTAAATGATTTTGTAAAAACATAAACTTGTTTATACTATGATTAGAACTTACGTAAAACAAGATCTAAGATAAAAAAACCAAACATGTAAATCAAACCCTAAACCCTATAGTTTAGGTATTACAACGAAATTACGACGGATTCGTCGTAAAATCGTTGTAAACTTACAACTCTTTTACGACGAATCCGTCGTAATTTCGTTGTAATAAAATAAATCTATACCCTAAACCCTAAATCACAATACACATATCCTGGACGTAAGAACGAAGTATATTTGTGCATCTAATACTTCTAATATTTAACAATAGATTCAATAACGACGATTGAATCTATATCGTCGTCGATTTCCATATCTTACATAATAATGTATAGCATTCGTTCTTATATATGATTATATTCGTCACATGCATGACTTAAATAATGTAAATGATTTTGTAAAAACATAAACTTGTTTATACTATGATTAGAACTTACGTAAAACAAGATCTAAGATAAAAAAAACTAAACATGTAAATCAAACCCTAAACCCTATATTTTAGGTATTACAACAAAATTACGACGGATTCGTCGTAAAATCGTTGTAAACTTACAACTCTTTTACGACGAATCAGTCGTAAAATCATTGTAAACTTACAACGATTTTACGACGAATCCGTCGTAATTTCGCTGTAATAAAATAAATCTATACCCTAAACCCTAAATCACAATACACATATCCTGGACGTAAGAACGAAGTATATTTGTGCATCTAATACTTCTAATATTTAACAATATATTCAATAACGACGATTGAATCTATATCGTCGTCGATTTCCATATCTTACATAATAATGTATAGCATTCGTTCATATATATAAGTATATTCGTAACATGCATGACTTAAATAATGTAAATGATTTTGTAAAAACATAAACTTGTTTATACTATGATTAGAACTTACGTAAAACAAGATCTAAGATAAAAAAAAAACCAAACATGTAAATCAAACCCTAAACACTATAGTTTAGGTATTACAACGAAATTACGACGGATTCGTCGTAAAATATTTGTAAACTTACAACGCTTTTACGACGAATCTATCGTAATGTAAATTAAACCTAAATCGTCGTAAACGCGTCGTATAATAACGACGATATTACGACGAAATGAGTGACATCGGTATCACGACGATTTCACGTCGACTCTGAGAGTTTGGTAAAACACGGTTTTTTATAGGTCACCTAATTATTTACATCGCATTTTGGCGACGTAATTTCGTCGCATATTCGATGTAAAATCGTTGTAATGCTACTCGATGTAAAACCGTTGTAAATTTTCGTTGCAAATCCGTTGGTAATTTCTAAAACATTTCTATAAATACATTCCACACCTTCAATGCTAACTCAAAAAAAAATACACATTAAATATATACGTACCCACTTTTCCTTGAGTTTTTACGCTGATCATTGTGTTCCCACTTCTTGATGATATGGCCAACAAATAATCCTGTAGGATCTTGTTTTCAAGTAAAGGTAGTCTTCAACTACCATAGGTAAATGATTCATAGAATTGGACATCTATGTAAATCCTTCGTAATATAAGGATGTACAATTCTATGTATCTTTCACTTATGGTGGTTGGTTTTTATGAATCTAGAAAACTCGACCCCCATAATTCTTTGTTGGCCAGATCATCAGAAGTTGGAATACAACGTTACGTTCTGCTCCTAAACCCAAGATGACATTACGACGATATTACGACGAATGTGGTCCTAGGCGTCGTAATTTTGTCGTAAAATCATCGTTAAGTACCATCAGATTTACATTAAATAACTGTATATTTAGGGTTTAGCATTATGTAATAAAGTTAAATTAACCCTAATCTACGTGTTTCATTCACAAAAACTGTTAATTCATCAATATTTCGTCGATTTTTTATTAGTTTAATATATAATTTTACAACAAAAACTTAAACATTTAACAAACCGAAAATTACATATATATATATATATATATATATATATATATATATATATATATATATATATATATATAAGCTTTCAATCAGAATCATCATCTTCGTTGGGCTCATCATCTTGATTGGGTTCATCATCTTCAGGTCCACCATCATCGTCAGTTTCTTCAAACTCGTCGGAATCGCCTTCTTCTCATGTGTCGTCAGGTAGATATTCAAGTTGCCTGTTTCGTGGATCAATTAAAAGAACGTTCTCCGTAATCTCTGGTTCTGTAATATCAAGGCAAGAATCTTGTTGCATTGGAAGATCATCAACACAACAATTTTACCCCTTGGAGCTATTTTAATAACCGATAACCATGAGATCCCAGATGTTCGAACTCGCGGATATGGAACGAACGTTACATGTTCTGCTTGTGATGCTAGGATGAATGGCTCAAACTTGTTGTAACGTCGTGGTTTGTTGACTTCAACCACACCAAAATTTTTAATTTGCACCCCTCGACCAACTGTTGGATCGAACCAATCACATTTGAAGAGAACGCATTTCAACCTAACCAGTCCGGGGTACTCCACTTCAATTATTTCCTGCAAAACCCCATAAAAATCTATTTCACCCCTAACACATACTCCGTAGTTGGTAGTTGCCCGACGAACGCCATACTTGTATGTATGAAACACATAACCACAGGTAAAATACATGGGTGCGGTCGTTATCTTCCCGATGGGGGCTAGGAGTAACTCATGAAACCAAAATGGATATGCGGGATCGCCATGATCAACCTATGATAAGTGTAAAAGTTAGATTGAAAGCCGATATAATTAAATGAAATATTTATAACTATATTAACTTACTTGCGTCTTCAACCACTCAACAAAGTGACGATCTTTACGGTCGTTTATTTCATCATCTGAAACCCCTTCAATGCATTCTCGTACCTGGGTAACAAATAAGCTGCAAAATACATATATAGACATAAAAATTAACACATTTAATTATAATTACATTAATTAATTATTAATGACTGATTAATTAAATAGTTTTGTTATTACCTTTCGTAAGGACTCACTTCATCACAGTTTAGGAGGATGTACGTATGTGCGATGTGCCTGTCATGCTCGTTATCCCACCAAACTTCCTTCAATTTTCCACTAAGACGACCAATTGGTGAGAATATATCTGGGACACCCTCTACTGCATAAATTCGTCCCACACCGCCATCATCGTATCGTCGGGGAGCCCGTTTGCGTGTGCGGACTTTTGGAGCGAAATAATATGAAGTGAAGTGTGAAGTTTCTTCTGTCAAACTTCCCGCAACAATTGATCCTTCAACCCTTGCTAGATTTTTTGCCTTTCCCTTTAAATGTTTCATGAAGCGCTCAAATGGGTACATCCACCTAAACTGAACATGGCCTCCTAGTTCTGCTTCGTAGGGGAGATGAATGGGAAGATGTTCCATAACATCAAAAAACGCAGGGGGAAATATCTTCTCCAAATTGCACAACAAGATTGGAATATTAGCAGCCAGTTGTGCAATTACATCTTCTGACAACGTCCGTGTACTAAGATCCCGGAAAAACGCTCCGATGCCTGCAAAGACAAAATTATATACATTGTAACATATATATAAATATAATTAATCTCAATAATTTTATATGTGATTAAGTATCTTACCTCCAATTGCTTCATGAACATTTTCTGGAAGGAGTTCGGCAAATGCGAAAGGAAGTAAACGTTGCATAAACACGTGGCAGTCATGACTCTTCATCCCTGAAAACTTTTCTCCTTTCTCAACAGATTTAGCAAGATTGGATACATATCCATCAGGAAACTTCACGTCAGATGAAACCCAATTGAACAACGATGCCTTTTGTTCTGCACCCAACCGAAATATAGGAACTGGTGATTTTCCATTGCTCATTATATGCAACTCATTTCTGTTGCAAATATCTGGCAAGTCCAACCTTGTCTTTCCGCTGTCTTTGGTTCTTCCTTTCACGTTTAACACTGTATGCATGATGTTATCAAAAAAGTTTTTCTCAATGTGCATGACATCAAGATTGTATCTCAGTAGATAATATTTCCAGTACGAAAAATCCCAAAAATGCTTTTCTTGTGCCAATTGTAATTAACCCCGTATCCATCAGGCATATTAGCTGGAGTGTGCCAATTTTCCCCACGATTCACAGTTTCTAGTCCCCCAAAATGATCTATTTGCGCTTCTAGATCTTCCCCGGATAGATACACTGGTGGGGGGACACGCACGATTTTGTTCTTCCTAAACAACCGCCTGTTTCTCCTATATGGATGATTGATTGGTAAAAACCGGCGGTGACAATCAAACCAGCATGTTTTTTGACCATGTTTTAGTTGAAACGCATCTGTTCGATCGAGGCAATAAGGACAAGATAACCTCTCATGCGTCGTCCAACCTGATAGCATTCCGTATGCAGGGAAGTCGCTTATTGTCCACATAAGCACCGCACACATCGTAAATTTTTTTTTCCTCGAACAATCATATGTCCGCACTCCTGTATACCACAACTGTTTCAACTCATGAATGAGAGGCTGCAGAAACACATCAAGGGACCGCTTCGGATGATTGGGACCAGGGACTAAAATATTCAGGAAAAGAAATTCCCTTTGCATGCACATATCTGGGGGAAGGTTATAAGGAGTTACGATAACTGGCCACAAAGAATATTGCCTACCAGACATACCGAATGGACTAAATCCATCAGTGCAAAGACCAATATACACATTTCGCTTAGAGTTAGCAAAATCAGGGTGTACCGTGTTAAAGTGTTTCCAAGCTTTTGCATCTGACGGGTGAGTCACTTCTCCTTCTCTGTGTGAATGTTCTGCATTCCACCTCATCGATGCAGCTGTCCTTTCAGATTGATACAATCGTTTCAACCTATCAGTTATAGGAAGATACCACATCCGTTGGTATGGTATCTTAGTACTCCCAGTTGTTTGGGGCCTAAATCTCGGTTTTTGGCAAAATCGACATTCCTGCAACTTCTCATCATCTTTCCAAAAAAAGCATACAATTGTCAACACATACATCTATCATCTCAGAAGGCAACCCAAGACTAAACACCAACTTATGTATCTCATAGTATGTTTCGGCAACCAAATTATCCTCTGGCAAATACTCTTTAAGAAGATCAACCTAATCATCCATGCAAACCTCAGCTAAGTTATGATCAGTTTTAATTTTCATCATCCTAGCAGCTAACGACAATTTAGACTGACATTCTCTACATCCATCGTAGAGTGGCTGGTTTGCAGCGTCTAGCATATCATAAAATCGCTTCGCATTTACGTCCGGTTCCTCAACAGTACTATTATCAGCATTTGTTTCATGAAATGCATCATTAACCATGGCATGCATCCTATCATGATCTGCACCCTGATCAAATTGATGTTGACCATGATCATAACTACCTTGATAATTTGATTCTACTTGACCTTGATAATTACTACTACTATCCGTTGCTTGAGTTCTTTCAAAACCCTCTCCATGTTGATACCAAACATAATATTGCGGCATAAACCCTCTATTTAGTAAATGCTTCCACACCGTCTCAATAAACATATATATCGTATTCTTGCATTTACGACAAGGACAGAACATCTTACCACTTTCCAGGGTTGTTTGCATATGTCCGGCATGATACATGAATATTTCAAGCCCTTCTTTGAATTCTTCCGTCAAATCTCCCTCTGAATCCTTTTGCGTATACATCCATTTTCGTAGTTCATATATAGACATTTATATATATATTTTTTATCCTGTTTGTTTTTTTTTAATTATGTTTGTTTTTTTTTATTCTTTCGTTTGAAGTTAGGCTGTATTTATAGAAATTTTTTCAGAATTACCAACGATTTTCCAACGGATTTTCAACGAATTTAACGATGTAAATTCGATGTAAATTTAGTAGGTGGACCTATTAAAAAATGTGGTCTACCTAACTGGGAACATGTGTCGTCAAATCGTCGTAATATCAACGTAATATACAGAAGACATATTCGTCGTAATATCGATGTAAATTTACGACGACATTACGACGATTTATGTTGTCGTCGTAAACTAGTCGTAAATTTACATCGATATTACGACGACACATATTTACGACGATTTTACATCGAACACATATTTCGTCGTAAAGTCGTCGTAATGTCGATGTAAAGTTACATCGATTTAAAACGGTCGTAAATTTTCGTTGGAAATAGACAGTTTTCTTGTAGTGGTGATTATTCAAACTCTGCCTCTTTTATGAACGACTCCGCACGTTTATATCTGAAATATTTTAAAACTAAATTGGATGTGATTAATCAAACTTGAGCGAAAACACAAGCAAAATCTTTATACGTCACCAACAAACCGAGCTATTGAACCACAACACACCAAACAATAGAGCTAATTTTGATTAGAATGCAAATACGGCTCACCGAATGCAAAGTTTTTAAAGGTTTAGAAAGAAATTGAGAATTCAATAGATGTAATTTGAAATCAATTGAAATCCACGAAACCCATGAACATGAACATACATAGACGGCGTTGGAGAGGAGACACATAGACGGCGGTGAAGAGGATATACATAGACGGCGGTGAAGAGGAGACACATAGACGCCGGTGAAGAGGAGAGACATAGACGCCGGTGAAGAGGAGAGACATAGACGCCGGTGAAGAGGAGAGACAGAGACGCCGGTGGAGAGGAGAGACAGAGACGCCAGTGGTAGTAGTGAATGCGGCTGCGACAAGGGTTTTCTCCAAGTCTCGTTGGAAAAGAAGAAAGAAATAAATGAAAAGTTTAAGAAACTGAAAGATGTAAAGCTTTAGGTGGCAAATGTTTTCATTTCCATTGATATTGCGCGAAACTAACCCGGGAAGTGAATTTTTTCATTGCCACATCTACTTTTGTGGCAAATGTTTTAAAAATAAAATAATTTGTTCAAGTTTCAAGCAGGAGAAAAATTAAAAATAATTTGTTTTTGTGGCAAATGTCTTAAAATTAAAATTAAAATTAAAATATTTTTTTCATTGCCAAATTGCTTTCTTCAGGTATTGCAATTTATTTGGACACAAGAATGGAGGTATGTGTGGTTTGATTTAGGGTTTGGAGTTTAACCCTAAACTTCTCACTCTTAATCATAAATTCTAAAACTTAAATTTCAAATTCTAAAAATTTAATTGTGTGGAAGGAAGATATGATCTTTTATAAAAAAAAAAAAAAGGAAGTTATGACGAAATTAAGATTGATAAAAAAAAAAATGTTGGATCATATGGTAACATGATGTAATCGTGTGAAGGTGATGACTTTAATTAAATTTAATCCCAAAAGCTTCTCATTGGCTATTATATTTTGACAAGGATTGCATTTTGATATTTTGACAAGGATTGCATTTTGTTTTATTATCTACCGTTGATAGATGAAATCCAACGGACAAAATCTAATTTTTCTTTGTTGCCTCTTCTCCCTTTCGTCTCCTCTTCCTTCATCTCCCTTCTCCTCTTTCCCTGGTTCGTCTATTTCTTCTCCAGATTTGACATCTCCTCCTTTTTTTTTGTTCCAAATTCGTGACTGGTTTTGAACCAGATCTGTCAATAATTTGTGATTGGATTTCAGATCTGTTGGATCTGTTGGAATCAAAGGTATTGCAGAGCGATTATAGAGATAAGGTATGTATATACAAATTGAAGCTTTGTGCTAAAGACCGACTCTTTCTGGATCTACTTTCGAATCCGTTTCTCTCTTACTCGATCTTTCTCCTTCTTAGTTTCTCCGTCGAATATTAGCTCTGTATCAGTCGATTGTAAAGACCGACTCTTTCTGGATCTACTTTCGAATCCGTTTGTTTGGAAACTTCACTAAAGGATCGGTTTTTGGTATTGGCCTGAGTCAATTGATGTGATTATTTGACAGATTCCGTAGATAGAGAGAGATGTTCTTGAGTAATCGAATTCGTTAGATCAACTTCTTACACAGAAGAAAACATAGATTTGGTGAAGCTGGATGTTTTTGTTGTTGTGTATTACCAGACTTGTGACTTGTTGGATTATTCTATGTCTTGAGCTTTTTTATGAGTTGAGTTTATGTATATTTTGTTCCAGCATCATTGCCGGAGATGTGGGGGATTGTTCTGCGGTAGCTGCACACAGCAAAGAATGTCCCTACGTGGACAAGGTGACTCACCTGTGCGTATATGTGATCCGTGTAAGAAACTTGAAGAAGCTGCGCGGTTTGAGGTGGGCGGCTCCGTTTCGTCTAAACCGGTTTAAAACTGGTTTATTAATTTGTAGTGATTTTTCTTGTATTTTTTTTGTATTTTCATTTTGATTTAGAACTTGAAAGTTATGTTACTTTTGTTTAACTATAATTTTGGTTTTTTGATGTATGGATTTGTGTTTTTCATTTGTTTTACTTTACTTTTGTAAATTTGAATGTTTTATATGTAATTAGTCTATATTTATATTTATAAATTGAATTTTTTTTAATTTAAACAATATATCAGTCGCTAATCATTAGCTATATTTTACTACTGAATAGTTAAAATCAGTCGTAAAAAATCATAAACCAGTAACAAATTAGTTGTTAAAAAAGTCACAAATCAGTAATAAATCAGTAGCTAAAGTAGTAGGTAATTAGTTGCAATTCAGTAGCTAAATTTTACGACTGATTACTGACGACTGTAGTAGCAAAATTCAGTCACTATTCAGTCACTAATCAGTCGTAAAATTTTGCTACTGATTAGCGACTGAATAGTGACCGCCTAATATCAGTCGTAAATCAGTTGTAAATCAGTAGCAATTTTGCTACTAATTTTTTTAGCGACGAGACCTTTACCTACTGCAGAAATCAGTCGGTAATTAGTCGTAACATGGTGTTTTGCTACTGATTTCTGACTGTTTTTGCAGTAGTAAAAAACCTGTTTTGGTGTAGTGGTCAAGAGGCGCGCCTACGGCAATGGCCTGGCCAGAGGGAAATTGGACGCTCGGGCCGGATTGTCTCCATAGCCATACTGTAGCATTCCAGATCTCCTTCTACTAGTAAAAAGAATCGGGAGTGTTACAGAAGTTGGTATCAAAGCATGGTTCATGGTCATGCTCGAGGAAAAAATGTTTTCAAACCGGCCACGTTCCGTCTAGTAGGTTAGGCTTACCCTTATATGTTATGCAGATGGCAAATAACTACATAGGAGGGAGCGGGCCGAAGGGTTCATCGTCGGGCAAAGGCAACGAAGAAGAAAGCTATGTGAATATCTCGTCAGACTCGTCAATCCACTCAAGCCAAAATGAGGAAGACAAGCAAGAAATTATGTCTGAATACGAAACCGATTCAGCGAATGTACCGCTTCCGTTAAATCATGTGTCACCAGATGGGGTGCATTATCCGATGTCGCCAGATGGGGCAACATCAATGTCATGGGGGACTGAATATTGGACTCCACCTCCAATGTACCATTCACCTAACCCACATCACGGCATGCAAGGAGGACAGCCAGTACCAAATTACATGGGAACACCAGTGCACCCACATGGGCACTATGGAGTGACAACCACATTATGGAGGGCCCGGAATGCCAGCATCTCATTACGGGCTAGAACACACGTTGAACATGAAGTTCAATAATCTTACACAAGCACTAATACGAGGACCACAAATGGAGGCAAGGGAATCTCCAGGCTTCTTGAAGATCATCACAAAAATGCGGGGAATCGGGACGTATCGATTCACGGTAAGCACATATCCATACAAGGTAGACGCATGACTCCAAAAAATAGAGCATGGTTTCGAGGTAGTAAACTGTCCCAAAACAATGAAGTTGAGAGTTGGAACCTATCATCTTGAAGAAGAAGCACTAAGCTGGTGGCAAACCATGATAAGGAGTTGCGGTTATCCGGTAACTACTTCGGGAAAATTTCACATGATGTTCACTCAAACCATGAATGCTGGAGATAGCATTCATGCAATTGGAACAAGAGGACGGGATGGTGAGGGAGTACGAAGCAGAATTCAATCGACTCCTAAGATACGTCGACTACCGATTCAAGGATCAAACATCCTTAATAAGACGTTTTCTGCAAGACCTACATCCGGAGATAGCTAGTAGAATTCATTCAGGGATGTACTCTGGTCTAAAACAAGTGGTGGAGAGAGCGGTAGATACGGAGACTTACCTAGCCAAGTTGATGCCAAGAGATGGTAAAGGAGTAAATGTCATTCAGACAAACAAATCAAAGAAAGGGAAGAAAGGAAGGGCATTTGGCTCGGAACTGTCAGTGTGAGACAGAAAGAAATGAATGAAGAGCAAACATCATTTGCTTCAAATGCCAGTAAAAAGGGCATTACACATCTGCATGTCCCCAAAAAGGGATAGAGATATCGAAAGTAATAGGAAAGCAACATGCCAAGACCACAACTGAACCCCCCGTCAAAGAAGAGAGCAGTAACGGAAAAGTATACGCATTAGATGTAGAATACCCGAAACCTTTAGGTTTTGGGAAGCGCCTCATAGTAGGTAAGTAGGGCGCTAACACCCTTTTGCGTGATTGAGTGATGCATATCTATTAGTTAGTTATGTGTGGTGAATATACATTCAAGCTGAATATATTTATAGGAACGTTATGTGTTGGTGGGAAGCCCACACATGTTCTGTTTGACTCGGAGCTACGCATAGTTTTACAACTCCCGAAGTTGCGTCAGAGATTGACGATGGGTCAATGGTGAGAAAGGTAAAAGTTTTCGTCCTAACCCTCGGAGACCAAACCTTAGAAGCATCACGAGAACTATTAGGAGTAGCTATAGCTATCCAGGGAAGGATCCTTTTAACATGCCTAATAATAGTACCTATTCGAAGGTTCGAAGTTATTATGGGAATGGATTGGCTATCTAGGCATAAGGCGCACATCGACTGTAACCGATTAAAGGTTACATTTGAAGAAGATCAGGCGACAATGGTCAAGGGGATCAGACCAGCAGCGTCGTATCTCTAGTAGCGGCCATGAGGGATAGGTGAGGCCTATCTAGTCATCTTCAGCGTAATAGAGGACGAAACCGATAAGGAGATAAAAATAAAAGACATACTGGTTGTGAGGAAATTTTAAGATGTCTTCCAATCGTTAACGGAGTTACCACATCCTCGGAGTAATCCGTTCACGATTAGCTTAGAACCAGGAGCGGCACCCATCGCCAAGGCACCATATCGCATGGCACCGGCGGAACTAGCATAACTAAAACCAAAACTTGAAGACCTAATGGAGAATGGTTTCATACGACCAAGTTCATCACCATGTGGAGCCGATACTGTTCTTCAAGAAGAAGGACAATAGCATGAGACTGTGCATAGATTACTGAGGGATTAACAACGTCACAATCAAGGATAAGTACCCACTTCCTAGGATCGATGAGTTGTTAGATCAGTTGGGAGCAACCTGGTTTTCCAAGATAGATTTGGCATTGGGATATCATCAAATCCCTATTATAGAAAAGGACGAGAAGAAGACAGCGTTCATTACTCGTTATGGACAATACGAGTTTGTGGTGATGCCATTTGAACTGACCAATGCAACAACAATTTTTATGATATTGATGAATGAAGTCTTTCACGATTACTTGGCTAGTTTCGTGATCATCTTCATGGACGACATCCTAATCTATTCCAACACCAAAGAGGAGCATGCAGAGCACTTGGGAAGGGTCTTAGAACGATGAAAAGCGACTGTATGCTAAGTTTAGCAAATATCGGTTTTGGAAAAAGGAAATAGGGTTCCTAGGACACCGAGTCTCGGAGAAGGGAGTGTCCGTAGATCCAAGAAAGATTGAAGCCATTAGGAGTTGGCCGTAACGGGCAGCCGTAACCGAGATAAGGAGCTTTCTCGGTCTAGTCAGTTATTATAGAAAGTTTTTGAAAGGCTTCTCGTCATTAGGAAATCCTTTGACAAGACTCACCGAGAAAGGAGTTCCCTATGAGTGGAACATCAAGACGGAGGAATCATTTGCCAGGATTAAGGAAGCATTAATCACGGCACCGGTTTTAACATTGCCAGAACCATGACGACCATACGAAGTCTACACGGACGCATCCAGAGTAGGACTTGTAGCTGTTTTGATGCAAGGGGAAAAGCGACAACCTATGCATCCCGACAACTCAGAAAACATGAAGAAAATTATTCCACTCACGATCTAGAGATGGCAGCAGTAGTGTTTGCCCTAAGGATATGGAGATCCTACGTATACGAAGAAAGTGTGCAAGTTTTAACGGACCATAAGAGCCTGAAATAGTTGTTCAAACAAGCGGATCTGAATCTACGCTAAAAGAGGTGTATGGAATTCATCGTGGGCTACAACGTGCGCATTCAGTATCACCATGGAAAAGCGAATGTGGTCGCAGAAGGAATTGGATGCTCTAAATCAAGAACTTAGAAAAGTTAGCCTAGCAACCTTGGAAGGAGAATCTAGTGTGCCATTAGGAATCCAAATAGTGAACCAGACGGGTTTAATTCAAAGAATCAAGGAAGCACATCAACAAGACGACGAGATGTGCGAGATCGTGAGGTAGCTAAGCGGCTCAAAAGAAGGACCGGTCGGTGAGCATAACCTAGCATACGACGGGACGCTTTTACTCAAAGGAAGAATCATTGTACCAAAGGAAGATGGGCTAAGAGAAAAACCCTAAGGATAGCACATCACTCAGTGCTAATCATTCGCCCGGGAAGCACAAAGATGTATCAGGACATACGAAAGTTCTACAATTGGCTGACATCAAGAGTTCGGTGGTAAAATGGGTGGCAAAGTGTCAAATTTGTCAACAGATTAAGGCTGAGCATCAAGTGCCAAGCGGACTATTACAAAGTCTACCGATTCCTGAATGGAAATGGGACTCGATAGCAATGGATTTCATAGGAAGACTACTAGTGGCAAAAAAGAGGAACAACAACTCCATTTAGGTAATCGTGGACCGCTGAAAAAAGGTAGCACACCTGCTGGCGGTAAGAGACAATGATAAGGTGGAAGTATTGGCTAGTAAAGCTTCACGGGGTGCCGGCCTATATCATCTTGGATAGAGACCCGAGATTTACAACAAGATTTTGGAAGACAGTACAAGGAGCATTAGGGACGGAATTGCACATGAGCACCGCATTCCATCCCGAGACGGACGGACAAACGGAGAGGACGATCCGTACCTTGGAAGACATGATGCGGGCATGCATGCATGCTGGACTGGGCGGGTATTTGGGAAGACCATTTACCCTAAAAAGAATTTTCCTACAATAACAGCTTCCACGCGAGCATAGGAATGTCACTGTATGAAGTACTTTATGGCCGGCCATGTTGCACGCTTTTGTGTTGGACATAAGTAGGGGAAATAAGAGTGTTTGGACCCAATATGGTGGACCAAACTACGGAGATTCTACGAGTAGTGCGAGCCAACATGAAAAACTCACAGGACATGTAGGAGAAATATGCATACCAGAAGCGAAGTCATGTAGTCTTTGAGGTCGGAGATCAAGTATATCTCAAAGTGACGGTCCATAAAGGGAATGACTGATTTGGGAAGGTCAGCAAGCTTGCAGTGAGATATATTGGACAATATCGCATTTTGGGACGTGTAGGAGAAGTAGAATATAGGTTGGAGCTACCACATGATATGAACCTACATTTGGTATTCCATGCTAAGGAAACATATGCCAGATCCCAACGCTATATAGACCGAACGTCAAGAAGAAATAAGATCAGATTTAACATACCAGGAAGGACCTCTCAAGACAGAACTTAGGCGAATGAAAGAGCTCAAAAATCGCAGTATCCCATAGATCTAGGTGTTTTGGAGAAAGCATAACGGAATGATGATCACTTGGGAAGATGAAGCACGGTTTAGAGAAGAGCACCCGAAGTTTTTCGAAGAAAGACTAGTTATGGAATGAGGAGAGTCATCTATACATTAGAAGGAATTCATGACGAATTCTAATAAGGGAGGGGAGAATGTGATAACCCGGCAGTGAGCAAAGACCAGGTCAACGGTCGAGAAAAAGCCAAAGTTAGAAAATTGACTGAGGGAAAGAACTTTTCGTAAGAAGATGCCAAGATAAACACTTTGGTCAAGTCAGTTTTGGATTGGCACGAGTAGATTTGATGTTCCAGCAGAAGCACCCTTACGGCATAAATAACCGAGGGAAAAGATGGGGGAAAATCAAAATTCTTAGAAAAGCGGATGAGCGGATGAACTAGCAAGGAAAGACCAAAATAAAATGTTTGGTCGAGTCAGAAATCCAACTGAACGGGCATAAACAGAGATATGCAGGCAAGATGCCTTCTAGCCAAAAAAAAAATCTATCTTTTTCCGAGAAAGATAATCCAGTCGATGAGGAGAAATTTTGGCCGAAAGAAAAATCGGGTAATTGGAAGATTACCAAAGTTATACGAATCGGGTTTCGACCACTAGGCAAGGAAAAGGAAGTTTCCTTAACGAACGACTAATGAAGAAAGATCGAGACAAAGACTATGGTCAGGAAGAAGGATGGATTTAAGCCACGAGAATCCCAGCGGACGACATGCGAAGAAAATCTGGCATGGATTGATGATCGGGATGCCGGAAAACAAACGGACCCGAATTCCGAGATAGTGACCGACAACCGGGAATGTGACACATGTCATGGGGAGAACCAAAACTTAGCGAGTAAGTCAGAGAAAATTTATCCAAACCTTATGGATCTTGGTCAGGAAGTTAAAGAAGCTTACGCGAGATTTATGGAGCATTGTTGGTTTGTAACAAACCCTTGGACCGCAAGTCACGGCATGTGTCAGGACATATGTTGCCGCGTTATGAAGCCACCGCCTAGATCAACAAATATGAGGCAAGAAGGAACTTGCGCCTAAAGTAGCCGGAACGCTATAAATACCATCCCCCTTAGTTTGGTCTTCACTCACCAAAACTTAAAGAAAAACTAAAGTATTAGATAGAGAGAGAGTAGAGTGAGAAAGTGAAGAAAGAAAGCAAACCGTAGCATTTCCGGCGAAGATAAGAACGCGGAGCTAGATAACTGGTTAGGGGAGATCGAAGTCGTAGGGTTTAGCCGGAGCAAGAGTCACCAGTTTTAATGAGTTTTGGTTGAGTGTTAATGAGGTTCTGATTCTGCTAGGATTTATCATAGGTTCATGTAATAATATTTATAACCCTAGGTGACTGCAAGTGCACAGCAGTGCTATGTAGTATTTAAGGTATCGATCCACATGTCATCCTCGCTTACCTACATAATCTTAGAACCAAAATTAGTAAGGAAGTCTAAAACGAAAATAAAGTTTTTGGATAGGTTGTCACGATTTCTAGGTGAATGCAAAGAAAGAAAATAAGACGCTACTAAAATAATAAAGACTAATGTTGAGTTGACAGGGATATCTTAAGGATATGATCGATTCAAAACACGATAACTAAGCTCTTAGTAATAATTGATTCTAGATTTTAACTCCACGAGCTGAACATAATAAACGGCGTAGTATACTTTAGTCCATCGTACACACCAATAATCTATATACTCGACCAATAACTTTCGTCTCTGGCCGCGCATAAAATTATGTTGTTCGCGCTGGTTCTTCTTAGTTCACGGCACGTCGTAAGTATACTTCCGTATCTTATGACGCGACACACACTTATAGATGAACGATTCAGGTGTTTAGATTCAGCACTTTTGGTGGTTCTTTAACACCTAGGAGTCAACCTCTAGTTTATGACGCTAAATTTATGCATTAACAACGATTTATAAGAAAAAACTAGAGAATTCGGCTAATTTTATCCCGCGAATATCTTTATCGAACATAATCGATTCCCTTCGATGGAGCCCTTAAACTCAACGATGAATTACTCAAATATAATTAAAGAAAGCAAATACATAATTAAAATAAAGAACAAGAGATTGAAGATGAAGCTTCTCGATTTTAAGAACTAAGTCCAGAGAAAACTTCTCTACAAATCTTGAAAAGAAAAGTAAATGTAAAATAAATGCAAAGACATAAACTAAGAATGCATAATATAAAGAACATAATAGAAAATATGGTTCAAGATAGATCTCTATCTCCCTAAACCAAAAACGAAGAACGAAGAACATAAAAACCATAGAAAATCGTGATGGTGGCATCCAAAGGGACGCCCAAGAGGAGCTCTATGAGGTACACAAAATAAGGTTTGCTAAAGTACATATTTATAGGTTTTCAACTCTTGATTTGGTCGTCCTTAGGGTTTCTTTGAAGAGAAAACGAAGTGGGTTTAAGCGGGTTTCGTACGAGCTGATTTTGGGCCGCTTTTGGCTGGTCGCAGGTGCGTGGGCTCGACCCGTGGCCAAAGGTGGTTTTGCCATGGCAGAAGAGCCTCTTCCCGCGGCCAGGAGTGTCTTTGCCGCGGTCATGAGTCCTAGACCTGCAGTGGTTGACCTATGAGGTTGAAACTTCAATTCTTCTCTTGCTTTTTTCTCGAGAATGCATAATATATCTTCAGTCAATTGGATGTATCTTGAGATCTAACCGTTTTATTGTCTTGAGACCAAGTGGGTAGGATAGGTGGTTCTCCCTTCTATCTTGTGACCAAATTTGGGCGTGATCAGACGGTGAGAAGGTCTCCATTGGCTATAGAACTTCTGACGGTCTAAAATTGTCCAAGATATGGGTTTTCTCCAATTTGCGTCGTTTTGCCTAAGGAACCTGAAAAGAGTCTTGAAACTACAAATATGTGAAAATACGATAAAAATGTAAAAGCGAATGAAATCCTTATTAAAGTGTTTTAAAATAAGCGGTAAAATGGATAAAAATACGGTGTTATCAACTCCCCCAGACTTAGACTTTGTTAACAAAACCAAAGCTCGGAGAGATCATACAAAAATCATAGGGAACTAGAAATCTCGGAAACCATCCTTGTGATAACCCGGCAGAGAGCGTAGACCGGTTGATGGTCGAGAAAATTGAAGTTTGAGAAATCAACTGAGGGAAAGTTGAAACTTCAAAAACGAGGCAAAATAAGATGTTCAGTCAAGCCAGAATATGATTGGCATGGACCGATTGAGAGTTAAGCGACTGAGGGACATTTCCCGTAAGAAGTCTAAGGGAACCAAAGAAAAATCAAAGTAGTCGGAATGATTGAGGGAAGGACTTTTCGGGAAGAAGACGCCAAAAGAAACACTCTGATCGAGTTGGTATTGGATTGGAACAGATATATTTGGATTTCCAACAGAAGAACCCTTACGGTAGGTTTTACCGAGGGAAAAATCAAAGTCCTTGGAAAAGGAAGAGTGAGGCTGAACTAGCAAGGAAATGGCAAATAGAACGTTTTGGCGAGCTAGAATTTCAATCGAACGGACAGAAACGGAGATATTAACCCAAGACGCCTCTTACCCGAGAAACTTGGTTTTCACCCGAGAACGAGTTTCTAGTCGATAAGTAAGATTTTCAGCCGAATGGGAAATCAAATAAGCATGAAATTTCCGAAGTCACGTGAAATGGATTTCGACCACAAGGGAAGAAGATGGAAGCATCACTTGTGACAAGACATGTGAGGAAGGACCGGGACGAGGACTTCGGTCAGGGATGAGGAAGGATTCTCGTCTTGAGAATCCCGGCGTGCGACGGGCAAGGGGGATCCGGCGGGGAATGGTGAGCGGAACGCCAAAAAGCCACCGGGCCCGAATCCCAAGTTAGTGGCCGACCACCGCAAGTGGGACACGTGTCGCGAGGAGAGAAAAAGCTTAGCGATTAAGTAAGGAATCTTGGCCAGCAAGTTAAGGAACTTGGTCACGAAGCTAAGGAAATTTTGCGCAGAATTTAAGGAAGGATGTTGGTTGGTAAGCGACCCTTTGGTCGCAAGTCATAGCATATGTTGGACACATGTCACCGTGTGAGAAGCCGCCGCCTAGATTGACCAATCCAAAGCAAGAAGGAACTTGCTCCCTAAGTAACCAATCACTATAAATATACCTGATAAGCTCAAATTAATACCTTATAAGTACTAAAACTTTGTCGATTGTAATACTTAGGGGTCAAATCCACAGAGACTCAAGAAAACACACAACAGATTGTATATATGAAAATTATGATAAGTGATCAATGGAATTGAAAGCAGATACGTAAATTAAACAAGTTGTGATTCGATTGGGAGAAAGATAGGTTCAGGGTATTTCTCAGGAAATTAATGAATGCAGATAAACCTACAAATTAGGGTTCAGGTTACGCACGGTTCTTGAACTCAAATCACCAAAATATAATTAACCAACTCTCGTTGCGAGAATTATCTAATTCTAAATTCTAGAATTCCAAATCTCTTTGCGAATCCTAAAGTCTAAACCAGCTTTTATTTCAAGTTTGATTTGTTCACAAAACAACTAAACCAAATCTCTTTGCGAATAGTTATTTTGCTCATTCTAAGTTCTATCAGGTTTCTCAATTGCACTCTCGTACCTAATCGATTAACCTAAGATCTAAGTTCCAAGTGATCAATCTAGAATTAGCTTTGAGAACAACTTAAGGCAAATAACTAATTCAGATTATGAACCCTAATCAACAATTCAACGTAGCATTCAAATAAATCCCTTATGAGAACTCTAAACCTAACAGGAGATCTACTCAGACATGGAGATTGCAACAATAAACATGACTGAATAAATACTTGAATAAATAATAAAGAAGAGAGTAAAACAAGGGTACGAAATCTTCTCTCAGACGAACAGAGTTTCAGACTTGTCTCCCTCCAAAAGCTCTCTCACAAAACCAAATTAAAATCAAAGCATAGCCCTCAAGGTGGCTGAAAAACCTAATAAATAACCTAAGTCACGATCTGGGGCTTCTTGTAAATAATAAAGTCTTCTGGGGCAAATTGCAGTTTCTCAAATCTTCATAAAAATCGTGATCCTTCTGTCTCTTTGACTGGTATCGATCGATACTATAAGTGTATCGATTGAAACTCATGCATCAAATCGGTGTCTCAGCTACATGATTTCTGCTTCGCTCCAAAAATCTCCAGAATGCTTCAGTATCTCCTCCAATAATGCTCAAAACGTACCTAAAACCTGAAAAGACACTAAAAGACTCCAAAATACTAGAAAGACTCTATAAAAATGATTTATATCATGGCTTAAAACGGGTAAAACCCATGATATATCAACTCCGCCAGACTTGGCCTTTTCTTGCCCTCAAGAAAAACAGAAAACTAAACCAGAGAAAGAGGTTTGAAAACATAGAGACTCACTTGTTCTTGAAACATTGCATTGACCCTTTTCTTTAGTGCTCCACATATCACGTAACCAGTTTCAAATCTAGCCACCATGTACTTCTCCGCAGACATTCACAGCTTCCCAGACTACACACATTATTTCACAGCATTATTCAATCAAGCTCATCATCGCCAGTTTCATTGCTGTGATTAATACCAAGAACCTTCTAGATTCTTTCCCATACAATATCATGATAAGGAACCATCCATTTTCACACTTTCTATTATTATTTTCTCTCCCCCAGACTTATTTCTTATCATATTCTCTCGCATATACTTATTAAAGGTAACGCGAGTATTGATGGTGTTTGCCACCGAATCCCCAGTTCTTCCTTCAAAAGTAATCAAAGGTGTAGGCGAATAATGGTATCATAGAAAATTTTCTTAACCTCGCTTCCACCTTTGTGTGATCATTCCCTCCGAAGTAGAATAATGGGATCGCTGGAAATTTTCCTAACCCTCTACTCAGAAGAAAATCATTTCATCTTTCAATTCATCTTATTTATTAACTTGTAACAGGGAGAGAAATACCATTACTTTAAACACGTGGGTTCCTTTGTCAGATACGAATGAGAAACCAAGCTCTATGGACATCAATCACATTAATGAAGTGCAACAATTTAGCTCAGGTTTTAAAGAATTTTGCTGGAAACATGAGTGTCTTCTAGTTCACTGGTCAGTCTTTGGATTTTTAATTAGTCGATCTAATACTGATTCTATAACAATGGTCACTTAAAAGCAAGGCCAAAACAATAGGATCGAGAAAAAGATCACAGTCTCCAACAAATTTTGACTCAATAAAACAAATTTTAGACTCAAAAATGACTGACTCTAAGAAAAAACAAAACAATGTCAGCGACTACCTCCTCCAGACTTGAACAACACTGTCCCCAGTGTTATCTAGCCTAAGGTTGGTGAAAGAAAGCAAAAGGACAGAGTGGAATCATGAAGAACAAGTAGTTACCGTAATGGGACATGGGTATCGATCGACACGGCCTGGTATCGATCGATACCAGGCGTAAATCGACACAGGTCCGCAAATCAACGACAATGGGTCAAATGTTACTCTAGATTTTGTGTCAAACGATCCAAGTGTTATGGTTAGCACTGTTAAATCATTCAAACACAAGTCAGATGCAACAAATGATTATAGATGCATAGATCCACAAGTCCAAAACAAAAGAAAATGCTGACAATAAGATTCAAAAGTTCAAAAGAAAATAAAAAGAAAAAGAAAAATCAAACTTGATAATCAGGAGAGGGGAGACTAATCCTCATCAGAATCATCATCTCCAGCAGTATGAGACGGTCCTTCGCCGGAAGGTGAGCGTGGGCTAGGAGGACGGATGTAGCCACAACGTGAAATATGGTTCCAGATGCTCTGGAGGCTCTCCACCACAAACCTCTGAAAGGCATCTTTCTCCATGGAAATGGCAGGTGGTGGAGGAAAAGTACGCGCAGAAGATGGAGGATGGCGTGCACGTCGAGATCGACCTCCAGCAAGGTCAGGTACTGGCTCATCCTCAACAGCAGCAGGTACGTTAGTAGAAGAGCCTCGGCCCCGGCGAGTGCGAGGTGCAACAATCAATAGGCTCGGATCAGGCTCAAAACGCAGCTGATCGGGATCGTCACCAATGTCCGCCAGCCCTCTGTTGGGGAGCTGGATCATAAAAACCCCATTTGTGTTGGAGAAACACCAACGTCTCTTAGGCTTCAACCACCTAAGGTTCTGCAGATGTCTCTCATCCATAACAGTGTGTTATCGAACAGCTCGCTGTGTTAATACTGAAGTGCTGGAAGATAGGGGTAAGAAGACTACCCACAGTCTCGGTCTTCCGAGCTGTACCGCGACCGGCACCCACGAATGGTTTGGTCTTCAGATAGACCAGGTGATGTGAAAAGATTGCCCCTAGGTTGACCTCGAGATCAAGCTCAGGCCACTCATAGTTCTCGTCATCAATGATATCTACAATAGCCATGGTGAACATAATAAGCTCAGAGAGCGGCATCTTGTTAGGCTTCATCTTGCACAAGATAGTGTTGCTCAAAATCCTAACCAGTCAGCGCATAACAGGATGGCGCACATCCATCTGAGTGGAAGTCTTTGAGTAATAGGCTCCGTTCCCAAAATGCTCCCAGAAAACCTGCACATCGAGAAACTGAGTAGGCATAGCAAATTTCCTGAAGTCCCTGCGGAAACCATAGATGTCGCAGAGATCTGGGAGTGGCAATCTGTATCTCACTCCGCGAATCATGAAGGTCATGGTACCTTCCTGTGTGTCCTTAAGAACCTCATCCTGATAGTAGACGCAAACTATCGCGAGGAACTGTCGCACCAAGTCAGGGAACAGATCATACTGCCTCAGAGGCATATTATCCAAGACAATCTTTTCAATAACACTCCCGAGTTCCCTGTCGATCCCCAAGCGACGCATGGTGTGAGGGTCAACAAACCGAGTAGTCTGTACGTCAACGTCCTTCCATGCGTTGTAGAACAACGTGTCATAGTCATCCCAAGACTCAGAGATAAGCCTGTAGACGCAGTTTTCACTCTCAGCAGTTTCCCTATCTGTTCCCTCCCAAACTCTGTTGCAAGGAATCTTGGCTTTCTCGTTCCGCTTAGGCCAAGGACTTCGACTTGTGGCAGTAGGAGCCACAGGATCAGCGGGAGCAGCGGGTGGTTGTGATGGCGGTGCCACTGGTGGTTGAATGTCGCACAAGGAAGTGTGCGGCAGCTCAATATGTTCTGACGCTCCATCAATTTGTAGTAGTCGTTTCCTAGGCAACCGGTCACTGCGCCTCTCCGCCAATGCAAACCATCCCAGATTTTGACACGTTGACTCAAGCGGAATTCCTTTGGGTGCGGGTTGGAGCCGATGCATCATCCGTTCATGTTCTCTTTCGAGCTGACATCTAAATGGTGGTATCGACCGATACCATAAGTGGTGTCGATTGATACACGGCAGTCGGTCCAGGATATCTGCGTTTAACACCGGTATCGATCGATACGGAGCCTCCGAATCTGATTCACGTGACACAGCAAAACACAAAATAAAAATGGAAAAAATAAAAGACTCATATGTACAGACTTACCAGTGGGTTGCCTCCCACTCAGCGCTCGTTTAACGTCATTAGCTTGACTGTACCTCCGTTCAGGCAGTGGGTGCATCATCCAGAGGCATTATGTGTCCTTCTGGAATCTCGGTGCTCCGAAAATAGTGTTTCACCCTTTGTCCATTGACAGTGAACTCTTCGCCTGAAGGATTCGTCAGGACAATTGCACCATGTGGTCTAACCTCCTTGACTGTGAAAGGACCTGACCAACGAGAACACAATTTACCAGAAAACAAATGCAAACGAGAGTTATCCAGGAGTACCTGGTCATTGGGTTCAAAGTGTCTGGAGAATATTTTTTTGTCATGATATGCCTTGGTCCTCTCTTTGTACAGCTTTGAGTTTTCATAGGCATTGTGCCTAATCTCATCCAGATCATTCAGCTGAATCAATCGTTTCTCAGCAGTAGACTTGATGTCGAAATTCATCATCTTTGTAGCTCAGGCTGCCTTATGCTCGATTTTAACTGGAAGGTGACACGCTTTCCCATATATCAAGTGAAACGGTGTAGTCCCAAGTGGTGTCTTGAAAGCGGTTCTGTAAGCCCACAGTGCATTTTCCAGCCTTGCAGACCAATCCTTCCTAATAGTTCCCACAGTCTTTTCCAGAATCTCCTTAATCTGTCTGTTTGAAACCTCAACTTGCCCAATAGTCTGAGGATGATAAGGCATAGCGACACGATGATTCACATCATAATTCATCAGCATCTTCTCGAAGACCTTGTTAATAAAGTGAGAACCACCATCACTTATAACAATCCGAGGTACTCCAAATCGCGGGAAAATGATACTCTTGAACAGCTTAAGGACCACTGAAGAATCGTTGGTGGGACTAGCAATTGCTTCCACCCACTTAGATACATAGTCCACAGCAACCAAGATGTACTTGTTTTTGTATGACGAAGGAAAATGACCCATAAAATCGATGCACCAACAATCAAAAATCTCAACCTCAAGGATGAAATTCTGTGGCATCTCGTGTTTCTTACTGATCTTCCCTCTCCTCTGACACGCATCGCATTACGAAACGAAAGCATGAGCATCTTTAAACATAGTAGGTCACCAGAAGCATGCTTGAAGAACCTTGGACACTGTCTTGGAAGTAGCAAAGTGTCCAGCATACTCAGATCCATGACAATGAAACAAAACATTATGTACCTCTGACTCAGCAATGCATCTCCTATAGATACCATCTGAACAGTGCTTGTACAGGTAAGGTTCATCCCAAAAGAATCGCCTTATGTCCCGCATAAATTTCTTCTTATCATATTTCTTGAGGTGCTTTGGCTCATCATCTGCAGCGAGGTAGTTGGCAATATCAGCGAACCATGGTTGATCAGAATCAGATGCAGCAACTAGATACTCTTCAGAAGCACCAAGGTGTTCAACGGTCAAAACATGTCTGGAAATCGATGGGTATCGACCGACACTAGGGGAGTGTCGATCGATACCAAAACCTGCAATTCGTGAGAATTGCATAGTTTTGGCAAAACCCATTTGAAACTCAGTTTCAATGAAGTAAATAGACTCCTCTGGAAGTTGATCATTAATAGGCACGTCTGCATCGATCCGAATCCTCGAAAGATGGTTAGCGACCCCGTTCTCTATCCCCTTCTTGTCCTTAACCTCGATATCAAAACCTTGGAGCAAAAGGACCCAACGACAAAGGCGAGGCTTGAGATCCTTATTATGCATAAGATATTTGAGAGCAGCATGATCAGTATGAACAATCACTATGCTCCCAATCAGGTAAGATCGAAATTTCTCAAAGGAGAAAAAACTGCAAGTAGTTCTTTCTCTGTGGTGTTGTAATTTCTCTGAGCATCATCCAATGATCTGCTGGCATAGTAGATAACGTGTAGCTTCCGATCCTTTCTCTGTCCCAGAACTGATCCAAGAGCAAAATCGCTAGCGTCGCACATGATCTCAAAAGACAAAGTCCAATCAGGAGGTTGGACAATAAGAGCACTCACCAAGGCCTTTTTAATCTCCTCAAAGGCTGCAAGACATTCAGATGTGAAGTCGAATATGATCTCCTTGCATAATAGGGCGGTGAGTGGGCGTGCTAGCTCGGAGAAGTCCTTGATGAACCTTATGTAAAACCTAGCATGTCCAAGGAAACTTCGAATATCCTTCACAGAAGTCGGTGGTTGGAGGCTTATCATGACCTGAATCTTGGCTTCGTCAACTTCGATCCCAGCTTCAGAAACCTTGTGCCCAAGCACGATGCCATCCTGAACCATAAAGTGACACTTTTCCCAGTTAAGGACCAAATGTTTCTCTTCACACCTCTGTAGCACCTTGCACAAATTAGCCAAACAGTCCTTGAATGATGATCCATACACCGAAAAGTCATCCATGAATACCTCCATAAAATTCTCAATCATGTCAGTGAAGATAGACATCATGCATCTCTGGAAGGTGGTTGGGGCATTACACAATCCAAATGGCATTCTCTTGTATGTGAATGTGCCATAAGGACATGTAAAAGTCATATTCCCTTTGTCATCTGGATGTATCGGGATCTGGAAGAAACCTGAATATCCATCGAGAAAACAGTAGTAGGGATGACTAGCCAACTTCTCCAACATCTGGTCAATGAATGGCAATGGGAAGTGATCTTTCCTTGTGGCTGCATTCAACTTCCTGTAGTCAATGTACATTCGATGCCCAGTGATAGTCCTAGTAGGAATCATCTCATCCTTCTAATTCTTCACCATATTTATCCCTCCTTTCTTAGGAACAACGTGCACTAGACTGACCCAAGAACTGTCCGAGATGGCATAGATAACCCATGCATCCAAGAGTTTCATGACCTCTTTCTTAACCACTTCTTTTAGGTTTGGATTCAGCCTCCTCTGATGCTCAATTGAAGCCTTTGACTCGTCCTCAAGATGAATCCTATGCATGCACAGGTCCGGTGCTATACCTGAAATGTCATCAAGAGAATAGCCAAGAGCTTTGCGATACTTGCGGAGCTTGCTCAGCAGTAAGGTAATCTCTGCGTTGTTCAAAGAAGCATTAATAATCACTGGGTATGTGGAATTAGGACCAAGAAAACCATACCTAAGATTCGCAGGAAGTGGCTTGAGTTCCACCTTAGGAGCTTTCTCCTTATTCCAATCTGCAAGCCCAGCAGCTTGCTTGGAACTTTCGGCCAATTCCCTTTCTGATCGCAGGGTATCTACCAATACCAGGGGGTATCGATCGATACTGGTGGTGTTGTGTCGAGCATCTTCGAGTATCCAGCAGCAACATCATCCAAGTGAACCTCTGACTCAGCTGAACAGACCAATGCTCGTTCTAGTGGATCTTCAGGATGCATCTCCAGGAAGTACTCTTCAGCAATGTCACTAAAGGTATCTACAAAGAAAGTCTGACCATTTATGGTTGGTTTCTTCATCATCTTCTCCATGTGGAAAGTCATGACCAAATCACAGATGTTAAGAGCGATCTTCCCATTCCTGAAATCAATCAAAGCACCAGCTGTTGCTAGGAATGGCCTTCCCAAGATAAGAGGGTATCTGGGCTCTGCATCATACTCCAGGACAATAAAACCAGTCGGGATTAAACAATTCACAATCTTAATCCGGACGTCTTCAAGTATTCCCTCTGGAAGTCGAACATAGCAATCAGCAAGTATCAGGGAGATCCTTGTGGCTGTGAAGTCTGTCATCCCCATCCTTTTAGCAACCGAGTATGGCATGAGATTCACACTTGAACCAAAATCGCAAAGAGAACGTTCGAACCTTTCTGTGAAGATTGTACAATCCAACACAAAACTCCCTGGATCTGATAGCTTCTTTGGGATCTTGTTTGTCAAGATTGCGCTGCAATCATGGGAGATCATCAGAACACCATCCTTAAGATTCACATTGTTTGATACCATCCTCATAACATATCTCTTGAATGCTGGAGAAGTCTTGATAGCATCGATAAAAGGAAGTTCAACAATCAACTTATCCATAATTGCTTTGCATCTAGAGTCTTCTACCTCCTTCTTAGTCTTCCCAGTATCCCTGGGATAAGGTATCCTCGGTGTGTAAACTCTCTCTGCAACTACATTAGGTACTTCCTTCTAAACCTTATGTGTTGATTCGACTACAAGATCAGTGTCGATCGATACAGGAGTGCTATCGATCGATACACGGGGCTTTGATTTGTCCCGTGAAAGTATCTTGACGGGTGTCGATCGATGCTGGCTAGTGTCGATCGATACTGGGGCGATTTCAGAATCTTTATCGTCAAGATCGACGAAAATATCTGCAGTTTGGCCAATTTTCACTCCTGGATTGACCTCTTTTCCATTCCTCAAGGTGATTGCATTGATGTGAGCCCTTGTGTTCTCTCCTTTCCCTGGAAGACAACCTTCTTGCCTTTTTACAGCCTCTGAAGTCTGAGCAACCTGAGTTTCCAGATTCTTCTGCTGAATATTAATAGCGTCGATCCTTCCACTCATATCATTGTACAGGACGCCAATCTTCCCGTTGAAATCCTAGAATCAATCTTGCTATCTGGGGTCTTAGCAGGTATAGGTTGATAAAATGAATTCCCGTAGTTCCTGGTATACCCACTGTTCTGGAATGGTTTCTGGACAAACTGATTCGATCCTCCTTGCTGAGCATTGTTGTTGAAGTTTCTGTTGTTATTCGGATATTGATTTTTCTTACCTTGAAAACCAGACCCACCAATGTAGTTAACATCTTCTACTACATCCTCATTGAACACCTCAACATCATCTGCAAAGTGAACAGCCTTCATCGTCTTGCCCATCAACAGATTGTGCATAGAATCTAACTTGGCTTGAATCTCAGCAATCTGCGAACCTTCCATGCCACCAGCTAGCTTCTTGCGCTCCATGTCTGCATTCTTGGTACTATTGCTAGACGCCAAGTTCTCAATCAACATATAAGCGTCTTCAGGATACCTGGTGTTAAAATTTCCATTGCTTGCAGCATCCAAAGCCATCTGGTACCTCCAATCAATCCTTCTGAAGAAAAGACCCACCAGCTGAACATTAGTGAGCCCATGATGTGGACAATCCCTTTGATACAACCGAAATCTGAGCCAAGCAGCCTTGAATGCCTTAGCCGGTCCCTGAGAAACAGAGAGATCTTATTCCTGAGTTCTTCGGATCGTGCATCATCATAGAAGTTGTTCAGGAATGCATTCTTAGTTTCTTCCCAAGTAGTCAGTGACCCAGCTGGCAACTGCTTCAGTCAATAAGCTGCATCCTCCCCCAAGAGAGTATGGGAAGATCTTACAGAAGAGGTAATCATAGGATACTCCATCGCATTTGATGGTTGTAACCAAATTCTCAAACCTTTCAATGTGATCCATAGGGTGTTCATTGGAAAGACCATGGAAAGGGTGCTGACCAACAAGCGTATAGTAAGCAGGCTTCAGCTCAAAGTTGTTTCTCTGAAAAGTAGGAGGGCGAATCACAGAACGATTGGCGTAGAACTGATCAGGCCTGTTGTACTCACCAATTATTCTACCACGATTAATCACAGCATTCCCTGCGATAATATCTTCGACAACAGCAGGAGGTGGAATGATGTTCCCCTCTCCATTCAGTCGTTGCCCTCTCGCATTGCACAATTGACCCTCTTGGTCTCTGTAAGCACCAGTTTCATCTTGAACCAAAACCACTGGATTATTGTTCATCTCTGCTGGCTTCTTTGCTTTTCTGTTTGTGCGTTCCAAAAGTGCTAGCTGATCGTTTTACAGACTAACTAGCGGAGTGTTCTTGTTCCTCCTGGTTTTACGAATAGGCATGCACCTGAAACACAAAAGTCAAGAGCGTAAGTAACACAAAAATTCACGACAGGTATCGATCGATACCACTAGGGTGTCGATCGATACTGGTCGAACTTAGTCGAAATTCTCAAACTAAAATCTAGTGGCGAATTGAATTCCCGGCAACGGCGCCAAATTTAATAAGCTCAAATTAATACCCTATAAGTACTAAAGCTTTGTCGATTGTAATACTTAAGGGTCGAATCCACAGAGACTGAAGAAAACACAAAATAGATTGTATAGATGAAAATTAAGTTAAGTGATCAATGGAATTGAAAGCAGATACGTAAATTAAACAAGTTGTGATTCGATTGCGAGAAAGATAGGTTCAGAGTATTTCTCAGGAAATCAATGAATGCAGATAAACCTACAAATCAGGGTTAAGGTTACGCACCGTTCTTGAACTCAAATCACCGAAATATAATTAACCAACTCTCGTTGCGAGAATTATCTAAGTCTAAATCTTAGAATTCCAAATCTCTTTGAGAATCCTAAAGTCTAAACCAGCTTTTAGTTCAAGTTTGATTTGTTCACAAAACAACTAAACCAAATCTCTTTGCGAATAGTTATTTTGCTCACTCTAAGTTCTATCAGGTTTCTCAATTGCACTCTCGTGCCTAATCGATTAACCTAGGATCTAAGTTCCAGGTGATCAATCTAGAATTAGATTTAAGAACAACTTAAAGTAAAGAACTAATTCAGATTATGAACCCTAATCAACAATTCAACCTAGCATTCAAAGAAATCCCTTATGAGAACCCTAAACCTAACATAATATCTACTCTGACATGGAGATTGCAACAATAAACATGACTGAATAAATACTTGAATAAATAATAAAGAAGAGAGTAAAACAAGGGTTCGAAATCTTCTCTCAGACGAACAGAGTTTCAGACTTGTCTCCCTCCAAAAGATCTCTCACAAAACCAAAGTAAAATCAAAGCATAGCCCTCAAAGTGGCTGAAAAACCTAATAAATAACCTAAGTCACGATATGGGGCTTCTTGTAAATAATAAAGTCTTATGGGGCAAATGGCAGTTTCTCAAATCTTCATAAAAGCCGCGATCCTTCTGTATCTTCGACGGGTATCGATCGATACCATAAGTGTATCGATCGATACTCATGCATCAAATCGGTGTCTCAGCTATAGGATCACTGCTTGGCTCCAAAAAGCTCCAGAATGCTTCAGTATTTCCAATAATGCTCCAAACGTACCTAAAACCTGAAAAGACTCTAAAAGACTTCAAAATACTAGAAAGACTCTATAAAAAGGACTTATATCATGGCTTAAAACGGGTAAAAACCATGATATATCAATACCCCCTCCCTTATTTAGATCTTCGCTCACCAAAAATCTAAGAGAAACTTAGAGAGAGAAAGTAGAGTGAGAAAGTGAAGTAAGGGAGCTAACCTTAGTATTTTTCGGGCGAAGAGTAGGTCGCGGAGCTAGATCCGGTTAGGAGAGATCGAAGTGTAGGGTTTTAGCCGAAGCAAGGATTCACCGGTTGTTGGTGAGTTTCGGTTGTGTGTTGTATTTTAATGAGGTTCTTGCATGTTTAGGGAAAAAGAGTGAAGGACGTATCTTCAAATCAAGAAGGCGAGAATGCAAAACGAATGAGAACCGAAGACCTAACATGTCTCGAAAATACGAATGACATGGTTGGGATTTTGGTGTGATTGTGAATGATTATGTGTGCATCTAAGAAATATAAATTGCTAGAAATTTATATATTCTTAGGTTAGGGTGTATTAGACATGTTAATAAAGGCCCAAACTTTGTGGAGTGAAGCCACAAAGGGAGGAAGACTCTGGGGTTGTAGGTTAGCTACCTAGCCGAGTGATGATGAAAGGAACGGAAATCACCGATAGATGCAAGATCACCAATCTGATCCTTTGTGGTGATTTACGGATGCTTGTGAAGAGAGAGAGGAATGCCGATACACGTTAGGGGCCTCTCAAGATAGAAATAGAGATTAGAAAGCATTAAGAGACTTTAATTTAGATGAGATTAGAAAGAATATATAGACTTTTCTATAGATGAGATTAGCTTTCGCATGTGCATTTTGATGATTGATTGAATGTTAGCTTGCTTGTTAGGTTGAACTCTCTTGCGGGTGATTTGGTTGGGATTATAATGAGTGAGTAGAATTCCCCAGAGCTCACTAAATATTGCTAGAATACTCATGACTCATTTGTTTTGCAGGTGACCAGTAGACGAAAGTAGCTCGGGACGGCAGAACGTTAGGACCTTCGGAGTAGATTTTGGCTTGGCTTTTGTAAAATCCGGTTAGCAAATTATTATCTATGTAATTTTGGCCGTAGGCCGGCCGAACCTAGCATAAACCCCATTTTGTAACTATTTTCAACAAATATGAATATTATGTAAGTTTTCTATCAAAAGTCAGTTTGTGTTAAATGATATAAGTTTAGTCCAAACTGAAACAACTCGACACTAAGGAACGGATTGAAAAGCCTTATACATTGGTCAAGAGGCGCGCCCACGGCGACGGTTTGGCCATAGTGATATGGGTTGCTGAGGCCGGGTTATCTCCCTAGTCGTACTATAACATTCTGGATTCTCTTCTATCCGTAGAAAGAATCGGGGGTGTTACAGTCCTTCTACTCCATAACCATCGACTACATCAATCGCAACCTAGCCTAGAAAATTCTCACCAAAATTTTCCGTAACACTAGTCCACATTATCCGTCATACAAAATATAAACTTTCAAAATCCAAAATTCAGGTCAACTAGCTCTCTAAATTCATGAAGTGCAAACATGAACTTCTCATCAAAAGGATCTAACCAAGACAATCGATGCTAGGTATTAAAGGCATTTAGAGATGAGGTTAAAAGTGTTTCAGGTTACTGTAATTTCACCGGAGGGTGCGCGATATTATGCAAAACAGCAAGAGAGGAAGAACCTATTGAGAACCACAACTTCCACTCACTTTTTCTTGCATAAAAATGTTGCACTTCCTCCTTTCTCCAAAAATAGAAGTTTTTTGTCATTCTTCCAGACTTAGATTTTTCTGTGGGCTCGAAATGACAAACTTCTCACAAACAAACCATGGTTGCCTCATTTGAATTTCGGCCATCATAGACTCTTTTTAGGCTATTGTTTCCTTTCCCTTTCGATTATTTTCGATTTTTTTTTTGAAAGGGGAAAACGCCTTTTATTGAGATAGAGTCTTAGGGGCACGAAATTTTGCCATGTTTTTGAGTTTTCCAAGGCAGAACCAAGCTATCGTCTTTGTTGAATTCACCTCCACCGATTTCGTGTAGTCTTAGTCTTTCGTGACTGAAAACTGTGTCGTTCCTCCCTCTTCGGCGTTTTTGAAAATATCTGACGTGAGACACAAAGAGAGAATGCATGAGGTTTGAACAATGGTTAAGTTTTGGGTGGGGTACCAACTAAAGATAAGCTGGCCATTCATGTACGACAAAGAGTGGTAAAAGATAAAAAACAAACTTCCTGAATGTACGATTTGTTATCTTTGCCTAAACCTATGATGAGAAAACTAAGTTAAGTTAAAGTCCAAATATAATAGAGCTAGTATATTCCATCCTAAAGAATATTTACGGTCTAAACTCCTCTGGGGATTTCGCATTAACAGAAAATCTAGCTACCGCCTAGTCTAGAACCAAATGATGAAAGATCATGTTACTAGGAAATAGCGTAGAAGCACACTGGTCGGTTATCGTCATGGATTTCTTTCATCATTCTCTCAAAACTTATTCCTACTTTTATTGAAAAACTTATAAAAATTTAAAGAAAAATGCAAAATACAAAGACTCATGAAAGAAAAGGTGATTAGTAACATATGTAATCCTCCACAATACTTAAATCACATTGTCCCCAGTGTGAAATAAATCGAACAAGGACGAGAAATAGATGTATGTAATAATTGAAAAAGTGTAGGAAAAAAGAAAACTTACATGAAAGTGTTGGGGAATTGATGTGGGAATGGAATGGTGATGAATGGGGGTGGTAGATGGTGTTGTGGTGATGGGGAATAGGTGAGGGGGTGATTGGGATCGATCAGAGATCAAAGGAACTGTACCAAGATCAACAGGGGTTTCACCGCGGGTCGAACAGATGCGACCGCGGTCAAAGTGGGCTTGGCTGCGGGTGTAGATGACGCAGGCATGGTGGAGGGACGTCTCACCGCGGGTCGAAGGAATGCAGGCACGGCCAAGCTCTTTTACGGGCAAGGTGATTTTTGCTCGGTTCGTGATGAGCCAAAGAATCTTGAAACGAGATCCTAATTTTTGTCTTTTCGTTTTTTTTTTATGGTTTTTTTGTTATGAAAGCCTGAAACTAAGAAAAAGAAGGCGTTAATAGAAAAAGAAAGAAAACTAAAAACAAAAACGTACCTAAAATGGGTTGCCTCCCATTGAGCGCTTTTGTTTAACGTCGGTTAGCTCGACGTTGGTGGCGAGATGAGCTTAGTCGAAGAAGGATCCTTTTCTAAGATAAGTCGGGAGTCGATCATGAGAGATGTAAAAGAATCAACTCAGAAGTACACATGCTCTCAAACGTCCTTGAGAGTAGTTGGTTGATCGGTAACTTGGACCGGTTAAGGTGCGAATCGTGATCTTGCACCGGAGTTTCAGAAATCTGAAACAAAAAAAAATAAAACCGACACTACAAGAAAAACGGGTATTAATAGCACTTCAGTATAGCGGTTTATGTGTTTCTCCCGAGGAGACGCGTCGGAGCAGACCGATTCGAACCCTAGTCATGGTTAAAGCTTACACAGAACCTTCCTATTCAATGTCCACTAAACCCACCGCAACGCTTCGCCATTAAACCCGGAAAACTCTTCGATGTCTTGGGTGCTTCTATTGGATTCCTTTTCTGATTCGGCACTGGTGTTATTTTTTATGGGTAAATAAATTGCATTCATTCTTTTTTTTCCCCAAAATTTCGTTTGTACATAGTCGTATCACTTGTGTTTATGCTTGATTAGGGTTTCTGATTTAGCAAATTGTTTCGGAGAATATACAATCACTTCGTCATCTTCTTAGAATCTCTAGTAAATCGGTATGGATTTAAAACCCCTTAAAGATGGATAAGGGCATACTAGCCCTTGACGGACCATCGTCTAGTATACCACTATCCCCAGAATTTAATCACAAATCTCCCTCTCATGTAAAATGTCGATTTTACCCTTAATGAATAGTTGTAGAGGTTAAATAGAATTAAATTGGTAAGAAGACAACGAAAAACACGGGAGCTCAGTGGTTGCGAGCTCCACGCGCGTCACCTGCGCGCGCGCGACCGGGGTTCGAATCCCCTCTACGTGGTAATACTGAGTAATACTATGGGTAATACTGAGTAATACTATGGGTAATACTCGGGTGTAATACTAGGTAATACTGGGTATTATTAGAGTATAGTAATACTGGGTACTACTAGGATGTAATACTGGATAATAATAGGGAATACTGGCGGTGATATTTCATTTAAAATAGCTTAGAGGTATTTTCGTCGTTTCACGAGGGGTATTGTGATTAAATTAGGGTAGTGATGGTTATAAAATTCCACATAGTAGTATTCTAGGAGATAATCCGCCCTTGACCCCTTAAAGATGGATCTTTAGATTATGTCTCGAATTGCTTAATTTATGGGAAAATCTGCTCTTACTCTCTGCGTATTATGCCATTGCAGGAGAAATAATGAGAGTGAGAGTAACGGGTGCAGATTTTGTCTATTTTTTCTCTTATCTGAAGATTCTTCCAGCGATTTCCTCCATTTAGCTTACTTGTTTTTGGAATTGGCGTTTTAGGTTTGTTTTGAAGAAGATCAGATTAGCTCGTTTCGGAGATCTACTCATCAAGAGGTAACTAAACTTCTTTTCTAGATTCCAAGTTCCAACACGATTTATTCCAGAATTTGTTTCTACCTGATTAGTGAAAGGGCAGCTGGCTTTACTTGCGCGGATTCAGCATACTTACATCGTGGAGTTTAAAGAAGCTTGGGTTGAGAAAGTAAGTTAATCAGACATCATTTTTCCGAATTCAAGCAGATTTTCGTGATTTTTATACGAGCTAGATTTGAAATGCAGGGTTGCTATGTTTTTATTTTCACTGGATACTGTGAAGGAGGAGAGTTGTGAGTTTAATTTCTCAAAAAATTAGTCAAGGTGTCCCATTTTGTTCTTTAGTTCATTGAAGTTAAAGAATATGCTATAAAGTTATTGTGCTGAATTTCAGAAACGAAGACGGTTGCTCTATCCTCCATGTCGCAGCTTCGTTGGGCCATTCTAAGGTTTGTTCTATCTTTTATGGATATGGAATCGGCAGCAGTTTCTAAAAGGATGAACATGGTTCAGCTGGTTGAGATTGTTTGATTTGTTTCTAACTTAGACAGGATACTTGCATTGAATCTCCTTTGTTTCCCAATTTCAGGATCGAGTGGGAGGGAAGAGAAGATCTTTGTTTATGTTCATCTGAGGCTATTAAATGTGAGAGAAAGAGCAAGGAACGATGTGGCATATTGGGAGTGTATCAATGATGAAACAGTCATATACATGAGCCATCTTCTCATTGCTGAGCGGAAGAGAGAAAGAGGTAAACTGTCTGACAATCTTTGAACCGGGTTATTTCAGCAGCTGGTTAGACTTGGTAGTTTTCTTCTGTTTCTTTCTCTTTCCTATGAAAACTTCTACGAGCATGATTGTCCAAGTTCTACATCTTTTATGATTTTGTCCTGTGTCTCAAATGATTTATGTTTGTTCTAATTTGGGTTTCAACTCTTTTATATATCTTGTGAAGAGAGAGTACTTCAAACAAGGAAAATTTGAGCAGTTCCGCCAAATATTACAAGAAGGGTCAAGTTCTGGTACGTAATTGCATAATGCTCATCCATTTGTTAATTATTGTCTTTTAGTGTTGCAACCATTAAAGATTGTTTATGTTTCTGCGATTCAGGAGTTATACAATTCGACGGGTTATGGTGACGAGCTACTGCTAAGTGCCACTCTACTGTTTGTTTTTATCATCTTCTGAATCAGTCTGCTTCTAATTCGGGCTGATTTATGCAGTTAGTGAAGAACAAATTTTTGTTTTGTTTTTGTAGTTCACAGTATGTAATTTTATTGTCATCTAATTATGGTGTTTTTATTTAGTAATAACATTTGCTTCTTATCAATATTTTTTTAATGATCAAAATATAACAAAGTAAATAAATTAATTAGGTACAAATAACATATCCCAATCAAAATAGTCCAGCAAAAATTTACTAAAATAAACAATAAATAATAACAAACATAAAATGCTATTATAAAATATACAATTGCAAAACTAGTAAATGCCATGGAAAAAATAACTAGTGTAGCATAAGGAAAAAACGCTATCTAAAGCGCCAGACCTATCATGATGGGCAAAGATGGAGCGTTTGCGATAATGCTATGGTATTCTGTCATAGCGTTTATGTGGTGTTCTATATACGACATTTTCCTATAGTGTGAATATTAAAAATAAAAAGTTGTATTATAATCGATTTACTAACCTCTGAGATTGTGTAGGTGAAGACGATTTGATTCCCCGGCAATGGCGCAAAAAACTTGATGTTGCTAGGGTTTAGCATAGCTTCATGTACAATATTTATAACCCTAGGTGACTGCAAGTGCACAACAGTGCGATGTAGTACATAAGGTATTGATCCACAAGGAATCATCGCTTACCTACAGAATCATAGAACAAAAATTAGTAAGGAAGTATAAGACGAAAATAAGGTTTTTGGATAGGTTGTCACGATTTCTAGGTGAATGAAAAGAAAGAAAGAAAATAAGCTGCTACTAAAATAATATAGACTAATGTTGAGTTGAAAGGGATATCATAGGGATATGATCGATTCAAAACACGATAACTAAGCTCTTAGTAACAATTGATTCTAGATTTTAACTCCACGAACTGAACAGAATAAACGGCGTAGCCTACTTTCGTACATCCTACCCAACAACAATCTATATACTCGACCAATACCTTTCGTCTCTGGCTGCGCAGAAAATCGTGCTGTTCGCGCTTGTTCTTTTTAGTTCACGACACCCCGTAAGTATAGTTTCGTATCTTACGACGTGACACGCTCTTATAGATGAACGATTCGGGTGTTTAGTTTATGACGTTAGATTCATGCATTAACAACGATCTATAAGAAAGAGCTCTAGAATTCGACTAAGTTTATCTCGCGAAAATCGTTATCGAACATAATCGATTCCCTTCGATGGAGCCCTTAAACTCAACGACAAATTACTAAAACATAATTAAATAAAGCAAAGACATAATTAAAATAAAGAACAAGAGATTGAAGATGAAGCTTCTCGATTTTAAGAACTAAGTCCGGAGAAAACTTATCTACAAATCTCGAAAAGAAAAGTAAAGGTAAAATAAATGCAAAGACATAAACTAAGAATGCATAATATAAAGAACATAATAGAAAAGAGGGTTCAAGAGAAATCTCTATCTTCCTAAACAAAAAATGAAGAACATAAAAACCCTAGAAAATCGTGATGGTGGCTCCCAAAGTGACGAACAAGAGGGGCTCTATGAGGCACATGAAATAAGGTCTACTAAAATACATATTTATAGGTCTTCAACTCTTGCTTTGGTCGTCCTTAAGGTTTATGTAAAGAGAAAACGAAGTGGGCTTTAATCGGGCTTCGAACGAGCTGATTTTGGGCCGTTTTTGGCTGGCCGCGGGTGCGTGAGCTTGACCCGCGGCCAAAGGTAGGTTTTCCGTGGCTGGAGAGCCTCTTCCCGCAGCCAGGAGTGTTTTTGCCAAGGTGATGAGGCCTGGACCCGCGGTGGTTGGCCTCTGAGGTTGAAACTTCAATTCATCTCTTTCTTCTTTCGCGAGAATGCATAACATGCCTTCAGTCAATTGGATCTAACCGTTGTATTGTCTTGACACCAAGTGGGTATGAAAGGTGGTTCTCACTTCCATCATGTGTCCAAATTTAGGCATGATCAGACGGTGAAAAGGTCTCCATCGGATGTCGAACTTCTGACGGTCTAAAATTGTCCAAAATCTGTTTTTTATCCAATTTGCGTCGTTTTGCCTAATGAAACTGAAAAGAGTCTTGACACTACAAATATACGAAAAACTACGATAAAAAATGTAAAAGCGAATGAAACACTTATTAAAGTGTTCTAAAATAAGCGGTAAAACGGGTACAATACGGTGTTATCAGGTTCTTGCAGGTTTAGAGAAAAGATCGAAGGGTGCCTTTTCGAACCGTTAAGACGAGAATGGAACACGAGATAAGGAGTGTACGCCCGACATGCTAAGGAAGTCGTATAGCATGTCTGGGTTTCGAAGTGTTTAAGATTGAATTTTGTGTGCATCTATGGAATATAAGTTGCTAGGAATTTATATGTTCTTAGGTTAGGGTGTATTCGGCACGTTCCAAAAGGCCCAAAATTTGTGGAATGAAAACCACAAAGGGAAGAAGACTCAAGGACTGTAGGTTAGCTCCATAGACATGTGGTGACGAAAGGAACGGAAATCACCGGTTTGATGCAAAATCACCAATCTGATCCTTTGTGCTGATTTGCGGATGTTTGTGAAAATGGAGGGAATGCCGATACACGTTAGGGGCCTCACAAGATAGAGAGAGATTTTAGAAGCATAAAGAGACCTTGCTTTATATGTGATTAGCTTCCGCATGTGCATTTTGATGAGGTTGATTGAATGGTAGATTGCTTGTTAGGTTGAACATGCTTGCATGTGTTTTGGGTGGGGTTCTAATGAGTGTGTAGAATTTCCCAGAGCTCACTGAATATTGCTAGAATACTCATGATTCATTTTGTTTTGCAGGTGACCAGTAGACGAGAGTAGCTTGGAGCGGCATAACGTTAGGAGGAGTAGTTTGGCCTGGCTTTTGTAAAATCCGGTTAGCAAAATTATTATCATGTAATTTTTGGCAATAGGCTGGTCTAACCTATACAACCCTCTTTTGTAACTTAGTTTCAAAAATATGAATATTATGTAAGATTTTCAATCAAAAATAAGTTTGTGTTAAATGATATTAGTTAAGTCCAAACTGAAATAACTCGATACTAAGGAACGGGTTGTGAAGCCTTAGGCCTTGGTCAAGAGGCGCGCCCATGTCGATGGCCTGGCCAGAGTAAAATGGGACGCTCGGGCTGGATTGTGTATGTAGCTGTAATGTAGCATTACAGATCTCCTTCTACTCTTAGAAAGAATCGGGGGTGTTACACCCCCCTCCCCCGTCCCCCACAAGCTGGCAAGAGCGTTCAATCGACCGGCCAATCGGCAAGTCGTGCCCGAATTAAATGCAGATTAGGCCATTATAACCCATACCGGTTCGCCCCCTTTGCTATATATATATATATGTTTTAAACCATATTTTGTGAGGGATTTGTTGGGTTCTTCATGATTAGTGAGTAGTTATTTTAGGATCCATGGGATGAGGTATATTATGGTGATGATTAGAGTAGATCCATGATGTTAGGGCTTAGTTTATATAATATTCTTTTTTATTAAGTGAGATTAATGCTCGATTAGCCTTGATTTGGTTGATTTAGAACTTATGAAGTTTAATGCCCGGAAGGTGTTCGATGAAATTTTCCGAAGAACTTTTTAAGACATTTACATGCTTAACCTATGGAAATAGATGTCTAAGAAGTTTATTGGTTATATGATATTGAGATTAATACTTGTTGATTTCTTAATAAAAAATAAGAATTTGTTCTTAATATAGTAATTAGCAAAATGATTAGTGCCATCGAAACGGATTAGTCTTAATTAGTGGTATAAACCAAAAGATTAGCATTGTTTGAGTATTTGGCATCATGGATTAGCTCTAGGATCACCCCAAATCAATAACCTCATCATAGGATTCGCTTTTAGTATTGATTTTAATCTCGCTTAGCTTCTTTTCTTAGTTATTTATTGTCTTATATTTAATTTGATTAGGATCATTAGAAAACATTTATTCGATTAACTTAGATTAAAGAGTGTCTCCTATTCTCGGTGTGTTACTCTAGAGTCTCCTCTGATTGATCCCTAAATGCTACAATGACCGAACATTTGGGTAATTGGTAATCAATATCAAAGTATCCCTACTTCTTCTTCTTCTTCTTCTTCTTCTTCTTCTTCTTCTTCTTCTTCTTCTTCTTCTTCTTCTTCTTCTTCTTCTTCTTCTTCTTCTTCTTCTTCTTCTTCTTCTTCTTCTTCTTCTTCTTCTTCTTCTTCTTCTTCTTCTTCTTCTTCTTCTTCTTCTTCTTCTTCTTCTTCTTCTTCTTCTTCTTCTTCTTCTTCTTCTTCTTCTTCTTCTTCTTCTTCTTCTTCTTCTTCTTCTTCTTCTTCTTCTTCTTCTTCTTCTTCTTCTTCTTCTTCTTCTTCTTCTTCTTCTTCTTCTTCTTCTTCTTCTTCTTCTTCTTCTTCTTCTTCTTCTTCTTCTTCTTCTTCTTCTTCTTCTTCTTCTTCTTCTTCTTCTTCTTCTTCTTCTTCTTCTTCTTCTTCTTCTTCTTCTTCTTCTTCTTCTTCTTCTTCTTCTTCTTCTTCTTCTTCTTCTTCTTCTTCTTCTTCTTCTCCAATATGAACATCATCTAGATAAGGATCATTAGCTCTAAAGACATATAGATTCATGATTTCCAACTCATGTGAATAACTAATCATTTATGCAACATCACTATCACCACACAAGTCCTTCCGATTCTGATCTACTATTCCAGATGGAAAGTAAAAAAAAATTACTCATATTTTCTCCAAAACCTTCACTCAAAATCATATCTACGAGCATTGCTAAGCTCGAGCTTTTAAATTAAATCCTACTGGTATAACCCCTTTTTACACCTTTTTGGATATCATTTCAAGATCTTTTGTAAATGTTTTAGCTCGGTTTCTAATGGTTTTCAACTGATTTTAGTGTTTTAGAGTTTCAAAAGCCTTTTCAAATAATTTGGGCTAAAGAAACACAAAGTGGAGCAAAAATCTGTTTTTGGACAGATTTGGACGATTTGAAGTTCAACATCCGATGAAGACCTTTCCACCATCTGATCAAGCTCAATTTTGGAGATAAGATAGACTGATCAACCACCTTTCATATCCAAGTGTTTTGAAGAATATCCATCCGTTCAATCTCAAGCACCATGAAGTTTATTGAAGTCATGTCCGCGCTAGAATGGGTCGCACCCGCGCCCAGGAGACCTCCACTCGTGGCCAACTTCAACTCATCCTGGACCAGGCCCATTTGCATGCCCACTTCAAATCTTTCACTTGATTTCAAGAGGGAAAGCCCTAAGACGCATCAAGGCCATATAAATACACTTTCTAGGACATAGAACAGACACCCATTGATAGACCACCAAAATACCATTGAAGAGACCACCACCATCGAGTTTGAGAGTTCGTAGCGTAGTCATTTTTCTTTGTTCTTAGGGAGCATATCTCAAATATGTACTTCATAGAGAAGATTTTGAAACCCTCTTATCTTTTCTACTTTACTGATTTCACAATAAGGTATTGTGATGTTCATTAGGGTTCTTCGTTCTATTCTTGTTCGTTAATGCATGTTGCTTGATTGATCACCTAGCGACTGATATAAGAAAGTTAAAACCACGAAAGTGCTGAATTTATTAACATGAACAAGAGTAGGAGAGCAATTACGCTATAAGATACGTAAGAATAGTTATAGAGCTTTGTGAACGTAAATGAACTTAACTTTTATTTCTTATTAATATGCGTAGTTACCAACGAAAGTTGAGTAATTAAGTTGTTTAGATCTAGGTGTTAGTTGATGCAAAAGTATATCTAATACAATTTTCGTGTTCGAGTTCGAGTTCTAGAACCCATCCGACTAAGACTCTAGAAATCCTTACTAATTAATTGCTTGTTTGATTCGATCAATGAACCCCGAAGAATTCTTTGCTGCCCAACGGCTTTAGTCTCTGCTTTTCATCGGGGTTTATTTGCATTCGTTTACTTAATTTCCTTGCTATAAATTGTGACAACATTTCCGAATATTTATAGGTCTAGGCACAAATTTAGAATTCTTAGAAATCCTAAGTACACAAGTCTTTGTGGATTTGATCCCTTAATATACTACCGTGATTGTTGTGCAATTGCAGTTATTTTTAGGGGTAAAACTTGGAACGTTTACTACCGCATCACCTATAACGTTGTATCTCACAAACATTGTTTGAACCATCCTCTACCCAATATCCTCCAACATGTAACTATAACCATATCATCATGCATACAAAAATATCGACTGATAGTTCTATTAATAAAAGAATACAAAAACTCAAAAAACTATTGAAATCGAAACAAAAGGCGTAAGCATCAATAAACACAGTTACATCATCATATTGTGGGCTCTAGACGCATCCAATTTCCCTGGTGACTCTGAAAGTGGTCTCCCAATTCGCAGGCTACTCCCGAAATCGTTCTCCCAATTTGCTGGCTTATCTCTCAAATTCGATGTAATCGACACAAGAGTTCACTCCCAATCTCTCCCAATCTAGTTCCAAGCCATAAAAACTCACTTTCAACATTTAGGGTTCGTCAATTTAAGTTTCAATTAGGGGATTTAAGAGTTTATATTGAAACCTAATTTTTTATCCAAAATTTAGGGTTCGTCAATTTCTAACTTTATTTTCAACGCCATTCATTTTTTCACGATTTTATCTTGTTTACATGTTAATATTGGGGGGGGGGGGGTTTACCTAAATATAACAAATCAATGATATAACGTCCGATTTTGAACTCAAAATCAACAGAAGATGATTTTGTTTTGAAATTTCTGATTATATAACCGATTTTGTTCTAATCGCGGCGGCCATCGATGGGGTAAAGGTGATTTCATCAACAAAAGGAGCTCGGTTTTGCCTTGGAAATTTCAAACAATTGGTAAATTTCCGTGCCTCTTATAAGACTTAATAGGCTTTTCCCCTTCCGAAAAAATTAAAAAAAGTGAAAAACAAAAGGAAAAGAAAACAAAAGATTAAAAAGTCTTATTTGGCCAAAAAATTTCAATAAAGCAAGCCTTGATTAGTTCGTGAGAATTTAGACGACATCCGATTCAAATCCCGTAAAAAAATCTAAGTCTGGGGAATGACAAACAAATTCTATTGCCAAAAAGGAGGAATGTGCAACAACCATTTTGCATAATATCTTGCATCCTCCGGAAAAACCGGTAACCCGACACACTTTTAACCTCACCCCTAAAAAGCCTTTGATACCTAGCCTGATGTAAGACTCAAAATCACACCAAGTTTTACCCACGATATTTCAAGACTTAAAGCCGAGATAGTCGATAGGGAGATGGAGAGTAACCGGTGTTGTTTGATTCAACAAACAACAAGTAACCAGAGGCTTAATACCAATGGTTATTCCTCGCGAGGGATGTATGTCTCAACACGAACCCTAAGTGGTTTGGTTCCACAAACTACCTAAGAACTCGCAAGAACATAATTTGGGTCAAAACAACAAGTTTGAAGAAAATATAATACTGAATTTTCTATTAATCAAAGCGTTCTACAAAAAGATGAATGAAGAGAGCTTATATAAGGCTTGACAGAACAGAGACCTAACGGCCATATCAGCTAAAAAGAGAAAAAACAATTTAAAGGAGAATTGTGATCTTGTCGTCATTGATGCGTTTTAGCCGTTTGACATTAAAATGAAAAGAGTTTTAGCCGACAGATTTTTGTTTTTTTAAATAATTGGACAGATTTCCTGGATATAGCCGTCGGAAATCCATAGATTTATTATCCACGAACTGTCTTCTCCCTCATTTCTCTCTTTCTCCTTGTTTCTCTTATCGTTTTTCTTCCTCTTCTCTCTCTAAAATCGGAAGATTTCGGTTGCAATCGCTTCCAATCTCTCTAAATCTTCATTCATCATCATCAATCATGGATCATGTGTTGCGTGTTTAATTTTTTTTTGTAAATCATGTTAGTTTTGATAGTTTTTAGAGTTTATTAGATTTAGGTGGTTAATTTTGATAGTTTTTTTAGAATGAAATTTGTTGTGTATTTGTTTGGTGGAATGAAATTTGTTAGGGTTTATGAGATTATAATTGTTAGATTAGAACTTTAGTAAAGTTTTTTTAATTAGAAAATTAAAAACATTTTAGTATTTAAAATTTGTTAGGGTTTTTAGAAAATTTTAGTATTTAGAAAATTAGAATGGATTTTTTTTTTCAGAATTTTGTACTAAGTAAAAACGTTTTTACAAATTTTTAATTTTTATAAAAACGTTTATAGGTTATTTTATAAAATGTTTTTAGAAATTTATACAATAAAAACAAATTAAATATGTTTTTAGAATTTTTATGAAAGTTTTGAATTTTATGGAACATTTGAAAATTTTGAAATTTTAAGAATTTTTTGAATTTGTTATGATTTTTTTTGAAATATAGAAAGTTTATTAAATTTTTGAATTTTTTTTGAAATTTTAGAAAATGTTTTGAATTTTTAGAAATTTTTGAATTTTCGAAAGTTATAGAAAAAAAATTGAATTTGTTTTTGAAATTTTTGGAATTTTACAATTCAATGTACTAAAGTTATTATGTTTTTCTCGCATGAATAACGAGGACTCTCTCCGTTTGGGTTCCCATGGACGCAATTGTTCTCTGGGTACGCCTCGTAGCAGATCGACTTCGGGAACTGAAGTTCCGGAGTCCGAGCAATCTGATTCCGGCCCAAGAATTTTCTTCTTCGGGTCCTCGATATGCTTTGGTGTACAAGGACGGAAATACATCCGTCGGATTTCCCACAGAAATACATCCGTCGGATTTCCCACGGAATTACATCCGTCGGAAATATTTAGACCATACCGACGGATTTCTGACGAAAATTAATTTTCGACGAGATGAAAACGACGGATAAAATCCGACTGATTTCCGACGGAAACTGCCGTCGGAAAACATATGTTTTCTTGTAGTCTTAGTATATTCAAACGCACTTTCCATAGATTTCAGTCAATCTAGAAAGTCATCTGGATTTAAATTACCTTGAAATTTAAGGAAATCTACTTTGAATTCATCTTCTCGACGATGTTTATGTTGCTGTGGACGGTTGTCTCTTCTTTTCCCACCACGTTCTTCATGATCATAATTAGAACCATGAGAAGAACCTCCACTCTCTTCATTTGATGATATATCTTCCACAACCTTTCGTCTTTTAGTTTGATTTTATGTGTTTCTTGCATTTAAGGTCAGAACCATATTATGCATCTCATGTCTTAGATGTGCCACCTCTCTGCGCTCAACATATGCTTGGTCAAGAGTCAATCCTCTGGGTAGATCCATGATAAAAGATGTAAAATTGAGGAAAATATGATGATAACCTTCACTCCAACAACATGTATTCGTTCTAATACCAGTTTGATGTGTGTGGCAGATACAAACATAGTGAAAGAGATGTGAGATCGTAACATGACAGCTTTGACACGAACTTAATGCGTGTTTGGCCTGCGAAACTCCTGAGAACAATCAGAACGTAACTGGACAGATATGAAGATCGGGATCACCACACTTTGATAAAGTTGCAACTATAAAGTGATAAAGAAACCCATTGAGCTAACAACAGACATGGATAAAGTTGTCACCACCAGATGATAAAGGCGCTCGAATCCACCACCAATGACTCTCCCAAAACCAAACGATAAAGAAAAATGATCAACATATCACAAAGGGATCACAATGACTCTCCATATTCTTAATACTCAAAGTCTGATTTATTCCATGATAATAAGCCTCATTATATAGAAGAAAACAAAGCAAAATTTTCCCTTGGTCTTACAATTAATGTAGACTACTTAGGAAATCCAAATGACACTTATTAGATGCATAAAAACTAGAAATGAAGACCAAATTAAGTGCTATCTTGACCATGGACGAAAATGACTCCTGATCTTCTTCTTTTGGGCTCTAAAAAACTCCATAAGCGTTGAGTCACAAAAATTAGCCCAAGAACTTGATGCCCACGTTTTTAGAGAGTTGGATGGGGTAAAAACAAACATAGTAACAACCAGCACGTTGTTTTTATCAATTCTTTGTGTTGTTACCTTGTCTTGTTCACTTGCTCCCGCATCATAATCTAGAAAATGGCAGGAATACAAAATATTTCGCTTTGACAACATCTGGAGGTTTAATAAGGAGGTTCAAACATATATTCTGAAAATTTGGGACAATGAGTGCCATTCTAACAATATCAATAACTATCAAAAGAATATCTAATAACAAAAAGAAGCCCTACATAAAGCGTATAATTCTAGCGATCTCGATTACAGTTACAAAAATTCAATAAAATCATAGTTAAATCGAGAATACATGTTGGAAGAAGAGTAGGGTTTAATGGCTTCAAGCGAGTGACAAAAATACAAAGAACTTTCACTCTAAGACAAAACAAAGAAAGAACTTTGGGTGGAGAATTGTATCTTCTCACCCATCGATGTGGGTTAAGTGGATTAAGACATATCTGATTCGTCAAATAACTTTCTGGTCAGCAAAAGAAAGCAACCCGGGTTCTTAGATGTGGAGAAAACTGTTGAAATTTAGAGCACGCACTAGAGATTTTCACAAAGTCGACATTCGCAATTGTCAAACAACATCCTTTTGATATGATGTATGGTCGGATATGGGCTGTATAATGGAAGTCACTGGTCCTAGAGGGATAATTGATATGGGAATATCTGCTTATGCTTCCGTTGTATCGGTGCTGACTCGTAGAGGAAGACGCCACCATACTGATATTTTCAATCAAATCGAGGAGGTCTTAGCTGCACAAAGGGTCCAACTAGTGATTGAAGCTGATGATATCTCACTTTGGAGACATTCGGTGGATAAATTCAACCCAAATTTCAGTTCAAAAAATACTTGGTTGTTCACAAGAGTGTCATATCCTCAAGTTGATTGGTGTAAAGGACTGTGGTTCAAACATTCAACCCTGAAGTACTCTATCTTTGAATGGTTAGCTATTCGTAACCGGTTATCTACGGGGGATCTATGATGAATTGGAACGTGAGAGCTAACTCTTCGTGTATTTTTTGTCATGACCCCTTGGAGACTCGAGATCACTTGTTATTCTCATGCAGTTTCTCGGAGGAAGTTTGGACCCATTTAACAAATGAACTACTTAAAAATCACTTCACGAAGGAATGGTCGCAACTGATTATTCTCATCTCAAACACTCGGCTGGGTAGAACCCCACTGTTTCTACTGCGATATGTATTTCAAACATCGATTCACTGCATTTGGAAGGAACGCAATCATCGTTCTCATGGAGAAACCCCGTTGAATCCCCATAAGCTGGTTAAATTCATCGACAAGCAAGTTCGAAATCGCTTACTTTTGATATGTGAATTGGGGGATCGCAAATTAGAGGAAGCTCTTCAACTTTGGTTCGCAACAAGATCATGAAAACGATTTTAGCTTTCATTTCAAATCTGTTTAAATCTTTTTAATTAAAGAAGCACAAGATGTAAAAAGGGAGAACGACATATTTCCACCTCAAAAGTATGATATATGTGTAGATCCACCCGAAGTTTGGAACTCGACACATATCCCCCCAAAATGAAAGTTTAATACGTATTTCCCCCCGTTTGAAACATCGAAACATATTTACACCCAATAGAGAAGTTCAAAACGTTAAACCACACATACCATGATTTAGGTCAGTTTATTGTTTACCGAATGATACTTAACCACTTAAAATCAGAAATAAACCGGTTTATTGACCCGATTAAAGAAATTAACCACATTTGACCCGATTAAAGAAAGACCCCAACCCAAATCGCGAAACTCAGAAAAAAAAATCCCCAATTCAAAAAACAAAGAACCCTAAATCGCAATGTACAGAAATCGAACCTTCATCACTCACTCGACAAAGGTATGTTCCACCTTGATTTCGATTTAGTTTGTGTTGAGGGTTTCGTATTTTGGGATTTTGAAATCAGTTTAGGGTTTTGGATTTCGGGATTTGAATTTCGATGTTTACATTGTATCTTTCGATTTTTTCATGTAGGCTGTAATGTCCGTTGTTGAGTGGCATAATGTGCCTCCATATGTGGAAGATATTCCACCTGATGTCGACTCTGACGGTGAAGATCGATGTGAGCGTTAGGAGTTCAACTTCGTGTCAGCCTTAGCTCAGTTTGAAGATGAACCTCCCATCAGGCACGATGTCTATCCAGATACTGACGATGAAGAAGGAAATGAAGGGATAGCTAATAAGCGGGACATCATCATAAGAGGAAATGGGAACTTGTACTTAGGACAACTCTTCATCAACGGTATCGCGGTTAAGGAAGCTGTCGTGCACTATGCTTTGCGTACTGGTCGAAATCTAAAGCAATATAGGTATGACAAGAAGAAGATTGGGTTTAACTGCGAAGGCAAAGGTTGTTCATGGCGTATATATGCCTCTAATCCTGGAAAGTCTACTAGGTGGCATGTGGTAGTCTTAAAGTCGAATCATACATGTTTTCCGAATGAGATTTGTGAGATGATAAAAGTCCCACAAATTGCCCGTTTATTTCCTGACAAGATCCGTGAAGAGCCAGAGTATTATATTCCAATGAAGATTGAAGAAATGATTATGCAGATATGGAAGATATCTGTGACACGAAATCAATGCCAACATGCTAGGAACAAATCACTGAGATGGATTGAAAGAGAGTATGCTGAGCAGTTTGCAAGACTCAGTGATTCTTGTGATTTGTTTCAAACTTCTCCTTCTCGGCCTCCATAGAAACTGTTGTGATTTGTTTCAGCTCTTGTTCAAGCCTTTCGGTTCGAAACGCTAACGCCTCAATCTAATTCCCTAAAGCTTCATCAACCCACTTGAAAATGTGGTTATCATTGCTTAGCTACATGGACAATCAAAATTTGTAAACACCATCGAATTTAACAATGGCAAACAAAGAAATGGAAGTTTACCTTTTGCTATACAGCAAACGCACCCCGGTAGTATCTCCGGTAAGGATTAGCATCGGACTTCGAAATTCTGGCCACAAGTGCTTCACCACACCAACATCTTCTCGGCACACCCACAAATTATCCTCTTCCTCGACCCCCTGATGTTCCACTCGAAGCTCCAGATGCATTACTCATCATCAAAATTAAATGTCAACCTACAACCACAAAAATACATCAACTCACCGAGATGAAATTTCTAAAGCACATAACAATGAAATCAAGCTTATTGGGAATGATTTAAGATTAGAAAACCTATTCTAGTTACAAACTCACAATCGCACAAATTGGGAAGATAGGAATTTTGCGAAAAACAATTATAGTCATTCACGAGATTTGGGGATTTTATGATTTTGAATCGCGTCGGATCGGGTTTAAGGGTCAGATTTAGCTCGGGTCGGGTTTTAAATTCCATCTACGTGACCGGTCTGCGTGGTTTACATGGTTTTGTGTCTGGTTAAAGTTGTAAACCATTAAATTCGAGACTTTGGTGTAAATAGGTTTCAATGTTTCAAACGGGGGGGGGGGGGGATACGTATTAAACTTTCGTTTTGGGGGGATCTATGTCGAGGTCCAAACTTCGGGTGGATCTACACCTATATCATACTTATGTGGTTGAAATACGTCTTTTTCCCATGTAAAAATGATTTTTTTGGTTTCGAATAAATTTTACATTCTATTCAAACGAAAAAGCTTTAATCGAATTACTTCAATAACTGATGATGAGGGACATACTTACTTTAAGGATAAAGACTGATATACCTCTATTTCATGCTTTTTATACGTTTCTTATGCATTTTAATAAGTGTTTCCTAATGGTTGTATTGCCTAAAAAGTTTTTTAATGTGTTTATATAGTTATAAGTCTAAATCAGGTCAAGTAAGCAAAATGATGCAGAAAGATACAATTTGTGCTTAATCTAGTAATACAGAGCAATGCATACACATCAGAAGTTTAGCATTGGACGAATACCTTTCTGTAAAGGCACTGAGCTCAAATTTTGAGACAAGATAGAAAAGAATGTTAGATTTCATATACAATTATAATCAAGTCATTTGAACGAATGTTATGGAAGATATGATGATTTGACTGATCAAGAACATCAGCAATGCATATCGACCACAAGTATCAATCACAACCTCTGGGATCAATATTAAACTTCGAAGAATTGAAGACTCATTAATGTGTACCGATCACATATACTGATCACATGCACCCATGCCACTGTGATTGATACGTATTTGGCACTATAAATACAAAGGGCCACCATTGAATCGGACCCCCTTTTGTTATTTTCGACCTGACCTCTTTTTGGAGAAGATCTCTCATCTTTCTTCATCTAGATAAGATTTTTGAACCCTTCTTCTTTTATTTTATTTTAATGAGATGTCTTCTTATACTTTATGCTTGTTTACTTGCATGATGTCTGAGTAGATTTGATGTCAAAATTCATCATCTTTGTAGCCCAGGCTGCCTTATGCTCGATTTCAATCGGAAGATGACATGCTTTCCCATATAGCAAGTGAAACGGTGTAGTCCCAAGTGGTGTCTTGAAAGCGGTCCTGTAAGCCCACAGTGCATCATCCAACTTCGTAGACCACTCTTTCCTAGTGGTTCCCACAGTCTTCTCCAAAATCTCCTTGATTTGCCTGTTGGAGACCTCAACTTGCCCACTAGTCTGAGGATGATAAGGAGTAGCTACACGATGATTCACACCATGCTTCTTCAGCATCCTCTCGAAAACCTTGTTAATAAAGTGAGAGCCACCATCACTTATAACAATCCGAGGTACTCCAAATCGAGGAAAAATGATGGTCTTAAACAGCTTAAGGACCACTGAAGAATCGTTGGTAGGAATAGCAATCGCTTCGACCCACTTGGAGACATAGTCTACGGCAACCAAGATGTACATGTTCTTGTATGACGAAGGGAAAGGACCCATAAAATCGATGCCCCAACAATCAAAAATCTCAACCTCGAGGATGAAATTTTGTGGCATCTCATGTCTCTTACTGATCTTCCTTCTCCTCTGACACACATCGCACTGGGAAATGAAGGTATAAGCATCCTTAAACATAGTAGGCCACCAGAAACCTGCTTGAAGAACCTTGGACACTGTCTTGAATGTAGCAAAGTGTCCAGCATACTCAGATCCATGACAATGAAATAGAACACTAGGTACCTCTGATTCAGCAATGCATCTCCGATAGACACCATCAGAACAGTGCTTGTACAGGTAAAGGTCATCCCAAAAGAATCGCCTTATATCACGCAGAAATTTCTTCTTGTCATATTTCTTGAGGTGCTTTGGCTCCGCATCTGCATCGAGATAGTTGGCAATATCAGCGTACCACAGTAGATCAGAATCAGCTGCAGCAACTAGATACTCTTCAGAAGCACTAAGGTGTTCAACAGTCAAAACAGGTTCGGAAATCGCAGGGTATCGACCGATACTAGGTGAGTGTCGATCGATACCGAGACCTGCAATTCGTGGGAAGTGCAAATTTCGGTAAAACCCATTTGAAACTCGGTTTCAATTAATTAAACAGACTCTTCTGGTAGTTGATCATTGATGGGCACGTCTGCATCAATTCGAATCCTCGAAAGATGGTCAGCTACTCCGTTCTCTATTCCTTTCTTGTCCTTAACCTCGATATCGAAACCTTGGAGCAAAAGGACCCAACGACAAAGGCGAGGCTTGAGATCCTTATTCTGCATCAGATATTTGAGAGCAACATTATTAGTATGGACAATCACTTTGCTCCCAATCAGGTAGGATCGAAATTTCTCAAAGGAGAAAACAACTGCAAGTAGTTCTTTCTCTGTGGTGCTGTACTTCCTCTGAGCATCATCCAATGTCATGATGGCATAGTAGATAACATGTAGCTTCTTATCCTTCCTCTGACCCAAAACCAATCCAACAGCAAAGTCGCTAGCGTCGCACATGACCTCAAAAGGCAGAGTCCAATCAGGAGGTTGCACAATAGGACCACTCACCAAGGCCTTTTTAATCTCCTCAAAAGCTGCAAGACACTCAGGTGTGAAATCGAATGTGATATCCTTGCATAATAGAGCTGTGAGTGGGCGTGCTACCTTGGAGAAATCTTTGATGAACCTTATGTAAAATCCAGCATGACCAAGGAAACTTCGAATATCCTTCACAGAAATCGGTGGTTGGAGGCTTGTCATGACCTGAATCTTGGCTATGTCAACTTCGATCCCAGCTTCAGAAACCTTGTGCCCAAGTACGATGCCCCCCTGAACCATAAAGTGACACTTTTTCCAATTAAGGACCAAGTGTTTCTCTTCACATCTCTGTAGCACCTTGCACAAATTAGCCAGACAGTCCTTGAATTATGATCCGTACACCGAAAAATCATCCATGAATACCTCCATAAAATCCTCAATAATGTCTGTGAATATAGACATCATGCATCTCTGGAAGGTGGCTGGGGCATTACACAATCTGATACAAGAGTTTTTAGTCTCTAGGAGGTATCAATAACTCCAATACGTGTAGTATGAAGGTTATCAATCCATAAAGGGATTTATCCTAATCACTAAAAATGCAAGGAGCAATTGCAAGTTAAACTAAACAAGAGTGTTTTGATTAAGTAGCTAAATTACGACAATTAAGCTATGCAATAACTAAACAAGATGTACTTCAAATAACAAAAGCGGAGCAAAAGATAAGGTTATTGATAAAAGATGATCCAAGTCCAATTAGTGATGTTCATATACTCAAGAAGCTAATTCCTAGGCAAAAGATCTCTAAACTTGATTAGCTCTCTTTCAAGAAACTAATCACTATGCTAACTATCAAGTCCATTGGCAAATCATCATTTGTGGGTTAACAACTAGCAAGCATTAAGAATCATAACAAGATCAACCAAAGATATGCCCTAAACAACTAAAGTCTTAGGTTAGGAGCATAAATCTCTTGCCTAATTCATCAAGGCATTTCATCAAACACTTGGTGTTCATGAAATGCCATATGATCTAGATCCACTCTTTCAAGCTGAATCTAGAATTAGGAGCACTAGACAAGAAGGAATACAAGATTATCTAACCCTAGACACCACTAATCGAACCTTGAATCACCCTAATCTACCCTATCTCAAGATCCTAAGGACTACTCACTAATCATCATGGGTTCAACAAATCCAAGAAAAGAGGTGTTAAAACTCATGATCAAGATCATTGGATGATTAGAAAGTAGAAGATAGATGGATTCAATCAAGAAACAATACTCAAATTGCATAAATCCAAAAGGATCAATCTCTTACAAATCACTCTTAGAGAGGGTTTTTGCTTAAGAAAAGACTTAGCCAATCAAAATTAGGTTTTTGGGCATAAATAGTGAACAGTGACGAAACGGGTCGACCCGGGACAAACCGGGTACCGACCCGGTTTAAATGGATAGAAATTTCTTAATTGGTCAATACCGAGGTCACTGCTCGGTGCAACACCTCGGTATTGAGCCTGGGTTTGTGCACCGACGAGGAGTACCGAGCAGTGGCGTCGGTACTGAGGGGATGTTGTTTAGTGATCTTTGATGGATACCGAGGTCACTCATCGGTATCGTTACTCGGTATTAAGGAGATTTTTCCCCGGGTTTTCTCTGAGAACAGCACCGAGCAGTTGCACCGAGCAGTGATCTCGGTACAATCCCCTAAGGCTTCGATACCGACGTCACTCCTCGGTGTTGCACGTCGGTACTGGGGCTGTTTTCCTCCGTCCTCTATATCGAGCAGTTGAACCGAGCAGTGACGTCGGTGCAACCCTTCTGCCTTCCATACCGAGGACCAGTACCGACCAGTGACGTCGGTATGGTCCCTGTCTTTTCTCCTCGGTTCTCGAATCTCCTCTTTACCACCTGAAATACGATCCAAAACATGCGAGGACTCTCTAGGACTAAATGTGGACACATTAGACTCCTAAAATGACTAAAATGCTAAAGAGATGACATGAACAATATGCAAATGACTCGAAACCGAAGTGAAACGGATGCTAGAATGATGCAAAATATGATGATATCAATTCTCCCAAACTTACCTCTTTGCTTGTCCTCAAGCAAAAACATCACTAAAAGAATTCAAGTCCAAGTGCAAACTCTAAAGTATGATCAAACATGTCTACTCAAAAGGGGCTAGCCATGTCCATCCTTACATGAACCAAGCTCAAATCTCAACCTACACAAGCTTTCAAATCATCCAATCCTTTAACATTCATTAGACTTTTTCCAAGTGAATCATGCTTATGCAAGACATGTGAATGCATTTGGCTAGGGTAAATGTTTCGAGATAAAGGTGATCTCGATACAAGTGACGGTTTCCGAGCAAGGGGTTCTCTCAAAAGGAATCAACTAATGCAAAATGTTAAGAGTAAAGCCCAATAGATGCATACAAAGTCGACTTCCATCTACCCAAATGCCCCATATCGAACTTGACCCCTAATCTCTAAACCCCAATGAAGATCCTTCCTAAGCTACCCTTTTTGCAAGGCATTTTGCCTTCACTACTCATATCTTTTCACCTTCTTTCTCCTCTTAAACACTTAGGGGATTTCCTTCTTCACCAAACGGTTTGGCTTTCAACATTTTTCTTTACTTAGCTCTTCTTTATTTTCTCTAGTCTCTCTTTTTTCTTTTCTTTGCTTTAGCCTTTTTGGCTTTCCTTCTTTCTTTTGAAGACTAGAGACTATTTTCTTTTCGTTTTTCACTTATAGCATTTTTCCATAAACGATTATTGCCAACCATTTCAAGCTTTTTGCTTATCCCCTATTCTTCTTCATCCATTTTTCTCATTCCCACAATCTCTTTTCTTTCCCTTGTCCCAAGTTCCCAACCTATCTAACCTTATCTTATGCCTAGCTCATTGATGCCGAGCTAGTTCTACACGGAAGTTTTTCCTTGTCGTTCTAAACTCAACACTTTTTGCCTAGTTGATTCGAAAAAGGCCTCACAAACACTCACAAGTAGCATTTGGCTTGAAAGGAGGTTGGGTTAAAGGATTTGTTAACCATTCCTTGGTGGGAATCGGCTATTCGGGCTAACAAGAGAATGGCAAAGCGGATAAGATAGCCCAAATATGTATGTGGTAACTATGAATTCACTATGCAATGCACAAACATGATAATTACAATGTCAGATTAAGGTTATAACTTAAGTAGGAATTGACTCAAATCAACTTTCTTTGGCTAAGACCTAAGTAATGGGACATGAAATCCAAACATGGTTCGGCCTTGATTTCGTACACGAGATCTAGAGTATAGGACTTAAACTCTTAAAGCAACACTTTACAAGGAGGAATCATTCTAGCTCTTAATGCACGTGAAATGCATTATCTACGTGCAAATGCGTCTTAAATGACTTCTTTTTGTCTTTTCATTTTCAAAATTTTTCAAATTTGTTTGGTTTTTCTATGCCTTAGATGTATGCATGAGACTCAAGATGAAAATTCAAAATAAGACAAAGTAAATGTCATTAGATACCGCTCCCTCTCCCAAACTTAAATCACACCATCTCGGTGTGAAATAAGCCTAAGGAAAGGACAAAAAACAAGAGATAATTATACAATGCAAGACTTAAAAGAAAAAAATATATACAAGAGTTTTGGATTCGTACTTAGAAGCTTGGAGATGGGGATGTAGACCCCATTGAGTAAGATGGATTACTTGAAACGGGAGACGGGGACCGCATCGCTCTCCTCTTTGGTGCTTTTTCTGGTCGGGTCGTGGGTCGGCTAGAGCTCATGACCAATGCCCAATCATATCCTCGAGGTGCGAGGTTTGTGTCAATGACGACGTCTCCTCCTTCACCGGCCCTTGATGAACTCGCTCCACAACCTCCGTCCTTGAGCTCATTGATGGTTCGACCCATGACTTTAACCGTCTTCTTCAAAGACTTGATCGTCTTAACCATCTTCTTCATGTTTTTGTTTTGCCACTTACACATGCGTTGGAGGAGACGAGTTTGGTGTTGAGCGTGTCTTGTAGCCGCGTTAGTGATAGCCCCATCATAATGGTAAAAGTGGTAGCGCTCACTACCGTACACGATCTCGGGTGATGACTCATGTGGCACTTCCTCGTCGAGGTCAGTAGTTTCCTCGGTAGCGGTTCTCCGTTGTGCTCTCTTGCGGAATGCTTGCATATGCGGGTCGACGGTGGAGTTGTAGATTGGGGAGGAATGAACATGACGTTTCTCAGGTCATGGAAGTTGGTGAGCGCGGGATTAGTCAAAAGGACTTGTTCCACTGATGTCTCGGTGAGTTGGAGGTTGTAAGCCACCTTGCCCTCGATATAGCCTTTGAAGAACTTTGTCTTTGAAAGATAGGCCATATCCAAAGATTTCCAATCATATTGGCCAAGGGCAACCTTGATGCCCTTTGCCATTAGAATAGGTGTTATCATCCATCCGAGGCCAATCGGGGCCTTTTTCGACTTGGTCTTCCAAGCCCAATCCCGGTAAGCAAACAAGTGCCTTACAAAGAGTGTTGCGAGACAGGGAAGTCTCTCCGGTCCCACGAATGCTTTACCGTTTCCGAGAACGGGGAGAATGGGATTTATACCAAGCCCTAACAACTCCATCTCTTCCGTAGTAACCGTGTCAATCTCTACCTTGTGGTAGAAATTATGGACCAATGCCTTGTGTACGTACCGGAGAGCCGGGTGGCGTATGCTTGCACTCTTAGAGTCACCGGCTCTAAACTCTCCGCTTGCAATCGTTGCCCAAAGATTTCGGAGCTCAAGTCTTGGGTAATCGAAGTATTGCCCGCCGTATGTACCTTCTTCTCTAACCCCGAATATCTCGCAAAGCTCGTGGAAAGTGACGGTGTAGGTGGTGCCCATGAGTCCGAACTTCAAAACTCCAAATCCGGAATTTACAACTTCCGTTTCGTAGAACTTAGCTCGAAGGGTGGCTAGGAACTTGCCGGTGAGTGTGCTTCCTGCTTCATGCTCATGAACTTCCGTAGCCCCATATTCTCAAAACGTGTCCACACTTCGTCACTTATGCCCATCCTATCCATCGTCTCCGCATCGACAAATTTGCCTTGCTCGAACTTCATTTGGCTAAATTTGTCGAAGTAATCTTGCTCGCTTGGCTTTGTCCGTTGCGGCACTGGGATTTCTCCACTCGAGCTCTCACTCTTGACCTCTTCTTCGACTCTCTTGCCCTTTCCCTTTTCCGTTTTCTTGGCTTTAGATCTCGTAACCGCGGTTTTAGCCTTTGCCTTGGCACTAGCCTTGGCAATCCCTTTCCATTTTTCCGCGGCTGTAGCTTGGGCAATTTCTTTTCCTTTCCCAACTGTTGAAACCTTGGTCCGTGCCCGTTTCGATGGAGCGCCCTTGTCCGACATTGTACCTACAAATATCCTTGAGACAATTTTTGAGCCTAGGTACAATTTCTTATCAAATCAACAAGGGATCACCAAAAGATGATCTAAGAGCAATAAACCAATGTGACAATTCATACTTAACATGCAAATTATTCCTCTTCACAATCCCTAATTTCTCAAAATCCTAATTTCTCAAAATCCCTAACCATCGACAATTGGCACATGAATCATCAAGTTTAAGCGTAGATAAACCATCCCCAAGGTATTTGCATAGTGAAAGACAATATCAAAACCATATTCAAGCAACATTTACTCAAGAACAAAACCAAGGTTTTCAAAAGTTTAATTGAATAATACCTTGGGGAATTCGGATTAGATGCTTGAAATGATGATAAATCCAAAAAGAGCAATGAAAATTGAGATTATAGGGCTTTGAATCACCAAATTTGGTTGAGAAAAGAGGGAGATTGGGAAATTTTCTCTCTTGAATCGCGATTGTGAGGGGAAAATAATGGGTTTGGTCGCGTGGAATATGAAGAAGAAGGAGATCTACCTGGGTCGGGTCGGATCTTACCTGGGTCGGGTCCGAATATTTTAAAGAATTGGTCAATACCGAGGTCACTCGTCGGTACCATTGCTTGGTATTGACTTATTTTTTTAAAATTTTCGGCGAACACCGATGTCACTCCTCGGTGTCACACATCGGTATTGGCATACCGATGTCACTCCTTGGTACCACACGTCGGTGCTAAGGGATTTTTCTCCTGTTTCCATACCAACGTGTTGCACCGATCTGTGACGTCGGTATTGGTTCCTCGGTGTTAGGCATCGGTATTGACATACCGATGTCACTCCTCGGTGTCACACATCGGTATTGTCATACCAATGTCACTCCTCGGTACCACACGTCGGTGCTAACGGATTTTCCTCCTGTTTCCATACCGACGTGTTGCATCGATCTGTGACGTCGGTATTGTCCCTCGGTGAGTTCATACCGAGGTCACTCCTCGGTACCACAGTTTGGTATTGACCCCATTTCTTTGGAACCCTATGCACACTTAACAAAAACATCAAAGAGATCTAGCAAAGATAGAAAAAGAGATAAACAAAAGGGAAATATATACAATGATAAGCTTGGGGTGTCTCCCAAGAGCACTTTGTTTAACGTCACTAAGTTCGACGTTTGTTACCGTTCTCAAGCTAGAGGGAAATCATCGAGGGGGATCGATCCTCCCTTTTCGACAATTTGATTTGCTCGGTAGAGTTTGAGCCTTTGGCCATTCAAAATGAAATCTTGGCCCTCCTTATTAACAAGCACCATGGCTCCATATGGCATTACTTCTTTAACCTCAAACGGACCCGACCACCTTGACTTGAGTTTCCCGGGAAAGAGCTTCAACCGGGAATTGAATACCAACACTAGGTCCCCAACCTTGAAATCCTTGTGCACTATCCTCTTGTCGTGGAATGCTTTGGTCCTCTCCTTGTATATTCTCGAGCTCTCATAGGCTTCGAGCCTAGTCTCCTCTAACTCTTGAAGTTGAATCAACCGCTTCTCTTGTGCGGTCTTGATGTCGAAGTTAAGTAGCTTCACCGCCCATAGGGCCTTGTATTCCAACTCAACCGGTAGATGGCATGACTTCCCATAAAACAAGTTGAATGGTGTAGTCCCTATAGGTGTTTTAAAGGCGGTCCGGTATGCCTATAAAGCATCATCTAACTTGTTGGCCCAATCCTTCCTTGAAACCCCAACCGTCTTCTCAAGTATGGCTTTGATTTGCCGGTTGGACACTTCTACTTGGCCACTCGTTTGAGGATGATATAGTGTTGCTACCTTATGCTTCACACCATGCTTCTTAAGTAAGCTTTCAAACACCTTGTTGATGAAATGACTACCTCCATCACTAATGACTACTCTTGGAACTCCGAACCTTGGAAAATGATGGATTTGAATAATTTTAGAACGACCTTGGCATCGTTGGTCGGGCTTGCAATGGCTTACACCCATTTGGAGACGTAATCGACCACCACCAATATGTATTGGTTACCATATGATGACGGGAAAGGTCCCATAAAGTCGATGCCCCACACGTCAAACATTTCCACCACAAGGATTGGGTTTTGGGGCATTTCATCTCTCCTCCCAATATTCCCTTTCCTTTGGCATGCATCACATGTGGAGACAAAGAGGTGTGCATCTTTGAATAATGAAGGCCACCAAAAACCGGATTGCAAGACCTTTGTAGCGGTTTTGTAGGATGCATGATGCCCGCCATAGCTTGATCCGTGACAATGGAGTAGGATCCCTTGGACTTCTTCTTCCGCCACGAATTTTCTATACAACCTATCCGAGCACAACTTGTATAAGTAAAGCTCGTCCCAATAGTATCTAGTCACGTCGTGGAAGAACTTTTTCTTCTTATACCCATCGAAAGGCGGTTTCTTCCCGCACACTAGGTAGTTCACTAGATCTGCAAACCATGGTAGTCTCTCGCCTTGTAACCCATTGGCACTCTCTAGCTCTTGCACGGCTTCAACCCCTTTCTTAAAGATGCTAACTACCACGAGACTCTCCTCGGGGGAGCTTATCATCAATTGGGATAAGATCTTCAATCCTCATTCTAGATAAGTGATCCGCGACCCCATTCTCTATCCCCTTCTTGTCAACTATCTCTAAGTCAAACTCTTGTAGAAGCAAGATCCAATGGAGTAGCCTTGACTTGGTGTCTTTCTTGGCATGAATGTATTTCAAAGCTGCGTGATCGGTGTAGACAATCACTTTCAATTCCACAACATAAGACCTGAATTTCTCCATTGCAAAGACAACGGCTAGCAACTCCTTTTCCGTCGTGGCATATCGGGCTTGAGTGTCATCTAAGGTCCTACTTGCATAGTAGATGACATTGGTTCTCTTATCTTTCCTTTGGCCCAAGATCGCTCCGACCGCGTAGTCACTAGCATCACACATGATCTCGAAAGGGAGGTCCCAATCCGGAGCTTGAACAATGGGAGCACTAACCAACGCCTTCTTGATCTCTAGAAAAGCTACCATACATTCCTCATCAACCACGAACTCAACCTCCTTGCAAAGTAGCCTTGTAAGAGGCCTTGTGATCCTTGAGAAATCTTTGATGAATCTTCGGTAGAACCCCGCATGACCCAAGAAAGACCAGATGTCCTTGACCGACTTAGGCGGCTCCAAGCTAACCATCACCTCGATCTTGGCCTTGTCTACCTCAATCCCCTTCTCGGAGATTTTATGCCCATGCACAATTCCTTCTCGCACCATGAAGTGGCATTTTTCCCAGTTAAGCACCAAGTTTGCTTCTTCGCACCGTTGCAAGACCCTGCAAAGGTTGGACAAACAAACATAAAAAGAAGACCCATACACGGAGAATTCGTCCATGAAGACTTCTACCATGTCTTCAAGAAGGTCAGAGAAAATTGACATCATGCAACGTTGGAATGTTGTGGGAGCATTGCACAACCCAAAAGGCATCCTTCGATATGCGAAGGTGCCGTAAGGGCACGTGAAGGTTGTTTTCTCTTTGTCATTCGGTTGTATGGGTATTTGAAAGAAACCCGAATAATCATCTAGAAAGAAATAGAAAGGATGATTAGCTAGACGTTCAAGCATTTGATCTATAAAAGGTAATGAAAAATGATCCTTACGAGTGGATGAATTCAACTTCCTATAGTCAATGCACATTCTATGCCTGGTTATCGTCCTAGTAGGTATCATTTCATCCTTTTTATTTTTAACAACCGTAATCCCCCCTTTCTTAGGCACACAATGAACCGGTGAGACCCAAGTACTATCCGATATTGGGTAGATAATGCCCGCGTCTAAGAGCTTAAGAATCTCTCTCTTTACAACATCTTTCAAATTAGGGTTCAACCTTCTTTGATGTTCAATAGGGGTCCTTGATTCATCCTCCAAATGGATTCTATGTGTGCACAAACTAGGGGAAATACCCTTGATATCATCCAAAGAATAGCCAATTGCTCTCCTATATTTCCTAAGTTCTACAAGAAGGGAGGATAGTTCATTCTCATCTAGACACTCATTCACAATAACCGGGTAAGACTCGTTGGGACCTAAGAACGTATACCTTAGTCCCGCGGGAAGTTGCTTTAGGTCCACCTTTAGGTCTTTGAAATCGCTCCAATCGTCCTCCTCAAGACTAGACTTACCCTTGCTAGTCTCTTCAACGGCTAGAACAAACCCCTCTTGAACCGTGCTAACCCTTAAACCATCTTGACCCTCGATACCACGAATGCACAACTCAACAAATGGTGCGTATTTTTCGACCGGTTTGTGAGAATCCATGAGTAGCTCATAACCTTGACTCTCCTTGCTCAAGAACCCATGATCTTCACGCTCCTTAGTCAAAACTACTTGCAACCCATCTTCTACTCTCATTTCCTCAAGCAATTCGTCGGCTAGCTCATCCATGGTCTCTATGTAGAAACATTGGCCATCTATGGTGGGCTTCTTCATCACCTTGTTGATATCAAACTCAAGGACTTCTCCTTTACCCAAATGGAGATCTATCTTGCCTTTCCTCACATCGATTATTGCTCCCGCGGTTGCTAGGAATGGTCTACCAAAGATAAGAGGGTCTTTTGGTTCCTCATCCATTTCAAGTATCACAAAGTCCGTGGGGACAATGAAATCCTTCACCACAATAGGAAGATCCTCAAACAAACCAATAGGAACCCTCACGCTCCTATCCACTAATATTAGGGAGATGTTGCATGCCTTGTAGCGTGTGAAGCCTAGTCTCTTGGCTACCGAAAACGGCATGAGGCTTACACTCGCTCCAAGATCACACAAACAATGGTTGAAAGCTAGAGGATCAAGTGCACAAGGTAGCATGAATGATCCCGGATCTCCTAACTTCTTTGGCACCATCTTCTTTTGTATTATGGCACTACACTCGTGAGTTAAAATGACCATAGACTCCATCTCCTTAGCCCTCTCATTCACGACATCTTTCAAGAATTTGGCGTATTGAGGGACAAGTAAGAAAGCATCAACTAAAGGCATTATGAGTTCCACTTTCTCCATTTGCCTATCAAAGATGGCTTTATACTTGTCCATAAGTTGCTTCTTGAACCGCTTGCAAAAAGGGTAGCTTAGGAAGTATCTTCATTAGGGTTTAAAGATTAGGGGTCAAGTTCGATGTGGGGCATTTGGATAGATGGAAGTCAACCTTGTATGGATCTATTGGGCTTTACTCTTAGCATTTTGCATTAGTTGATTCATTTTGAGAGAACCCCTTGCTCGGAAACCGTCACTTGTATCGAAATCACATTTATCTCGAAACCTTTACCCTAGCCAAATGCATTCACTTGCCATGCATTAAGCATGATTCACTTGGAAAAGGTCTAAGAATGTTAAAGGATTGGATGATTTGAAAGCTTGTGTAGGTTGAGATTTGAGCTTGGTTCATGTAAGGATGGACATGGCTAGCCCCTTTTGAGTAGACATGTTTGATCATACTTTAGAGTTTGCACTTGGAATTGAATTCTTTAAGTGATGCTTTTGATTGAGGACAAGCAAAGAAGTAAGTTTGGGGGAATTGATATCATCATATTTTGCATCATTCTAGCATCCGTTTCACGTAGGTTTCGAGTAATTTGCATATAGTTCATGTCATCTCTTTAGTATTTTAGTCATTTTAGGAGTCTAATGTGTCCATATTTAGTCCTAGAGAGTCCTCGCATGTTTTGGATCGTATTTAAGTTGCTAAAGAGGAGATTCGAGAACCGAGGAGAAAAGAAAGGGACCATACCGACGTCACTGGTCGGTACTGGTCCTCGGTATGGAAGGCAGAAGGGTTGCACCGACGTCACTGCTCGGTGCAACTGCTCGGTATAGAGGACGGAGGAAAACAGCCCCAGTACCGACGTGCAACACCTAGGAGTGACGTCGGTATCGAAGCCTCAGGGGATTGTACCGAGGTCACTGCTCGGTGCAACTGCTCGGTGCTGTTCTCGGAGGAAACCCGGGGGAAAATCTCCTTAATACCGAGCAACGATACCGAGGAGTGACCTCGGTATCCATCGAAGATCACTAAACAACATCCCCTTAGTACCGACGTCACTGCTCGGTACTCCTCGTCGGTGCACAAACCCAGGCTCAATACCGAGGTGTTGCACCGAGCAGGGACCTCGGTATTGACCAATTAAGAACTTTATATCCATTTAAACCAGGTTGGTACCCGTTTGTCCCAGGTCAACCCAGTTCGTCACTGTTCACTATTTATGCCCAAAAACCTAATTTTGATGGGCTAAGTCTTTTCTTAAGCAAAAATCCTCTCTAAGAGTGATTTGTAAGAGATTGATCCTTTTGGATTTATGCAATTTGAGTATTGTTTTCTTGATTGAATCCATCTATCTTATACTTTCTAATCATCCAATCATCTTGATCATGAGTTTTAACACCTCTTTTCTTGGATTTGTTGAACCCATGATGATTAGTGAGTAGTCCTTAGGATCTTGAGATAGGGTAGATTAGGGTGATTCAAGGTTCGATTAGTGGTGTCTAGGGTTAGATAATCTTATATTCCTTCTTGTCTAGTGCTCCTAATTCTAGATTCAGCTTGAAAGAGTGGATCTAGATCATAGGGCATTTCATGAACACCAAGTGTTTGATGAAATGCCTTGATGAATTAGGCAAGAGATTTATGCTCATAACCTAAGACTTTAGTTGTTTAGGGCATATCTTTGGTTGATCTTGTTATGATTCTTAATGCTTGCTAGTTGTTAACCCACAAATGATGATTTGCCAATGGACTTGATAATTAGCATAGTGATTAGTTGCTTGAAAGAGAGCTAATCAAGTTTAGAGATCTTTTGCCTAGGAATTAGCTTCTTGAGTAAATGAACATCACTAATTGGACTTGGATCATCTTTTATCAATAACTATATCTTTTGCTCCGCTTTTGTTATTTGAAGTACATTTTGTTTAGTTATTGCATAGCTTAATTACCGTAATTTAGCTACTTAATCAAAACACTCTTGTTTAGTTTAACTTGCAATTACTCCTTGCATTCTTAGTGATTAGGATAAATCCTTTTATCGATTGATAACCTTGGTCAATACCGAGGTCACTGCTTGGTGCAACATCTCGGTATTCAGCCTGGGTTAGTGCACCGACGAGGAGTACAGAGCAATGGCGTGGGTACTGAGGGGATGTTGTTTAGTGATCTTTAATGGATACTGAGGTCACTCCTCGGTATCGTTGCTCGGTATTAAGGAGATTTTCCCCCGGGTTTCCTCCGAGAACAGCACCGAGCAGTTGCACCGAACAGTGACCTCGGTACAATCCCCTGAGGTTTCGATACCGACGTCACTCCTCGGTGTTGCACGTCGGTACTGGGGCTGTTTTCCTCCGTCCTATATACCGAGCAGTTGCACCGAGCAGTGACGTCGGTGCAACCCTTCTGCCTCTCATACCGAGGACCAGTACCGACCAGTGACGTCAGTATGGTCCCTGTCTTTTCTCCTTGGTTCTCGAATCTCCTCTTTAGCCACTGAAATACGATCCAAAACATGCGAGGACTCTCTAGGACTAAATGTGGACACATTAGACTCCTAAAATGACTAAAATGCTAAAGAGATGACATGAACTATATGCAAATGACTCGAAACCTAAGTGAAACGGATGCTAGAATGATGCAAAATATGATGATATCACAATCCAAATGGCATTCTCCTGTATGCGAATGTGCCATAGGGACATGTAAAAGTCGTCTTCCTTTGGTTTTCTGGATGTATAGAAATCTGGAAGAAACCTGAATATCCATTGAGAAAACAGTAGTAGGGATGACTAGCCAACCTCTCCAACATCTGGTCAATGAATGGCAATGGGAAGTGATCTTTCCTCGTAGCTGCATTCAACTTCCTGTAGTCAATGCACATTCGATGCCCAGTGATAGTCATAGTAGGAATCATCTCATCCTTCTCATTCTTCACCACAGTTATTCCTCCTTTCTTAGGAACAACGTGCACTGGACTGACCCAAGAGCTATCCGAAATAGTATAGATGACACCATCTTTCAAAAGCTTCATCACCTCCTTTTTGACTACTTCCTTCAGGTTCGGATTCAGCCTCCTCTGATACTCAACTGAGGCCTTTGACTCGTCCTTGATATGAATCCTATGCATGCACAGGTCCGGTGCTATACCTGGAATATCATCAAGAGAATTGCCAAGAGTTTTGCGATACTTGCGCAGCTTGCTCAGCAGTAAGGTAATCTCTGCGTTGTTTAAAGAAGCATTAATAATCACTGGGTATGTGGAATTAGGACCAAGAAAATCATACCTCAGATTCGCAGGAAGTGGCTTGAGTTCCACTTTAGGAGCGTTCTTCTCACTCCAATCTCCAAGCCCAGCATCTTGCTTAGAACCATCGGTCGACCCTCCTTTTGGTCGCAGGGTATCGACCAATACTAGGGGAGTATCGATCGATACTGGTGATGCTGAATCGAGCATCTTCGAGTATCCAGCAGTATCTTCACACGAATGGACCTCTGAAGTGGCTGAACAGACCAATGCTCTCTCCAGTGGATCCTCATGATGCATCTCCAGGAAGTACTCTTCAGTTATGTCACTGAAAGTGTCGACAAAGAAAGTCTGCCCATCGATGGTTGGTCTCTTCATCATCTTATCCATATTGAAAGTCATGACCAAATCACCGATGTTGAGAGCGATCTTCCCATTCCTGCAATCAATAAAAGCACCAGCTGTTGCAAGGAATGGTCTGCCTAGGATAAGAGGATCCTTAGGCTCAGCATCATACTCCAGGACGATGAAATCAGTTGGGATCAAGCAATTCCAAATCTTAATAGGAACATCTTCGAGTAAACCCTCTGGAAGTCTAACTGAGCGATCAGCAGGTATCAGGGAGATTCTTGTGGCTGTGAAGTCTGTCATCCCCATCCTTTTAGCAATTGAGTATGGCATGAGGTTGACACTTGAGCCAAGGTCACAAAGAGAACGCTCAAATCTATCTGTGAATATTGTACAATCCAACATAAAACTCCCTGGATCTGGTAGCTTCTTTGGGATCCTGTTAGTCAGGATTGCACTGCACTCATGAGTAATCATCAAGCATCCTTCTTCAAGGTTCACATTGCTAGACACCATCCTCTTGACATATCTTCTGAAAGCTGGAGAAGTCTTGATAGCATCGATGAAAGGAAGTTCCACAATCAATTTATCCATAATTGCATTGCATCTAGAGTCTTCTACCTCCTTCTTAGTCTTCCCAGTAGCCCTGGGTTAAGGTATCCTCGGTGTGTAAACTCTATCTGCAACTACATTAGGTACTTCCTTCGAAACCTTAGGTGTTGACTCGACAGCAGGATTAGTGTCGATCGATACAGGAGTGGTATCGATAAATACACGGGGTTTTGATGTGTCCCGTGAAAGAATCTTGACATGTTTCGATCGATGTTGACTAGTGTCGATCGATACTGGAGCGATTTCAGAATCTGCATCGTCAAGATCGACGAAAATATCTGCAGTTTGACCAATTTTTACTCCTGGATTGACCTCTTTTTCACTCCTTAAGGTGATTGCATTGATGTTAGACCGTGGGTTCTCTCCTTTCCCTGGAAGAAAACCTTCTTGCCTTTTCACAGCCTCTGAAGTCTGAGCAACCTGAAGTTCCAGCTTCTTCTGCTGGATATTAATAGCGTCGATCCTTCCACTCTGATAATTGTACATGATATCAATCTTCCCATCGAAACCCACAGTAAGCTTCTGCTGTCCTTGAATAAGCTGTTCGAACATAGACTCGATCTTGCTATCTGGGAGCTTAGCAGGGACAAGTTGATAAAATGAATTCCCATAGTTTATGGTATACCCACTGTTCTGAGATGGTTTCTGGACAAACTTATTCGAAACTCCTTGCTGAGAATTGTTGTTGAAGTTTCGGTTGTTGTTGAATTGATTCCCCAGACCTTGAAAACCAGAACCACCAATATAGTTAACATCCTCTGCTTCATCCTCATTGAAAACCTCAACATCTTCAGCAAAGTGCACAACTTTCGTTGTCTTGCCCATCAGAAGACTGTGCATGGAATCTAACTTGGCTTGAACATCAGCAATCTGTGAACCGTTCATGCTACTAGCTTGCTTCTTGCGCTCAAAGTCTGCATTCTTGGTGCTATTGCTAGACGCCAAGTTCTCAATCAGCACATAAGCATCTTCAGGATACCTAGTATTGAAGTTTCCATTGCTCGAAGCATCCAAAGTCATCTGATACCTCCAATCAAGTCCTCTGAAGAAGAGCCCTATCAGCTGAACATCAGAGTATCCGTGATGTAGAAAATCTCTCTGATATGATCTGAATCTCTACCAAGCAGCCTTGAACGCCTCAGTAGGGCCTTGAGAAAACTGGGAGATCTTGTTCCTAAGATCTTCGGATCGTGCATCATCATAGAAGTTATTCAGGAAAGCAGTCTTAGTCTCTTCCCAGGTAGTCAGTGATCCAGGAGGTAACTGCTTCAGCTAGTAAGTCGCATCTCCACCTAAAGAATAAGGGAAAAGCTTGCAGAAGAGGTAATCATAGGACACTCCATTGCTCTTGATGCTAGTGACCAAATCCTCGAACCTTTCAATATGATCCATTGGATGTTCATTGGAAAGACCATGAAAAGGGTGCTGACCCACAAGAGTGTAGTATGCATGTTTCAGCTCAAAGTCATTCCTCTGAAAAGCAGGAGGGCGAATCGTTGATCGATTGGCATAAAACTGATCAGGCCTGTTGTACTCACCAATTGTCTACCACGATTAACCACAACATTCCCTACATTCACATTCCTAGCGACATTCCCAACGATAACATGAGCAGGTAGGATGATGTTTCCCTCTCCATCCAGTCGTTGCCCTCTCTCATTGCACAATTGACCCTCTTGGTCTCTGTAAGTACCAGCTTCATCTTGAACCAACTCCACTTGATTGTTGTTCATCTCTGCTGGCTTCTTTACTCTTCTGTTTGTGCGTTCCAAAAGTTCTAGCTGCTCGTTTGACAGATCAACTAGCTGAGTGCTCTTGTTCCTTCTGGTTTCACGAATAGGCATACACCTGAAAACAAAGGCAAGGCACATAAGTAAACAAAATACGATGAGTATCGACCGACACTGGGTGGTGTCGATCGATATCAACAAAAGGGAACGACGAGTATCGACCGACACTGAGTAGTATCGATCGATACCGACGAACTTAGTCGAAATTCTCAAACTAAAATCTAATAGCGAATTGAGTCCCCGACAACGGCGCCAAATTTGATAAGCTCAAATTAATACCCTAAAAGTACTAAAACTTTGTCGATCGTAATACTTAGGGATCGAAATCCACATAGACTCAAGGAAACACACAATAGATTATATAGATGAAAATTAAGCTAATTGGTCAATGTAATTAAAAGCAATACGTAAATTAAACTGTTGTAAATTCAATTGGAGAAAGATAGGTTCAGAAAATTTCTCAGGAAATCAATGAATGCAGATAAACTAACTAATCAGGGTTCAGGTTATGCATGGTTCTTGAACTCAAATCACTAAAGTATAATTAACCAACTCTCGTTGAGCGAATTATCTAAGTCTAAATACTAGAATTCCAAATCTCTTTGCGAATCCTAAAGTCTAACCCAACTTTTAGTTCAAATTTGATTTGTTAACAAAACAACTAAACCAAATCTCTTTGCGAATAATTATTTTGCTCACCCTAAGTTCTATCAGGTAATTAATCGCACTCTCGTGCCTAATCAATTATCCTAAGATCTAAGTTCTAGGTGATCAATCCAGAATTAGCTATGAGAACAACCTATGGTGAAGAACTAATTCAGATTATGAACCCTAAACAATTAATCAACCTAGCATTCAAAGAAATCCCTTATGAGAACCCTAAACCTAGCATAAGATCTACTCAGACATGGAAATTGAAGCAATAAACATGACTGAATAAATACTTAAATAAATAAGAAAGAGTAACAAGAGGGTTCGAAATCTTCTCTCGGACGAACAGAGTTTCAGACTTGTCTCCCTTCCAAAACTCTCTCACAAAACCGAAGTAAAATAAAGCATAGCCATCAAAGTGGCTGTAAAATCCTAATAAATAACCTAAATTAGGTTTTGGGGTTTCTTGTAAATAATAAAGTCTTCTGGGCAATTTTGCAATTCTTCAACTCATCTAAAAGTCGCAATTAGTGTCTGCTTCAATGAGTATCGATCGATACTAAGGCTTCAAATTGGGTACTCAGCTACACGAACTTCTGCTTTGCTCCAAAATGCTCCAGAAAGCTCAAATATTTCCAATTATGCTCCAAACGTGCTAAAACCTGTAAAAGACTCTAAAACACTACAAAATAGTAGAAAGACTCTATAAAATGGACTTATATCATGGCTTAAAAGGGGTAAAAACCATGATATATCACAGACTCGAGTTCGTCTCGGTCATAGCCCGTTTGCAAACGCACTTCAAATCTGATGCCTTTTCGCACAAGGTAAAATCCTAGATGCCTCAAGAAGAGTTGAAGACCTATAAAGATGTTGCTTTAGGTCTCTTATACCATGTGCCCCCAATAGATACGAAATTCATAGCCACCAAACTCTTTTGTTCTTCGTTCTTTGTTCTTAGTTTAGGGAGATAGAGATTCTCTCTTGAACCCTTTTAATTTGCTTATACTTTGATTTATTGATTATGCATTATTTTATCTCGTTTTTGCTTTGCTTAGTCATGTCAGAGTAGTTTATTAGTTAGGTTTAAAGTGTTCATCAAAAGGGATTTCATGATTGAATAGGATAAGTGGCGATTTTAACATATATAACTCGTTTTTAAAAGTTATTTCGTTCTAGATTTTTTCATAATGCATAGAAGTAGAGTCATGAACTAGCAACTTATCTTAGGAAGATAAAGCCATGAAAGTGCTGAATTTATTAAAACTGAACTAGCATAGACGAGCAATTACGCTATAACATTTGAAAGCATAGTTATATAGTTTTGTGAACGTAAACAAACTTAATCTAATTGCGTGTTTGATTTTGTGGTTCCAACGAAATCTGAATAGTTAAGTTATTAGACATAGGTAGTCGGTGCTACGAAAGTAGATTGCCTATTCATTTGTGTTTCTAGTTTAGGGAACTTGCTAAAATTGATATACTAATGTTAAATTTCTTGTTTGAATCAATATGAACCCTTGCAATATCCGTGAAGACCCAACGCTTATTTATCATAGTTTACATTCGTTTTTGCTTTCCCTTTTATTGCATACTGAAATAGTGACACACTCTCCAAACACTCTTTGTCTTAGATCACCTCTAACGTGGTTTAGACTCTTGCAAACATGCGTAGATTCTCTGTGGTTTGACCCCTAAGACCTACAACGCTCATATGTGCACTTGCAGACAACTAGGGTTATAAATTTAAAACCTGACAGCCAACTCATCATCTAAGGCACATCAGTTGGGTTTTCAAAGAGTTCATGATTGCGCTAAATTGATATCGAATAGAATTCATGTTTATCTTTTGGTTCTTCACCTCTACTTGTTCTAACTGTTGGATGTTTGGTTGGGCATCTAGCATATGATCTTAGGTTTAATTACTCTCCAAAATCTTGTTAATTGCCTTATCTAGTATTTGGTGAGCAAAGCGTCACAATCTGGGAGAGTTGACTTAGGGATTTTTGTGAACTATCGAAACCAGATTATATTCATACATGTTTAACTATCTAATAACAAATGAATATTTAGTCTATTAGGTTGATTGAGCATATTAATTGGAGCCATGAGAGTGGAAAGATTATACCTTTGTGTTTTGAGTTTCAGAATGGTTCTTACAAACCCTAACATCGATTTTATATAGCAGACATGAGTCTCTGCAAACTTCCCATTGCCTAACGCATGTTTCCTATTTCCTTAAATCGTTTTAGTTTATTTGCTATTTTATTACTACAACTCGTGACAATCTCTTGTTTCTTCTTAGCTTGATTTGACTCTTATAATTCATAGTGTAGTTTATCTGACGTATGTGAATACGTTCTATAAATACTATTGTGTTTGTATGTGCATTTGCAGCTTTTCTTGGGTAAAACGTAACCCCCGCAAGGACATAAATAGAGTTGTTGAAAACTATTTTAATGATCTTTTTTCTACACAGTTGGTTTTGTGTTGACGTTTTAGAGAATATTTAAAGATGGGTGACAGAGGAGATGAATGTGTACCTTACAAGACTTGTCACTGAATCGAAAGTTTATAAGGGACTGCAACAAATGAGTGTGGACAAGTCTCGAGAGCCAGAAGGATTAAATGTGGGATTCTGCATAGATCATTGGCTAGCTGTTGGCAAATGTGTGTTTAGATTTGTTTGATGCTTCTTTATTCAAGATAAAGCTTGATTTGATAATCAATAAAACTCACATCTGTCTTATCTTTAAATTTGATTCTCCTACCGGAGTTAAAGATTACTGGCCAATAAGTCTTTGCAATGTTGCATATAAATTCATCTCAAAAGTTTTAGTCGAGAGATGAAAGCCATGGCTACATTGCATCATATTAGAAAATCAATGTGCATTCATCACTGGAAGATTCATCACTAATAAGATATTTATTGCTCATGAATAACATTCCTTTCATACTACAAAGCTGAATCATCCTTGTATGGCTTTGAAGTTTGACATAAGTAAAGCTTTTGACATAGTTGAATGGAGCATTATTGATGCAGTGATGAAGAAAATGGAATTTGTTGAGCAATGGTGTAAGTGGATAATGAAGTGTATTATCACAGTTACATATTCTGTCTAGATTAATGGATCTCCCATAGACATAATCACTCCCCAAAGAGGCATTTGCCAAGGTGATTCCATTTCTCCTTATTTTTTTTATCTAATTTACATTGGAGGCTTATCAAGCTTGATTCAAAATGAAACCATTAAAGGATCTCTGCATGGTTTTAAGGCTAGCGGAAATGGGCCATAGATATCACATTTGCTTTTTGCAGATGGCTCTCTCATTTTTTGACAAGCATAAAAGGAAGATTGTCGTTGTCTGCTCCAAATCCTGAAAACATATGAGAATGCTTCTAGTCAAATGGTGAACTTTCAGAAGTCGTCAATCACTTTTAGTAAAGGTTTAAATTCTAATTTTAAGGATCGCATCAAGCAGATTAATAGAGTAACTAAGGATAGAGAGAATGATGTTTTTGGCTTCATATCCCAGAAAATAACTCAAAAGATGGATAGCTGGTATACTAAATTGTTATTTCCTGCAAGCAAGGATGGAGGTGCTAATAAAAGCAGCAGTGACAGCTCTATCAACCTACTGTATGTTATGCTTCCTCTTGCCTATGAAGTTCATCAAAGGAATAACATATGCATAGAGACAATTTTGGTGGTTTTTAAGCAAAGACACATACAAGATCCCATGGATAGCCAGGGATAAAATCACAAACCAAAAATATATGGTAGGTCTTGGTATAAAAGATTTAAGAGATTTCAATATTGCACTAATTGCCAAGCAAAGTTGGAAACTTCTCCAAAATCCCAAATCATTAATAGCGAGAGTATACAAAGCAAAGTACTATCTCAAAATTGATTATTTAGAAGCTCGAACTACATGGAGTCCCAGTGATATATCTATATTTAACATGATTTTATATGGTTTTAAATATATTATATATGTGTTTTTATGCGGTTTATTGGTTTATGAGGTAGTTTTCTCGTACTTGTAGTGTTTAGAGTTTACATGTCGAAACATCAAACATGATGGAAAATAGAGAAAAAGAGTACTCTATTATGTTCATGCTATTTCCCCACGCCAAAAGGATGATCCAAACACTTAAAACCCAAGAAAGGTGGATTCCTCAAATTGGATCAAAAGTTTGCTGCTTAGTGAATGCATTTCCATGTGTATGGATTGGGATGAAATTTGGAGTCAAAATAGAAATTTGAGTTATCTTTCATATGGAATTGGTTTCAAATCATTTGGAGACATATATGTTTGGTTAGGGAGATGTCTTGATTTTACTGAAGACATATATGTTTGGCTTGCAAGGGTGGTGTCGAATCTCGCCCAAGGGCTGAGATCTAGTAACAACCTATGACCACGACGGAACTTGGAATTAATAACCGGAGAATCCGGGATGACCATCATCGAACAAAAAACCAAATCCATCTTGATCGCTAAAATCCCATCATGAGGCCTACGTTTAACGAGCTCGGAGAGTTCAAATTATACACAATCGAAATGGAAGATTTTCACTAATTAAGACGTAATTAATGCAGCTTTGACCGCAAGGAGACGTTATGGACAAGCATCCATGAGCATATAAGGGGGGAGGATCGACACAATCAAGGATCCATCTTTTTCCACCCGAAATAATATAGCAAAAATTATTGTACTTGTTACTCGGTTGATCAATACAATCCCAATTTTTATCCTCATTAAGATTCTCTTGTTTTTCTCATTATTCATTCATCTATATTCAAGAATTCCTGATAATACGATGGCTTCTTACCCATATATCAATTTATTATTGTGGGATTGAATCTTTCATCCACAAGGAGGCAAGTGCAAGAAAAATCCATCCTTCGATCCATGATGCATCGGCACAGAGCTTCACTTTTCCCACCTGATGGACCGCCTCCGACTAAGGGCTCCGACTCAATAATTTGGTCGATATTGGCCATGCAAAGGCAACTTTCTTTTTTGACCTAAACTAATCTAGCCGACCTATGTCTTTTTTAAATCTTATAAATACTTGCTTTTAGCCTCTTGTACCTAAAAGCAATCACAACAACCACGCCTATCACACAAATACTGCAACTTTCAATTCTTTTCATAGTTTTTGGTTATAAGAGAAGTTTTCGCACCTTTGTTCAAGGATTTTCGGTTTGATCTTCTTCAACTCTTACTCGTTTAATAAAACAATGATTTCTTCTTACACTACAAGAAAACAGGGATATTTCCGACGGTAAAATCCGTCGGAAATCCGTCGGAAAGGGTCTTTTCCGACGGATTTCCGACGGATTTAAGCTGTCGGTTACAATTCGTCGGAAATATGGTTTCCGTCGGAATCCGTCGGAAATTTCCGACGGATTTGTGCCGTCGGAAAGCTGTCAGACATTTCCGACGGATATCCGACCGCGTACGTTCCGACGGATACTCCGATGGATATTCAGTCGGAAATGCCATCGGAAATGCCGTCGGAAATCCGTCGGTAATTTCCGACGGACTTCCGACGGATTTGTGCCGTCGGAAAGCCGTCAGACATTTCCGACGGATTTCCGACAGCGTACGTTCCGACGGATTTCCGACGGATATATTACCGACAGAATTTCCGACTGATGGTGATCGAATGAATTTGTCGGAAGTCCGTCGTAAATCCGTCGGAAGATATTTCTGACGGATTTCCGACGGTAACTATTTTCGACGGAGTTACGACGGATAATTTGATCGGAAGTTGTCTCGGAAGTCCGTCGGTTCTTCGTCGGAAATAGGTTCCGACGGATTTACGACGGTAACTATAACGCCCCGACCACCCCTACCTGTGGGCCCCATGCCTTCTCTCGGCCCGTGGGCCCCATGCCTTCTCTCGGCCCGTGGGCCCATGCCTTCTCTCGGCCCGTGGGCCCCACCCTTGTCCGACGGCCGGTGCGTTAGTCCGGGAGGCTTGTAATACTTGTTTACTGACCCTGCAATCACCACGTGATCTTTCCCCGTGTTTTGTCCTCACTCACACGATACCGCGAATCATTTCCCGGAAGGTCACCCATCCTTAGACTACTCCAACTCAAGCACGCTTAACTCTGGAGTTCTTTCGGGCAAGTGATCGGAAAAGCTAAGTGCACTTTGGTGTCATAGATAGCCAAATCAATTCTTATAAGCATATACAAGAAAGCGGGATGTTACAGTAACTTATTCCGACGGTTTTCCGACGGAATTGGTATTTTGAATTTTATTTAATTATTTATTTTTTTGAAATTTATATATTAAAATTATATAAATTTGAAATATAAATTAAAAATAGAAATAATAAATATATAAATTCATTAAATAAAATTAAAAAATTCATTACACATTAAAATAAATTGTTCAACAAAAAAGCATTATAAGCAAATATTTAAACGGTTGGAGAATCTCCGTCGTCGGGATTATTATCCCGAAACATATGCGGGAAGCATTTTTCCATCATCTTCTCCAAGCAGGAGAGCTTCTTGTTGGTAGTCTGTTGCTCCGTCCGTAGCTCTTCAACCTGCTGGTCACGGTCTTTCACCGTTTGTGTGAGCCTCTCGATTTCTACCCGGTACTCCGAAGGATAACGAGGAAGCGAGGAAGAAGATTCCTGGGTCGGAAGGGTGCCTAACCCAGCGAATCGACCTTTCACTTGCCGGGTTTGCTGCGAATAATTAAAACCGATAATAAATAAATAACGAAAATAAAAAAAAACGAAATGAAATTAAAACTTACCTCAAGTACAATCTGGTTTATCTCTTCCCGGGACAAAGAGTTCGAGGACGTCGATCCTTCGATAGTGAGCTGCGATGATAGTTCACGGTCCAGCTTCGTCTTCTTGCTCTTCTCGACAACATCCCGCATCCCCAAGTCCTGTATCTGACCGGTTTTCTTGTTGGTGTGTCTATTCTCGATGAGTTGAAGATAATCGGGTTCGGAACCAGATTCTCTCGCCTGCGAAAATTTGTTAAGTTAAATAAATATAAAAAACAGAATTAACAATAAAAAATTTAAATTAAACTTACCATTTCCATCGCTTCCCGTTCGATGGTCTTTGCGCCCGCGTTGTGGATGTAGACCCCTTTCCCGCCTCGTTGGCTATTTCGGTTCTTCGACTGTTGCTCGGAGGTCTTTTTCGTCGCAGGCCTACTCCAGTACTCACAGAAGCCCTTCCAGACGTCGTCGTCAAGGTCCTTCGGCTTGTCTTTGTTGTGCTTCCACTTCTGCTTCCACTCGTACATGTGCTTCGAGTACGAGTTTGCGGCATACTTGTCGAATGTGTCAATGACTTTGCGCGTATGATGAGAGTCCCACGTGAACTCTTGCTACAATTTTTTTTAAAAATATGTTACATATCAAAAAGAAAAATTGACAAAATGAAATTCAAAATAAATAATATATCAATAAATAACTTACCGCGAAAGTCCGGTGCCACACGTCTTTCTCCTCGGTAGGCATGTTCGAATACTTCTCGTACGGTTTGTCCAACATGTTGTGGAGCATCCGTAATATCGCCTTGGTGATCTGAGTCGACAGCTTAAACCTGAAAACATTATGAAAAGATATAAATATGTTAAGTTTAAAAATCTAAATAAGTTGAAATAATGTACAAAAAATTTCTTACCAAGTGTCGTCCTCAAACTTCGGGTCGAGTCGAATGCAATGGCCCCGGTTAGGCTGCCGGACTAGCTCCTCGATCTCAATGTGGCTCCGAGCAGCGGATTGCTGGGAATCAGGGATGTGAGTTCCCGAGCTCGTTGGTCCCGGAGGAGGCGTACACCGAGAACTCCGAGAACGGCGTCCTTGGTAGCCGCCTCCCAACTGAAGAACATCGTCGTGATCCCTGCGGAAAACGGTAAAATTGTTAGTAAATTAACAAAAAATTCAAAAGTTACCAAAATTTTTGAAATTTCAGCAAACAAATTTAGGAAAAATTCAAAATTTCCGAAAAATTCAAAGTTTACTAAAATTCAAAATTTTCAAAAATTTTCAAAATTTGCTAAAATATTTTAAAATCAGTTTTAATATATAAAAATATTTAGAAAACGTTTTTTTACTATAAAAAATATTTAAAACGATTTTATTTCTAAAATAATATTTGAAAAAGGTTTTTATTATTAAAAAATATTTTAACATCAACTTAAATATATAGAAATATTTTAAAAACGTTTTTATTAGTTAAAAATACAATAAACGATTTTAATATATAAACATATTATAAAAACGTTTTTATTATTAAAAAAATATTTTAACATCAACTTAAATATATAGAAATATTTTAAAAACATTTTTATTAATTAAAAAATATTATAAACGATTTTAATATATATACATATTATAAAAATGTTTTTATTACTATAAAAAATTTTAAAAACAATTTTAATATATATAAATATTATGAAAATGTTTTTATTACTTAACAAATATATTAAAAACGTTTTTAATATATACAAATATTGTCTAATCGTTTTTATTACTTAAACAATATTTTAAAAATTTCAAACAATATCTAGAAACGTTTTTAAAATATTTTTAGAAAATAAAACAAGATCAAAAACGATTTTAATATTTTTAGAAAATAAAACAAGATCAAAAATTTGTTTTCTAGATCTAACAATTCTAAATCAACAATCTAAACACATAAACCCTAACACTAATATTATTCTAAATAACAAATTCTATTATAACCACTTAACAATTCACATAAATAGAATTCTAACAACCTAACTAATATATTCCCTAAAACTAACATGATATAAAAAAAATTAAAGGAATTGATTAAACTTACATAGTTTTGTTGAAAAGGAGTTGATGAATTGAAGATTAAAATTGAAATTGTGAAGAAGAAGAAGAGAAGAGGGAGAAGAACAGATTTTCGGTAAGGAAGAAGAAGAGAGAAGAGGGAGAAGAAGCGACGGAAGAGAGAGAGGAAGAAGAGAGAAAGAAGGAAAAAAACTTACGTTTCGTCGATATAATTCGATGTCCGTCGAAAATCCGTCGGAATTCCGTCGGATTTCGAAAAATAATTTCATTTACGCGGTTGATATTCCCGCGGTCTCGAAAATATCAAAGTCCGTCAGAAATCCGTCGGAAATTTCCGACGGATTTCCGACGGATAAGGTATATTCCTTGCATGTTTGTCGATTAGTCAGTCAACAAGCACGTGTCTAATTTTTCATATCCGTCGGAAATCCGTCGGAAATTTCCGACGGATTTCCGACGGATAAAGTATATTCCTTGCATGTTTGTCGATTAGTCAGTCAACAAGCACGTGTCTAATTTTTCAATTTCCGACGGATTTCCGACGGAATTAGGGTATATTTGGGGTTTAGGGTTTAGGGTTTCTTTATATGATTTAGGGACATGTTATTTACATGTTTCATTCAATATATATATTAAGTTCATCAATATTAAAGGCTTTGCATTAGTTTAAAAATTATACAACATCAAAACATATCATTTCTCATAAATCAACTATATCTAATACTATAACTTATACAAACACTTCCATCAAAATTTATAAATTCTATATAACACATTTTCTTGATGTATATACAAGGTTAACCTATTTTATATACATCATACAAGTGTTTGTAAACTTTTGCCACAAAAAGACCTATACCCTATACCCTAAACAAGATTTTTGAATATCCGTCGGAAATCCGTCGGAAATTTCCGACGGATTTCCGACGGAGTCAGCTGCCTCGGATAAAACCTATTTTAGCCGATGCAGCTGACTCCGTCGGAAATCCGTCGGAATTTTCCGACGGATTTCCGACGGATATTCAAAAATCTTGTTTAGGGTATAGGGTATAGGTTTTTTTTTGTGGCAAAAGTTTACAAACACTTGTATGATGTATACAAAATAGGTTAACCTTGTATATACATCAAGAAAATGTGTTATATAGAATTTATATAGAAGTTATAATATAGGTTAACCTTGTAACCAAATGTCTAACTTTCTAAAATTTCGACATAACTGATATATTACACATTACAATTCTAGTTCAAATATATGTACATATTTTACGGTGCAAATTTTATAATTAAAACTACTGTAGTTCCGATGATGAGTAATCTGATTCTCCTGAATCGGAAGGTTCCCCAAATTCATCAAATTCTTCTTCTGAATCCTCAAATACTAGATCGTCTGACTGTATGGTGAAATCAACGACAAGGTCGACCTCAAGGGAATGCTCGATTGAACCCAAACCTATGGAGCTTTGTTGGAGGGGTTCATGATCAGACATCCCATGAACTCTACCTCTCGGGTTTATCGATGTGACTGTAACCCACGGGTCTTGCTTGTTTGTCACCCGCGGATAGGGAATGTAGCATACCTACACCATGTACAAATTTAACCACGGGAATGCAAAAAAACTAAATTAAAAATTAACGTAAAAGAAATACAAACCTGGTCTGCTTGTGATGCAAGTACAAATGGCTCGTATCTCTGGAGTTTTCTTCTGCTATGTAATGATGTAACACCAAATTGGTCGTGTCGCACACCGCTTCCTACTAATGGGTCGTTCCAGTCGCATAAAAATGCAACACATCTTAGACCGAGCATTCCCGGGTACTAAACATCGAAAATCTCACGTACGACACCATAGTATACAAGATCACCTGACTGAGTTGATACACCGTAATCTGAAGTTGTCGCACTCCTATCATCCCGAAGAATCTTAAAAGCGTACCCCCGTGTGCTATACATCACATGTGACTGCACGGTTGCTAGTGGAAATCTCACAATTTCTTCTAACCACGTGGGAAATGTTTGTCCGTTAGCCTTCTCTGTCGTCACCTGCACAATTAAAATAAAAATACTTCAAATAATTAAATCTTTCATTACATATGATGATTGCTAAAAACAAGGCAATTAAAAGATTTACATAATCTCTTAACCAACGTCCGAACTCTTCCTGTTTGAGCTCGATTAGCTCGTCCTCTGTTTTGTCAGGAAATGCAAAACGTTGATAAGCCATATACATCCTGTGAGATTGAAACAATTATCACGTTAGTACATATATATATATAATCAAGAACCCAATAAGTAATTAAAAATTAAGTTCAATATATAATACCTCTCATATTCATCAACTCCGTCGCAGTTTGTGAGAATATACATATGCAAATGCTCTCGCTCTTGTGGTGAAAGTCTCCTCTTCTTGCCTTTTCCACTAAGTCGTCCAATCTGTAAAAATATATGAGGTACATCGACCGGATATAAAGGTAGGACGCCTCCGTCATCATGTCGAGCTGCTCTACGACTCTTTGTTTTGACTTGTGATGGAAAGTAGGACTCGGCAAAATGTGAGGTTTCTTCATTGATGGTCTGTGCGACGATAGAACCCTCCACTCTACTCAAAATTTTCACCTTCTTCTTTAGATGTAACATATACCGTTCGAAAGGATACATCCAACGGTACTGAACCGGGCCCCCAAGCTCTGCTTCTCGAGGGAGATGAATTGTTAAATGTTCCATAACATCAAAGAATGAAGGAGGAAATATCTTCTCCAAATTGCAAAGGATTACAGGTATATTAGCCCCAAGATTGCGGATACCGTCTGATGTAAGAGAGCGAGAACATATATCTCGGAAAAAGGCACCAATCCCTGCAATATATTGATAACAAATGAATAATTAAATAATGAAGTATATATTGTATAAAGTAGTAAATAAATAATTTCATGATTGTACCTGCAATTGCTTCGTGGACATTACGTGGTAGAAGACATGCAAATGCAAATGGAAGGAGGCGCTGCATCACCACATGACAATCATGACTCTTCATCCCAGTAAACTTCCCTTCTCCATGATCAACGCAGTTCCGAAGGTTAGATGCGTATCCGTCCGGGAATCTAACACTTTCGGTAATCCAGTAAAAAAACTCGGCCTTTGAAGGTTCATCGAAACGAAAAGCCGGGACCGGAGGCTTCCCGTTCCCTGTCACATGTAGTGCTCTACGAGAACAAATGTCTGGCAAGTCCAATCTAGACTTCAGATTGTCCTTCGTCTTCCCTTTGACATTGAGAACGGTGTTCATAATGTTGTCGAAAAAATTCTTCTCAATGTGCATGACATCCAGATTATGCCTCAAAAGATGGTTCTTCCAATAAGGCAAATCCCAGAAAATGCTCCTCTTGTGCCAATTATGAACGTTGCCACAACCATCAACATGATGATGTCCGTTACCACCACAATCAACGGTCCTCTCTGCACCAAAATCTCTAAACTGAGTCAACAAATACTCACCATCTAACTCAGGAGGAGGACCGTCAAATACTTTCTGGTTCTTCCTAAACAATGTGGTGCTCCGACGATAAGGATGATCGCTAGGTAGGTATCGCCTATGACAATCAAACCAAGACGTTTTCCGTCCGTGCTTCAATTGGAACGCATCAGTGTTATCTTCACAGTACGGGCACGATAACCTTCCGTGCGTTGTCCATCCTGATAACATGCCATATGCTGGAAAATCGCTAATAGTCCACAAAAGTACCGACCGCATGATGAAATTTTGGTGACAAGAAACATCAAACGCTTCAATACCTTGGTCCCATAACATTCGCAGCTCATAAATCAATGGTTGCAAAAACACATCAAGTGATCTCTTCGGATGCTCTGGTCCAGGAACGAGAATGCTAAGGAACAAGAACTCCCTTCGCATGCACAAAGATGGCGGCAAATTGTAAGGTGTTACAATTACTGGTCACAAAGAATATTTTCTGCCGTGCTTCCCAAAAGGGCTGAAACCATCGGTACATAATCCAAGGTATACGTTCCTTGCCTCAAACGCAAAGCTGGGATAAATGGATTGAAAATGTTTCCATGCTCCTGCATCTGACGGATGGGCGATTTGTCCATCTGTTGTATGCTCTGCATGCCATCTCATTGCTCCTGCAGTGCGCTCTGACTGATATAACCTCTTCAATCTCTCTATTAACGGTAAATACCACATCCGTTTATATGGCACTGGCACTCTTCCACCTGTTTCCTTATACCGAGGTTTGCGACAAAAACGACATGTCGTACGATCTGCGTCCTCTCTCCAGTAGAGCATACAGTTGTCTATGCATACATCTATCATCTGATACGGCAATCCTAGACCTTGAACAAGTTTCTGTATCTCATAGTATGATGCCGGTGCAAGATTATCTTCTGGCAAAATTTCTTTCACAAAATCAGCGATTGCATCCACGCACTCCTCACTCAAATTGAAATCCGTCTTTATACCCATCATCCTTGTTGCAGTTGATAAAGGGGAATGTTCACCTCTACACCCATCATATAACGGATGTTTAGCAGCGTCTAACATATCAAAGAATCTCCGAGCTTCTAAATTAGGTTCTTCTCCCCTATCTCCATACTCAGCAACCGATGGTATACTTTCACGAAATGCATCGTTCACCATCTGAACATGACCTACAGTACTTTGTTCTTCCATTGCGGGTTCTTCTAAGCTAGTGTTATCCCCAATATAATGTTCACTAGTACTAGCATAATTATCCACCATTGTATCATTTTCTCCATGATAATACCAAATCTTGTAACCCGACATAAACCCATGACAATACAAGTGTGACCATACTTCATCTATCACGATAAATCTACGATTCCCACAATTGGTACAAGGGCAATAGATTTTACCAGTTTTTTTTGCTTTCTTCTGCATACCCGCAAATGCCATGAATTCCTGTAGACCTTTTTTGAATTCCTCCGTAACTAGGCCCGTGTCCGGAATTTGATGAGGCTTGTCCATCCATGATCGAAAATAATTATAAGGATTTGAAGAAGACATTTTCGTAAGGAATTAGATAACAGAGATTTTTTTTTGTTGTGATTATAAATGAAGCGTGGAAACGTTTTTATAAGGAAAATTTTGTGCATTTTCCGACGGATTTCCAACGGATATAAAGTAGATATTATCGATGTCGGCAACCATGTCGGCAACCATGTCGGCATCTGTCGGAAATCCGTCGGAAATTTCCGACGGATGAACGTCGTCGGAAATCAGTCGGCAGTATGTCGGCAACATCAGAATTCGTCAAAAAGTCGTTGGAAATCTGTCGAAAAGTGTCCGACGGATTATTGTCGTCGGAAATCCGTCGGAATTTCCGACGGATTTCCGACGGGTTAATATTTCCGACGGATTTCCGACGGATGAGAAGTTAGTCGGAAATCCGTCGGAAAGTCGTCGGAAATATCCGACGGAATTATTGCCGTCGGAATTGCCGTCGGAAATACACCTATTTTCTTGTAGTGTTATTCTCTATGCGTATCTACTTTAAATATGTGCGAGTAGTTTATTTATTGGTTTATGGGTTTTTCAATAAGTGCATAACATAATTTATTGATATCAAATGTTTTAAAATGATTTATCTATTGGTTCTTCACCTTTCGTTATGCTAATTGTTGATTGCTTGGTTGGCCATCTTGTAATATGACTATAGGTTAATATACTCTCCAAAAGTTTTTTATATTCCTTGAATTAATATTTAGTGAGCAAGACGTTGTAACCATCGAAAGTTTAGTTGTAGAGTATTGTGAACAATCTTAACTTGAGTGAACTAATGCTTGCTTTCTTCTTGTAATAATCATCGAAAGTTAAGCCTATTAGGTTGTTAAACCATAGTGATCAGAGCCATGAAAGTATAATGATTATATCTTTGTGTTTTGAGTTCAAGAACGAATCTTATTAAAATCATATCTAATCGATTACCTTTCATGTTATGTGTCTTTGTGGATTGATCCATTGCCTAGCATTTTCTCTTTGCTTAATTAGAAGTCCTATAAACTCTAGCGTATCATCTTCCAGTCTCTAGTGGATTCGACCCTTAAATACTACAATGTTTGATGTGCACTTGCAGTTACATAATTTTAGGGTTAAAACATGACTCACATCACCCATACATGCATGGAGAAGTATCTTGCAAGGTAACCAACTTTTTTCTCAAGGTTTAAAATGGATAGTGGAAGATGGTAATCTAATTAAGATATGGAGAGACAATTGGTTGTCTACAAATCCTGCAAGAGCTACTAAGAGACGTGGAGCTACAAATTTCCCTAATTTAAAAGTTACATATTTGCTTATTCCATAAAGTAATACATGGGATGAAGCTAAGCCAGCTCACCTGGTTGATGGAGAAGATGGGAAATGGATCAAACTAATTAAACCGAGTATTGTACGTGGGACTGATTCCATTTTGTGGATCCACACCAAAGATGGTAGATATACTGTTAAAAATGGGTATTACCTGCTGCAGAGAAGTGTGAATCCTCCATCCATACTCAAATGGCGAAAAGAAATATAAAAAGCCCAATCCTATATAAGGTTGATTGGAAACTTAATGCTCCCCCAAAAATAAAACTTATCTGGTGGAGAAATCTTCATAATTCGCTTCCACTAGCAGAGTTACTTAATGTTTTATCATGCATTTTATTTAGTGTTTCAAGTCGTATGCATGTATAATCATTGTTTTCTTTAGTGTTTTAGTCTTACTTAGAGTCTAAGGTGTTTTATATTAGGTCATAGTGAATCTTGCATCATTTGGAGTGTTTTCTAGGTCACTGGAGATGTTTTGGGGATGTTTGGAGTGATGGAGCAAATGAGAAAGCAATGGTCACCTGAGGTGTCTAAAAGATCTGTCCAGACGAAGGGTTTCCAATCGAAACTAGCGTCGATGGTCTTAATGAAATGGATGGGAAAATGAGTTAGCTATCGACTGGAGGTATTTTGAAGGCATTCGAACAAGTGGTTCAGCAGATATAGCAATTTTACTAAAGGTATGTCCGTCTAGCCGCGAGACCTTTGACCAATACTGCCCAGCTTATAGCCGGCACCATCTATCTGGTATTGGGACAGGGACTTGTGCCGGCCCAGCATACCGGCTGTCATCCATCTGTCATCACCCATCCGGCACGAGGACATGGACTTGTGCCGGCCCAGCATGCCGACCAAACTCCATCCGACACTCACCTTGATGCTCCCTGTGCCGGCCGTCTTTCGTCCGGTGTCATCCAGCCAGCATTGGGACAGGGACTTGTTTCGGCCCAGTGTACCGGCCAAAAGCCAACCGGTACAGACCATCAAGACCATGCCGACCAAGACCCGGTCCGTCCAAGCTTTCTTATAAATAGTCTAGACCTAATTGCCTTGTAATCTATCTTTTCTTAAGCAAAAACACATCATTTTGAGAGTTCTAAGGGATTTGTAAGAGAGGTTTTCTTTTATTTATGCAATTTAAGCTTTAATCCTTTAATTTCCATCATCTATCTCTTATTTCTTAATCATCTAATCATCTAATCATCTAATCATCTAATCATGGGATTTAACATGTTCTTCATCGAATTTGTTGGGTTCTTAATGATTAGTGAGTAGTCTCTTAGAATATATGGATGTGGTTGATTTAGGATGATCCAATAGTTAATTTATGATGCTTAGGATTAGATTCGTTTATTTTCCTTTTTGCTAAGTGATCCTAATGTTAGATTAGGCTTGAGAGAGATAATCTAGACCTTAGGAAATTTCACACCCACAAGCTGTTTGATGAAATTTCTCAAAGAGCTTAGTAAGAGATAAACATGCTTAACCTATGAGAGTATTTGTTTAAGGTGTTTATTAGTTGATTTGAATATTGGTTGTAATGCTTGCTCATCATCTTATCACAAATGAGAGTTTGTTCTTGATTTGGTGATTAGCAGAGTGATTAGTGACTTGAGAGAGGATTTGTCATAATTAGTGATCATAACCTAGGGTTTTAGCATTGTGTGTGTGTTTGAGCATCATAGATTAGCTATAAGGTCACTATAATTCCATAACCTCATCATTGGATTCACCTTTTTATTGCATTTAACCTCGTTTAGTATTGCTAGTCCTTGTTTATTGCTTTTAAATTTGGATTAAATTGTTAGATTAAAACCAAACCACTTTGTTAGCTTAAATTAGAGAGTTTCTTGCATTCTTGTTGCATTAAACTAAACCCCAATTGGATTGACAACTTAAGTACTACAATGATATGAGTAAGCTTAAGGATTGATTGATAAGTAAAATCTTACTTATCAATTGGCGCTGTTGCCATTTGGGGTTCTTGTTTAGTCAATAGGATCTAGATTCTTTTTGAGAGTAAGCTTTTATTTTCTTTGTTTACTAATCTCTCTATCTAGTTTTCTCTTCTCATATAGGTGTATGAAAACAAGGGCTATAGGTGGACAAAACTTTTTTGAGCCAATAGACGACATACATCTCTTGCATCGTGGGATTAGAGCAAGGAGAGAAAGAGAATGAGCTCAACACATTGAAAGGTTGGGTATGAATAATGTACAAGACCCTTTGGTTGGAAACAATGGGCATGATGCTAATGTGCAACAACAAGCGGCGGCTAATGCTAATAGAGCACCGAGGGTAATTGGAGCGGGTGATGCTCCCAATCCCCATGGAAATCGTGTCGGTATTCATCCACCACCGGTGGTGAATAACAATTTCGAGATCAAAGCGAGTTTAATCTCCATGATCCAAGGGAACAAATTCCATGGTTTATCTTTGGACTCGCTTGATCATCTAGACAACTTCGACCGAGTATGTGGGTTGGTAAATATGAATGGTATCTCGGAGGACGCACTAAATCTTCGACTTTTCCCATTCTCTCTTGGCGACAAGGCTCACCAATGGGAAAAGAACTTACCCCATAGATCCGTCAACTCATGGGACGAATGCAAGAAAGTCTTCTTAGCTAAGTTATTTTCCACTACGAGAACGTTTAGGAATGAGATCTCGAGCTTCACTCAAAAATGGAACGAGAGCTTTTGTGAAGTATGTAAACGGTTCAAGGGGTACACAATGCAATGCCCTCACCACGGGTTCTCCGATGAATCGCTTTTGAGTACTCTATACCGAGGTGTCTTGCCCAAGTTTACGATGCTCCTTGACACCACAAGCAATGGAAACTTCTTGGGAAAAGAGGTTGATGAAGGCCTATAACTTGTTGAGAATCTTGCCCAAAGCAATGGGAATTATGTTGAGGACTATGATAGAGCTTTGAAAGGAAGTGGAGAGTATGAGGACCGAGCTAGAAAGGAGATGAAGGCCCTTAATGAGAAATTAAATAAAGTCCTGGAGGCCACACAAAGGCAAGGCGGTTACAACAAAAGAAGTATGAACTATGTAGGTGATTGCATATAAAACCAAGAAGAAGTTCACTTTGTGGGAGGACAAGGCGGTTACAACAAAAGCTTCAATGGTGGCTCCAATTTCCACAACTCTCACAACCAAGTCTATAACCAAGGATCCAACTTTCAACAACAAGGCTTTGTCCTTCGAAACCAATTCCAAGGAAACCAAGGCGGGTACCAAAGCAATTCGACACAACAATATGTCGACATGAAGGGTAAGCTTCAATAAATCTTGACGGGACAAGCTAATGGAGTAAATTAGTTGAATAAGAGGATAACCGAGATCTACACTAAGGTGGATTGCTCATACAACGATCTCAACACAAAGTTTGAAAACCTATCTTCTAGAATCAACCATTTGGATCATCAACGCCCTCAAGGAACTTCCGTTTCTAGTAAACTCATGGAGAAACTCAAGGGTAAGATCGATGAAAGCCCAAATGAGTATTGCAACGCTATATCCTCAAATGAATCGCATACAAATGATGAAATTAAAACCGCTATTAGAGAAATTGAGCTTATACACTATGGTTCACAAGTCTAAGAACTCCCCCCTAGAGATGTCACCTCAAAGCTCAATAAGGACATTGAGAAATAAGGTGGGGGGGGTGACCCTAGGGAATGAAGTTGATGTGATCTTTGTTGAAGAATAAGTGATCTCTACACAAATGGAGATTGAGAAGTCTCTCAAAGACGTGGTTAAGAAGAAAAACGTGGAGACACATGTGATGTCTAGAAAAGAGACCTCTTGCATTGGACCTTCTCCATATGAGCCTCCACTTCTATTTCCCGGTCGTTTTCTCACCAGGGCTAAAACAAAAGTGCTTTCAAGCTTCAAGGCAAACATGGATAAGATTGGAACACCTTTGCCTAGTGAGAGTGACTTTTCTCAAGTCCCACAACACCAAAAGTTCATCAAAAACATACTTGAGAACCGAGAAAAAGTGGAAGAGCTTATGCCGATCTTTGATTCACCAAGCATAACGAGGGTTGAGTCTTAGTCTATCCCCAAGCTTGGAAATCCCGGTAAATTCTCCATATCTTGCTCTCTTGGGGACTTAAAGATAGGTGATGCTTTGTGTGACTCGGGATCGATTGTGAACGTCATGTCCTTGGAGATGGTTAAGAGTCTCAGATTAAGAATATGAAGGATTACCCCTCCACCATCACATTTGGAGATTATTCTTCGAGGAAACCACTTGGCCTTGTAGAAGACTATCCCCTCAAAATCGGAGAGTGACTTGTACCAACGTACTTCATTGTAATGGAGATGGAACCAACCAAAAAGCTACCTCTCCTTCTTAGGAAACCATTCCTCAATACCGCCGGTGCGAGCATGGATTTCAAAAACAAGAGGGTAGTGCTCAAGAACGTTAATGATAAGCTCTTTTACCCAATGAAGCCTCCATCAAATGGACTTTGTGGCACAATTACCATTGAGGATGATGAGATCCGTGTTGAAAAGAGTCGAGTATGTGGGTAGTTGTGAGACAACGGATTTGGTTTCACCCCTAAGAGCTTGTAAAAAGAAGGTTTATTCTCATGGAAAAGAAGCTTTGGGTTATGGTAATGATGAGGAAAAGGCCATGTTAGACCAACCTTCCATCATGACTCTCACTCCTTGGAAACATGAAGATGGGGTGATTGAGTACAAGATCAAGTGCAAGGGATGGTCCATGCCTTTTACCTCGGTTAAAGCAACCCTCACACCGGAGCTCAAAGACAAAGGGCAAGCCAGTCTTCAAGAGCTCATGAGCAAGATCGTCACTGTCGAGCTCAAAGATCCACCAAGGAGTGCTAACACTCCTCTCACACACTTCTAAAAGGGTAACGAACGTCGAGCTTAGTGACGTTAAACAAAACGCACTTGGGAGTCATTCCCATGTCTATCTTTGTAAATATTTTATATCTTTTAAGTGCTCTTTAATGTTTTTGCTAAGTGATAACACCGTATTTTACCCATTTTGTTATATATTTTAGAAAACTTTAATAAGTGTTACACTTGGTTTTCTATGCTTTTATTACGGGTTTCGCATGTTTGCGGTTTTAAGACTCTTTTCAGGTAACTCGGGATTAAAGAGTGAATTTCGGAGCAAAAGTATGTTTTTGGATAAACTTGGACTGTCAAGAAGTCTTGCAATCAAAGAAGACCTTTTCACCGTCTGATCATCACCAAATTTCGATATAACAAAGTAGAGACAACCAGCTTTCAAATGCAATTGAATTGGGGACAATCCAATGGTTGGAGCCTAAAATATACCGAAGCACTGAAGACCGATGAAGCTGCCCGAAGAAGCAGCTCACCGCGCCTAGAGGGCTCCCACCCACGGCCAAGCACCGTTCTGCCGCCCCTGGAGCCACTCCAACCGCGGCCAGGACCCATTTCGCCGCGGCCAGAGAAGATGGACCCACGGTCAAGCCTATTTCCGCCCAAGACGATCCGATTTTCACCGAGGCCAAACCGTCTTTTCCCTTCAAACCCTAAAATGACCTAAGCTTGTTGAAGACCTATAAATACTTGTTTTAGACAGCAATTTCATGCATCCAACCATTGGATTGTCCCCAATTCAATTACATTTGAAAGATGGTTGTCTCTACTTTGTTATATCAAAATTTGGTGATGATCAGACGGTGAAAAGGTTTTCTTTGATTGCAAGACTTCTTGACAGTCCAAAATATATCCAAAAACGTACTTTTGCTCCGAAATTCACTCTTTAATCCCGAGTTACCTGAAAAGAGTCTAAAAATCGCAAACATACAAAAACCGTAATAAAAGCATAGAAAACCAAGTGGAACACTTATTAAAGTATTCTAAAATATATAGCAAAACGGGTAAAAATACGGTGTTATCACACCACAGACTTAAACCTTGTTTGTCCTCAAACAAGACAAAGCTCAAGCTTGGAAATGATCAAACAAAAATCATCAGGAACTAGAAATCTCAGAGACCGTCCTTCTAAACCATAACCATCGAACTACATCAATCGTAATCTAGCCTAAAAAATTCTCACCAGAAGTTCCCATAACAATAGTCCATGGTATCCGTCATACGAAATATAAACTATCAAAATAAAAAAATCACGTCAACTAGCTCTCTAAATTCATTAAGTATAGGTGCGAGTTTCTCATCAAAAGGATTAAACCAAGACAATCGATGCTAGGTATTTAAGTTATTTAGAGGTGAGGTTAAGAGTGTTTCGGGTTACCGTAATTTCGCCAGAGGGTGAGAGATATTATGAAAAACAGCAAGAGAAGAAGGACCTATTGATCACCACAACTTCCAGTCACTTCTTCTTGCGTAAAAATGTTGCACTTCCTCCTTCTTCCGAAAATAGAAGTTTTCTTTCATTCCCCAAGACTTAGAATAACCTGTGGGCTCGGAATGACAGACTTCTCACAAACGAACCATGGGTGCCTCATAAGTATTTCGACCAACCTAGACTCTTTTAAGGCTTTTGTTTCCTTTCCTTTTAGCTTATTTTCGATATTTTTTTTGTTTTTTTTATTGAAGTAGAGTCTTAGGGGCGCGAAAATTTACCATTATTTTGAGTTTTTCCAAGGCATAACCAAGTTCGTATCTTTGTTGAATTCACCACCACCGATCGCGTATAGTTTTCGTCTTTAGTGACTGAAAGATGTGTCGTTCCTCCCTCTCCGGCGTTTTTGCACATATCTACATATAAGTCACAAAGAGAGTTGCATGAGGTTTGAACGAAGGTTAAGTTTCGGGTGGGATACCAACTAAAGATGAGCTGGCCATTCATGTACGACAAAGAGTGGTAAAATGTGAAAGAACGTCATGAATGTATGATTCGTTATCTTGGCCTAAACTTTGATGATAAAATTAAGTCAAGATTAAGTCCAAATAAAATAGAGCTAGCATATTCCATCCTAGAGAATCTCTACGGTCTAAATTCGTCTAGGGATTTCGCATTAACAAAAACTATACCTACCGGTGATAAGCTCAAATGTAATACCCTAAAGTACTAACAGCTTTGTCGATTGTAGTATTTAGGGGTCGAATCCACAAAGACTCAAGAATCACACAATAGATTAAATAGGTTCGAATCAAGCTAAGTAATTCAATGAAATAAGAAACAATAACGTAAATCAAGGGTTGTAAATTCAATGGAGGAGAGATAGGTTCAGGGTATTTCTCAGGAAATAAGAGAATGTAGATAAACTAATTAGCTAGGGTTCAGCTTTAGCGTGGTTCTTGAACTCAAATCACTAAACTATAATTAACCAACTGTCGTTGCGAGAATTATCTAAATCTAAACCTCAGAATTCCAATTTCTTTTGCAAATTCTAAAGTCTAAACAATCATTAAGTTTAAGTTTGATATGTTCACAAAACAACTAAACCAAATCTCCTTGCATATAGTTATTTTGCTCACCTTAGATTCTATCAGATTATCAATTGCACTGTCGTGCCTAATCGATTAACCTAAGATCTAAGTTCCAAGCGATCAATCTAGAATTAGCTTTAAGAACAACCAATGGTGAAGAACTAATTCAGATTATGACCCTAACCAATTAATCAACCTAACATTCAAGAGATCCCTTATTGAGAACCCTAAACCTAACAGGAGATCTACTCAGATATGGAGATTATGCAAAACAACATGATTGAATAGAACTCAAAAGTAATAATAAAGAGAGTAAACAAAGGGTTCGAAATCTTCTCTCGGACGAACAGAGTTTCAGACTTGTCTCCCTCAAAAGCTCTCTCAACTCAAAAACCAAAGTAGAATCAAACGTAGCCAAAACAAGTGGCTGAAAACCCTAAATATAATGCTAAACACGTTTTGGGGCTTCTTGTAATTATAAAAGTCTTCTGGGCCAAAGCGTAGAATCTTCAGACGTGTAAAAAGTCGCGATCCTTCTCTTCATACGATCAGTATCGACCAATACCATTAGTGGTATCGGTCGATACATAGCTTCTGTGTCGGCTATTCAGGCCTTCAACTTGATCCTTCAGCTGCATGATTATGCTTGGCTCCAAAATGCTCCAATATCTTCAATTTAGCTCCAAACGTACCTAAACCTGTAAAAACTCTAAAACACTCCACAAATACTAGAAAGACTCTATAAATAAGACCTATATCATGGTTAAAAACGGGTAAAAACCATGATATATCAACTCTCCCATACTTAGCCTTTGCTTGCCCTCAAGCAAACAGAAAGCTAAACAACAGAAAGAGGTTTGAAAAACACATAGACTCACCTGCTCTTAAAACACTGCAATGACCATTTTTCTTAGTGATCCACATATTACTTAACCAGTTCCAAATCTAACCACCATGTACTTCTCCGTAGACATTCGCAGCTTTCCAGACTACACACATAATTTCACAGCATTTTCCAATAAAGTCCATCACCGCTAGTTTCATCGCTGTAATCAATGCCAAGAACCTTCTAGACTCTATCCCATACAGTATCATGACAAAAGAACTACCCAATTTTCACACTTTTTGGTATTGTTTCCTCTCCCCCAGACTTATTTCACAACATTTTCTCTTGCATATACATAGTAAGGTTTGAGACGCGAGTATTGATTGTGTTTGACACCGAATCCCCGGTTCTTTCCTCAAAATGTATCAAAGGTGTAAGCGAATAATGGTATCACAGGAAATTTTTCTAACCTCGCTTCCAACCTTTGTGTGATCATTTCTTTTCAAGTAGAATAATAGGAACGTTGAAACTTTTCCTAGCCCTCTACTGAAAAGAAAATCATTTGATCTTTTCATGCTCTTATTTATTAACTTATAACAGGGGAGAGGGATACCATTACTTTCTACACATGGGTTCCTTTGTCAGATATGAATGAGGAATCAAGCTCTGTGTACATTGACCACTGCGATGAAGTGCAAAGAATTATCTTGTGCGTTAAATGATTCTGCTGGAAACACGGGCGTCTTCTAGTTAACTGGTCAGCCTTTGGATTTTTCATTAGTGCGATCTAGAACTGATTCTGTAACAATGGTCACTTAGAAGCAAGGTCAGAACAATAGATTCAAGAAAAAGATCATAGTCTCCAACAGGTTTTGACTCAATAAAAAGATTTTTGATTCAAAAACGACTGATTCTAAGAATAAAAACAAAAACATTGTCAGCAACTACCTCTCCCAGACTTAAACGACACTGTCCCCAGTGTTATCTAGTCCAGAGTCGGTAAAAGAAACCAAAAAAAACTGAGTGGATTCTTGAAAAACGAAGAAGTTACTCTAGTGGAAGAAACTCGGCCTCGGTGAGTAGGTGGTGCAACGGTCAACAGACGCGGATCAGGCTCAAAACGCAGCTGATGGGGATCGTCACCAATGTTGGTCAGCTCGGTGTTAGGGAGCTTAATCAGAAAGTCCCCATCTGTGTTGGAGAAACACAAACGTCGCTCAGGCTTTAACCACCTAAGGTTCTGCAAATGTCTCTCATCCATGATAGTGCGTGTGGTGACTATCGAGCAGCTCGCTGTACTAATCCCGAAGTGCTGGAAGATAGGGGTGTGAAGACTGCCAACTGTCTCTGTCTTCCGAGCTGCACCGAGACTGACACCCAAGAATGGTTTGGTCTTCAAAGAGACCATATGATGTGCAAAGACGGCCCCTAGGTTGACCTCAAGCTCATGCCACTCGTAGTTCTCAACCTCAATGATATCTCCAATAGCCATGGAGAACAATATAAGCTCAGACAGCCGCATCTTGTTGGGTTCCATCTTGCACAAGATGGTGTTGCTCAGAATACGAACCAGGGAGCGCTGAGAGGGGTGTCGTACATCCATCTGAGTGGAATGCTTGGAGTGATAAGCTCCATTCCCGAAATGATCCCAGAAAGCATGTACATCGTGGAACTGTGTAGGCAGAACAACCCTCCTGAAGTCCCTGCAGAAACCGCTGATGTCGCAAAGATCTGGGAGTGGCAATCTGTAGCTCACTCATCGAATCATGAAGGTCATGGTACCTTCATGTGCGTCCTTGAGAACCTTATCCTGATAGTAGACACGTACTGTCGCGAGAAACTGCCGTACCAGGGCGGAGAAGAGATCATACTGCTGCACATGCATAGTACCCAAGCCAATCTTCCCAATCATACGCCCGAGTTCCCTGTCAAGACCCAAGCGACGCATGGTGTGAGTGTCAACAAACCGAGTGGTCTGCACATCAACGTTCTGCCATGCGTTGTAGAACATCATGTCGTAGTCATCCCATCTCTCAGAGATAGGCCTAAAGACGCAGTCCTCACTCTCTGCAACCTCCTTGGTAGTTCCCTCCCAGAATCGCGTTGGAGGAATCCTGTCCTTCTCATTCCTCCTAGGCCAAGGAGGCCTAATTGTCACGTCCGAAGTCGCAGGAGAGGCAGAAGTGGAAGGTGGTGGTGAGGATGATGGCACGTGTGGTGCAGAGATGTCGCGCATGGAAGAGTGGGAGAGAATAAGAATCTCCTGTGTTCCAGTAATCTATACCTTGTAACGGTTATTGGCGAAGCAAGCCATCACTTTCGCTCTATGCCAAGTTACACCATCAAAGACCTCGACGGGAGTCAGCAAGCGGTAGTCTTCCGGAGTACGATCAGCTGGTGGGTTGGGCCTCGAGGCGCCATCTGTTCGTGTTCTATTGCGTGAGGCCATCTGCAATCAAAGCCAAAGAACATAGCAAACACAGAATATATCCCCAAATTCCATCAAAACACAGCATTCACGACATAAGGTTCTTGGTATCAATCGATACCGAGGCGATTCCGAACCCTTCGAATTAAAACTCGCAATCAAGGCATATACAAACATAAGGGGGGGGGGGGTCGAAATTCCTCTAGAACAACCTAGGTAAGGCATATTCATCAATCAAATCAAGTTCTAAGAGGCAAAAATTTAAAAACCCAAACCTTGTGTCATGGATTAAAAAGAGGAATTCGTGTGTCATACTTTGTAGATCGAGAGAATGGATGACAGAAATAGGAAGAGCACGAAAATCTAACAAGGTTAGGCCCTTGAATCACTCAAATCCGTGAAGAATTGGAGAAATTGCGATTTTGGGGAGAGGTTTAGTGATATGTATCGAACGATGGAGGCGGAAAAGAAGAAGGGAAATCCCGAGGGTTTTAAAGAAAACTTACCTGCGCGTTGAATATCGACCAATACCGTTAGCGGTATCGATCGATACAAGCACCATTGGTCGATGACACTTCCGTTTCTCCTGGTGTCGATCGATACCCAGAATGGTATCGGTCGGCACAGCCCCTTTTCATCTGATTCACTTGAAAACACAAGACACAAAACCAAAAACAAAAATTAAAAGGACTTATATACAGACTTACCAGTGCGTTGCCTCCCACCAAGCGCTTGTTTTACGTCACTAGCTTGACTTTACGGACGATCAGGCGGTGGGTGCATCATCCAGAGGTACCATGTGTCCTCCTGGAATCTCGGCTTTCGCCCAATATTGTTTCACCCTTTGTCCATTGATAGTGAAATCTTCTCCCGATGTACTTAGCAGGACAATTGCACCGTGTGGTCTGACCTCCTTGATTGTGAAAGGACCTGACCAACGAGAACGCAATTTTCCATGAAACAATTGCAAACGAGAGTTATATAGAAGTACCTGGTCATTCAGCTCAAAGTGTCTAGAGAGGATCTTTTTGTCGTGATATGCCTTAGTCCTCTCCTTGTACAGCTTCGAGTTCTCATAGACGTGGTGCCTAATCTCATCCAGCTCAATCAATCGCCTCTCAGCAGCCGGCTTGATGTCAAAGTTCATCATCTTTGTAGCCCACGCTGCCTTATGCTCAATTTCCACTGAAAGATGACAAGCTTTCCGATAAACCAAGTGAAACGGTGTAGTCCCAAGTGGTGTCTTGAAAGCAGTTCTATAAGCCCACAGTGCATCATCCAACTTTGCAGACAAATTCTTCCTAGTGGGACCGACTGTCTTTTCCAGGATCTCATTGATCTCTCTGTTGGAGACCTCAACCTGCCCACTAGTCTGTGGGTGATAGGGAGTAGCTACGCGATGATTCACACTGTACTTCTTTAACAGCTGTTCGAAGACTTTGTTAATGAAGTGAGTGCCACCATCACTTATAACAATTCGAGGTACTCCAAATCTGGGGAAAATAATGCTCTTGAACATCTTAAGTACCACCGAAGAATCATTGGTTGGACTACCAATTGCTTCCACCCACTTAGACACATAGTCTACAACAACCAAGATGTACTTATTCCCATATGACGAAAGAAAAGGACCCATGAAATCGATGCCCCAACAATCAAAGACTTCAACCTCAAGGATGAAGTTCTGTGGCATCTCATGTCTCTTACTAGCAGGGTGTCGATCGATACCAGCACTTTCAACTCGTGAGAAGTGCAAGTGTTTGGCAGAAACACTTTGAAATCCAGTCTCGATGAAGTAGATGCCCTCTTCTGGTAGGAAATCATCAATAGGAACGTCTTCATCGATCCTTATCCACAAAATATGGTCAGCAACCCCATTCACTATGCCCTTCTTGTCCTTAACTTCAATGTCAAAGCCTTGAAGCAAAAGGACCCAACGACAAAGACGAGGTTTTAGATCCTTATTCTACAGCAGATATTTGAGAGCAGCATGGTTCGTATGAACAATCACTTTGCTCCCAATCAAGTAGGACCGAAATTTCTCAAAGGAGAAAACCACTGCAAGTAGTTCCTTCTCTATGGTGCTGTAATTTCACTGAGAGTCATCCAATGTCTTGCTGGCGTAGTAGATAACATGTAGTTTCTTGTCCTTCCTCTGACCCAGAACCGATCCAACATCAAAATCACTAGCATCACATATAATCTCCAAAGGTAGAGTCCAATCTGGAGGTTGTACAATAGGAGCGCTCACCAATGCCTTCTTAATCTCCTCAAAGGCTGCAAGACAATCAGGGGTGAAGTCGAATTTTACCTCCTTGCATAATATGGTGGTGAGTGGGCGTGCTAGTTTTAAGAAATCCTTGATGAATTTTCTGTAAAACCCAGCATGACCAAGGAAGCTTCGAATGTCCTTCACAGAATTTGGTGGTTGGAGGCTTGTCATGACTTGAATCTTGGCTTTGTCAACTTCTATCCCAGCCGCAGAAACCTTGTGCCCAAGAACGATGCCATCCTGAACCATGAAGTGACACTTTTCCCAATTAAGAACCAAGTGTTTTTCTTCACATCTATGTAGCACCTTGCACAAGTTATCAAAACAGTTCTTGAATGATGACCCATATACTGAAAAATCATCCTTAACACCTCCATAAAATCCTCAATCATGTCTGTGAAGATAGACATCATGCACCTCTGAAAAGTCGATGGAGCGTTACATAATCCAAAGGGCATTCTTCTGTAAGCGAATGTGCCATAAGGACATGTAAAGGTTGTCTTCCCTTGGTCCTCTGGATGTAACAGAATCTGAAAGAAACCTGAGTACCCATCGAGAAAACAGTAGTATGGATTACTCGCCAACCTCTCCAGCATCTGGTCAATGAATGGTAATGGGAAGTGATCTTTTCTTGTGGCTGTATTCAACTTCCTGTAGTCAATACACATTCGATGCCCAGTGATTGTCCTAGTGGGGATCAGCTCGTCCTTCTCATTCTTCACAACAGTTATCCCTCATTTCTTAGGGACAACGTGAACTGGACTGACCCAAGAGCTGTCCTAGATGGAATAGATGATCCCTGCTTCCAGGAGCTTCAATACCTCCTTCTTAACCACTTCTTTCAAGTTCTGGTTCAGCCTCCTCTGATGCTTAACAGAAAACTTGGACTCGTCCTCAAGATGAATCCTATGCATGCACAAGTCTGGAGCTATACCTGAAATTTTATCAAGAGAATAGCCAAGAGTTTTGCGATACTTGCGCAGCTTACTCAGCAGTAAGGTGATCTCTGCGTTGTTTAAAGAAGCATTAATGATCACTGGATATGTAGAATTCAGACCAAGAAAAACATACCTTAAATTGGTTGGGAGTGGCTTGAGTTCGATTTTAGGAGCTTTCTCCTCACTGCAATCACCAAGCGCAGTAGCTTTTGTGGAAGTTTCGGCCAACTCTTCGCAAGCTCGCAGGTTGTGTCGACCGGTATCGACCGATACTAGGTGAGTATCGATCGATACTGATCGATTTGTGTCGAGAATCTTAGTGTATCCAGCAGCAACATCACTCAAATACTCCTGTGAATCAGTTGAACAGACCAATGCTCTCTCTAATGGATCCTCAGGATGCATCTCTAGAAAATACTATTCAGCTATATCGCTGAAAGTATCAACAAAGTACGTCTGCCCATCGATGGTCCATCTCTTCATCATCTTCTCCATGTTGAAAGTCATAACCAAATCACCGATGTTGAGAGCTATCTTCCCATTCCTGCAGTCTATCAAAGCTCCAGCTGTTCCTAAGAATGGCCTTCCCAGAATAAGAATATCTCTGGGCTCTGAATAATACTCCAAGACAATGAAATCAGTCGGGATCAAGCAATTCTCAATCTTAATTGGAACATCTTCGAGCAATCCTTCGGAAAGTCGAACAGAGCGATCATCAAGTATCAGTGAGATCCTAGTGGACTTGAAGTCTGTCATCCCCATCCGCTTAGCAACTGAGTATGGCATGAGGTTCACCCTTGAGCCAAGATCACAAAGAGAACGTTCAAATATTTCTGTGAAGATCGTACAACCTAACACAAAACTCCCTGGGTCATGTAATTGTTTTGGGATCTTATTGAGCAGAATCACACTATACTCATGAGTAATCATCATAACTCCTTCTTCGAGGTTCACATTGCTTGATACCATCCTCTTAACATATCTCCTAAAGGTTGGGGAAGTCCTGATAGCATCGACAAAAGGAAGCTCAACAATAAACTTATCCATTATCGCTTTGCATCTAGAGTCTTCCACTTCTTTCTTGGTCTTCCCAATAGGCCTAGGGTAAGGTAACTTTGGTTTGTAGACCCTTTCTTCAATCAGCTCATGTGTCTTCTCGACTTCAGGGTGGGTGTCGATCGATACAGGAGTGGTATCGGTCGATATTCGAGGCTTTTTCAGGTCTCGAGAAAGTATCTGGACTGGTTTCGATCGACACTTGGTGGTGTCGGTCGATACCCTAGGATTTTCTGAATCCTCATCGTCATCTTCCATAAGATCGACAAGATTTCCTGCAGTTAGGCCCTTTTTCACTCCTGGATTGACCTCTTTTCCACTCCTCAAGGTGATAGCATTAATGTGTGCCCTTGGATCTTCTGTTTTCCCTGGAAGAAAACCATCTTGCCTTTTCATAGCCCCTGCAGTTTGGGCAACCTGAGTTTCCAGCTTCTTCTGATGAATATTGACGGCCTCGATTTTTCCATTCAGGTCAGTGTACATGGCATCCATCTTCCCATTGAAATCTATTGTCATCTTATGATGTCCCTGAATAAGTTGTTCAAGCATAGACTCAACCTTGCTCTATGGGGTTTTAACATGTAGAGGTTGGTAAGACGAACTCCCATAGGTGCGAGTGTAGCCACTGTTCTGGGATGGTTTCTGGACAAATTGAGTAGTTCCAAAACCAGTTTGATTGCCCTCAAACTTGTACCCCCTTGTTGAGCATTGTTGGTGAAGTTTCGGTTGTTGTTCTGGTAGTGTTGATTTCTCTGGCATTGAAAACCAGAACTACCAACGTAGTTAACATCTTCCACTTCATCCTCATTGAAGGTCTCAACCTCATCATCAAAGTGAACAACCTTCATCGTTTTTCCCATCAAGAGATTGTGCACTGAATCCAATTTAGCTTGAACCTCAGCAATCTGCGACCCATCCATGCTTCCAGTCTGCTTTTTTCGCTCAAAGTCTGCATTCTTGGTACTATTGCTAGATGCCAAGTTCTCAATGAGCACATAAGCATCGTCAGGATACCTGGTGTTGAAGTTCCCATTACTCGTAGCAAATAAAGCCATCTGATACCTCCAATCAATCCCTCTAAAGAAGATACCTATCAACTCAACATTGGTGAACCCGTGATGTGGAAAATCCCCTGATATGATCTAAATCTGGTCCAAGCGGCCTTGAAAGCCTCAGTCGCTCCTTGGGAAAATTGGGAGATCTTATCCCTAAGCTACTCGGACCTTGCATCATCATAGAAATTGTTCAAGACGCATTCTTGGTCTCTTCCCAGGTAGTCAGAGATCCAGGCGGTAACTGCTTCAGCCAATAAGCTGCATCCCCACCAAGAGAGTATGGGAAGAGCTTACATAAGAGGAAATCATTGGACACTCCATTGTATTTGATGCTAGTGACCAAATCCTCAAACTTCTCTATGTGATCCATAAGGTGTTCATGAGAAAGACCATGAAAAGGGTACTGACCCACAAGAGTGAAGTATGCAGGTTTCAGCTCAAAGTTATTCCTCTGAAAAGCAGGAGGGCGGATCGTAGAACGATTGGCATAGAACTGATATGGCCTGTTTTACTCACCAATCGTTCTCCCACGATCAACCACTTCATTCCCAACATTCACAATAATTGCAGGGACAACGACGTTTCCATCTCCATCAAGTCGTTGCCCTCTCTCATTGCACACTTGACCCTCTTGGTCCTCAAGGCTCTAGAATCATTACGAGTCAATACCACTGGATTGTTCATCTCTACTGGCCTCTTTGTTTTCCTGTTTGCACGTTCCAAGTTTGCTAGCTCTTGTTCCTCCTGGTTTCGCGAGTGGGCATACACCTGAAACACAAAAGACAAGGCACGTAAGTAACAAAGAAACGACGAGTATCGACCGATACCAACGAAGGTGTCGATCGATACCAACAGACTTAGTCGAAATTCTTGACTAAAATCTAATGCCGAATTTAGACTCCCCGGCAACGGCGCCAAATTTGATAAGCTCAAATGTAATACCCTAAAGTACTAACATCTTTGTCGATTGTAGTATTTAGGGGTTGAATCCACAAAGATTCAAGAATCACACAATAGATTAAATAGGTTCGAATCAAGCTAAGTAATTCAATGAAATAAGAAACAATAACGTAAATGAAGGGTTGTAAATTCAATGGAGGAGAGATAGGTTCAGGGTATTTCGCAGAAAATCAGAGAATGTAGATAAACTAATTAGCTAGGGTTTAGATTTAGCGCGGTTCTTGAACTCAAATCATTAAGCTATAATTAACCAACTGTCGTTGCGAGAATTATCTAAATCTAAATCTCAGAATTACAAATTTCTTTGCAAATTCTAAAGTCTAAACCAGCATTAAGTTTAAGTTTGATCTGTTCACAAAACAACTAAACCAAATCTCCTTGCAGATTAGTTATTTTGCTCACCTTAAATTCTATCAGATTATCAATTGCACTGTCGTGCCTAATCGATTAACCTAAGATCTAAGTTCCAGGTGATCAATCTAGAATTATCTTTAAGAACAACCTATGGTGAAGAACTAATTCAGATTATGAACCCTAACCAATTAATCAACCTAACATTCAAGAGATCCCTTATTGAGAACCCTAAACCTAACAGGAGATCTACTCAGACATGGAGATTATGCAAAACAACATGATTGAATAGAACTCAAAAGTAATAATAAAGAGAGTAAACAATGGGTTCGAAATCTTCTCTCGGACGAACAGAGTTTCAGACTTGTCTCCCTCAAAAGCTCTCTCAACTCAAAAACCAATGTAGAATCAAACGTAGCCAAAACAAGTGGCTGAAAACCATAAATATAATGCTAAACACGTTTTGGGGCTTCTTGTAATTATTAAAATCTTCTGGGCCAAAGCGTAGAATCTTCAGACTTGTAAAAAGTCGCGATCCTTCTCTTCATACGATCAGTATCTACCGATACCATTAGTGGTATCGGTCGATTCACAGCTTCTGTGTCGGCTATTCAGGTCTTCAACTTGATCCTTCAGCTGCATGATTCTGCTTGGCTCCAAAAAGCTCCAATATCTCCAATTTAGCTCCAAATGTACCTAAACCTGTAAAGACTCGAAAAGACTCCACAAATACTAGAAAGACTATATATAAGACCTATATCATGGTTAAAAACGGGTAAAAACAATGATATATCAACCGCATAGTCTAGAACCAAATTACGAAAGAGCATGTTACTAGGAGATAGTGCAGAAGCACACTGGTCGGTTATCGTCATGGAATCATTTCATCATTCCCTCAAAACGTATTCTTACGCTTTTCGAAAAACTTAATTTTTTTTAAGAAAAACGTCGAAAACTGCAAAATGCAAACACAAATAAAAGAAGTGGTGGTTAGTAAGGGATGGAATCCTCTCCTAGACTTAAATCACACTGTCCTCAGTGTGAAATAAATCGGGTAAGGACGAATAATAGATGTATGTAATAATTGAAAATGTTTAAGAAAACTTACCTATATGCAGTTGGGGAATGGATTTTTGAATGGAATGGTGGTGATTTAGGGATGGTAGATGATGATATGGTGATTGGAATGGATGTGGGGATGTTTGGGAATCGATTGGGGATCGAACAGAGTCGATCGAGATCGTCGGGGGGCTGGCCGCGGGTCAAAGGGCTGCAGCCGTGGCCATTGGCTTTTTTTGCGTTCAAGTACTTCCTTGCGGTTCGTGTTGGACCGAGCAGTTCCGAACCGGGTCTCCATCTTTTTGTCTTTTCGGTTTATTTATTTTTTTGGTTTTTTAGAAAACTGAAAACTAAGAAAAGAAAAAGTTAGTAGAAAAAAGAAAAACTAGAAAGAAAAACGTACCTAAAATGGGTTGCCTCCCATTGAGCGCTTTTGTTTAAAGTCGTTTAGCTCGACGTTGGTATCGAGTTGAGCTTAGTCGTAGAAAGACAGCGTCTTACGACAAGTCTTCTTTGATCTTCTTTTGGTTTCCTCGTTGTTATGATCCTCCCTAGAATCGGCACAAAGAAGCTGGATTTTGGACTAAGATAGAGACAAAAAGCTTGCGGAATAGCTTCTGTTTTTGAGAGAGAGAGACGGTGAAGACGTTTCACAGCAACAAGTCGTTCATAAGACACACGAGAGATGATAAAGATGTTGCACAAAGGCAACGAATCACTCTCAAAGAGACAAAGAGAATTCTCGACACATATTTTAGATAGAAGGTTTATTTGATTAAAAATATTTGTGATCCATTCCAGGATGGCTGGTACAAAGGCAAAAAAGGGTTTATAAAGGAAACAACAAAAGAAAAAGACCTAAAACAGATGGGCCTTGACAAAAAAACAAAAATAAAGATGATTGGGCCTTGCTTCTTTATGTCACACAAAATAGGTCTTGCTGGGCTTAAGGAAGATCACAAAATGGATCAATAATATTGTGAATCATTTGGCCTTGTTAAAAACCTACCTTCGTAAAACCATGTGGGACAAAAACGAAGACAGGGAAAAAGAGCACGCAAATGATTCACAAAACCACCTAGTGATTTCTTTGGGCCTGAATCATAAACGGTGTGGTTAGATGTGTCTTTGAATCGCCAATGCGTTCTTTGATCACGAGCTGCTCTCCTTCTACTACAATCTTTCCCTCGGTTCCCTCAGCTTGTTTTCCCTCGGTTCTCTCAACTTGTTTTCCCTCGGTTCCCTCAGCTTGCATTCCCTCGGTTCCCTCAGCTTGTTTTCCCTTGGTTCCCTCAGCTTGCTTTCTCTCGGTTCCCTCAGCTTATTTTCCCTCGGTTCCCTCAGCTTGCTTTCCCTCGGTTCTCTCAGCTTGCTTTCACTCGGTTCCCTCAGCTTGCTTTCCCTCGGTTCCTTCAGCTTGCTTTTCGTCGGTTCCCTTAGCTTGTTTTCCCTCGGATCTCTTAGCTTGCTTTCCCTCGGTTCCCTTAGCATTTGGTTCAAGCTCCATGTTGTGAATGTCGTCCATGATCACATCATCCTCCCCCAGTTGAAAAGGATTTGTCCTTAAATCTGCCAAGAACAAAGCTAAGTTAGAACCATAAAAAATTAAATCGATAGTATACTCACCTTGCAAGCACATCTTGTAATCATCGTTTCTGGTCAGCTCAAGGATTTGAAGCGGTCCATCTCTTATGGATATCAACTCTAATTTCTATTGTACTAGAGAACGTGTCCTCCTCTCAAGAATCCAAATCCAAATTCTAGGCTTGAAGAGAAAGTTGCATCGCCTATACTGATTTGTTTGCAATTGTTTCCATGGTTCATAGATAACTCGAACAACAAACATCTTATGCCATAAATAACTCCACCACGTTTTTGGTGCATAAGCCTTCATTCCTTGACTTTGTATATCCTGTGCTTTCACAACAGAAACTTGAAACACAAGATCAAACGCACAAAAGGCATACTTCTCTGTTTCAGCAAACAATTTCTTTTTCTGAACATCTAAGACGAGATTAGCATGATTATCAAAGAATTTGCTATTGTCCAGAATATACACATTATCAAAAATTGCAGTGAATGGTTTCAAGCCCTTTTAGTTTCCTGATGAAGTGTAGTGTGTTATCTTTGAGAGTTTATCAGCTATAAGCACACAAATTTTCAAGAAACAGTTTGGTGCACACGATTTAGTTTTATCAAACAGCAAACTTTTAGTTTTAAAGACATTTTCATATGCAGGCTGCTCATAAAACTGAAATACATCTTTAAAATCAACCTCTGATTCGTGCATCTCTTTGGTGTGCTCAACATCAAGCAATTTTGCATCATGAGTAGAAAGAAATTCATACCTTTGAGCCATTGCTTCAGCCCACACGTTTTCCTTACCTTGCTGGTTTATGATGGCATAGAGAATTGTTTTGATGGGTGCTCTTGGTTCAGCGATAACCTGATGTTCAAGTCCATAGACTTGTGGCAATCCTCCTGGGTTGTTGTCTTCAAAATTCTGCAAAACATTAAGGACTTTACCCGACAGCACCGGTTTTGGATTAGCTAAACTCACGAGAGTTTCCTTATAAACAAATTTACGCACATGTGGTTTAGAGAGTAATGTTTGTTTGATCTCACCAGCCTTCATGACAGAGTTAGAGTGATAAGTCATAATCTCTTTGCTATGCACATTTTCTTCAGAACCGTAGGACTCTTTGGAGTCTGTTTCAGCTCATCACACACGTTAAGCTCCTTATTTCCAGAATGAGTAGAGTTCAAACTTGTTTTTCCTGCATCGTGAGAAAACATATTAGTTTTACAAAGTGAATCTGAGTTTAGACACTTACCTTGCTCAGTGCTGCTCGTTTTAGAGTTGTTGTACGGTTCTGATTTTTCTTTCGGTTTGCACAACATGTCTTGGCTGAGAACGCTCTTCTTCTCCACTGTTTTTGGCATGTCTCTCTTCGGTTTTGGCTAAGATAATATTGTGGAAACGTAACCCCTTGGTTGCCTTAGCTTGTCACACCTTGATTCTCGTCTTTGTTCTTCCTTTTGGTAACTCAGCCAGGCAGTAGACGTCTTCTCTCTTAGTGTAGCATTGGATGCTCTGGCTTCATAGGTTGATCGAGAGAATCCCCTCCTCGGAAGTTAATCAATCCTCTTAGTGATCTCATCTCTCTGATTTTTCAGCATTTGTTCGGAACGATTCATCATTGCTTCCATCATCAGTATGTCGTTGTTGCTGATGTCTCCTTGCTGATTATCCATCCTATACCTGAAAACAAAACAACAAACAAGCCAGTAACTAGTTCCCACGAAAATAACACACACGAAAAGAGACAAAATCTAAAAATAAATCGACAACAACCAAACTAAAACACACTCTAACAGAAAATAATACACAAAATGAGACACGAATAGAAACTATATCAAACCGAAACAAAAAAAATTGAAGCACACACTAGCAAGTCACACAAAACACAAAACAGAATATGAAGAGACAAATTAAACAAGGGCAGATCGACAACAAGCTAAGAACCCTAAGAAAAAATGTTTTTTTTTTGATTTTTTTGGATAGATCTAAACGAAATCAACAAGTAAACAACAATCTAGATGCAAAAAAACACAAAATAAAAATTGGACAGACTCGACACAACACAAAAGTTGAACAGTCACAAAAATTACAAAGAAAAATGATGAACATATGCGAAAAAATGAGAAAATATAGAGACTACCAAGCTTCGATGTGTACTCTGATACCACGTGTTATGATCCTCCATAGAATTGGCACATAGAAGCTGGATTTCAGACTAAGATAGAGACAAAAAGCTTGAAGAATAGCTTCTGTTTTTGAGAGAGAGAGACGGTGAATATGTTGCACAGCAACGAACTGTTCATAAGACACACGAGAGATGATAAAGATGTTGCACAAAGGCAACAAATCACTCTTAAAGAGACGAAGAGAACTCTCGACACAGATATTAGATAGAAGGTTTATTTGATTAAAAATGTTTGTGATCCATTCCAGGATGGCTGCTACAAAGGCAAACAAGGGTTTCTAAAGGAAACAACAAAAGAAAAAGCCCTAAAACAGATGGGCCTTGACCAAAAACGAAAATAAAGATGATTAAGCCTTGCTTCATTATGTCACACGAAATAGGCCTTGCTGGGCTTAAGGAAGATCACAAAATGGGTCAATAATATTGTGAATCATTTGGCCTCGTTAAAAACCTACCTTTGTAAAACCCAGTGAGACAAAAACGAAGACAGGGGAAAAGAGCACGCAAATGATTAACAAACCCACCTAGTGATTTCTTTGAGTATGAATCATAACCAGTGTGGTTAGATGTGTCTTTGAATCGCCAATGCCTTCTTTGATCATGAGCTGCTCTCCTTCTGCTACAAGCTTTCCGTTGGTTCCCTCAGCTTGTTTTCCCTCGGTTCCCTCAACTTGCTTTCCTTCGGTTCCCTTAGCTTGTTTTCCCTCGGTTCCCTCAGCTTGCTTTCCCTCGGTTCCCTTAGCTTGTTTTCCCTCGGTTTCCTCAGCTTGGTTTCTCTCGGTTTCCTCAGCTTGCTTTCCCTCGGTTCCCTCAGCTTGATTTTCCACGGTTCCCTCAACTTGATTTCCCTCGGTTCCCTCACCTTGCTTTCCGTCGGTTCCCTCAGCTTGTTTTCCCTCGGATCCCTCTGCTTGCTTTCCCTCGGTTCCCTCAGCATCTGGTTCAAGCTCCATGTTGTGAATGTCGTCCATGATCATATCACTCGTCATGTGAATTATCGCTTGTTCGCGGATCGGGATCGGGATCAAGTTCGGGATCCATCGTGCTAGAACGTGTTTCTTCTCCTTTTTTGAGTGGTATGGCAGCGTAGAACTCATATTTGTTGATGTTAGCGAATGAAATACGTCAATTTGGCCAATCCATGATAGCTCCAACGGTTGATAAGAATGACCATCTTAGAATTATCGGTGTTGCATCTTTATTCGTTGTTTGGATGATGTAAAAATCGACGAGGGCTATGCAATCTACGATTCTTATTGGCATATATCGGGCAATCCCTTTTGGTGTGGCACAAGTCTCGTTGGCCATGCTGATTTTTGTCTGGGTATGGTGTATGTGATTAATACCGATGTGCTTTTCGGTCGATTTTGACATGATGCTCAAGCAAGCTCCGGAATCACAAAGAACGTTTTTAAATTCAACTCCACGGATGCTACAAGTGATAAGGAACTGACCTTGTTCTTCGATTTTGTGGAGACTCCTAACGGGTTTTCCGTTCATGGCATTATCGAAAAGATCTTCTATCTCTGTTATGGACTCCTTGCTTTCACAAAAGAAATGACCAATCATATGATCCATGTAAGCTCTAGCAAAAGTGGTATCTCTAGGTAGAGTATGAACCACGTTGTTGAATTCCTCTAACTTCTCTCGGCTTATCTTGTTCGGGTACACTCGGTACTTCTCGGGGTGGTAGATTCGGATGGCGTGTGAAGCGGCATAGGGTGTTGTTGAGCGTCTCGCTCTCATGAAATAGGCGTGAATGTCTTCCTTTCTCTCATTGCTGTAGTGGAAGAAAGGTGTTTTTTCCAAAACTTCTTCGAAGGAGGTGTACATCGGGATTGATTTCACAAATCTATTAAACTCGATCAATCTCTCTTGGGAGATGCATTATGTCCTTGGTTCTTCCGGTATTGGACTTGTTGGTCGTTTTATGCAAGGTCAGAGTCACTCAACGAGCTGAAATCTGATTTTCGAAAGAATAACCTCGTATCTTCTTCTTCGGAGTATTGTTCTTCGACTTCATTGGAGGATTGGGCTGATAAAACCATGTTTCATGGTGAAATGAAGTCTTGTTCCAGGTTGGTTGTAGGCTCTGTTGAGGCTTGAGAATCAGTAGAGAGTGTAGCTTGCTCGAACAAGAGCGTTCGGGATTAAAACGGTTCAAGGGGAGATGAACAGAGGCTGGCCGTAGGTCCGAGGAACGGAGGCGCGGCGGATTGAAGGCTGGCCTCGGGTCTGGTGGCTGAACCCGCAGCGGAGGGAGAGCTGGCCGCGGCTGGAGAGCTCGTGCTAGTGGTGAGAGGAGTCCGTGGGGACTTGACCGGTTCATCATTTTCTTCACCTCCTTTGATGTTTTCTGGTTCTTGAGAGTCATTTGGCTTCTCCTCTAAGTCAGGGACATGGGCATAAAGTGTTTATTCATGCTTCTCATGATCTTTAGATAGTTCCTCCAAACAAGGCTTGTTTGACTTTTGTGTGTCGGATAAGTGACTAACCGAAGCATCGGTTTCACTAGCCTTGTATTCGAGCATGCTGAGACGATACTCGACTTCTTGAAGTTCATCATCAGTCTTCTCTCTGTACCAAGAGGAAGAGAAAAACTCACTAGTCTCTTTAATATCTTGCTTTGAATCGCGAATCTCCATGGAATTTAAAATAATATCGTATTTTTGCTTCGTTTATTCCTTCTCCATGCTTTTTGCCTTTTCTTGGATAGCAACAGCGTCTTGTAGAGTTTGTTCCTCAAGGGTGGTGATGTGAGCAGCAAGGTTATCAAAATTTTTGTTGAATTCGGTGTAGATTGTGTCTAGCCTTTTGTTTATGGCAACCTCGGTCACGACTTGGCAATCGAGGTATTCATTAAGCATGACGTTGATTGCGTCCAGACGTACACTAATCTCAGAGTTGAACAGGTGCTGGTCCGAGAATTGAGGGTGTTGATGGTAGGAAAGTTGTCTAGAGTTGACAACGGGAGACACAAAAGGCTCGTCTTGGTAGTAAGGAGGCTCGTGGCTTCCTTGAGAGTAGTTGGTCTCCAAAACTTCGGGTCTTAAATTTATAAACCTTAAAGCCTGCAAGTGCAGATATGTGCGCTTTAGTACTTGAGGTATCGATCCACAGGGAGAGGGTGTTGTTCTATGAGACCTTAGAAACTTTATAGTAAATAAACCTAGAACGAATATATTTTTATAGGGTTTTTGTAACTAGAATTGTAAAGAACGAGAAACGGAAAACTTCTACTAATCTAATCTAAGAAAATCGAGCACTACCTAAGCTAAGGGGATTTCAACTACTAAACTAATGCTAAGAGAAACTAAACCTATCCTAAAAAACTCTAAGACTAACCTAATACCTAAGAAAGTTGACTACTAACCTAAACCTAATGAAATCGATAACTAAACTACTTCTACGGACTCTATTGCTAAACTTCACTACTAAAGACGATTGTACCTTATTCTAAAACGTTGTTGGGTCGAGAGGAATATCTCGGGGTATGCTCAATTCAATCAAACGGCCCCTAGGTCATTAGTAACCGGTTTTTCTAGATTATAACTCCACGAACAGGACATGATAATGACGTAGTCTACTTTTGTATAACCTACGCCCTACAATCTATTCACTCGACCAGTAGCTTCCGTCTCTGGCCGCACGTAAGATTGTGATATGCTAGTGGGTCCATAGGTTCACAGCACTCTGTAAGTATACTTTCGAAATCTTACGACGCGCACGCTTTGTGGATGAACTTTGTTGGTGATTAGATGCAACACTTATATGGTTCTCAACTCCCCCTATCAGCCTCTAGTTCATGAAACTAGATTTATGCATTAACAACTTTCCACAAGAAGAGCTCTAGAAATCGGCTAAGGTTTACCGAGTGAAATCCTTATCTAACATAGAATTCCCCTTGATAATCCTTTAAACCCAACAATCTAAACTACTCGCACATACTGGAAAAAGACATAATTAAATTAAGCATAAGATTGGTGAAGAAACCTCACGAACAAGAACTAACCTCGGTGAGAAACCTCCTCACAATCCCAAAACTTTTGATGCAAGAGTACAAGAATGAAAGCAAAATAGTGTGTAGAATATGTCTAGGGTCAGATGCACAAAACTGCTGTCTAAAACAAGTATTTATAGGTCTTCAACAAGCTTAAGTCTCGTTAGGGTTTGATGGAAAAAGACGGTTTTGGCCTCGGGTGAAGAATCGAATCATCTTGGGCGGAAATAGGCTTGGCCGCGGGTCTGTCTTCTCTGGCCATGGCGAACTGGGTCCTGGCCATGGGTGGAGTGGCTCTAGGGAGCGGCGGAACGGTGCTTGGCCGTGGGAGCCCTCCAGGCGCGGTGAGCTGCTTCTTCGGGAAGCTTCATCTGTCTTCAGTGCTTCGGGTATATTTTAGGATCCAACCAATAGATTGTCCCCAATTCAATTGCATTTGAAAGCTGGTTTTCTATACTTTGTTGTATCGAAATTTGGTAAGGATCAGACGGTGAAAAGGTCTTCTTTGATTGCAAGACTTATTGACTGTCCAAGTTTATCCAAAAACGTATTTTTGCTCCGAAATGCACTCTTTAATCCCGAGTTACCCGAAAAGAGTCTTAAAACCGCAAACATGCAAAAACCATAATAAAAGCATAGAAAACCAAGTGGAACACTTATTAAAGTGTTCTAAAATATATAGCAAAACGGGTAAAAATATTGTGTTATCACATCCCCAGACTTAAACCTTGTTTGTCCTCAAACAAGACAAAGCTCAAGCTTGGAAAGGAACAAACGGAAATCATCATGAGCTAGAAAACTCAGATACACTCCTTCTAAACCATAACCATCGAACTACATCAATCGCAATCTAGCCTAGAAAATTCTCACCAGAAGTTCCCGTAACACTAGTCCACGGTATCCGTCATACGAAATATAAACTTTCAAAATCCAAAAATAAGGTCAACTAGCTCTATAAGTTCATTAAGTATAGGCGCGAGTTTCTCATCAAAAGGATTAACCCAAGACAATCGATGCTATGTATTAAAGGCATTGAGAGGTGAGGTTAAGAGTGTTTCGGGTTACCGTAATTTTACCGGAGGGTGCGAGATATTATGCAAAACAGCAAGAGAACAAGAACCTATTGATCACCACAACTTCCAGTCACTTCTTCTTGCGTAAAAAATGTTGCTTGGCCGTGGGGCGGAACGGTGCTTGGCCGTGGGAGCCCTCCAGGCGCGGTGAGCTACTTCTTCGGGCAGCTTCATCGGTATTCAGTGCTTCGGGTATATTTTAGGATCCAACCGTTAGATTGTCCCCAATTCAATTGCATTTGAAAGCTGGTTTTCTCTACTTTGTTGTATCAAAATTTGGTAAGGATCAGAGGGTGAAAAGGTCTTCTTTGATTGCAAGACTTATTGACGGTCCAAGTTTATCCAAAAACGTATTTTTGTTCCGAAATGCACTCTTTAATCCCGAGTTACCCGAAAAGAGTCTTAAAACCGCAAACATGCAAAAACCATAATAAAAGCATAGAAAACCAAGTGGAACACTTATTAAAGTGTTTTAAAATATATAGCAAAACGGGTAAAAATACTGTGTTATCACATCCCCAGCTTAAACCTTGTTTGTCCTCAAACAAGACAAAGCTCAAGCTTGGAAAGGAACAAACGGAAATCATCATGAGCTTGAAAACTCAGAGACACTCCTTCTAAACCATAACCATCGAACTACATCAATCGCAATCTAGCCTAGAAAATTCTCACCAGAAGTTCCTGTAACACTAGTCCACGGTATCCGTCATACGAAATATAAACTTTCAAAATCCAAAAATAAGGTCAACTAGCTCTATAAGTTCATTAAGTATAGGCGCGAGTTTCTCATCAAAAGGATTAAACAAAGACAATCGATGCTATGTATTAAAGGCATTGAGAGGTGAGGTTAAGAGTGTTTCGGGTTACCGTAATTTTACCGGAGGGTGCAAGATATTATGCAAAACAGCAAGAGAACAAGAACCTATTGATCACCACAACTTCCAGTCACTTCTTGTTGCATAAAAAATGTTGCTTGGCCGTCGGGCGGAACGGTGCTTGGTCGTGGGAGCCCTCCAGGCGCGGTGAGCTGCTTCTTCGGGCAGCTTCATCGGTCTTCAGTGCTTCGGGTATATTTTAGGATCCAACCATTAGATTGTCCCCAATTCAATTGCATTTGAAATCTGGTTTTCTCTACTTTGTTGTATCGAAATTTGGTAAGGATCAGACGGTGAAAAGGTCTTCTTTGATTGCAAGACTTATTGACTGTCCAAGTTTATCCAAAAACGTATTTTTGCTCCGAAATGCACTCTTTAATCCCGAGTTACCCGAAAAGAGTCTTAAAACCGCAAATATGCAAAAACCATAATAAAAGCATAGAAAACCAAGTGGAACACTTATTAAAATGTTCTAAAATATATAGCAAAACGGGTAAAAATACTGTGTTATCACATCCCCAGACTTAAACCTTGTTTGTCATCAAACAAGACAAAGCTCAAGCTTGGAAAGGAACAAACGGAAATCATCATGAGCTTGAAAACTCAGAGACACTCCTTCTAAACCATAACCATCGAACTACATCAATCGCAATCTAGCCTAGAAAATTCTCACCAGAAGTTCCCGTAACACTAGTCCACGGTATCCGTCATACGAAATATAAACTTTCAAAATCCAAAAATAAGGTCAACTAGCTCTATAAGTTCATTAAGTATAGGCGCGAGTTTCTCATCAAAAGGATTAAACAAAGACAATCGATGCTATGTATTAAAGGCATTGAGAGGTGAGGTTAAGAGTGTTTCGGGTTACCGTAATTTTACCGGAGGGTGCAAGATATTATGCAAAACAGCAAGAGAACAAGAACCTATTGATCACCACAACTTCCAGTCACTTCTTCTTGCGTAAAAAATGTTGCTTGGTCGTGGGGCGGAACGGTGCTTGGCCGTGGGAGCCCTCCAGGCGCGGTGAGCTGCTTCTTCGGGCAGCTTCATCGGTCTTCAGTGCTTCGGGTATATTTTAGGATCCAACCATTAGATTGTCCCCAATTCAATTGCATTTGAAAGCTGGTTTTCTCTACTTTGTTGTATCGAAATTTGGTAAGGATCAGACGGTGAAAAGGTCTTCTTTGATTGCAAGACTTATTGACGGTCCAAATTTATCCAAAAACGTATTTTTGCTCCGAAATGCACTCTTTAATCCCGAGTTACCCGAAAAGAGTCTTAAAACCGCAAACATGCAAAAACCATAATAAAAGCATAGAAAACCAAGTGGAACACTTATTAAAGTGTTCTAAAATATATAGCAAAACGGGTAAAAATACTGTGTTATCACATCCCTAGACTTAAACCTTTTTGTCCTCAAACAAGACAAAGCTCAAGCTTGGAAAGGAACAAACGGAAATCATCATGAGCTAGAAAACTCAGAGACACTCCTTCTAAACCATAACCATCGAACTACATCAATCGCAATCTAGCCTAGAAAATTCTCACCAGAAGTTCCCGTAACACTAGTCCACGTATCCGTCATACGAAATATAAACTTTCAAAATCCAAAAATAAGGTCAACTAGCTCTATAAGTTCATTAAGTATAGGCACGAGTTTCTCATCAAAAGGATTAAACCAAGACAATCGATGCTATGTATTAAAGGCATTGAGAGGTGAGGTTAAGAGTGTTTCGGGTTACCGTAATTTTACCGGAGGGTGCGAGATATTATGCAAAACAGCAAGAGAACAAGAACCTATTGATCACCACAACTTCCAGTCACTTCTTCTTGCGTAAAAAATGTTGCACGTCCTCCTTCTTCCGAAAACATAAGTTTTCTGTCATTCCCCCAAACATAAAATTTTCCGTGGGCTCGGAATGATAGACTTCTCACAAACGAACCATGGATTCCTCATAAGTATTTCGACCAACCTAGACTCTTATAAGGCTTTTGTTTCCTTTCCGTTTCACTTATTTTCGGTTTTCTCTTCTTTTTTTTTGTTTTTTTTTTGAAAAGGGGAAACGCGTTTTATTGAAGTAGAGTCTTATAGGCACGAAAATTTACCATGATTTTGAGTTTTTCCAAGGCATAATCAAACTCGCATCTTTGTTGAATTCATCACCAGTGATCGCGTATAGTGTTCGTCTATACTGACTAAAAGATGTGTTGTTCCTCCCTCTTCGGCGTTTTTGCATATATCTGCACATAAGACACAAAGAGAGTTGCATGAGGATTGAAAAATGGTTAAGGTTCGGGTGGGGTACAAACTAAAGATGAGTTGGCCATTCATGTACGACAAGGAGTGGTAAAAGGTCAAAGAACGTCATGAATGTATGTTTCGTTATCTTTGCCTAAACCTTTGATGAGAAAATTAAGTCAATATAAAGTCCAAATAAGATAGAGCTAGCATATTCCATCCTAGAGATTCTCTACGGTCTAAATTCCTCTGGGGATTTCGTATTAACAGAAACTCTAGCTACCGCTTAGTCTAGAACCAAATTATGAAAGAGCATGTTACTAGGAGATAGCGTAGAAACACACTGGTCGGTTAACGTCATGGATTTTTTTCATCATTCCCTCAAAATGTATTCCTACGCTTTTTAAAAAACTTGAAAATTTATAAGAAAAACGTCGAAAAATACAAAATTCAAACACAAATGAAAGAAGTGGTGGTTAGTAAGGGATGGAATCCTCCCCCAGACTTAAATTACACTATCCTTAGTGTGAAATAAATTGCGTAAGGACGAAAAATAGATGTATGTAATAATTGAAAAAATTTAATGAAAAAAAAACTTACCTGGATGCGGTCGGGGAATGGATGTGGGGATGGAATGGTGGTGAATGTGGGATGGTAGATGGTGATATGGTGATGGGAATGATGTAAGGGTGATTGGGAATGGGTTTTGAATTGATCGAGGAACAAAACAAATCGTTCGAGATCGTTAGGGGGCTGGCCGCGGGTCAAAGTGCTTCAGCCGCGGCCATTGGCAAGCTGGCCGCGGGTCCGTTGATCGCGACCGCGGTCAAGGGCTAGCTCGCCGCGGATCTGGCTTGTGCAGCCGCGGTCGAGCTTAATTTGCGGTCAAGTCCTTCCTTGCGGTGCGGGCTGGAACGAGTAACTTCGAACCGTGTCTCCATCTTTTTGTCTTTTCGGTTTTTTTTATTTTTTTTTGTTTGGGTTTTTGGTTTTTTATGAAACTAAAAACTAAGACAAGAAAAAGTTAGTAGAAAAAGAAAGAAAAACTAGAAAGAAAATCGTACCTAAAATGGGTTGCCTCCCATTAAGCGCTTTTGTTTAAAGTCGTTTAGCTCGACGTTGGTATCGAGGTGAGCTTAGTCGTAGAAAGACAGCGTCTGACGACAAGTCTTCTTTAGGTTTCCTCGTCATGTGAATCATCGCTTGTTCATGGATCGGGATCGGGATCAAGTTTGGGATCCATCGTGCTAGAACGTCTTTCTTCTCCTTTTTTGAGTGGTATGGCAATGTAGAACACATATTTGTAGATGTTAGCGAATGAAACATGTCGATTAGGCCAATCCATGATGGCTCCAATGGTTGATAAGAACGGCAATCCTAGAATTATCGGTGATGCATCTTTCTTCGTTGTTTGAAATATGTAAAAATCGATGGGAGCTATGCAATCTCTGATTCTTATTGGCATGTCTCGGGCAATCCCTTTTGGTGTGGCACAAGTCTAGTCGGCCATGCTGATTTTTGTCCGGGTACGGTGTATGTGCTTAATACCGATGCGCTTTGCGGTCGATTTTACAAACTCCGGAATCACAAAGAACGTTCTTAAATTCAACTCTACGGATGCTACAAGTGATAAGGAACTGACCTTGTTCTTCGATTTTGTGGAGACTTCTAACGGGTTTTCCGTTCATGGCATTGTCGAAAAGATCTTCTATCTCCGTTATGGACTCCTTGCTTTCACAAAAGAAATGACCAATCATATGATCAATGTAAGCTCTAGCAAAAGTAGTATACCTCTAGGTAGATTATGGACCACGTTGTTGAATTCCTCGAACTTCTCTCGGGTTATCTTCTTCGGGTACTCTCGATACATCTCGGGAGGGTAGATTCGGTTAGCATCGGAAGCGACATAGGGTGTTGTTGAACGTCTTGCTCTCATAAAATTGGTGTGAATGTCTTCCTTGCTTACATTGATGTAGCGGAATAAAGCGTATAAGGGTCCTTTTTCCCAAACTTCTTCGAAGGAGGTGTGCATTGGTGATAGTAGGATTTTTACTAATCAATTAATCAAATCCCACTCATGTTATTGTGATATTTAAGATATCGAACCAAGGAGGTGAGAGGCTAACACAATAGGAATCCAAGAAACTATATAAGCTAAGCAAATCAAGTGGTTTTAATCTAGCAACCTAGTGATTCAAATTTAAAACAAGTAACAAGAACTAGCATTACTAAACGGGTTAAATGCAATAATAAAATGGCGAATACAAGGATGAAGTTATGGAATTAGAGTGATCCTTAGCTAATTTAAGATGTTCAAACACATATACAATGCTAATCCTTAGGTTAAGGTTACTAATTATGACTAATTCTTTCTCAATACACTAATAACTTTGCTAATCACTAAATCAAGAACAAATTCACATTTGTGTTAAAATGATTAGAAAGCATTAAGATCATCATTCAAATCAACCAATAAACACCTTAAGCAACTATTCCCATAGGTTAAGAATGTTTATCTCTTCCTAAGCTTCTAGGGGAATTTCATCGAACACTTGGTGTGCATGAAATTCCCTAGGATCTAGATTGACTCTCTCAAGCCCAATCTAGCATAAAGATCACTTAGGAAGAAAGGAAACATAATAATCTAAGCCCTAACATCATAAACCATCTAATAAATCACCCTAAATCAACCTCATCCCAATATCCTAGGAAACTACTCACTAACCATAAAGAACCCAACAAGTTCCATGAAGAACATGTTAAATCCCATGGTTAGATGATTAAATTATTGAAATAAAAGAAAGATAAGATAGATTAGAGAATTATTAAACTCAAGATTGCATTAAAATAAAAAGGGTCTCTTCCATAAATCCAAGAACAAAAATAAAAGAGAGGTTTTTTGCTTTAGGAAAATTTAAGGAAAAAGACTTAGAATATAAATTGGGTTTTTTTCTCTTTGTAGAAGTTGGGGCGGACCGGGTCAACCCAGAACAAACCGGCCGAAATGGGTCACAATGGCTCATGTGTAGCACATTCGGTAAACCCGCGATATCTCCTGAAATACATGTCAGAATGGCCACAAACCACCTCATATGAATAGCTAAAACACTGGGTTACAACTTTTGTGAAATCCACCGAGGCTAATTCGGATTGGAGACCCTTCGTCCAGCCAGGTATTTCAGGCATGTCGGGTGGCTTCGGCTGGTTTGGTGCTTAGCTCCTGAAGCTCCACACCGGGTGAGGACTGGTCGATGGAACACGCCGGTAGATCTTCTGTCTTGATGAGGTTCTCCACATTGGGTGAGAACAAGCCAGTGCAGCTGGCCGGTGGAACTTCTGTCCGTGATGGTCCAAAGTCTGGTGTTGTGCGGTGGGCTCGGCCAGACAGACATCGCCTTAGTGATTTTGCCATAACTCCTAAACCTTACATCTGAATGACCTGATTCCAACTCCTCTGGAAGCTAACTCACTCCTCTAAAAAGGCCTTTGAAGCTGAATCAGATCGGGGGTCCTTCTTCCTGTCAGTTCTTTCAGATGCTACGGAATGGTCCTTTTTGCTCCATCTCTTTAAATTTCTCCAAAATGACTCCAATCACCTATAAAATACTCCAAATGCATGCAAGACTCATATGACCTAATTCAAACACCTAATAATCTAATTCAAACCAAAATGCTAAACAAATCTATGATCATACATGCAAATGACTAAAAGTGTTAACTAAAATACAAGCTAGAACATGTAAAATGCATGAATATCAACTACCCCAAGCTTATTCATTTGCTTGTCCCCATGCAAACAAACAAGAAAATGAGAGAGAGAGAGCAATGAAGATGGGATAGAGTCCAAAAATGTCAACAAAAGAAAACTATTCAATGGTGATTCTAAAATGCACTTGAACAATCTATACTCAAAAAGATTTGGCCATACTCATCACAATATGAATCAAGCTCAAGAATTAGCTTACACAAGCGTTCATATCCCTAAATCCTTTAACATTCATTAAACGAAACCACGAATCATACTTATGCACATCAAATGAACTCACTTGGCTAGGGGACAAGGGTTTTGAGATAAAAATGATCTCAATAAATGTGGCAATTCCATATCAAGGAGTCTCTCAACAAATGAATGAACTTTGGCAAAATGCTAAGGGTAAAAAGCAATTGATGCATACAAGGATAAACTTTCATCTACCCAATGTCCCAAATGACTAAAACCCCTACCTCTAAGCCCTATGAAGATCACTCCTTAGCTACCCTTTCTCTAAGGTATTTTGGTTTTCATAAACCACATACCTCATCGATTCTTATTTGTTTAAGCACTTTGGGAAAATTTCTTCTTCACCATTGATCAACAAATGGCTTGGCTTGGCTCTTTTCCTTTTATTCTTTAGCTCATCTTTTGCTTTCATTATTTGGTCTCTTTCTTCATCCTTTGGATGCACTAGCCTTTTTTGGCTTCTTTTCTTCTTTTTGTAGGTAGAGACCACCCTTTCTTTAACACCTTGAGCTATACCAAACATTCCTTGCCAACCATTTCAATCATTAGCTTTTCCCCTTATTTTCTCCAAATCTTTCCCTCGTTTCCACTTTTCTTTTTTCGCACGCCCAAGACTTCCTCTTTTCATTCTACTCCAAACTCTCATTCCATCTAGCCTAACCTATGCTTAGCCTGATGATGTGCGAGCTAAATCTACATGAAAGCCTTTCCTTGTCGCTCTAAACCCAACACTTTTTGCCAAGTCCATTCGAAAATATATAGGCCTCACAACACTCACTACATAATTATGCTTGAAATGAGGGCAAGTTAAGGGTGAGGATAACCGTCCCAAAGATGGGGATCGGCTACTTGGACTAACAAGAGTGGTAAAAGGGAAGAAGATAGCCCAAGTATGTCTATGGTATCCACGAGTTCATTTTTCAATGCATAGACATGATAATTACTAGTCAAAATTAAGGGTACAAATAGATAGGATCGGGTTCAATTCAAAACTTGTTGCAACCAAGACGAAAGCATCAATGCATATGATCCAAGTATGGTGAGTCCTTACTTTCAAGCTGTTCAAATGCATTTAACTAATAAAGCTTAAGTTGATATTTTACAAGGACAATTTCATCATTGCACCCATGCGTATGAATGCAAATCCTATATGAACTCTAGACTCAATTTTAATATGAGATGCAACTAGATGACTTATATGAATGCAAAATTTCAAATTTTTGTGGTTTTTCTATGCATGAGACTCAAGTATGCAAAGGGAAAAGTAAGAAAACAAAACACAATGTCAAATAACACAAACTCCTCCCCCAAACTTGAATTCCACCGTCTCGGTGCAACAAAAGTCAAAGAGAGAGCAAACAAAACACAAAAGATGAATGTACAATGCAATGTACAAACACAAAAGATGAGTGTAGTTCAAACTTTGGAATGGAGAAAAGGGAGTGGTGGAGTGACCTATTAGGAGAGGCACTTGAGCTCCGACATTGAACACCGTTGTTGCTTTTCCATGACCATGAGACCATCAAAAACCCTGCAACCACTCAACAAAAACATCAAAATTCCCAAGAAACACAAATAAAATTAGAAAGCAAAGAGAATATATACAATGATAGACATGGGAATGTCTCCCAAGTGCACTTTGTTTAGAGTCACTAAGTTTGACTTTGGTTACCCTTTTAGGCGGGTGATGGAGGAGTGTGAGCACTCCTTGGTGGGTCATTGAGCTCAAGTTTGAGGACCGTGTTCATGATCTCTCGATGAGCCCTTGGACCTTTCTCCTTAAGCTCGGTGGTGAGGAATGCTTTAACCTTGGCAAAGGGCTTAGATCTTCCCATACACTTTACCTTGTACTCAACGGCTCCATCGTTGTACCTCCAAGGGATAAGTGTCATTGTGTGAGAAGGTGGGACAAGGGTGGGAGGGTGGGTATCATTGGGTTTCTTCTTCTTGGTCTTAGTACCTTCACCCTTGGTACTTACCTTCTCTCTCACCATTGTGGTGGAGAAAAGAGATTCCAAGGAAGCACCATCTAATACTAAAGCTTCTTCAACATTACCATAACCCAAAGCATTCTTGTCATGAGATTCTTTCTTCTTCCTACGAGCCTTTGGGGGTGAAGCTTTTTCTATCTTCTCACAACTACCCATATCTTTTACCTTCTCATCATTCCTCTCTTGTTCATCCTTCTCCATAATCTCAAATGAGGGAAGAAGAAAGAGCTTAGGCATGTTCCCTCTATAGAAAATTCATCGGCAATAGCATTTCCAAATGTTGGTTCCCTTTTGTTCTTCTCAAAACTACTCTCTTCTTCATGAATCCGTGGGATGGAGGCTAAAGCATACCTTGGAGTTATGCCCACGTCCTTGACTTCCTCTTCTTGCTTGGAGTCTCCAATTTGCTCATTAAAACCCTTGGGAGTTTCTTCTTCATCAATCTCCTCGTTAACAATTGGTAAAACCGTCACATGTTTTGGTTTCTCGGATGGCAAAGAGAGGTTGGCCAATTTGGGTTCTAAGGCGTCCAAATGGAAGGCTAGTTGCTCAATCTTATTGGTGATCTCATCGTGCAAGCCCTTTAATTTGTCATTCATTGATCCCAGCATCTTGCCAAACTTGATATCATTCATTTGTTGAACTTCTAGGATTTGATTGAGCACCTCTCTTTGTTCCTCCTCTTGGTTAGAGATATGAACATACTCATGGCTCTCTTGGTAGCCTTGGTTATTGCCTTGAACTTCATGGTTAGAACATTGATTGAGAAGCCTACTCCCTTGGTTGTAATTCTCCTTGTTGGCCACGAGATTGGATTTATCTCGGTATTGCTCAAGACCCAAACAAACTCCTCTCTATTGCGCGCTTATGAGCTTTTCTATTATATCCAATTTATCTTGCAAGCCTTTCAATTTGAAGTCTTGACATGATCCTTCCATAGGGGTTGTATCATGCTTCTCAAAGTATCTTTCTAGACTCTTAGCAAAGTTCTCAACAAGTAGCTCTCCTTGCTCCACGGTGACGTTTGCAAAACGCTTTTTGCTAGCGGCATCCAACGTCCATTTGTGCTCTTGGTGAACTCCCCATTAGAAGATGCTAAGAATGGCTCCTTTCTTGAACTTATGATGGGGACAATCTCGAGTGTATCCCTTGAGTCTTCCCCATGCCTCATGAAAGGTCTCATGCATGCCTTGTTTGAAACTCAAGATGTCATTCCTAGTTTGGACCGTTCTTTGTGTGGAGTAGAACTTGCTGAGGAAAATCTCCTTGCAATCATCCTAAGAGTTTACCAAGTGAGATGGCAATGTTCTCTCCCATTGGCATGATTTTCCTCTAAGAGAAAATGGGAATTAGATGAGCTTGATGCTATCATGGGGCACTCCTCCGGTTCTAAACGTATCACACAACCTCACAAAGGAATCCAAGTGATCATAAGGGTTTTCCACCTTTGTCCCTAAGAATCTAGACTCTTGAATCCACCTAACCAAGCTTGTCTTTATCTCATATGCCTCGACTTCAATTGGTGGTGGGTGAATTCTATATCTCGATCCACGACAAAAAGGAGTGTCAAAGCTTCCAACTGTTGGCTTGTCCTTTGGAGATTGGGTCGGACTTGATGCCAATTCTTGAGGTCGTGGGATTTCTTGAGGTTTTGGGGCATGAAGAATGTTCTTTAGGTAACCCATCTCCGACACCTCAATAACCTTGTCTCTCCATCACTTTTCCTTTGGACTTGGTACCCTCTATGATCGTCGATATCCAATACTTCAAGTGATCTTGTCTTTCCGTTGCTCTTTTTTTTATTTGGTACCTTTGAAAGCACAAGAGAACTAAGGAAGACAAGTTAGTGACAATGTACAAGAGAAAATTTATTATCTCGATGAGATGCATGCTTTTAGTTATGTGCATTAAAATAATTTAAATAGAAGCCTAGTCTTATTAATAATCCAAATCCTAATGGCTAACGCTAAACCTCCCCGGCAACGGCGCCAAATTGATAGTAGGATTTTTTACTAATCAATTAATCAAATCCCACTCATGTCATTGTGGTATTTAAGATATCGAACCAAGGAGGTGAGAGGCTAACACAATATGAATCAAAGAAACTATATAAGCTAAGCAAATCAAGTGGTTTTAATCTAGAAACCTAGTGATTCAAATTTAAAACAAGTAACAAGAACTAGCAATACTAAACTGTTAAATGCAATAATAAAAGGGCGAATCCAAGGATGAAGTTATGGAATTAGAGTGATCCTTAGCTAATTTATGATGTTCAAACACATATACAATGCTAATCCTTAGGTTAAGATTACTAATTATGACTAATTCTTTCCCAAGGCACTAATCACTAAATCAAGAACAAATTCCCATTTGTGATAAAATGATTAGCAAGCATTAAGATCATCATTCAAATGAACCAATAAACACCTTAAGCAACTATTCCCATAGGTTAAAAATGTTTATCTCTTCCTAAGCTTCTAAGGGAATTTTATCGAACACTTGGTGTGCATGAAATTTCCTAGGATCTAGATTGACTCTCTCAAGCCCAATCTAGCATTAAGATCACTTAAGAAGAAAGGGAACATAATAATCTAAGCCCTAACATCATAAACCATCTAATAGATCACCCTAAATCAACCTCATCCCAAGATCATAGGAAATTACTCACTAACCATAAAGAACCCAATAAGTTCCATGAAGAACATGTTAAATCCCATGGTTAGATGATTAAATGATTGAAATAAAAGAAAGATAAGATAGATTAGAGAATGATTAAACTCAAGATTGCATTAAAATAAAAAGGGTCTCTTCCAAAAATCCAAGAACAAAAATAAAAGAGAGGTTTTTTGCTTTAGGAAAATTTGAGAAAAAAGACTTAGAATATAAATTGGGTTTTTTTTCTCTTTGTAGAAGTTGGGGTGGACCGGGTCAACCCAGAACAAACCGGGTACTGACCCGACCGAAATGGGTCACAATGGCTCATGTAGCACCTTCGGTAAAACCGTGATATTTCCTGAAATAAATGTCATAATGGCCTCAAACAACCTCCTGTGGACGGCTAAAACACTGGGGTACAACTTTTGTGAAGATTACCGAGGCTAATTCGGATTGGAGACCCTTCGTCCAGCCATGTCTTTCAAGCATGTCGGGTGGCTTCGGCTGGTTTGGTGCTTAGCTCCTGAAGCTCCACACCGGGTGACGACTGGCTAATGGAACAGGCCGGTGGATCTTCTGTCTTGACAAGGTTCTCCACATAGGGTGAGAACCAGCCGGTGCAGCTGGCCGGTAGAACTTCTGTCCGTGATGGTCCAAAGTCTGGTGTTGTGCGGTGGTCTCGGCCAGACAGACATCGCCTTAGTGATTTTGTCATAACTCCTGAACCTAACATCCAAATGACCTGATTCTAACTCCTATGGAAATCCACTCCTCTAAAACTTTCATGAAGGCCATTTAAGCTGAATCAGATCGTGCGTCCTTCTTCCTGCCAGTTCTTTCAGATGCTATGGAATGGTCATTTTTGCTCCATTTCTCTAAACTTCTCCATAATGACTCCAAGCATCTATAAAACACTCCAAATGCATTCAATATTCATAGGACCTAATTCAAACACCTAATACTCTAATTCAAACCAAAATGATAAAAAAGCTATGATCATGCATGCAAAAGACTAAAATGCAAGCAAGAACATGTAAAATGCATGAATATCAATCGGGATTGATTTCACAAATCTTTTAAACTCGATCAATCTCTCTCGGGTAATGCATTATGTCCTTGGCTCTTCCGGTATCAGACTTCTCGGTGGTGTTGGTGCAGGGTCAGAGTCACTCAACGAGCTAAAATATGATTTTCGACAGAATAACCTCGAGTCTTCTTCTTCGGAGTATTGTTCTTCAACTTCATTGGAGGATTGGGCTGATAAAACCATGTTGCACGGTGCAATGAATTCTTGTTCTAGGTTGGTTGTAGGCTCTGTTGAGGCTTGAGAATCAGTAGAGAGTGCATCTTGCTTGAAGAAGAGCATTCGGGACTCGAATGGTTCGGAGGGAGACGAGCAGGAGTGGGCCGCGGGTCCAAGGAGTGGAGGCGCGGCGGATTGAAGGCCGGCCACGGGTCCGGTGAATGCACCCGCGGCGGGGGGAGAGCTGGCCGCGGCCGGAGGGCTCACGCCGATGTTGAGGGGAGTCCATGGGGACTTAACCGGTTCATCGTCTTCTTCATCTCCTTTGGTGTTTTTTGGTTATTGGGAGTCATTTGGCTTCTCCTCCAGGCCAGGAACATGTATTTCAAATGTTGTATCATACTCCTCATGATCTTTAGATAATTTCTCCACTTTCTCTTCTACTTTGTCAATGGCATAAATTAGTAGGTCTAGTGTAAGATCGTGCTCTCTCGTTTTGTCCTTAACTTCTCCTACTCCTTCCCACAGCTCGAGGGTGTATTTATAGGTGGTGTTACTGTTGTCATTGACGGAGTTAACCAAATAATCAAGTTTGTAGTTCAAAGTACGTACCCCATCATTGGTTTTTTGGATATCGAACTTTTGTATTCCTTGTTCCTATTTGACGAGTTCCATCCTCTCGTTTAGTGTTGTAGCATCCTTAAGGGTATGTTCTTCAAGAATTTTGACGTGGGCAGTAAGGTCATCGAACTTCTTGTTGAATTCGACGAAGATGAAATATATTCTCTCATTTAAAATGGCTCCGAACTTGGCTTGGGACTTGATGGTTTTGTTGATGACGTCTTCTATTCGCTTCAAAAGAGCGCTGAATTCCAAGCTTTCCTAGTGTTGGTTCAAGATTTGGTGAGGAAGAGGGTATGCTTGTTGTCTAGAGTTGACAACGGGAGACGCAAAAGGCTCGTCTCAGTAGTAAGGAGGTTCGTGGATTCGTTGAGAGTAGTTGGTCGGTGCCGGTTTCCGATCCATGTAGAACGAGTCACACACATCATGTAAGTCGTGACGGTGGTGAGCGCAAGATGGGTCATAGTAACCCCGCTCGTAGTAGCAATCTCGCTCCTGAGGCGAGTTCATGTTTCAAAGTGTGAAACAAAGAAAAACAAAACCAAAAATCAAACAGCAAAAGTTTGTTCTAGAGTCATTTTACTAACCTCTAAGGTGTGATAGAAACTGTAGCGATCTCGGGGTATGCTCTATTCAATCAAACGTCTCCTAACTCATTAGTAACCGGTGTTTCTAGATTATAACTCCACGAACAGGACATAATAATGACGTAGTCTACTTCCGCATAACTTACGCCCTACAATCTATTCACTCGAAAAGTAGCTCCCGTCTCTGGCCACGCGTAAGATTGTGATATGCTAGTGGGTCCATAGGTTTACGGCACTCCGTAAGTATACTTTCGAAATCTTATGACGTGCATGCCTTGTGGATGAACTTTGCTGGTGATTAGATGCAACACTTCTGTGGTTCTAGACTCCCCCTATCAGCCTCTAGTTCATGATAGTAGATTCATGCATTAACAACTTTCCACAAGAAGACCTCTAGAAATCGGTTAAGGTTTACCGATTGAAATCTTTATCGAACATAGAATTCCCCTTCGATAAAAATGTAAACCCAACAATCTAAACTACTCGCATATACTGGAAAAGACATAATTAATTTAAGCATATGATTGGTGAAGAAGCCTCACGAACAAGAACTAACCTCGGTGAGAAACCTCCTCACCAATCCCAAAAATCTCGATGCAAGAGTACAATAATGAAATCAAAATAGTGTGTAGAATGTTTCTAGGGTTGGATCCACGAAATCGCTGTCTAAAACAAGTATTTATAGGTCTTCAACAAGCTTAGTTCGTTTTAGGGTTTGGCGGGAAAAGATGGATTTGGCCTCGGGTGAAGAAACAAACTGTCTTCGGTGGAAATAGTCTTGGCCACGGGTCCGTCTTCTCTGGCCGCGGCGAACGGTACTTGTCCATGGGTGGGAGCCCTCCAGGTGCGGTGAGCTGCTTCTTCGGGCAGCTTCATCGGTCTTCAGTGCTTCGGGTATATTTTAGGATACAACCATTGGATTGTCCCCAATCTAGTTGCATTTGAAAGCTGGTTTTCTCTACTTTGTTGTATCTAATTTTGGTGATGATCAGACAGTGAAAAGGTCTTCTCTGATTGCAAGACTTTTTGACGGTCCAAGTTTATCCAAAAACATACTTTTGCTCCGAAATGCACTCTTTAATCCCGAGTTATCTGAAAAGAGTCTTAAAACCGCAAACATGCAAAAACCGTAATAAAAGCATAGAAAACCAAGTGGAACACTTAATAAAGTGTTCTAAAATATATAGCAAAATGGGTAAAAATACGGTTTTATCATTGGTCGGTGCCGGATTTCGATCCATGTAGAACGAGTCACACACAGCATGTGAGTTGTTACGGTGGTGAGCGCAAGATGGGTCATAGTAACCCCGCTCGTAGTAACAACACTACAAGAAAACTGCCATTTTACAACTAACTTAATCGTCGTAAATTGGTCGTAAAAAAAGGTTTACGACGAATTAGCGACGATTAACAATTCGTCGTAATATGATCGTCGTTAATCGGAAATCGTCGTAAATTGATCGTAACATTAAGGAGCACTAAAAATCGTCGTAAAATCGTCGTATATTATTCGTCATAAAATTGATGTAAATATACATCGATTTTACGACGAATACATTACATCGATTTTACATCGATATCACGATGAAATATTACATCGGATTATACAAATTTTTTTTCGAAAATCCGTCGTAAATTCGTCGTAATAGGTATCTGTAAATGTGTTGGTAAATCGATGTAAAATATTCGATGTAAATTCGTCGTAAGATATTGAACGATGTAAAATCGATGTAAAATTATTGATGTAAAATCGATGTAAAATCGATGTAAATTACGATGTAAAATCGATGTAAAATTTTCGATGTAAAGTCGTCGTAAATTAAATATAATTTTATATAAATTAAATAAATTAAATAAAATTAAAACAAAATAATTAATAAAATTATATTTATAAATTAAAATTTTATAAATAAATTCAAAATATAAAATAAAATTTAAAATACAAAATAAAATTCTTAATACAAACTATTGTCCAGCTGAAAAACGTAAATTATCAAAAAGCTCGTCGTCCGATCCATTCTGCTCCATATTCGCTCGTTCTTGCGCGAGCGGATAAGTCGGCTGGCCTGATGTCGATCCTTCCTGCTGCCTCAGTGCAGCCGCCAAAGTCGGGTTAGTCAGGGCAATAATATCGAAGAGAGTGTTGTATCCTTGGATTGTTTTATCGTATCCTTGGATCTTCTCATCGTATACCACATGCTTTGCCCGCAAAGTGTTGATCTCGGAGTTGGCGGTGTTTAACTCCGTCCGTAAAATAACCGGATCTTCGAAAAGCTGACGACGGGACGACGCGGCGGCACTATCTACGATCGATCCCATCCCTAAAACTCTGCCCTTTTTCTTCGGGGCAACCTTTAAAAAAGAAACGTAAAATTTAATAAATTGTATAAAGAAACGTTAACTTTTGTAAAAAAAAAACGTTAAATTACCTCTGCGTATATCTCGTCCATCTGGGCAACCGTCAAAGTCTCAGTGGATTGGACCGAACTATCACCGGGTGATAGCTGCTGAGAAAGCTGAGTTTGACGCTCGTCGATCCGTGCATGTGCGTCATCGCCTCTGCTCGAGGATCTACAAAAGATCCGTCTTTCTTCTTGTGAGTTTCCGCAAAAACTCGGGTCATTGGAGGAAGTTCGCCTCCATTTGCCTAACAAAAAAGACATTCAAAAAGAAATCAAACGGTTGATGGGTAATATAAATTAATAACAAATTAAAATTACATAAATAAAATTATAACCGAAAAAATTATTACCATTAGAAGGCGTCTTCCCGCAAAAGACGTTTGACCCGACGTATGAGGCATAAGCGCTAGAAGACCGTCTGGACCCATAGTGTTTCGAGAAGCTGAACACTTATCGGCCACTTGCTGCGCATGAGGATCTCTCCAGTATGCCGTCAAGCCGTTCCAAACATCGGAAGACATGTATGGCGGCTTCCCATGATCGCCTTTAACCTCCCACTTCCTCTTCCAATCGGAGACGGCATTGTTGAGCCACAATTTTCCCTTCTTTTTGAATTCCGTCTTCACCGTCTCGTTGATCGCAACGTCCCAATGTCATTTTTGCTATACAAAAAAAAATTAGGAATGATATATTAAAGATAAAGAATTGACCAAAATAATAATGAATATAAAATAAAAAAATTACCGTGAAACATTTAAACCATGTCTCGACAACGTCTTCCGGAACCGAAGACCAATTGCGGTGAGGCTCCATGAAATAGGCTTTAATGGTGTCAGCCACACTCCGTCCAACTTTGTTATTTTCCTTAAACCTGAGAAATAAAACAAAAATTGTTAGTAAAAAAACAAATTCATAATGTTATTAAAATAAAAAAAATTGTAGTTACGTACCAAAAAGTATTCGGGAGCCGTCGCGGATCTAACCGGTCTAAAGAATCATGCCCCGGCGACTGCAAAATATCTTCGACCGTCAATCCCGCATACAACAACGGCGGTCGAGCATCTGCTTCCGGAGGCGGCGCTGGTCCGGGAAAAGAATCCGGAACAGCGGAATGTGTCGCAGAAGATGACGGGAGTTGCGAATTAGCACTCGGTCCCGTCTCGAGAAACTGCCGATAGTGTGATTTACGTGGCGCCATATCTAAAAAATATTTAAAAATAACTCAATTCTAGTATAATATAATTCCATTCCTAACTAATAATTCCAATCCTAACTAATAAATATTACAATCCTAACTAACAATTCAAAATCATTACAACTATAATATAATTTAAAAATACAAAAAAAAATGTTACCTTTTTTAGAGAGAGGGGAGAGGTTTTTAGAGAGAGAGAGAGTGAGGAGAGAGAGAGTGAGTTTTGAGATTGTGAGGGAGGAAAAATCTGGTCACGTATATATAGATTTTGTTGTCGTCATAAAATCGTTGGTAATTTACGACGATTTTACGACGGAATCGTCGTAAAATCGTCGTAATAATGAGCCGAAAATTCAACGTAGCGAAATTTCCCCCCACGCGGTAAATTAAATATTTTGGGTATTACAACGAAATTACGACGGATTCGTCGTAAAATCGATGTAAACTTACAACGATTTTACGACGAAGACGTCGTAATTTCGTTGTAATAAAATAAATCTATACCCTAAACCTTAAATCACAATACACATATCATGGACGTAAGAACGAAGTATATTTGTGCATCTAATACTTCTAATATTTAACAATAGATTCAATAACGACGATTGAATCTATATCGTCGTCGATTTCCATATCTTACATAATAATGTATAGCATTCGTTCTTATATATAAGTATATTCGTAACATGCATGACTTAAATAATGTAAATGATTTTGTAAAAAAATAAACTTTTTTTATAATATGATTAGAACTTACGTAAAACAAGATCTAAGATAAAAAAAACCAAACATGTAAATCAAACCCTAAACCCTATATTTTAGGTATTACAACGAAATTACGACGGATTCGTCGTAAAATCGTTGTAACCTTACAACGAAATTACGACGGATTCGTCGTAAAATCGTTGTAAACTTACAACGCTTTTACGACGAATCAGTCGTAAAATCGTTGTAAACTTAAAACGATTTTACGACGAATCCGTCGTAATATCGTTGTAATAAAATAAATCTATACCCTAAACCCTAAATCACAATACACATATCCTGGATGTAAGAACGAAGTATATTTGTGCATCTAATACTTCTAATATTTAACAATAGATTCAATAACGATGATTGAATCTATATCGTCGTCGATTTCCATATCTTACATAATAATGTATAGCATTCGTTCTTATATATAAGTATATTCGCAACATGCATGACTTAAATAATGTAAATGATTTTGTAAAAACATAAACTTGTTTATACTATGATTAGAACTTACGTAAAACAAGATCTAAGATAAAAAAAACCAAACATGTAAATCAAACCCTAAACCCTATATTTTAGGTATTACAACGATTTTACGACGAATCTGTCGTAATGTCGTTGTAATAAAATAAATCTATACCCTAAACTAAACCCTAAATCACAATTCACATATCCTGGAAGTAAGAATGAAGTTTATTTGTGCATCTAATAATTCTAATATTTAACAATAGATTCAATAACGACGATTGAATCTATATCGTCGTCGATTTCCATATCTTACATAATAATGTATAGCATTCCTTCTTATATATAAGTATATTCGTAACATGCATGACTTAAATAATGTATATGATTTTGTAAAAACATAAACTTGTTTATACTATGATTAGAACTTACGTAAAACAAGATATAAGATAAAAAAACCAAACATGTAAATCAAACCCTAAACCCCAAATTTTAGAAATTACGACTAACTCGTGGTAAAAGCGTTGTAAAATTACAACGAGTTTACGATGAATTTATCGCAATGTAAATTAAACCTAAATCGTCGTAAACGCGTCGTAAAATAACGACGATATTACGACGAACTGAGTGACATCAATGAAATCGTCGACTCTGAGAGTTTGGTAAAACACAGTTTTTTATAGGCCACCTAATTATTTACATCGCATTTTGTCGACGTAATTTCGTCGCATATTCGATGTAAAATCGTTGTAATGCTATTCGATGTAAAACCGTTGTAAATTTTCGTTGCAAATCCGTTGGTAATTTCTAAAACATTTCTATAAATACATTCCACACCTTCAATGCTAACTCAAAAAAAAATACACATTAAATATATACATACCCACTTTTCCTTGAGTTTTTACGCTGATCATTGTGTTCCCACTTCTTGATGATCTGGCCAACAAATAATCCTGTAGGATCTTGTTTTCAAGTAAAGACAGTCTTCAACTACCATAGGTGAATGATTCATAGAATTGGATCTATGTAAATCCTTCGTAATATAAGGATGTCCAATTCTATGTATCTTTCACTTATGGTGGTTGATCTTTATGAATCTAGAAAACTCGACCCCCAGAATTCTTTGTTGGCCAGATCATCATAAGTGGGAATACAACGTTACGTTCTGCTCCTAAACCCAAGATTACATTACGACGATATTACGACGAATGTGGTCCTAGGCGTCGTAATTTTGTCGTAAAATCATCGTTAAATACCATCAGATTTACATTAAATAACTGTATATTTAAATTAATAAAGTTAAATTAACCCTAATCTACGTGTTTCATTCACAAAAACTGTTAATTCATCAATGTTTCGTCTATTTTTTATTAGTTTAATATATAATTTTACAACAAAAACTTAAACATTTAACAAACCGAAAATTACATATATATATATAAGCTTTCAATCAGAATCATCATCTTCGTTGGGCTCATCATCTTGATTGGGTTCATCATCTTCAGGTCCATCATCATCGTCAGTTTCTTCAAACTCGTCGGAATCGCCTTCTTCTTCTGTGTCGTCAGGTATATATTCAAGTTGCCTGTTTCGTGGATCAATTAAAAGAACGTTCTCCGTAATCTCTGGTTCTGTAATATCAAGGCAAGAATCTTGTTTCATTGGAAGATCATCAACACCAACAATTTTACCCCTTGGAGCTATTTTAATAACCGATAACCATGAGATCCCAGATGTTCGAACTCGCGGATATGGAACGAACGTTACTTGTTCTGCTTGTGATGCTAGGATGAATGGCTCAAACTTGTTGTAACGTCGTGGTTTGTTGACGTCAACCACACCAAATTTTTTAATTCGCACCCCTCGACCGACTGTTGGATCGAACCGATCACATTTGAAGAGAACGCATTTCAACCTAACTAGTCCGGGGTACTCCACTTCAATTATTTCCTGCAAAACCCCATAAAATCTATTTCACCCCTAACACATACTCCGTAGTTGGTAGTTGCCCGACGAACGCCATACTTGTATGTATGAAACACATAACCACGGGTAAAATACATGGGTGCAGTCGTTATCTTCCCGATGGGGCCTAGGAGTAACTCATGAAACCAAAATGGATATGCGGGATCGCCATGATCAACCTATGATAAGTGTAAAAGTTAGATTGAAAGCCGATATAATTAAATGAAATATTTATAAATATATTAACTTACTTGCGTCTTCAACCACTCAACAAAGTGACGATCTTTACGGTCGTTTATTTCATCATCTGAAACCCCTTCAATGCATTCTTGTACCTAGGTAACAAATAAGCTGCAAAATACATATATAGACATAAAAATTAACACATTTAATTATAATTATATTAATTAATTATTAATGACTGATTAATTAAATAGTTTTGTTATTACCTTTCGTAAGGACTCACTTAATCACAGTTTAGGAGGATGTACGTATGTGCGCTGTGCCTGTCATGCTCGTTATCCCACCAAAATTCTTTCAATTTTACACTAAGACGACCAATTGGTGATAATATAGCTGGGACACCCTCTACTGCATAAATTCGTCCCACACCGCCATCATCGTATCGTCGGGGAGCCCGTTTGCGTGTGCGGACTTTTGGAGCGAAATAATATGAAGTGAAGTGTGAAGTTTCTTCTGTCAAACTTCCCGCAACAATTGATCCTTCAACCCTTGCTAGATTTTTTGCCTTTCCCTTTAAATGTTTCATGAAGCGCTCGAATGGGTACATCCACCTAAACCGAACAGGGCCTCCTAGTTCTGCTTCGTGGGGGAGATGAATGGGAAGATGTTCCATAACATCAAAAAATGCAGGGGGAAATATCTTCTCCAAATTGCACAACAAGATTGGAATATTAGCAGCCAGTTGTGCAATTACATCTTCTGACGACGTCTGTGTACTAAGATCCCGGAAAAATGCTCCGATGCCTGCAAAGACAAAATTATATACATTGTAAAATATATATATATATATATATATATATAATTAATCTCAATAATTTTATATGTGATGAAGTATCTTACCTCCAATTGCTTCATGAACATTTTCTGGAAGGAGTTCGGCAAATGCGAAAGGAAGTAAATACAACGATGCCTTTTGTTCTGCACTTTTCTCCTTTCTCAACAGATTTAGCAAGATTGGATACATACCCATCAGGAAACTTCACGTCAGATGAAACCCAATTGAACAACGATGCCTTTTGTTCTGCACCCAACCGAAATATAGGAACTGGTGATTTTCCATTGCTCATTATATGCAACTCATTTCTGTTGCAAATATCTGGCAAGTCCAACCTTGACTTTCCGCTGTCTTTGGTTCTTCCTTTCACGTTTAACACTGTATGCATGATGTTATCAAAAACGTTTTTCTCAATGTGCATGACATCAAGATTGTGTCTCAGTAGATGATTTTTCCAGTACGGAAGATCCCAAAAAATGCTTTTCTTGTGCCAATTGTGATTAACCCCGTATCCATCAGCCATATTAGCTGGAGTGTGCCAATTTCCCCCACGATTCACAGTTTCTAGTCCCCCAAAATGATCTATTTGCGCTTCTAGATCTTCCCCAGATAGATACACTGGTGGGGGGACACGCACGATTTTGTTCTTCCTAAACAACTGCCTGTTTCTCCTATATGGATGATTTATTGGTTAAAACCGGCGGTGACAATCAAACCAGCATGTTTTTCGACCATGTTTCAGTTGAAACGCATATATCCGATCGAGGCAATAAGGACAAGATAACCTCCCATGCGTCGTCCAACCTGATAGCATTACGTATGCAGGGAAGTCGCTTATTGTCCACATAAGCACCACACACATCGTAAAAAAATTTTCCCTCGAACAATCATATGTCCGCACTCCTGTATACCACAACTGTTTCAACTCATGAATGAGAGGCTGCAAAAACACATTAAGGGACCGTTTCGGATGATTGGGACCAGGGACTAAAATATTCAGGAAAAGAAATTCCCTTTGCATGCACATATCTGGGGGAAGGTTATAAGGAGTTACGATAACTGGCCACAAAGAATATTGCCTACCAGACATAACGAATGGACTAAATCCATCAGTGAAAAGACCAAGATACACATTTCGCTTAGAGTTAGCAAAATCATGGGTGTACCGTGTTAAAGTATTTCCAAGCTTTTGCATATGACAAGTGAGTCACTTCTCCTTCTCTCTGTGAATGTTCTGCATGCCACCTCATCGATGCAGCTGTCCTTTCAGATTGATACAATCGTTTCAACCTATCACTTATAGGAAGATACCACATCCGTTGGTATGGTATCTTAGTACGCCCAGTTGTTTGGGGCCTAAATCTCGGTTTTTGGCAAAATCGACATTCCTGCAACTTATCATCATCTTTCCAAAAAAGCATACAATTGTCAACACATACATCTATCATCTCATAACTAAACACCAACTTCTATATCTCATAGTATGTTTCAGCAGCCAAATTATCCTCTGGCAAATACTCTTTAATAAGATCAGCCCAATCATCCATGCAAACCTCAGCTAAGTTATGATCAGTTTTAATTGTCATCATCCTAGCAGCTAACGACAATTTAGACTGACCTTCTCTACATCCATCGTAGAGTGGCTGGTTTGCAGCGTCTAGCATATCATAAAATCGCTTCGCATCTACGTCCGGTTCCTCAACAGTACTATTATCAGCATTTGTTTCATGAAATGCATCATTAACCATGGCATGCATCCTATCATGATCTGCACCCTGATCAAATTGATGTTGACCATGATCATAACTACCTTGATAATTTGATTCTACTTGACCTTGATAATTACTACTACTATCCGTTGCTTGAGTTCTTTCAAAACCCTCTCCATGTTGATACCAAACATAATATTGCGGCATAAACCCTCTATTTAGTAAATGCTTCCACATCGTCTCAATAAACATATATCTCGTATTCTTGCATTTACGACAAGGACAAAACATCTTACCACTTTCCAGGGTTGTTTGCATATTTCCGGCCTGATACATGAATATTTCAAGCCCTTCTTTGAATTCTTCCGTCAAATCTCCCTCTGAATCCTTTTGCGTATACATCCATTTTCGTAGTTCGTATATAGACATTTATATATATATATATATATTTTTTTTTTATTCTATTTGTTTTTTTTTTATTCTTTCGTTTGAAGTTAGACTGTATTTATAGAAATTTTTTCAGAATTACCAACGATTTTCCAACGGATTTACAACGAATTTTACGATGTAAATTCGATGTAAATTTAGTAGGTGGACCTATTAAAAAACGTGGTCTACCTAACTGGGAACATGTGACGTCATATCGTCGTAATATCAACGTAATATACAGAAGACATATTCGTCGTAATATCGATGTAAATTTACGACGACATTACAACGATTTATGTTGTCGTCGTAAACCAGTCGTTAATTTACATCGATATTACGACGACACATATTTACGACGATTTTACATCAAACACATATTTCGTCGTAAAGTCGGTGTAATGTCGATGTAAAGTTATATCGATTTAAAACGGTCGTAAATTTTCGTTGGAAATAAACAGTTTTCTTGTAGTGTAATCTCGCTTCAGAGGCGAGTTCATGTTTCAAAGCCTGAAATGAAGAAAAACAAAACCAAAAATCAAATATAAAAAGTTTGTTCTAGAGTCGTTTTACTAACCTTTAAGGTGTGATAGAAGCTTTAGCGATCTCTCCCCGGAAACAGCGCCAAAAACTTGATGCGTATCAGATTCGTCACCAAAACTTCAGGTCTTAAATTTATAAACCTTAAAGCCTGCAAGTGCACAGATGTGCGTTGTAGTACTTGAGGTATCGATCCACAGGGAGAGGGTGCTGTTCTATGAGACCTTAGACACTGTATAGTAAATAAACCTAGAACGAATATATTTTTAGGGTTTTTGTAACTAAAATTGTAAAGAACAAGAAACAGAAAACTTCTACTAATCTAATCTAAGAAAATTGATGGCTACTCTAAACTAAGATACTAAACTATCTTAGTCTACTTCCGTATAACCTAAGATACTAAACTAAGAACACTAAACTAATGTTAAGAGAAACTAAACCTTTCCTAAGAAAAACTTAAACTATCCTAATACCTAAGAAAATCGACTACTAACCTAAACCTAATGAAATCGATAACTAAACTACATCTACAGACTCTATTGCTAAACTAAACTACTAGAGACAGTTGTAACTATTCTAAAACATTGATGGGTCGAGAGAAATATCTCGGGGTATGCTCGATTCAATTAAACGGCTCATAGCTCATTAGTAACCGGTGTTTCTAGATTATAACTCCACGAACAGGACATAATAATGACGTAGTCTACTTCCGTATAACCTACGCCCTACAATCTATTCACTCGAACAGTAGCTTTCGTCTCTGGCTGCGCGTAAGATTGTGATATGCTAGTGGGTACATAGGTTCATGACACTCCGTAAGTATACTTTCTAAATCCTACGACGTGCACGCCTTGTGGATGAACTTTGCTGGTGATTAGATGCAACACTTCCGTAGTTCTAAACTCCCCCTATCAGCCTCTAGTTCATGATACTAGATTCATGCATTAACAACTTTCCACAAGAAGAGCTCTAGAAATCGGCTAGGGTTTATCGAGTGAAATCCTTATCGAACATAAAATTCCCCTCGATAATCCTTTAAACCCAACAATCTAAACTACTCGCACATACTGGAAAAAAACATAATTAAATTAAACATACGATTGGTGAAGAAGCCTCACGAATAAGAACTAACCTCGGTGAGAAGCCTCCTCACCTATCTCGAAAATATCGATGCAAGAGTACAATAATGAAAGCAAAAACTAGGGTGTAGAAGGTTGTGCAATGGTTTGATGCCACGAAAATTATGTCTAAAACAAGTATTTATAGGTCTTCAACATGCATGGGTCATTTTAGGGTTTGACGGGAAAAGACAGTTTTGGCCTCGGGTGAAGAAACGAATCGTCTTGGGCGGAATTAGGCTTGGCCGCGTGTGCGTTGCCTATGGCCGCAGCGCAGTGGACTCTTGTTGCGGGTGGAGTGGCTTCTGGGGTGGCGGAATGGTGCTTTGCCGTGGGTCCGGCTCCTCGACCCGCGGTGGACTGCATTTAAAAGCTGGTTGTCTCTACTTTGTTGTATCCAAATTCGGTGATGATCGGACGGTGAAAAGGTCTTCTTTGATTGCAAGACTTCTTGACGGTCCAAGTTTATCCAAAAACGTACTTTTGCTCTGAAATACACTATTTAATCCCGAGTTACCTGAAAAGAGTCTTAAAACCGCAAATATGCGAAACCCGTAATAAAATCATAGAAAACCAAGTGGAACACTCATTAAACTATTTTAAAATATATTGCAAAACTGGTAAAAATACGGTGTTATCAATAGTTTAGATTGTTGGGTTTAAAGGATTACCGAGGGGAATTCTATGTTCGATAAGAATTTCACTCGGTAAACCCTAGCCGATTCCTAGAGCTCTTTCTTGTGAAAATTTGTTAATGCATAAATCTAGTGTCATGAACTAGAGACTGATAAGGGGAGTTTAGAACCACGAAAGTGTTGCATCCAATCACCAGCAAAGTGCATCACCAAGGCGTGTAAGATTTCGAAAGTATACTTACAGAGTACCGTGAACCTATGGACCCACTAGCAAATCACAATCTTACGTGCGGCCATATAGGAAAGCTACTTGTCGAGTGAATAGATTGTAGGACGTAGGTTGTACGGGAATAGACTACATCATTAATTTGTCCTATTCGTGGAGTTATAATCTAGAAACACCAGTTACTAATGAGATAGGGGCGGTTTGATTGAATCGAGCATACCCCGAGATATTCCTCTCGAGCCAGCAACATTTTAGAATAGTTACAACCGTCTCTAGTAGTGTAGTTTAGCAATAGAGTCCATAGAAGTAGTTTAGTTATCGATTTCATTATGTTTAGGTTAGTAATCGATTTTCTTGGGTATTAGGTTAGTCTTAGAATTTCTTAGGATGAGGTTTAGAGTTTCTTAGTGTCAGATTAGAGAACAAGCAAGGAGATAGAGAGAAACTCATAATAATAATAAAAAAGATGAAAGGTTGTAGAATTCTTCTCAATAGTTGCAGAGATTCTTCTCCTTGTTTACAAAATCAATAGCCAAAACTGAGTTTAATAGAGAGCCGTCAAAAGAGAGATAGCCTAAAAGTATAAATACGGTTTTGGGCGAATTAGGTCAGAAAAGGTATTTTCCGGGGCAAAATAGGAAAATTAGAAATTTTCTTTTCCTTCTCGCCGACTTGCATCGATCGATTTTGGACTTCCGGGGCATGCTCAATCGATCGATGCACTCCTTGCATTGATCGATTCTGGTTCTTCTGAGGGTGATGCATCGAGCGGTTCCACTTGTGCATCGATCGATTTTGGTTCTTCTAGACGTGCTCCATCGATCAATGCACTCCTTGCATCGATCAATTCTTACTCTTTTCGTACTGTTCCATGCGTTTTTACCCACGTATATCTAAATCCTTCCATAAACGCCTTTTTACCTGAGATAACTAAATAAAGGACTGAAAGACTTTAAAACGGAGTTTGACTCGATAAAATACTCAAAACAAAACATCAAAAACGGTAAAAACCAAGCATATCACATCTCATGTTAAGATTGAGTCTAGAGTTCATATAGGATTTGCATTCATATGCATTGGGAGCAATGATGAATTTGTCCTTGTAAAATGTCAACTTAAGATTTAGTCGTTAGATGCATTTGAGTAACTTTATAGTAAGGACTCACCATACTTGGATCATATGCATTGATTTTTTCGTCTTGGTTGAAACAAGTTTTTATTTGAATCCAATCCTAACTATTTAAACCCTTAATATTGACTCGAAATTATCATGTTTATGCATTCAAAAATGGACTCATGGATACCATAGACATACTTGGTCTACCTTCTTCCTTTTTCACCACTCTTGTTAGTCTAAGTAGCTGATCCCCACCTTTGGGACGGTTATCCTCGTCCTTAACTTACCCTCCTTTCAAGCCTAATTCTTTAGTGAGTGTTGTGAGGCCTATATTTTTATTTTAATGAACTAAGAAAAAAGAGTGTTGGGTTTAGAGCGACAAGGAAAATCTTTCATGTAGAGTTAGCTCGCACATCGTCGGGCTAAGCATAGCTTAGGCTAGATTTTTGATAAGCTCAAATGTAATACCCTAAAGTACTAACAGCTTTGTCGATTGTAGTATTTAGGGGTCGAATCCACAAAGACTCAAGAATCGCACAATAAATTAAATATGTTCTAATTAAGCTAAGTAATCAATGAAATAAGAAAACAATAACGTAAATCAGGGGTTGTAAATTCAATGGAGGAGAGATAGGTTAAGGGTATTTCTCAGGAAATCAGAAAATGTAGATAAACCAATTAGCTAGGGTTCAGATTAAGCCCGGTTCTTGAACTCCAATCACTAAGCTATAATTAACCAACTGTTGTTGCGAGAATTATCTAAGTTTAAATCTCAGAATTTCAAATCTCTTTGCAAATCCTAAGACTAAACCAGCCTTAAGTCCAGGTTCGATATGTTCACAAAATAACTAAACCAAATCTCTTTGCAGATAGTTATTTTGCTCACCATAGGTTCTATCATATTATCAATTGCACTGTCGTGCCTAATCGATTAACCTAAGATCTAAGTTCTAGGTGATCAATCCAAAATTAGCTTTAAGAACAACCTATGGTGAAGAACTAATTCAGATGATGAACCATAACCAATTAATTAACCTAACATTCAAAGAGATCCCTTATTGAGAACCCTAAACCTAACATGAGATCTACTCAGACATGGAGATTGAAACAAACAACATGATTGAATAGAACTCAAAAGTAATAATAAAGAGAGTAAACAAAGGGTTCGAAATCTTCTCTCGGACGAACAGAGTTTCACAATTGTCTCCCTCAAAAGCTCTCTCCAAGATCAAAGTAAAATCAAGCGTAGCCAAAAACAAGTGGCTGAAAACCCTAGATATAATGCTAAACACGTTTTGGGGCTTCTTATAATTATTAAAGTTTTATGGGCCAAAGCGTAGAATCTTCAGACTTGTAAAAAGTCGCGATCCTTCTCTTCATACAATCAGTATCGACCGATACCATAAGTGGTATCGACCGATACACAGCTTCTGTATTGGCTATTCAGGCTTTCAACTTGATCCTTTCAGCGGCATGATTCTTCTTGGCTCCAAAAAGCTTCAATATCTCCAATTTAGCTCCAAACGTACCTAAACCTGTAAAGACTCGAAAAGACTCCACAAATACTAGAAAGACTCTATAAATAAGACCTATATCATGGCTAAAAACGGGTAAAAACCATGATATATCAACTCCCCCAGACTTAGCTTTTTCTTGCCCTCAAGCAAACAGAAAGCTAAACAAGAGAAAGAGGTTTGAAAAACACGGAGACTCACTTGTTCTTGAAACATTGAAATGACCCTTTTCTTAGTAATCCACATATCACCTAACTAGTTCCTGATCTAACCACCATGTACTTCTCTGTAGACATTCGCATCTCCCCAGAATCCACACATAATTTTGCACCATTGTCCAATAAAGCCCTCATCGCTAGTTTCATCGCTGCGATCAATGCCAAGAATCTTCTAGAATCTTTCTCATACGATATCATGACAAAAGAATCACTCAATTTTCATACTTTTGGTATTGTTTCCTCTCCCCCAGACTTGTTTTACAACATGTTCTCTTGCAAATACATAGTAAGGTTTGAGACGCGAGTATTGATGGTGTTTGCCATCGAATCCCCGGTTCTTTCCTCAAAATGTATCAAAGGGGTAAGCGAATAATGGTATCACAGAAAATTTTCCTAACCTCGCTTCCAACCTTTGTGTGATCATTTATTTTCAAGTAGAATAATGGGATCATTGGAAACTTTCCTAACCCTATACTGAAAAGAAAATCATTTCATATTTTCATGCTCTTATTTTTAACTTATGACAGGGAAGATGGATACCATTACTTTCTGCACATGGGTTCTTTTGTCAGATATGAATGAGGAATCAAACTCTGTGAACATTGATAACTGCTATGAAGTGAAAAGAATTAGCTCGGGCTTTAAAAGATTTTGCTGGACGCATGAGCGTCTTCTAGTTAACTGGTCAACCTTTGGACTTTTCATTAGTCCGATCTAGAACTGATTATGTAACAATAGTCACTTAGAAGAAATGTCAGAACAATAGATTCAAGAAAAATATCATAGTCTCCAACAGGTTTTGACTCAATAAAATGATTTGTTACTCAAAAATGACTGACTCTTAAGAAAAACAAAACAATATCAGCAACTACCTCCCCCATACTTAAACGACAATGTCCCCAGTGTTATCTAGTTTAGAGTTGGTAAAACAAACCAAAAGAACTGATTGGATGCGTGCAAAACGAAGAAGTTACCGGATTGGGGTCTGGGTGTCGACCGACACACAGCACTGGTATCGATCGATACCAGGCCTAGGTCGACACATGTTACATCCTTTCATCGACACTGACTCAAGGGTGTTCTAGAACGTGAGGTAGGACCCTATTAACACTGTTAGATCACTCAAGCACAAGTTAGAAACAACCAGATATCATAATCGCAAAAATCCAGCAAGGTCCATAATCATAAAAAGCTGACATAACACACTCAAAAGAACAAAAGAAAAAGAAAAAGAAAAGAAAAGAAAAATAAAACAAAATAGAAGAGGGAACTAATCCTCCTCAGAATCGTCGTCGTCTCCAGCAGTGTGAGAGGGGCCTGCCTCTGATGGTGAACTTGGGCGAGATGGTGCAACGCAACCGCACCGAGAGAGCGTAGAGATGGCGTTCCCGATACTTTAGAAACTCTCAATCACATACGAGTGGCCTGAGCTTGAGCTCGAGGTCAACCTAGGGGCCGTCTTTGCACATCATCTGGTCTCTTTGAAGACCAAACCATTCTTGGGTGTAAGTCGCGGTGCAGCTCGGAAAACAGAGACAATTGGCAATCTTCTCACATCCATCTTCCATCACTTCGGGATTAGTACATCAAGCTGCTCGATAGTCACCACACGTACTGTCATGGATGAGAGACATTTGCAGAACCTTAGGTGGTTGAAATCTGATCGACGTTGGTGTTTCTCCAACGCATATGGGAATTTCTGATTAAGCTCCCCAACACCGAACTGGCCAACATTGCTGACTATCCCCTTCAGCTTCGTTTTGAGTCTGATCTGCGTCTGCTGACCGTTGCACCACTCACTCGCCGAGGCCGAGGTTCTTCTACTAGAGCACCTGCTTCTGCCGCTGAGGATGCACCAGTCCATGACCTTGGTGGAGGTCAGTCAGGACGAGCTCGAGATCCATCTTCCTCTGCGACTGCTCTCCCTACACCACCTGTGATTCCTATGGGGACAGATGCCTTTCAGAGGTCAGGGACTGGTGCATCCTCAGCGGCCACTCGTAGTTCTCGACCTCAATGATATCTCCAATAGCCATGGAGAACGTAATCAGCTCAGACAGCCTCATCTTGTTAGGCTCCATCTTGCACAAGATGGTGTTGCTCAGAATACGAACCAATGATCGCAGGACTGGGTTGCGCACATCCATCTGAGTGGAATGCTTGGAGTGATAATCTCCATTCCCGAAATGCTCCCATAAAACCTGCACGTCGTGAAACTGTGTATGCAGAGCAACCCTCCTAAAGTCCATGCGGAAGCCGTAGATGTCGCAGAGATATGGGAGTGGAAATCTGTACCTCACTCCTCGAATCATGAAGGTCATGGTACCTTCCTGTGCGTCCTTGAGAACCTCATCCTGATAGTAGACGCAGACTGTCGCGAGGAATTGACTTACCAAGTCAGGGAACAGATCATACTGTCTCACATGATAGTACCCAAGCCAATCTTCCCAATCAGACGCCCGAGTTCACTGTCGATACCCAAGCGGCGCATGGTGTGAGTGTCAACAAACCGACTAGTCTGCACATCAACGTTCTGCCATGCGTTGTATAACATCGTTTCGTAGTCATCACAGGTCTCAGAGATAGGCCTGAAGATGCAGTCCTCAATCTCTGCAACCTCCTTGGGAGTTACTTCCCAGAATCGCGTTGGAGGAATCCTAGCTTTCTCATTCCTCCTAGGCCAAGGAGGCCTAACTGTCACGTTCGGAGTCGTAGGAGACGCAAAAGTGGAAGGAGGTGCTGAGGATGATGGCACATGTGGTGCAGAGATGTCGCGCAGGGAAGAGTGGGGGAGAATAAGAATCTCCAGCGTTCTAGTGATCTCTACCTTGTAACGAGCATTGGCGAAGCAAGCCATCACTTTCACTCTATGCCAAGTTACACCATCAAACACCTCGATGGGAGTTAGCAAGCGGTACTCCCTCGGAATACGATCAGCTGGTGGGTTGGAACTCGAGGCGCCATATGTTCGTGTTCTCTTGCGTGAGGCCATCGGTGCGTTGAGTATCCACCGATACCGTTAGTGGTATCGATCGATACAAGCACCATTGGTGGATGCCACATCCGTTTCTTCTGGTGTCGATCGATACCCAGAATGGTGTCGGTCGACACAGCCCTTTTTCATCTGATTCACTTGAAAAAACAAGACACAAAACCAAAAAAAAAAGGGACTTATATACAGACTTACCAGTGGCTTGCCTCCCACCAAGTGCTTGTTTTACGTCACTAGCTTGACTTTACGGACGATCAGGCAGTGGGTGCATCATCCATAGGTACCATGTATCCTCCTGGAATCTCGGCTTTTGCCCAATAGTATTTCACCATTTGTCCATTGACAGTGAACTCTTCGCCCGATGTACTTAGCAAGACAATTGCACCGTGTGGTCTGACCTCCTTGACTGTGAAAGGACCTGACCAACGAGAACGCAATTTTCCAGGAAACAATTGCAAACGAGAGTTATACAGAAGTACCTGGTGTAGTCCCAAGTGGTGTCTTGAAAGTAGTCCTATAAGCCCACAGTGCATCATCCAGCTTTGCAGACCAATTCTTCCGAGTGGGACCGACTGTCCTCTCCATGATCTCCTTGATCTGTCTGTTAGAGACCTCAACCTGCCCACTAGTTTGTGGGTGATAAGGAGTAGCTACGCGATGACTCACACCGTGCTTCTTCAACAGTTGTTCGAAGACCTTGTTAATTAAGTGAGTACCACCATCACTTATAACAATTCGAGGTACTCCAAATCTGGGGAATATAATGCTCTTGAACATCTTAAGGACCACCGAAGAATCATTGGTTGGAATAGCAATTGCTTCCACCTACTTAGACACATAGTCTACAGCAACCAAGATGTACTTATTCCCATATGATGAAGGAAAAGAACCCATGAAATCGATGCCCCAACAATCAAAGACTTCAACCTCAAGGATGAAGTTATGTGGCATCTCATGTCTCTTACTAATCTTCCCTCTCCTCTGACAAACATCACACTGCGAGATGAAAGCATGAGCATCCTTAAACATCGTAGGCCACCAAAAGCATGCTTGAAAAACCTTGGACACTGTCTTAAAAGTAGCAAAGTGTCCAGCATATTCAGAACCATGGCAATGAAATAGCACCTCACGTACCTCGTTTTCTGCAATACATCTCATGTACATCCCATCAGAGCAGTGTTTGTACAGGTAAGGTTCATCCCAAAAGAATATCATTATGTCACGCAGAAATTTCTTCCGATCATATTTCTTGAGATGCTTTGGCTCATCCTCTGCAGCAAGGTAGTTGGCGATAGCAGCTAGATGCTCCTCAGAAACACCATCGTGATCCATAGACAAAACTGTTCCGAATGGCGATGGGTATCGATCGACACTAGCAGGGTGTCGATCGATACCAGCACTTACAACTCGTGAGAAGTGCAGGTGTTCGGCATAAACACTTTGAAAACCAGTCTCGATAAAGTAGATACCTTCCTCTGGTAGGAAATCATCAATAGGAAAGTCTTCATCGATCTTTATCCGCGAAAGATGGTCAGCAACCCCATTCTCTATTCCTTTCTTGTCCTTAACTTCTATGTCAAAGCGTTGGAGGAAAAGGACCCAACGACAAAGGCGAGGTTAGATCCTTATTCTGCAGCAGATATTTGAGAGCAGCATGGTCCGTATGATCAATCACTTTGCTTCCAATCAAGTAGGATGATATATCATGGTTTTTACCCCTTTTAAGCCATGATATAAGTCCGTTTTATAGAGTCTTTCTAGTATTTTGGAGTCTTTTGGAGTCTTTTACAGGTTTTAGCACACTTGGAGCATAATTGGATATATTAGAGCTTTTTGGAGTATTTTGGAGCAAAGCTGAAGTTCGTGTAGCTGAGTACCCGATTTGAAGCCTCAGTGTCGATCGATACTGCCTAGTATCGGTCGATACTCACTGCTGCAAGACACAAGTCGCGACTTTAATGAAGAGTTGAAGAATTACAAAATTACCCTGAAGACTTTATTATTTACAAGAAGACCCAGAACATGTTTAGAATTTATTTAGGTTTTACAGCCACTTTGGTGACTACGCTTTCATTACGCTTGATTTTACTTTGGTTTTTGGAGAGACAACTCTGAACTCCTATTTCGTATTGGTTTCTTTGATGATATATTCAGTCATGTTGTTTTCATTCTCCATATATGAGTAGATCCACTTTAGGTTTAGGGTTCTCATAAGGGTTTTTTCTGAATGCTAGGTTGATTAGTTGATTAGGACTCACCATCTGAATTAGTTCTTCACCATAGGTTCTTCTCGAAGCTAATTCTAGGTTGACGAATCTAGAACTAGATCTTAGGTTAATCTATTAGGCACGAGAGTGTAATTGAGAAACCTGATAGAACTTAGGGTGAGCAAAATAACTATCCGCAAAGAGATTTGGTTTAGTTGTTTTGTGAACAAATCTAACTTGAACTAAAAGCTGGTTTAGACTTTAGGATTCGCAAAGAGATTTGGAATTCTAGGATTTAGACCTAGATAATTCTCGCAACGAGAGTTGGTTAATTATACTTTAGTGATTTGAGTTCTAGAACCGCGCTAAATCTGAATCCTGACTAGTTAGTTTATCTGCATTCATTGATTTCCTGAGAAATACTCTGAACCTATCTTTCTCCCAATTGAACATACATCTGTTTAATTTACATATTGCATTCAATTATATCTTTTGGTTTAGCTTAATTTGGATCTATCTGATCTATTATGTGATTTCTTGAGTCTTTGTGGTTCGACCCCTAATTTACTACAACTACTGCTTTAGTACTTTTAGGGTATTAATTTGAGCATATCATAGGACCGAAATTTCTTAAATGAGAAAACCACTTCAAGTAGTTCCTTCTCTGTGGTGCTGTAATATCGCTGAGCGTCATCCAATGTCCTGCTGGCGTAGTAGATAACATGAAGTTTCTTGTCCTTCCTCTGACCCAGAACTGATCCAACAGCAAAATCACTAGCATCTCACATAATCTCAAAAGGCAGAGTCCAATCTGGAGGTTGTACGATAGGAGCGCTCACCAATGCCTTCTTAATCTCCTCAAAGGCTGCAAGACAATCAGGGGTGAAGTCGAATTTGACCTCCTTGTATAATAGGGCTGTGAGTGGGCTGGCTAGTTTTGAGAAGTCCTTGATGAATCTTCTGTAAAACCGAGCATGACCAATGAAGCTTTGAATATCTTTCACAGAATTCGGTGGTTATAGGCTTGTCATGACGTGAATCTTAGCTTTCTCAACTTCTATCCCAGCCGCAAAAACCTTGTGCCCAAGAACGATGCCATCTTTAACCATAAAGTGACACTTTTCCCAATTAAGAACCAAGTGTTTCTCTTCACATCTTTGTAGCACCTTGCACAAGTTATCAGGACACCTCTTGAATGACGATCCATATACTGAAAAATCATCCATGAACACCTCCATAAAATCCTCAATCATGTACGTGAAGATAGACATCATGCATCTATGAAAAGTTGCTGGAGCTTTACATAATCCAAAGGGCATTCTTCTGTAAGCGAATGTGCCATAAGGACATGTAAAGGTTGTCTTCCCTTGGTCCTCTGGAAGTATCGGAATCTGAAAGAAACCTAAGTATCCATCGAGAAAACAGTAGTATGGATGACTCGCCAACCTTTCCAGCATCTGATCAATGAATGGTAATGGGAAGTGATCTTACCTTGTGGCTGCATTCAACTTCCTGTAGTCAATACACATTCGATGCACAGTGATAGTCCTAGTAGGGATCAGCTCGTCCTTCTCATTCTTCACCACAGTTATCCCTCATTTCTTAGGGGCAATGTGAACTGGACTGACCCAAGAACTGTCTGAGACGTCATAGATGATCCCTGCTTCCAGGAGTTTCATTACCTCCTTCTTAACCACTTCTTTCAAGTTCGGGTTCAGCCTCCTCTGATGCTCAACTGAAGACTTGGACTCGTCCTCAAAATGAATCCTATGCATGCACAAGTCTGGAACTATACCTGAAATGTCATCAAGAGAATAGCCAAGAGCTTTGGGATACTTGTGCAGCTTGCTCAGCAGTAAGGTGATCTCTGCGTTGTTTAAGGAAGCATTAATGATCACTGGATATGTGGAATTCGGACCAAGAAAAACATACCTTAGATTTGTTGGGAGTGGTTTGAGTTCGATTTTAGGATCTTTCTCCTCATTCCAATCACCAAGCCCATCAGCTTTTGTAGAGGTTTCGGCCAACTCCTCGCAAAGTCGCAGGTTGTGTCGACCGGTATCGACCGATACCAGGTGAGTATCGATCGATACTGATATATTTATGTCGAGCATCTTAGCGTATCCAGCAGCAACATCACCCAAATACTCCTCTGAATCAGCTGAACAGACCAATGCTCTCTCTAATCGATCCTCATGATGCATCTCCAGAAAATACTCTTCAGCTATATCGCTGAAAGTATCAACAAAGTATGTCTGCCCATCGATGGTTGGTCTCTTCATCATCTTCTCCATGTTGAAAGTCATAACCAAATCACCGATATTGAGAGCAATCTTCCCATCCATGCAGTCTATCAAAGCTCCAGCTGTTGCTAAGAATGGCCTTCCCAGAATAAGAGAATCTATGGGCTCTGAATCATACTCCAAGGCAATAAAATCAGTCGGGATCGAACAATTCCCAATCTTAATTGGAACATCTTCGAGCAATCCTTCGGGAAGTCGAAGAGAGCGATCAGCAAGTATCAGTGAGATCCTAGTGGACTTGAAATCTGTCATCCCCAACCGCTTAGCAACTGAGTATGGCATGAGGTTCACACTTGAGCCAATATCACAAAGAGAACGTTCAAATCTTTCTGTGAAGATCGTACAATCTAACACAAAACTCCCTGGGTAAGGTAGTTTCTTTGGGATCTTGTTGAGCAGAATCGCACTGCACTCATGAGTGATAACCCGAACTCCTTCTTCAACGTTCACACTGCTTGATACCATCCTCTTAACATATCTCCTAAAGGCTGGGGAAGTCTTGATAGCATCGACAAAAGGAAGCTCAACAATCAACTTATCCATTATCGCCTTGCATCTAGACTCCTCCACCTCCTTCTTGGTCTTCCCAATAGGCCTAGGGTAAGTTATCTTTGGTTTGTAAACCCTTTCTTCAATCAGCTCAGGTGTTTTCTCGACTTCATGGTGGGTGTCGATCGATACAGGAGTGGTATCGGTCGACACTGGCGGCTTTTTCAAGTCTCGAGAAAGTATATGGACTGGTGTCGATCGACACTAAATGGTGTCGGTCGATACGCGAGGATTTTCTAAATCCTCATCGTCATCTTCCATAAGATCGACGAGATTTCCTGCAGTTAGGCCATTTTTCACTCCTGGATGGACCTCTTTTCCACTCCTCAAGGTGATAGCATTGATGTGTGCCCTTGGATATTCTGTTTTCCCTGGAAGAAAACCATCTTGCCTCTTCATAGAACCTCACAACACCAAAACAGGGTTTTTGCTACTGATTAGGAAGTCGGTAAATTTACCGACTGTTTCGCTACTGATTTCCGACTAATGTGAGACTATTTTCAAACAGTCGCAAATCAGTAGGTATTTAGTGACTAAAAGTTCTAGTCATTAATTAGTAGCAATTTTAAGACGGATTAGTGACTGAATTGTAGTCGGAAACATGCAGTAGCTAATTAGTAGTAATTTTAGCGACTAATTTGCTACTGGTTTTTTTTTTTAAAACAAAACGACGTCGTTTTGATGGATTGGTTTTGTTTTAAAAAAACCCCTCTCTGGGATTCGAACTCGCACACTCGAAGCAAGACCAACGCGTTTAACCATCTGAGCCAAGTTGGATATACGTTATTGTTTAACAACAACAGTTTATATCCCGAAATTACACAGTTTATCGAAATGAAACCAGAATGACGCCGTTTTGATATAATGTGTTTTTTTGAAAAAAACCCATTCTGGGTTTCGAACCCTCACACTCGAAGTAGAAACAAAGGTTAACCATCTGAGACAAGTGGGATATACGTTAATGAATAACAACAACAGTTTATATCCCGGAATCACACAGTTTATCGAAATGAAACCAGAACGAAGCCGTTTTGATATAATCTATAATCCGAAATCCATCGTTATCTAATCGAAAACTAGATTTTTATTCCAAATTTTTTCAAAGTTTTATCACTATTAAGACAAAGAATCAAATACTACCCTAATAGTTCAATTCACTACCAAAAGCTTTGAGTTCTCTTTGGAAACTTATATATTGGTCTTTGAATAGATTACTTCCTTTTATTGAAGTTTTGAATGAATATTAAAACTAAATCTTTTAAGTAGTTTCGACCAAATTTGATACATACAAGAACCAATACGTTACTTTAGTAAAATATTAAATATATAAAAGCAAATGTTAAAGGGATAACAGCAGATTGTATTTAGATATATTTTCTAAAAACTTAAACGATGATCCGATGATCCAATGACTACATCAATTTGTTGCTGAAGAATTTCACCGGTCAGCAATAATATTTCCTCTCTTTCTTAGTAAAAACTTACATTTTTGTAAATAAAATAATTTTATAAATCCTAAATTCTAAACCCCAAACACAAACTCTAAACCCTAAACCCTATACCCTTAACCCTAAACCGGACTACTAATTATGTGAAGATTAAATCATAATGTTATATTATATGCAACTTACGTTATTTAATGTGTTAGTATGTTAATTAAGCTAAATTATGTTAGTTATGAAAAAAAATTAAACTAAATTGCTACTCATTAGTTACTAATTAGAGACTAAATAGGAAAAAAATCAAAATTTTGTTTTGGAGCCAATATCTCTTATGGCAAATGAAACCTACAATTTGGGCCAAAATTTTTCGTTAGCCCGCGAAACCCATATTTTTTTCCCCTTTCCGACATTTCCCTAATTTATCTAAGTTTGGGAAAAACATTTTCTCCCAAATCAAACCCTAATTCGATATCCTCTTCCATTCTCTCTCGAAAACCCTATTTTCTTGTCTCTTGCTCTAATCTCTTCCAAAACTTCCGCCAATCATAGCCTCCACCGTCTCTCGATGAGCCTTCCGCTTTCCAGAAAGGACGAGCTCCGCATTTCACCTTTGCCGGTGATTCTGAAAATGCAGAAGATAGGGATTCGGGGGATGAAGAGCTTGGGTTAGATCCGTCCGTTGGCTGAATCGGCAAATAATTTTTCCTTCTCCTCGCATCCATCTCAGGGTTCTCGTCGAATCTGAAGCTTACTGCAGGTTCGTTTTGTGTTTGTTTGGATTTATTTTAGAATTTCGTTCTCGCTACTTTCTGACATCGTGCTATAATGATGATCGCGACATCTGTTATTTCTGATTTCCAGAAAAATTGGTGAAGGAACATGCTCCGATCTCGACCTGGATGTATTTCGAGAGCCATCTCGTTTCATTTACATTCTGAACTTATACAAACTTAAGTTTGATCTGTGCTTTTCTAGGATTGTGTCATTCTAATTTTTAGGTTTTAACCGGAATGACCAAGGAAACGCAGATCTGTTTTTGATTATCTGTGAGAACCTTATATGTTTGGAAAGATTTTGAGATTGAGTTATCTCTTCTGCCCAGATACTAGACACAAATCCGGAGCTATTTTTTCATCTTCAGCAGCAAAAATTGATAGAACTAATTCGACAAGGGAGAATAGAAGAGGCCTTGGAGTTTGCTCAGGAGGAACTTGCACTACGTGGTGAAGAAAACGTAAGTCTGTTTATATTACTCATTGTTTGTCGTTAAAGATAGTGTTTTACCATGTGAAATAGTCTTTTCATTTTCCCTTGAAAGCGTTTTGATTGATGATTCGTGTGTGTAAGTGGGAGGGCATTTCACGAATATCTGTTGTGGAGAAGGAGGTTTGAATCTGCAGCTGAGACTAACGTGAGGCTAAGCTTAAAGGAGGTTTCTATGTCGACCCTGAAGCTAAGCTTTTGTTCATCATCTGTGGGTATGTGTGTTGTTTAAATGTGTGCTGTTTATGAAAGTCTTAGCATTTCCATGAGATGCTATGTTATTATTTTCTTATCTTTTGCTCCTTGAATTTGCAGCTCTTGCGTTTGAGATCAAGAAGACTATGCAGCTATGGCGTTTGAGACCTTGAGACAGGTTTGTCTTTTATTTTGTTTTTTCTGTCTAAACTTGTGTAAACGAGTCATACTACACCATCTCCGCCTACATCTCCTCAGCCTTCTCCGGCCTATGAATCCTCGTCCTCCACTGCTAAGGTAATCCATCTGTCTTCGTGCTGTCAAACAACCTATATCTTCTGATTTTTTTTTCTGTTTCATCGAGAACTCTAAAATTATGATATGGTGAAATGTAACAGGAGAGAACTTGGAGAAGGAGCCACATATAATGGAGCTCAGAAACCAAGTGATTATCAAGAACATGCGAGATGAAGCAACCACATCCAATGAACACTGAGACAAACCGTCAAGGGATTCCTCGCCACTGGTTTAGCTCACTTGTTTCTCTCTTCTTATGATCCATCCTCTCCACTGGTTTAGCTCACTTGTTTCTCACTTGATGTTATGTTTTGCAAATTGGAACAACTCCTTATTATTTGGAGTTGCCTTTCCATTTTGATTTAGAACTTGAAACTTATGTTACTTTTGTTTAACTGTAATTTTGGTTTTTTGGTGTATGGATTTGTGTTCTTCATTTGTTTTACTTTACTTTTGTAAACTTGAATGTTTTATATGTAATTAGTCTATATTTATATTAATAAATTGATTTTTTTTAATTTAAACAATATATCAGTCACTAATCAGTAGCTATATTTTGCTACTGAATAGCTAAAATCAGTCGTAAAAAAATCACAAACCAGTAGCAAATTAGTTGTTAATAAAATCACAAACCAGTAGCAAATCAGTAGTTAAAGTAGTAGGTAATCAGTCGTAATTCAATAACTAAATTTTACGACTGATTAACAACTACGGATGTAGTAGCAAAATTCAGTCACTAATCAGTCGTAAAATTTTGCTACTGATTAGCGACTGAATAGTGACCGCCTAATATCAGTCGTAAATCAGTCGTAAATCAGTAGCAATTTTGCGACTAATTTTTTTAGCGACGAGACCTTTACCTACTGCAGAAATCAATCGGTAATCAGTCGTAACAGGGTGTTTTGCTACTGATTTCCGACTGTTTTTGCAGTAGTAAAAAACATGTTTTCTTGTAGTGCCTGTAGTTTGGGCAACCTGAGTTTCCAGCTTCTTCTGATGAATATTGAGAGCCTCGATTTTTCCATTCAGGCCAGTGTACATGGCATCCATCTTGCCATTGAAATCCACTGTCATCTTCTGCTGTCCTTGAAGAAGCTGTTTAAGCATAGACTCAACCTTGCTCTCTGGGGTTTTAGCAGGTAGAGGTTGGTAAGACGAACTTCCATAGGTGCGAGTGTAGCCACTGTTCTGGGATGGTTTCTGGACAAATTGATTAGCTCCCAAACCAGTTTGATTGCCTTCAAACTTGTACCCTCCTTGCTGAGCATTGTTGGTGTTCGGTTGTTGTTCTGGTAGTGTTGATTTCTCTGACTTTGAAAGCCAGAACCACCAACGTAGTTAACATCTTCCACTTCATCATCATTGAAGGTCTCAACCTCATCAGCAAAGTGAATAGCTTAGCTTGAACCTCAGCAATCTGCAACCCATCCATGCTCCCAGTCTGCTTTCTTCGCTCAAAGTCTACATTCTTGGTACTATTGCTAGATGCCAAGTTCTCAATGAGCAAATAAGCGTCGTCAGGATACCTGGTGTTGAAGTTCCCATTACTTGCAGCATCTAAGGACATCTGGTATCTCTAATCAATCCCTCTGAAGAAAATACCCAGCAGCCGAACATTAGTGAACCCGTGATGTAGACAGTCTCTCTGATATGATCTCAATCAGGTCCAAGCAGCCTTAAATGCCTCAGTCGCTCCCTGAGAAAATTGGGAGATCTTATTTCTAAGCTCCTCAGACCTTGCATTATCATAGAAATTGTTCAAGAAGTCATTTTTGGTCTCTTCCCAGGTAGTCAATGAACTAGGCGGCAACTGCTTCAGCCAATAAGCTGCATCTCCACCAAGAGAGTATGGGAAGAGCTTACACAAAAGGAAAACATTGGACACCCCATTGTATTTGATGCTAGTGACCAAATCCTCAAACTTCTCAATGTGATCCATGGGGTGTTCATGAGAGAGACAATGAAAAGGGTGTTGACCCACAAGAGTGAAGTATGCAGGTTTCAGCTCAAATTCATTCCTCTGAAAAGCAGGAGGGCGAATCGCAGATAGATTGACATAAAACTGATCTAGCCTGTTGTACTCACCAATCGTTCTCCCACGATTAACGACTTCATTCCCAACATTCACAACAACTGCAGGAACAACGGCGTTTCCATCTCCATCAAGTTGTTGCCCTCTCTCATTGTACAATTGACCCTCGTGGTCTCTCAAGGCTCCATCATCATCACGAGTCAATACCACTGGATTGTTCATCTCTGCTGGCCTCTTTGTTTTCCTGTTTGCACGTTCCAAGTATGCTAGCTCCTTGTTGGAAAGATAAACTAGTTGAGTGCTCTTATTCCTCCGGGTTTCGCGAGTGGGCATACACCTGAAACACAAAAGACAAGGCACGTAAGTAACAAAGTAACGACGAGTATCGACCGATACCAACAAGGGTGTCGATCGATACCAACGGACTTAGTCGAAATTCTTGACTAAAATCTAATGGGGAATTTAGAGTCCCCTGCAACGGTGCCAAATTTGGTAAGCTCAAATGTAATACCCTAAAGTACTAACAGATTTGTCGATTGTAGTATTTAGGGGTCGAATCCACAAAGACTCAAGAATCGCACAATAGATTAAATATGTTCGAATTAAGCTAAGTAATCAATGAGATAAGAAAATAATAATGTAAATCAAGGGTTGTAAATTCAATGGAGGAGAGATAGGTTCAGGGTATTTCTCAGGAAATAAGAGAATGTAGATAAACCAATTAGCTAGGGTTCAAGTTAAGCCCGGTTCTTGAACTCAAATCACTAAGCTATATTTAACCAACTGTCGTTGCGAGAATTATCTAAATCTAAATCTCAGAATTTCAAATCTCTTTGCAAATCCTAAGACTAAACGAGCCTTAAGTCCATGTTCGATATGTTCACAAAACAACTAAACCAAATCACTTTGCAGATAGTTATTTTGCTTACCATAGGTTCGATCAGATTATCAATTGCACTATCGTGCCTAATCGATTAACCTAAGATATAAGTTCTAGGTGATCAATCCAAAATTAGCTTTAAGAACAACCTATGGTGAAGAACTAATTCAGATTATGAACCCTAACCAATTAATTAACCTAACATTCAAAGAGTTCCTTTATTGAGAACCCTAAACCTAACAGGAGATCTACTCAGACATGGAGATTGAAACAAACAACATGATTTAATAGAACTCAAAAGTAATAATAAAGAGAGTAAACAAAGGGTTCAAAATCTTCTCTCGGACGAACATAGTTTCAGAATTGTCTCCCTCAAAAGCTCTAGATCTCTCCAAGATCAAAGTAAAATCAAGCGTATCCAAAAACAAGTGGCTGAAAACCCTAGATATAATGCTAAACACGTTTATGGGCTTCTTGTAATTATTAAAGTCTTATGGGCCAAAGCGTAGAATCTTCAGACTTGTAAAAAGTCGTGATCCTTCTCTTCATACGATCAGTATCGACCGATACCATAAGTGGTATCGATCGATACACAGCTTATGTGTCGGCTATTCAGGCCTTCAACTTGATCCTTTCAGCTGCATGATTCTGCTTGGCTCCAAAAAGCTCCAATATCTCCAATTTAACTACAAACGTACCTAAACCTGTAAATACTCGAAAAGACTCCACAAATACTAGAAATACTCAATAAATAAGACCTATATCATGACTACAAAGGGGTAAAAACCATGATATATCAATTTTCATGGGGAGATTGACGTAGAATGAAAAAAAAAGTCTTGGGCGTGTAATGAAAAGAAAAGGTGGAAACGAGGAAAGGATTTGGAGAAGAAGTAGGAAAAAAGCTAATGATTGAAATGGTTGGCAAAATGTTTTTGGTATGGCTCTAAGTGATAAATAAAAGATGGTCTCTAGATACAAAAAAAAAGAAATGAAGCCAAAAATGGCTAGTGCATCCAAAGGATGAAGAAAGAGACTGAATAAGAAAATCAAAAGTTGAGCTAAAGAAAGAAAATGATACGAGCCAAGCCATTTGTTGATCAAAGGTGAACAATAAATTTTTTCCAAGTGCTTATATGAAGAATAATTGATGAGATAGTGTGCTTTTTACCCTTAGAATTTTGTCAAAGTTCATTCATTCGTTGAGAGATTCTTTGTTATGGAATTGCCACATTTATTGAAATCATCTTTATCTCAAAACATTGTTCCTTAGCCAAATGAGTTCATTTGATTTGCATAAATATGATTCATGGTTTCGTTTAATGAATGTCAAAGGATTGGAGGATAAAAACGCTTGTGTATGCTAATTCTTGAGCATGATTCATGGTGTGATGAGTATGGCTAGATCTTTTGGAGTAAAGAATGTTCAAGTACATTTTAGAATCACCGCTGAATGGTTTTCTTTTGTTGATATTTTTGGATTCTAGCTCCCATTTTCATGTCTCTCTCTCCTCTTGTTCTTATTTGTTTGTTTGAGGACAAGCAAATGAATAAGTTTGGGGGAGTTGATATTCTCATAATTTACTTGTTTTAACATGTATTTTACTTAGTGTTTCAAGTCGCATGCATGCATAATCATTGTTTTCTTTAGTGTTTTAGTCTTAATTAGAGTCTAAGGTATTTTGCATTAGGTCCTAATGAATCTTGCATAATTTGGAGTGTTTTCTCGGTTATTGGAGATGTTTTGGGGATGTTTAGAGTGATGGAGCAAATGAGAAAGCAAGGGTTACCCGAGGTGTCCGAAAGGTCTGTCCAGACGAAGGATTTCCATTCGAAACTAGCTTCGATGTTCTTCATGAAATAGATGGGCAAATGAGTTAGATGTCGACTGGAGGTGATTTGAAGGCCTTCGGATACATGTTTCAGGAGATATGGTGGTTTTACCAAGGATATGTCCGTCTGGCCGCGAGACATTTGACCAATACCGGCCAGCTCCCAGCCGGCACCATCCATCCGGTATTGGAACAAGGACTTGTGCCGGCCCAGCATACCGGCCGTCATCCATCTAGCATCACCCATCCGGTACGAGGACATGGACTTGTGTCGGCCCAGCATGCCGGCCAAACTCCATCTGGCACTCACCTTGAAGCACCCTGTGCTGGCCGTCTTCCGTCTGGTGTCACCCAGCCGGTATTGGGACAGGGAATTGTACTGGCCCAGTGTACCGGCCAACAGCCAACCCGTACAGACCATCAAGACCATGCCGACCCAGACCCGGCTGGGTCAAGACCTGGTTTGTTTCGGGTTGACCCGGTCCGCCCAAGCTTTCTTATAAATACTCTAGACCTAATTGCCTTGTGATCTATCTTTTCTTAAGCAAAAACACATCCTTTTGAGAGTTCTACGAGATTTGTAAGAGAGTTCTTTTATTTATGCAATTTAAGCTCTAATTCTTTAATTCCATCATCTATCTATTATTTCTTAATCATCTAATCATGGGATTTAACAGGTTCGTAATTATTAGTGAGTAGTCTCTTAGAATATAGGGATGGGGTTGATTTAGGATGATCCAATGGTTAATTTATGATGCTTAGGATTAGATTCATTGATTTCTCTTCTTGCTAAGTAATCCTAATGCTAGATTAGGCTTGACCTAGACCTTAGAGAATTTCACACCCACAAGGTGTTTGATGAAATTCTCCATATAGTTTAGTAAGAGATAAACATGCTTAACCTATGAAAGTAGTTGTTTAAGGTGTTTATTGGTTTATTTGAATATTGATTTTAATCCTTGCTCATCATCTTATCACAAATGAGAGTTTGTTCTTTATTTGGTGATTAGCAAAGTGATTACTGTCTTGAGAGAAGATTAGTCATAATTAGTGATCATAACCTAGGGTTTAGCATTGTGTGTGTGTTTGAGCATCATAGATTAGCTATAAGGTCACTCTAATTCCATAACGTCATCCTTGGATTCGCCTTTTTATTGCATTTAACATCGTTTAGTATTGCTAGTCTTTGTTTATTGCTTTTAAATTTGGATTAACTTGTAAGATTAAAACCAAACCACTTTGTTAGCTTAAATTAGAGAGTTTCTTGCATTCTTGTTGCATTAAACTAAACCCCAATTGGATTGACACCTTAAATACTACAATGATATAAATAAGTTTAAGGATTGATTCATAAGTAAAATTTTACTTATCACTCAAGAAGAAGAAAATTAAAGTAAAAGATATGTGCGCAAAATGTGGTGAAGAAATGGAGTGTGAATCATGCCCTCTTCCAATGCCGACTCATTAAAGAGATATGAGAGCTAGCGCCATTAGATCATGTCTCAAGCAACCATGTACTATCAAATTCTCTGCATGAGAATGTATCCTATTTTATGTCTCTCAATAACTATAAGGGTGATACCAAGACCCTTTTCATTTTTATTGGATGGAAAATTTAGAAAGCAAGAAATGGTCTCTTATTTCAGAATAGGAAATGGTCAATTCCAGACATAATTAATAAGGCATTGGTGTAAACGTAAACATTTGGTTAGAGGCATAAACAGAGGTTAAAACAAGTACTTTAATGGACCTATGGGCAACAAACAACAACAAAAAAATCAAAGGATTTCTTCACTTGTTCACTCTCTGGAGGAGGCTATTCTAAAATCTAACACTCATCGTTGCTTTGTAGATGCATTTTAATCCTCCGCAGATCTGCCGTCATGCATAGGTTGGTAGCTTACACAATAAAGAAGGTCAATAAATCTTGTAAGGATCATCATCAATAAAGCCGGTAATAAACACGTTAGAGGCCGAAGAAGAATCTTTGCAGATGGTAGTAGTCCAACTAAAAGGACTGGGTCACCGAGAAGTAACTTTTTGTGGTGACTAGAATGCATTATACACTTTGCTTTAAGATCACCTTTCTGCCCAAAATGCATTATAAATTTTGCTTTAAGACACCTTTCATACCGTTGTTTGAGAGAAAGTTTATAATATTTTTCTCGTTTATTAATATTTGTTTTTTATTATTTATTTTTTATTGTAAGATTTTGCCGTTTGTTAAATATTATATTATTACACCCTCTTGTTTGAGATAATTATGTATTTCTATGATTATTTATTAGATGGTTTATTTGTTTTTTAAATTGTTATTTGTAAGACTTGCGGTGTGCATATGTTTTTTTAATCTTGTAGTTAGTATTTTCAACATTAACATTTTAAAAAAATATTCAGAAAAGAGTTATTAAATTGATATGAAAAGCTTTAGATTTTATACTCTTATCATTTTCTTTGCATGTGTATAGGCATGGACAAAATACCCGGAATCGAACCAAATTAGAAGGTACTGAACCGAACCGAATAGTTATAAATACCCGAATGGTTCCTTTTGTAAAATATTTTGGGTACCCAAATCGAACCGGAACCAAACTGAAACCCGAATGGGTACCCGAAATATACGAAATACAATTATATATCTAAAAGTCTTATGTATCTTTGGTTTTGAAATAACAAAAATACTAAAAATTACAATTATAAACCGAATATATTTTAGTTATGTTTATACCGAAATAACCAAAATACTTGAAATATTCAAAAAAATTTAGTCATATTTATCAACATTAAATAATTTTTGCAAAATTTAACCAAATTTTATTTAAAATTAAACAATTTTTTATAGTTTTTTTTAGTATTGTGATAAATTTTGGGTACCTGAAACCCGACCAGAACCTGGGCTAAACCGATCCAAACCCGATCCAAAAAAGGAAATACCCGAATGGGTCCTAAACTTTTAAATGTTGGGTACCCAAAACCCGATAAAACTGAATCAAACCTGAACGAATATCCGAATGCCGAAGCCTACATGTGTATATGTGGTCTACCATGTCGTGTTACAATTCTAATATAACATTTAATATTAAATTATTATATATGTATTACAGTATTAAAATATCATTTTCGCTAAAGTAATCCATTAAATTGTTCATGTAGTTTTGCTCACATCTGGCCGTGAATAAAAAATACTTTTGATATCTCATATGATCTCCAAATCAACGAGAAACCAAAAAAAAGAAAAGAATAGATAACACAATTCCAAATCCAAATTGATTACACGATCTTGCAGATTCTCGATTCGAAGAGATATACCAGTGGAGAAATTTCTACTTCTTTGAGGAGAAATACGGATGCAAGATACATGAGGATGTAACAGGAGAGATACAATGTTGTTCTAGTGGATGTGGCAAAGCCGTCATCTGCTCCAATGACGGATCCGTCAGCTTCCTCGATCGCGGTATCAATTTCGATTCCGTTTTCCAAGCTCACTCTTCCTCCGTTCTCTTCCTTCAGCACCTGGAGATTCCCCCAAATTTTTCTATTCATCCATTTTTTTTTTGATATTTAAGGTTGTTGTTAACCTCCAAAGATTGAAATGTTTCCCAGTATCCGGAAGCCTTAATTTGAATAACATTCCTTTAAAAAAAATATTTCAATAAAGGATTACAGTACAAGCCATACTTGTTTTCTATCATAATTTAAAGATCTGTTGCCCTACAGATCGGATAATGTTTCTTTCTATACAGCCAATTTGACAATACATTGATGGTGGTATATGTGATTACATGCTAGATTGTTGATATCGTTTCTTCCTTTGAATGTTTGTATACAGATTGAGCAGTCCTCAGTTTCCTCGTCATGAATTGGAAGCCTTTTAGAAGTGTCTAGATTAGCTATGAGAATGTATGTGTCGATCCTCGATATTGCCTACAAGTTGTTATATATAATTTTGAAGTAGATATCAATGGTCGTACCTATATCAATTTGAGTTGATATTTCGACGGCGTTGATGAAGCGGAGAAAGTATGCATCCATTCTTGTAGCTTCGATCTCTTCTATTTCGTGATAAGTAAGAAGAAATTCAATGTTTCTTCTCAAGGTTGATTGTTTTGTGGACAGGGGTCGGGGCCGGATCCAGGAATTTATTTAGTATGGTGCACAATTTGTTTTACTATACTTAATAAAATAATTTATCAAAGAGAATATAGTGTTAATAAAAAAAAATTGTTTATTAGCAATACAAAGAAACATAAAAAAAAAATTAAAAAACCTACAAAGCTATTCTACGTTCTTCCATATCTTGTAACCTTTTTATCACTATCTCATTTGTCACATTATCAAAATGCTCCTTTTCAATAAGATAAACTAGACAATCGTTTAAAAATTGGTCATTCATTCGGTTGTGTAAGGTATTCTTCACAATCTTCATCGCAGAGAAGCATCTATCGACTGTAGCAGTGGCTACATGTAAAGTCAAAGCAAGCTTCAAAAGCCGATAAACTAGAGGATGTGAAAGATGTTTCTTTGTCTCAATCATCACACGTACAAGATCTCGAAGATTTTCAAATTTAGCAAATCTTTCATCTTCTCCGATATTGTCAATGTAAATACCAAGTTGATGCTCAAGAGATATCCGCTCCATGGAACTAAAATCTTTCGGATAAAACTCAGATAATCTCACAAGTTTTGAGTGATCAAACTCATGGAATGAATCAATAAGGCTCAAAGACATAGTGCAACCAAGTAATTCAGTGTTTACCTCATCAAAACGGTCATTGAACTCTTGAATTAGCATATCAAATACAGTGTAAAAGAAATCTACCTGATAATGATGCATATTTGTTATGCTTCTTCTTTTTCTTGGCTTCTTTGGATCGACAAATTCTTCTTCCCTAATGAGCAACTGTGTTTTATGATTCTCACAAAAGGATGAAACTTTATTAATCAGAGAATCCCAACCATTATCTTTGAGCTTGCACAATTGCTGCTTGGTGGATTTCACTAGAGACATAGCATTTAAAATGTCTTGATCTTTTTTTTGTAGAGCCTTTGATAAATTATTCGTGAGGCCAAGAAGAAGCAACATCAACTGTAAGTAGAACACAAAGTCAAAGGTGTGAAAGTATTTGAGAAGACCATTAGCTTGGCGTCTTTTGATACTATCAGTCCTTTCGCTTTCGACATATTCAAGCACTTTAATGATGGAAGCAAATAAATCAACCAACCGTAGTAATGTTTTATACTGAGAACCCCAACGAGTATTACTGTGTCTTTGAAATGAAAGCTCATGATTCAATCCATTTCATGTTTTAATTTCACTTTTACTGACTCCTTCCTCGATTCTTTGTCAGTGATCTTCTCGAACCATATTTTTTCTCTTGCAAGAAGATAAAACCACATTTAACAAGACATCAATCATATCAAAAAAATCTGCAACTTCAAATTATTTTTTAGCAACTGGCACGACAACCAACTGAAGTTGATGAGCAAAGCAATGAACATTATAGATAGAACTATTTTCTCTCAAAATCAGAGATCTCAAAACATTGAACTCACCCTTCATGTTACTTGCTCCACCATAGCCCTGCCCTCTTTACCTTTTCATACTCAACCCATGCTTAACAAACAATGAATCAACATCACATTTCAGAGTTGAAGAGGGTGTTTTATCAACAAAACGAAAAAACCATTTGATTATTTCTTTGATTATCCCAGTTTTATCAACAAAACGAAAAAACCACAGCCATTTGCTCTTTATCAAAAACATCTGCAGATTTATCCACCAACAAGCAAAACACATCATGATCAAGCTCTTGAATAATAGATGCAGTAACTTCCTCAACAAAGCAATGCACTATATCTTTCTGAATTTTGTGAGACACCATTTGATTATTTTTGGGAGCATTCTCCAACACAACTTTAATTACAAGCTCATTTTGCTCTGCATTATATTTCAGAAGCTCTACAAAATTTCTCCTATTAGTTGATCCCGCATGTTCATCATGACCACGAAAAGTTAATCCTTGTCGTAGCAAATATCTACAACAATCAATTGAAGTATTCAATCTGATCATGTATTCATTTTTGACCGCATCATCCTGCTTATAAAAAGCATAAACTATTGATTGACATTGTGTCATCAGATTATCAGCCATCTTCAATGCATTATTGTGAAAACTATTCACCAGTCCCACATGTTCTTGTAACCTCTTTGGATTTTCCAAGTATCAAAGCCTTTTGTCACAAATTCATCACTTCCACTTTTGTTTTATGTGTAATCTCTAAACAAGTAGCAAAACAAACAAAAAGCTTTGTCTTTTTCACACTATATTCCAACCAACGACAATAAACATCAAACCAAGATGGATTAAATCGTCTTAATTTATTTCCTATCGCATTTTTAAAAAAATCATGACCACAAGGTTGGCAACCACCAAAAACATCGAACCAACGACCTTTCATTAGATATTTGCGTCTTACCTAATCTTTTTCATTAGGATGATGTTCTAATATTATTTTCCTATTTGCTGGATCTGAAGGTAAATCATCCAAATCATTTTCAGACATGGTCGATGCAAATTTTCTTTTATAATATTTTTCATTGATACATGATTAAAAACAACTACATTAGTATGTTTTTTGTAGATTCGACATAGTATACGTAAGTTAATGAAACATCTCAAAACTCGACATAGTTTTTTTCCAGATTGCAAAACAAGTTGTAGAATTATAAAGTTTTTTCCATATTGCAAAACAAGTTGTAGAATTATAAGATTTTTTCCAGATTCCAAAACAAGTTGTAGAATTATAATAGTTGGATCAAAAAACTACTCCAAAAATCTAATTAAAAATTGAAATAATTTCTAAATTTTTTATACAATATTTATATGGTTTAGTCACGGGATTAATAAGAAGAATCAATCGAATCAAAATTGAACAAAAATTTAACATGTAAAGTTAATATTAAATCAATTGAAAAAATTAACTTACGGTTGCTGAGAAGACGTTACGTGCAGCCTGGTTACGAGAAAGGAAAAAAAGAAGAGGAAGATTTGAATAAACTTGATGGCTAGGTCAATCAATATAATTCTAGTTCCAAATTTTGTTTTACAATAGGTTATGGGATGAGCTTTTTTTAACTTTTTTGTAATGGTTTTTATGTGGGGCACCTTTTTGTTTTTTGAAATTTAGTATGGGGCACTTTAGACTAGCATTTAGAATAATAACTTAAGTTATTTAAAAAAAAAATTAGCATGGGGCACGTGCCCCTATCATTTTATACGTTTCTTGTGTATGGTATATCTATAACGATATCATTTTGATGTGTGTGTGGCCCTTTGATAATTAGATTGATTGCGCTGGTTGTTTGTGTATTAAAAAGGCATGTTTCATAAGAGAAAGAGTATGTTAGGTGTTGTGGGTCTCCCATGGTCTATTGTATAGTATTTCCTTTTTGTTTGTATTGTTGCAGAGTTTGCTGTATTTATATTAGGGATGTTGTTAAGCGCTTAAAATCTCAGGGCTAATCCGGCCCTGTGTATAAAACATTAGGCAATGGCCATGTATTTTACAACTTAAATAATTGAGTCCTTCTAGGGTCTAACCTGTTTGTTACATAGTTTAATTATTAACCCTGCCAAAACTTTGTAATTTATAAATAAATAATAAAGATCAAATAATAAATAATAAATAATAAATAATAAATAATAAATAATAAATAATAAATAATAAATAATAAATAATAATAAATAATAATAAATAATAAATAATAAATAATAAATAATAAATAATAAATAATAAATAATAAATAATAAATAATAAATAATAAATAATAAATAATAAATAATAAATAATAAATAATAAATAATAAATAATAAATAATAAATAATAAATAATAAATAATAAATAATAAATAATAAATAATAAATAATAAATAATAAATAATAAATAATAAATAATAAATAATAAATAATAAATAATAAATAATAAATAATAAATAATAAATAATAAATAATAAATTCCGACAAAAACATAAAATTCCGTTTTCTCGCAAAAAAACATAAAATTTTATACCCTCTATTTTTTTTGCCTCTGTCGGGTTTCCTATTTTTTTGTATTTGTACTGTTAGTTCATGATTTATTGGTTTTTTATTTGGTTTATTTGTTAATTAAAGGTTGTCAACGAATATTTCTCTTTTATGTTATTGTTTCAGTTTTGAAGTGATTAGTATTATTAATGTCGCAACCACATATGGTCTTTAATTTGTTGAAGTTCTTGTCTTTTTGGGCTTTATAATAAATTTAGGAAACATATATGAAAGTGTGGGTTCAAGTTTGTGTTTAAACAGTTTTTTTGTTGGGCTGACTGTTTAGTACTTGAAAATGAAAAACATTATATTTTATTTTATAAATTCGTTTCCGGATTTTGAAGAAGAACGTTTCCTAAGTTCGTACTTGAATATTGTTTTTCACCATCAACGGAATGTTCACATTTTTTGGAACTGAATGTGTAGTCCATTATTATTTAAAGCTTTTACAAATTTTGAAATATAATTAGGTTTCTTTTCTTTACTCTTGTAAGATTAATGTAGTTGTAATTTTTTTATTTGTATATATTTTGTATAGCCTGTAATTTTTATAAGCTTACTAGCTCCCGGTCTAAGGGCAAAAATGAAGATACGTAGCTATTAAATATCTAATTATTTAAGAATACAAAAATTTAATTTCATATTGCCTTCCTTTCAGCCATGATACTTGCTGTCTTCAGTTTACCATTGCACTTCTTATAATCTGTTTGGCAATTCCATTCTGCAACAATTGAATATTACTATGAGATTGTCATTGTCAATGCAAATAGGATTGTATTTACCATATATTATAAAATAAGTCATTTGTTAATATATTTTTTTAGGTTCACTTCGTCTTCGTAATATTTGTGTAATTATATTACTTACTATTTGATAAACTGAGTGGATCCGAAATTAAGGCCCATTTAAAAAAAAAAATCTCAGAAGTAAAGGCCCAAAACCCGAGAAGGTCAAAAATGAAACCCTAACCCTAGGAATCAACTCTCGCTATAAAAAGGAGTCTATGCAGAGAAGTTTAGCACTAGAAACTTGTACGGTGAAACCCTGCCCGATTCGCTCTTCATCATTCTAAACCCTAGTTACCGTCGCCACCTTGTGAAGCAATTTCCCAGCTAACCGTGAGGATCTACGTGACAAACTACATACTGATGGAAATATCCGTGTCTCCACTTTCCATAAGGTCCAAGATTGTTTAGATTGGAGGTATGTGGTTTAAGTAATGGCTGTTTCTTATCGTCTGTCGCAATCTGTACTAATTTCAAGCAACCGCATATATGACCAGATTCGGTAGGGAATGGAATCTGAGGATCAATACTGCTCTGATCAATATGAAACTTAGTACGAAAATTACTGACTCGCTTATCAACCCTAATCAGAAAGCGGATTGCCATTTATAGTTATGATGTGAAAACTATGGTTAATTAGTCGGACTCGATATCTGCAGGGCGAATATGTGACCAGTCCGAGGCAAATTTGTGTTGCGAGTTTTTCAAAGATCGGAAGAAGATGAGTTTTGGAATGGAGTTTAATAACCCATATAGAAGAGTCTCTGTAAAATATATCGGCGTTATGATATGTTAATTGTACCTAATTAATTTATTTACTTTGTTATATTTTGATGATTAAAAAAAATATTGATAAGAAGCAAATGTTATTACTAAATAAAAACACCATAATTAGATGACAATAAAATTACATACTGTGAACTACAAAAACAAAACAAAAATTTGTTCTTCACTAACTGCACAAATCAACCCGAATTAGAAGCAGACTGATTCAGAAGATGATAAAAAAAAACAGTAGAGTGGCACTTAGCAGTAGCTCGTCACCATAACCCGTCAAATTGTATAACTCCTGAATCGCAGAAACATAAACAATCTTGAATGGTTGCAACACTAAAAGACAATAATTAACAAATGGATGAGCATTATGCAATTAGGTACAAGAACTTGACCCTTCTTGTAATATTTGGCGGAACTGCTCAAATTTTCCTTGTTTGAAGTACTCTCTCTTCACAAGATATATAAAAGAGATGAAACCCAAATTAGAACAAACATAAATCATTTGAGACACATGACAAAATCATAAAAGCTGTAGAACTTGGACAATCATGCTCGTAGAAGTTTTCATAGGAAAGAGAAAGAAATAGAAGAAAACCTACCAAGTCTAACCAGCTGCTGAAATAACCCGGTTCAAAGACTGTCAGACAGTTTACCTCTTTCTCTCCTCCGCTCAGCAATGAGAAGATGGCTCATGTATATGACTGTTTCATCATTGATACACTCCCAATATGCCACATCGTTCCTTGCTCTTTCTCTCACATTTAATAGCCTCAGATGAACATAAACAAAGATCTTCTCTTCCCTCCCACTCGATCCTGAAATTGGGAAACAAAGGAGATTCAATGCAAGTATCCTGTCTAAGTTAGAAACAAATCAAACAATCTCAACCAGCTGAACCATGTTCATCCTTTTAGAAACTGCTGCCGATTCCATATCCATAAAAGATAGAACAAACCTTAGAATGGCCCAACGAAGCTGCGACACGGATGATAGAGCAACCGTCTTCGTTTCTGAAATTCAGCACAAAAACTTTATAACATATTCTTTAACTTCTATGAACTAAAGAAAAAAATACGATTCTAATTTGATCACATATTGATAATCAATAAGAAAATATATTTACAAACAAAAACTACACATGTTCTAGTAGCCAAAGCAACATTTTACACATTCAAACCAAAAACAACACAAATAGCAATAGTCAAACATAATTGCACGAGAAAGTTCTGTGGTTAAGATGGAGAATATAGTTTAATGTTCTTGTAAAGATCTCAAAATAAAAGATGCATTTGATTAGAAAGAAGTAAAAGGAGTGCACATAGACAAAACGTGAAGAGCTTCTCAGATGATGTGAGGCCGCTTGTTCCTGCAATGCACAAGGAGGTGAATAAATCCATCCACAATAAACTACTTTAATCGTTATAAAAGAATGGATACGAGACTGTGAATTTTGAACAAGGGAGGTACGGACTACAAACCTGAGTGATTTCCATGATGTTTCTTCCTCCACGGCCAAGGACCAATCCTATATGCTCATCCGAGATACCAATTGTCACCGTGTTACTTGCTTCTTCCTATAAATATATATACAGAGAAAAAAGCTTAAGTAATGGAACAAGCAAAAAAACCAAAGAAACCAAAATATATATACTTAACTTGCCTTTGGACTTTAATCGACTTAACGGGTCCACATTTCACATGCTTCATCTGCGATATGCATATAAACCACATTCCGAAAGTAACTTTAGAAAGCATGAGCGTACAAGAGTGGCGGTAAGATCGGTTATAACCATAGTCTTGGAAGGTTTCAAGGATTTTACATGTGGGCTAATAGACGACGAACCAAGCACGGGTTCATACTTCTTCAAGTTTCAGGTCGAAGACTATCTTCAAACTCCGAATCCATAAATATTACATGTTTGACTAGTGAGGTCCCAAAAGAAACATAGAGAAGTAAGATGACTCGAGTACTATTATACCACCAAAACAAAGAACTGAAATATCTCCAGGAATCACAAAAACTTACAAGTAAAACGATTTTAGGAGGAATTACTTACTAAATTTTGGGATTCAGAGATAGCTACTTGTCCAAGAGAAGCTGCCAAAGACCAAAAGAATGAAACGAAGCTAAATGCGCGATAAGAAGAGAGTTCAGAGGGTAAGTAATTGCTCTGTGGATTCACAGAAACTTGCTTTCGCACCGAAAGCGAAGCAGCAGAGGATCAATGTAAATCAAAAACCCCAAATTTCGAAAACCTAAAAAACAAATTGGTTTCATTACCTTCGTGAATTTCCTGGTCTCCTCCTCCATCTTCACTTTTCTCAGATCGAACAATATCATCTTCATATATAGACGAACATACAACTAAATTTTGATAAATCAAAGCAACTCTGAAGATACGGAGCAGAGAGAGATAAAGGCCTACAAGAGGGAGAAGAAACGAATAGAGGCTTGAAGAGCCACCGCAAGAGTGCCACTAGAGACTACTACCTCGAACGGATCTGTAACGGCTAGGGTTTTCAGTTTTGAATCAGCGTCTCAGGTTCTGGATCGGAGAATTTCTCCGGTGGCTTTCTCAGTTTCTGGATCGGAGAATCTCTCCGGTGGCTCGCCGAAGGAAGAAACCGAAACATTCGCGATGGACATCGGCGAAGGTTGAAATCTTATCTCTTCTGACTCTGCGTTAGGTGACCGGTTTGGAACCCTAGATCTAGAGAATGAGAACGAAAGAACAGATGAGAAAAGACGAGCAAAAGAAATTTTGTTCTTAAACGCTTTTCTTTTTTTTTCTAAGTCACGCGAGACTTCAAATTTTTTAGTCCCCGCTTAAACCATTTCATAGCGCTTTAATGTATAGTCCCCGCTTAAAAATTGTTTGCGTGAATTTTTTTTTCCCGCTTAACACATTGATAGCATTTACAAATAACTAAACGCTATCTAAAATATGTGGTTTAGTCAAACATAGCATAAACATCAAAAAACGCTAACTGGTTATGCTATCAATAGTCAAATTTCTTGTAGTGACAAGACGCCGCGATGAATCAAAAAGTAGACGCTATCACTCAATTGCTAAACGAGATGAGAGATCGTATGGCCGCACTTGAGGTCCGAACGCCGCGAAGGGAAGAAAGAAATCAAGGCATTGATCAAAGGGCTAATGGGGCCGAGGATTTAAGATCCGAACAGAGTATGGGACGAGGAAGTTGTCATGCGCCGGTAAGGCAAAGGAGAACCCGATTGCGACAATACGAGTCGGAGGACAATCCGTTTTACGATCGAGGGAACTCATCCGAGGGAAACCAAGAAAGACATCCGCAACCTCGAAGGCAGAACGATAATGATCTTGGCGGAATGGAGCTTTGCATTCTCCCGTTCTACGGCAAGAACGATCTGGACGCTTTCCTCGAATGGGAAAAGAAATTCGAATTGGTTTTCGATTGCCAAAATTTCTCCGAACATAAAAAAGTCAGGTTAGCCGCCTCCAAATTTCATGAATATGCTATTGACTGGTGGGATCAAATTGTGACAAACAGGAGACGTAATGGAGAGAATCATGTGGAGACATGGACGGAAATGATCATGCTAATGCGGAGACGATTCGTGCCGCTTCATTACCATTGCGAACTTCACCAACGGTTGAGACGTTTAAGTTAAAGAAGTAAAGGCGTGGAAGAATATTTCCAGGAGATGGAAAAGTTTATGCTTAAGGCTGATGTAGACGAACCAAGTGACGCTACAATGGCACGGTTCTTAGCCGGAATGAGCCGCGATTTACAAGACCACATGGAGATGCAATCTTACGCAACCGTGGAAGAAATGTTACACAAGGCTATTTTAGTGGAGCAGCAGCTCGAAAGGAAAGGCGTTTCACGCCAACCATATGCCACTAGCTCTAAGCCGAGCTACACCAAAGGAGAGAAACCAAATTACCCTCCCCGGACCGATTTTAAACCTAAGACAGACTATAAGCCGAGTTCGTCCGGTCATGACTACAAGGGTAAGGTTGATTCTAATCCTATGTGTAATCGTGATATTGAATGTTTTAAGTGCAGAGGCAAGGGACATTATGCGAGCAGATTCCCAAATCCCCGAGCCATGATGATGTTAGCAAACGGCGAAATCATGACCGACGAGGAAGAAGAAAACGAAACCGCACCAATCTTTGACGATTATGAGGAACATGCGGTTGAGGGAGAACTCTTAGTAGCAAGACGTGTTCTTCTTGCCCAGGAACCGGTCATTGAGAACGAACAACGAGAGAACCTCTTCCATACCCGTTGCATGGTCAAAAGCAAGGTATGTAGCCTTATAATTGACGGTGGAAGTTGTACTAACGTTGCTAGCACTACTTTAGTGGATAAGCTAGGTATGGAGACCAGGAAGCATCCATGGCCATATAACATTAGGTGGTTAAACAATCAAAGACAGCTCAAAGTTACCCGACAAGTTTCGGTTCCTTTGACGATAGGCCGATATGAGGATGAAATCGTGTGCGATATCTTACCTATGGAGGCTGGTCATATCCTACTTGGGAGACCGTGGCAATACGACCGTAGAGCCATCCATGACGGGTTTATAAACAAGCACTCCTTTGAACATCAAGGTCGAAAGATCACTTTTGCACCATTATCTCCGCACGAGGTATTTCTCGATCAACTTAAACTTAAAAAAAACCAAGGCAAAGGTAAGGCCAACGATCCCTCGACTTCTACTTCTGTTAAAACCGAGAGTGTTGGTTCTAAGATATGTGAGAGGACACCCGTGAATGAATCTTTATTTATTGAACCGAGTGAACTTAAACATGCTTTTATTTCTCGGCAATCCTTTGTTTTGTTAGTTTTTAGGGATGCTTTTACAAGTATGACTAATCCCGAGCCGGATATTCCGAGTAGTATCTCTTCTCTTTTGCACGAATATTCAGATGTTTTCCCGGAAGATGGTCCAAGTGGTTTGCCACCACTCCGTGGTATCGAACATCAAATTGATTTCGCTCCCGACGCAACACTTCCGAACCGGCCGGCTTATCGCACTAATCCCGTGGAAACTAAGGAACTACAACGCCAAGTTGATGAGATTATGGCGAAAGGAGATATACGGGAGAGTATGAGCCCGTGTGTCGTGCCCGTGTTACTCGTGCCCAAGAAGAACGGCACTTGGCGGATGTGTGTCGATTGCCGTGCGATAAACAACATTACGGTAAAGTATCGTCATCCGATCCCGAGGTTAGACGATATGTTAGATGAACTTTATGGATCTAGCGTGTTTAATAAAATTGACTTGAAAAGTGGTTATCACCAAATCCGGATGAAGGAAGGTGATAAGTGGAAAACCGCTTACAAAACTAAACACGGCTTATATGAATGGCTTGATATGCCGTTTGGTTTAACCAATGCACCTAGCACTTTTATGAGTTTGATGAACCATGTTCTTAGGTCGTATATAGGCGTCTTTGTAGTTGTGTACTTTGACGATATCCTGATTTATAGCAAGAACCTAGACGAACATGTGGAACATTTGAGATTGGTGTTAAATGTTCTTAGGAAGAAACGTTTGTTTGAAAATTTAAAGAAATGCTCTTTTTGTTCAGATAACGTTGTCTTTTTAGGTTTTGTGGTAAGTTCTCAGGGCATACAGGTGGACGAGAACAAGATTAAGGCAATCCGAGATTGGCCGAGCCCTAAGACCGTTAGCGAGGTCCGAAGTTTTCACGGCTTAGCTGGATTTTATCGACGATTCGTTCATGATTTCAGTATTATTGCCGCGCCACTAACCGAAGTAATCAAGAAAGACGTGGGATTTCATTGGGAACAAGCGCAAGAGGACGCATTCCAACTGCTGAAAAAACAAACTCACTGACGCCCCTCTTCTTTTTTTACCTGATTTTATGAAAGTTTTTGAAATAGAATGTGATGCTTATGGTATTGGTATAGGTGTTTTACTTATGCAAGAGAAGAAACCAGTAGCATTCTTCAGCGAGAAACTCGGAGGAGCAACACTTAATTATCCGACATACGACAAGGAACTTTATGCCTTGGTCCGAGCTCTCCAAACGTGGCAGCATTACCTATGGCCGAAAGAGTTCATTATCCATACGGATCATCAATCCCTCAAGCATTTAAAGAGCCAGCAAAAGTTGAACAAGAGACATGCACGTTGGGTTGAATTTATTGAGACGTTTCCGTACGTAATTCAGTACAAGCAAGGTAAAGAAAACGTCATCGCCGATGCGTTGTCTCAAAGGTACACTTTGAATTCGACTCTTGATGCCAAGATACTTGGGTTTGAGATGATCAAGGACGCTTATGCTTCAGATTCTGATTTCCAGGAAGTCTTTCTATCTTTTGCTAAATTCGCTTTTGGGAAATATTTTAGAAGCGACGGTTTCTCGTTTTATGAGAACCGTCTTTGTATTTCTAATTCCTCTTGGCGAGATCTTCTTATTAGGGAAGCACACGGCGGTGGACTTATGGGACATTTTGGCATTGCCAAAACCCTTCACATAGTGCAAGATCACTTCTTCTGGCCGCACATGAAACGTGACGTGGAAAGAATTTGCAACCGATGCACGACTTGCAAGTATGCCAAGTCCAAACGTCAAAATCAAGGTCTGTATTCTCCATTACCCATTCCTAGTGCACCTTGGACTGATATATCCATGGACTTTGTTTTAGGTTTGCCTAGGACTAGGAAAGGTAGTGATTCGATATTTGTTGTAGTCGATAGGTTCTCTAAAATGGCGCATTTTATTCCATGTCATAAGACCGATGATGCATCGAACAGAGCTGATTTATTCTTTAGGGAAGTTGTTCGTTTGCATGGGATGCCTAAAACCATAGTTTCGGATGTCTAAGTTATTTTTGGAAGACCCTTTGGGCTAAATTAGGAACTAAGCTTTGTTTCTCTACGACTTGTCACCCGCAAACCGATGATCAAACCGAGGTGGTCAATAGGACCTTAGGAACTCTTTTGCGAACGGTGATTAAAAATAATCTTAAGTCGTGGGAAGATTGTTAACCCCATGTAGAATTTGCTTACAATCATGCACAACATTCTACTACTTTGTTTTCACCTTTTCAACTCGTGTATGGTTTTAATCCGCTTACTACTCTCGATTTAACTCCTTTACCTTTGAGTGAACATGTAAGTTTGGATAGAATGAAAAGGGCCGAGATGGTCAAACAGATGCACGAAAAGGCGAAAGCGAACATTGAGCATAAGACGGAGCAATACCGCAAACATGCAAACAAAGGACGGCACAAGAAGGTTTTTGAACCCGGCGATCTTGTGTGGATTTATCTAAGGAAGGAACGGTTTCCGGAAGAAAGGAAATCTAAACTCTTGCCGAGAGTTGATGGACCGTTCACCGTGGTGGAAAAGATCAACAACAACTCCTACAAACTCGATCTCCAAGGTAAGTATTCTATAAGCTCAAGTTTCAATGTTGCTGATATTATTCCTTATGTTACAGTTTAAATCGATTTGAGGACAAATCCTTTTCAAGTGGAGGGGGATGATATGATCATGGTGATGTAAGATCCAAAGGAGAATCTCACGGAAGCTGCCGGATGGGACGAAGTGACAGGCCGAGGGGAGCTCTTCACTAAGCCGAGGGTGGATCGAAGATGGATGATGGAATCAAGACAACTGGCTGAGGGGCTCTCCTTGTCTAGATCGATGGATGAAGGGATGAACGAGTGAAAGATGGATCGAGGTGATGCCACAAAGTTGATGGGAAGACTGTGATAAGTCGATAACGAACTCAAGAGCAAAGGGGGATCCACACAAAGCTCAAGAACTCCAGCGGCGGCCGCTATAAAGAAGAAAGTTCTCTCTTTATTGATTAGGGTAAAAAGTCTGTCGAACTACAATGTCGCAAAGGAGCTTTATAAACAGCTCGTCCACTTGACCTCCAATGGCCGAAATTAAATGCAAAAAAACCTTACAAAAAGGAAAGAAAATATTGCGGAAATAAACTAAAAGTGGCCGCTAATCCTAAGGCCTAAATACGCAAATAAGCTAAATAAGAAAAACCTGCAAAATAAGGGAAGTATGTGAGTTTGAATAATCGTAAATTAAACACTCACCTTGCTTGTCGTTTTGGCCTTGGGACTTAGGCGTTTTCAGCCGAAATCATGAAGATCACGCATGGGCCATGTTGGGCCTTCAAGAGGGGCCATTCGTTTATTGGGTCAGGCCACTTGATCATTATTGTAGCTGGGCCGTTGGTGAGGAGTTCTTCATGTCCGTGCGGTCCTTCAATCCTCCCCGTATCGTCGTCCGTTTGTTGGAGCCGTCGCATGGCTAAGTCCATCGCGAGTTAATTGAGGATGGGTTGTTCGTGATCAAGTGCGAGCTGGCCAATGCCGTTGGTGATGTCCTCGAAGCTGCTTCTGTTGATAAGAACCTCCATTCCCTTTTGTATCTCTTCTCGTAGTTTCCTCGTTCCCGATCTAGTACGCGGAGGATGTCTCATGACCGGAAATGGGTTTGTATCGTCTGGATCATGCTTGGTTGGGTCGATGTCCTCATCATTCCCTCCCCCTTGAGAAGGTTCTGACCTCAGAACTGTTTCATCTGCAAGAAACGGAGAAAGATCAGCTACATTGAAACTTGACGAGATTTTAAACTCACCGGGCAAATCGAGCCGGTAGGCGTTGTCGTTGATGCGCTCCATGACTTTGAATGGACCATCTCCACGAGGTGATAGCTTGGACTTCCTTTTGTCCGGGAACTTTCTGTCCTCATGTGTACCCAAACCCAGTCGCCTGGATGGAAGATCATCTCCTTGCGGTGTTTGTCCGCTTGTTGCTTGTTTTGGGCTGCATTCTTTTCCAAGTTGTCTCGTGCCCTTTGGTGAAGCTTTTTGACGTATTCTGCCTTGCTTGCTCTGTCCTGATTTGTGTAGTCTAGTGGGGGCAGCGTTACCGTAAGATCTAACGGTGTTTCTAGCTTAAATCCATACACAATCTCAAACGGTGAGAGCTTAGTAGCCGAGTGGCTAGCATTATTATAAGCAAACTCGATAAAAAGAATACAATCAAGCCAATTACGAATATTTTTACCGACCGTGGCCCTCAAAAGGGTTGATAATGTGCGATTTACCACCTCGGTTTGCCCATCAGTTTGGGGGTGGCATGTTGTGGAGAAGAGTAGTTTCGTTCCCAATTTCCTCCACAACGTCTTCCAAAAGTGGCTTAGGAATTTTGTGTCTAGGTCCGAGACGATTGTGCGAGGAAGTCCGTGTAAACGTACTACTTCCTTGAAGAATAGATCCGCCGTTTGCGTCGCGTCATTTGTTTTAGCACAGGGTATGAAATGCGCCATTTTTGAGAATCGGTCCACCAATACGAATATCGAGTCTTTGTTCCTGATTTTTGGCAAACCTAAAACGGAATCCATAGATATATCTATCCAAGCTTTGTTAGGAATAGGTAATGGCATATAAAGACCGTAAGGATGTGACCTGGATTTTGCTTTGAGGCACGTGATGCACCTAGCACATAACCGTTCCACGTCTCGCTTAAGATGCGGCCAAAAGAAGTGTGCCACCAAAACACTAAGTGTTTTATCGATTCCGAAGTGGCCCATAAAAAACCTCCTCCGTGGGCTTCTCGGATAAGTAATTCTCGCATGGTTCCTTGTGGTATGCATAGCCTCCTGTCACGAAATAAGAACCCCTCATGTATATAGAATGATCCGCGGGCTCCTTTGTTGCATTCTTTGTAGATGTCTCCGAAATCTGGATCCTCCTCGTAATTTTCTTTAATGTGCTAGAATCCCATTACTTTGGCCTCCATGGTTGAGATGAGAGTATGGCGTCTTTAGAGAGCATCGGCTACGATGTTGTCCTTGCCCTTCTTGTATTTGATAACGTAAGGGAATGTTTCGACGAACTCTAACCAGCGTGCGTGCCTTCTTTTAAGAGTGGTTTGTCCGCGTAAATGCTTTAACGTCTCATGGTCAGTGTGTATGACAAACTCCTTGGACAGCAAGTAGTGCTGCCATGTCTCCAAAGACCTGACTAAGGCGTATAGTTCCTTGTCATAGGTGGGATAGTTGAGTGTGGCTCAAGTTAGCTTCTCACTGAAGTATGCTACGGGCCGTCCTCCTTGTGTTAACACATCTCCAATCCCTAGACCTGAGGCATCACATTCGACCTCAAACATTTTATCAAAATTTGGTAACATTAATACCGGTGCATTGGTTAAGAGATCCTTAAGCGTCTGGAATACTTCGTCTTGAGCTGGCCCCCATGAGAATGCCACGTCCTTTTTGATCACAGAAGTGAGAGGGGCGGCAACGGTGCTGAAGTCCCTGACAAAACGCCGGTAGAAGCTTGCTAGTCCGTGGAAGCTCCTCACATGTCCGATTGTCGTTGGGGTCGGCCATTCTTGGATCGCCTTAATTTTCTCTTGGTCTACCTGTAATCCCTGTGAGCTTACAACAAAACCTAAAAAACACTAGCTGATCAGTGCAAAAGGTACACTTCTTAAGGTTCGCGTAAAGATCTTCTTGTCGAAGAGTCTCTAGAACTTGCTCAAGGTGTTTCACGTGATCGACAAGACAAGTACTATAAATTAATATGTCATCAAAGTAAACGACCACAAACTTACAGATGTACGCTCTCAAGACTTGGTTCATTAACCGCATGAACGTGCTTGGGGCGTTCGTGAGACCGAACGGCATAACTAGCCATTCATAGAGACCTTGCTTGGTCTTGAAGGCAGTCTTCCATTCGTCCCCTTCCTTCATTCTCACCTGGTGGTATCCGCTCCTTAGATCCACCTTTGAGAACACGGAAGCTCCATGGAGCTCATCTAACATATCGTCGAGCCGCGGTATAGGATGACGGTATTTGATGGTGATGTTGTTTATTGCTCTGCAATCTACACACATCCTCCACGTTCCGTCCTTCTTGGGCACCAACAGAACCGGCACAGCACACGGACTGAGGCTCTCCCGTATATAACCTTTGGACATGAGCTCTTGGACTTGTTTTTTCAATTCCTTGCCCTTGTTTGGGTTTACGCGATATGCTGCTCGGTTTGGAAGGGTCGCACCTAGCACGATGTCAATCTGGTGTTCAATCCCCCTAATGGGCGCTAACCCAGCTGGAATCTCCTCGGGAAATACATCCCTAAATCGGTCCAACAAAGAAGTGACCTCGGGTGGGAGCTCAAGCTCGCTTGGACCTGAAAGTAACCCTTCTCGGAAGATCATTAGTAGCACGGGTGTCTTATGTTGAATAGCTCTAAAAACCATAGTAGGAGAGATATAAAGGTTAGTTTGACTTACCTTGGAGTCCTTAGAAAATTTCATTTGCATTTCATGGACTTCTAGTGGTGTAAGCGGGGTAAGTTGGATCTTGCGCTTGTCATGGACGAACGAGTAATGATTAGTGCATCCGTTGTGCACGGCCTCCTTATCAAATTGCCATGGCCTACCCAGAAGCATGTGGCCCACTTGCATTGGCACCACGTCACACATGGCCTGGTCACAATATTTGCCGACACTAAAAGGTACGATGACTTGTTCCGCGATTTTCAATTACGTGTCATCGTTAAGCCATCTTAGCCGATAAGGCCTATGATGCTTCGTCGTTTTGAGACCTAGCTTATCAACCATAAAATTGGAAGCAACATTAGCACACGAGCCTCCATCAATAATTAAACCACATACCTTGCCTTGCACGATACATCTCGTATGGAAAATGTTTTCTCTTTGGACCGTCTCGGGATCCACTAGGGCACTCAAGGTTCTACGGATTACAAACATCTCTCCCGTGTCTGGATACTCAATATCAGTTCCTTGGTCTAGCATCTCGTCGTCTTCTTGCTCATCATGGGATTCATAGCCGCCGGTTGGGGTTATCATCATGGCCCGACTGTTTGGGCATTCTCTTGCCATGTGACCTCGTCCCTGACATTTATAACAAGTAATATCTCTAGCTCTTGAGGTGCTGGGATACTTACCTTGCTCTGTTCGGGTCACGTTAGAGGCGTCTGCTACGGGCTTCTTGAACCGAGAGTCGATTTCCACCGCTTTGCCTTTATCAAGGTCCTTCGGTGCTGGTGGCGTCCACGTAGAGTTGGACCGAGACCTATTGCTGGCTGACTTACGTTTGACACGCTGCTCGGCTTGGATAGCCAAGTGTAATAGCTCGGTCATGTCATGGTAAGGATGCATTTCCACCTTACTACCGATGTGGTCTTGTAAACCGTCAAGAAACTGGGCCATAAGAGCCTCCTCCGTATCATTAAGTTCCAGCTTGTTCCTAAGTTGCTCAAACTCCTCGAAATATTCCTCCACTAACCTATTTCCCTGCACCAACTTACGAAATTTCTTTTGTAAGTCTCTATGGAAATGGGGCGGGACATACCTTTTACATAAGTGGTATTTCATATCTCTCCAAGTAGTAACTGATCATGATGGTGTCTCCTTCTCTCGGACGCTTCCCTATCCCACCAAGATAGTGCAAGATCCGTCAATTGAGCCGCGGCTAAGGCCACCTTCTTCCTATCGTTGTAGGAGTAATATTCGAACATGTACTCCATCCGCCTTTCCCATTCTAGGTACGCTTCGGGGTTCACCATTCCTGCAAAATTAGGTGCCGTTAGTTTCACGTCGCTATTGTTTAGACGTGTTACCTCATCGTCACGGATTCGGCCTCGATGGTTCGGATCTCTCCGCGGGTTAGCCGGCTGTTGGTGTTGTTGCCGTCGGTTCCGTGGGGCTCCACCTTCCCCGTAACTTGGGGCATCATCATCGCTAGAGTGTTTAGGATCCCTCTCCAAGCGGTCCATCCTGTCCTGGACTAGACCTAACTTATCGTGCATCTCTTGCCGCATAGTCGAGATGGCTTTCAAAATGGCCTCGTTGCCTTGTGGGACATTGGCCATCACGCGAGTCCTGTGACACACTTAACAAACGAATCAAATTCAAAATGGAAATAGTCGAATTAAGTAAATACGAATTCAAATAAGAGGCAAGTAAATAATTTACTTTCCAAATATGAAAAACACGATTGATAATTCCAGCAAAAAACAAAAAAATAGAAATTGTTTTTTTTTTTTGAATATTTGAACAAATCGAAACTAGCTAGGTTAAAACCGTTTTTTTTTTTGATTAAGGAAATACGCAGCCACCCTAAACAAGAATGGAAAAATAGAACACTAGACCTAAGGCTTTTCGCAAACAAATTCCGAGAAACCTAACAAGCCTATACGAATCAATGCAATTAAAACACCACCTAATGTATATTTTTTTTTTTGATTTTATGAAGGAACTACGGATGCAAAACAAATAACTTAAATATATTTTTTTATTTATTTATGGATGCGGAAGCTAGATGAATGAAACGAAACTAGTGCAAAATGAAAGAGCTAAGGGTGAGAAAAACCAAAGGTGGAACCTTTGGCTCTGATACCAATGATGTAAGATCCAAATGGGAATCTCACGGAAGTTGTCGGATGGGACGAAGTGACTGGCCGAGGGGTGCTCTTCACTAAGCCGAGGGAGGATCGAATATGGATAATGGAATCAAGACAACTGGCTGAGGGGCTCTTCACTAAGCCGAGGGAGGATCGAAGATGTAGAATTTGCTTACAATCATGCACAACATTCTGCTACTTTGTTTTCACCTTTTCAACTAGTGTATGGTTTTAATCCGCTTACTCCTCTCGATTTAACTCCTTTACCTATGAGTGAATATATAAGTTTGGATAGAATGAAAAGGGCCGAGCTGGTCAAACAGATGCACGAAAAGGCGAAAGCGAACATTGAGCATAAGACGGAGTAATACTGCAAACATGCAAAAAAAGGACGGCACAAGAAGGTTTTTGAACCCGGGGATCTTGTGTGGATTTATCTAAGGAAGGAACGGTTTCCGGAAAAAGGAAATATAAACTCTTGCCGAGAGTTGATGGACCGTTCACCGTGGTGGAAAAGATCAACAACAACTCCTACAAACTCGATCTCCAAGGTAAGTATTCTATAAGCTCAAGTTTCAATGTTGCTGATATTATTCCTTATGTTGCAGATGAAATCGATTTGAGGACAAATCCTTTTCAAGTGGAGGGGGATGATATGATCATGGTGATGTAAGATCCAAAGGGGAATCTCACGGAAGTTGCCGGATGGGACGAAGTGACTGGCCGAGGGGCGCTCTTCACTAAGCCGAGGGAGGATCGAAGATGGATGATGGAATCAAGACAACTAGCTGAGGTGCTCTCCTTGTCTAGATCGATGGATGAAGGGATGAACGAGTGAGAGATGGATCGAGGTGACGCCACAAAGTTGATGGGAAGACTGTGATAAGTCGATAACGAACTCAAGAGCAAAGGGGGATCCACGCAAAGCTCAAGAACTCCATCGGCGGCCGCTATAAAGAAGAAAGTTCTATCTTTATTTATTAGGGTAAAAAGTCTCACTACAAGAAAACTGTCAATTTCCAACGAAAATTTACGACCATTTTAAATCGATGTAACTTTACATCGACATTACGACGACATTACGACGAAATATGTGTTCGATGTAAAATCGTCGTAAATATATGTCGTCGTAATTTCGATGTAAAATTACGACCATTTTACGACGACATTACGACGACAATATAAATCGTCGTAATATCGATGTAACTTTACATCGATATTACGACGAATATGGCTTCTGCATAATACGTTGATATTACGACGTAATATCGTCGTAATATCGTATTGGGTTAAGGAGCAGACCGTTGTATTCCCACTTCTGATGATCTGGCCAACAAAGAACTCTGGGGGTCTAGTTTTCTACATTCATAAAGACCAACCACCATAAGTGAAAGATACATAGAATTGGACATCCTTATATTACGATTTACATAGATGTCCAATTTTATGAATCATTAACCTATGGTAGTAATGAAGAGTGTCTTTACATGAAAACAAGATCCCACATGATTCTTTGTTGGCAAGATCATCAAGAAGTGGGAACACAATGATCAGCATAAGAACCCAAGGAAACATGGATATGTATATATTTAGTGTGTATTTTTTTTTTTGAGTTACCATTGAAGGTGTGGAAGGTATTTATAGAAATTTTCTAGAAATTACCAACGGATTTGCAACAAAAATTCACAACGGTTTTACATCGAATAGCATTACAACGATTTTACATCGAATATACGACGCAATTACGTCGAAAATATTTGATGTAAATAATTAGGTGACCTATAAGAAACCGTGTTTTACCAAATTCTCAGAGTCGACGTGAAATCGTCGTGATACCGATGTCACTATTTACGTCGTAACATCGTCGTAAAACTACGACGAATTTACGACGATTTAGTTTTAATTTACATGTTTGGTTTATCAATGTATATCATGTTTTACATAACTTCTAATCATAGTATAAACATGATAATCCATCGCATAATCATCGTTGTTGAATCTGTTGTTAAATATTAAAGGTATTAGATGCACAAATATACTTCGTTCGTACTTCCAGGATATGTGTATTTTGATTTAGGGTTTAGGATATAGATTTAATCTTTTACAACGAAATTACGATGGATTCGTCGTAAAATCGTTGTAATTTTTACAACGAATTTACGACGATTACAACGAATTTACGACGGATTCGTCGTAATTTCTTTGTAATACTTAAAATTTAGGGTATATGGTTTGATTTACATGTTTGATTTTTTTTATCTTATATCTTGTTTTACGTAAGTTCTAATCATAGTATAAACAAGTTTAAGTTTATACAAAATCATATACATGATTTAAGTCATCCATGTTACGAATATATACTTATAAGAACGAACGCTATACATTATTATGTAAGATAAGGAAATCGACGACGATATAGATTCAATCATCGTTATTGAATATGTTGTTAAATATTAGAAGTATTAGATGCACAAATATACTTCGTTCTTACTTCCATGATATGTGTATTGTTATTTAGGGTTTAGAGTATATATTTAATCTATTACAACGAAATTATGACGGATTCGTCGTAAATTCGTTGTAAAAATTACAACGATTTTATGACGAATCCGTCATAATTTCGTTGTAATACTTAAAATTTAGGGTTAGGGTTTGATTTACATGTTTAGTTTTTTTTATCTTATATATTGTTTTACGTAAGTTCTAATCATAGTATAAACAAGTTTAAGTTTTTACAAAATTATTTACATTATTTAAGTCATGCATGTTACGAATATATACTTATAAGAACGAATGCTATACATTATTATATAAGATATGGAAATCGGTGACGATATAGATTCAATCGTCGCTATTGAATCTGTTGTTAAATATTAGAAGTATTAGATGCACAAATATAATTCGTTCTTACTTCCAGGATATGTGTATTGTGATTTAGGGTTTAGGGTATAGATTTAATCTATTACAACGAAATTACGACGGATTCGTCGTAAATTCGTTGTAAAAATTACAACGATCTTACGACGAATCCGTCGTAATTTCGTTGTAATACTTAAAATTTAGGGTTGAGGGTTTGATTTACATGTTTAGTTTTTTTATCTTATATCTTGTTTTACGTAAGTTCTAATCATAGTATAAACAAGTTTAAGTTTTTACAAAATTATTTACATTATTTAAGTCATGCATGTTACAAATATATACTTGTAAGAGCGAATACTATACATTATTATGTAAGATAAGGAAATCGGTGACGATATAGATTCAATCGTCGTTATTGAATCTGTTGTTAAATATTAGAAGTATTAGATGCACAAATATACTTCGTTCTTACTTCCAGGATATGTGTATTGCGATTTAGGGTTTAGGGTATAGATTTAATATTTTACAACAAATTTACGACGGATTCGTCGTAAATTCGTTGTAAAAATTACAACGATTTTACGACGAATCCGTCGTAATTTCGTTGGAAATCGAAATATTTAATTTACCGCGTGGGGGAAAAATTTCGATAGGTTGAATTTTTGGTTTTAATATTACGACGATTTTACGACGGAATCGTCGTAAAATCGTCGTAAATTACCAATGATTTTACGACGAGCACAAAATCTATATATACGTGACCAGATTTTTCCTCCCTCACAATCTCACACAAACTCACTCTCTCTCTAAAACGCTCTCACCTCTCTCTACCTACGAAAAAAGTAAAAAATTTTTTTTTTGGTTTTTTAAATTCTATTATTGTTTTTGAGGATTTTGAATTGTTAGTTAGGATTGTAATTTTTATTAGTTAGGATTGGACTTATTAGTTAGGAATGGAATTATATTATATTGGAATTTAGCTATTTTTAAATATTTTTTTAGATATGGCGCCACGTAAGACACACTATCGGCAGTTTCTTGAGATGGGACCGAGTGCTAATTCGCAACTCCCGTCATCTTCTACGACACCGTCCGCTGTTCCGGATTCTTTTTCCGAACCAGCGCCGCCTCCAGAAGCAGGTGCTCGACCGCCGTTGTTGTATGCGGGATTGACTGTCGAAGATATTTTGCAGTCGCCGGGGCATGATTCTTTAGATCAGTTAGATCCGCGACGGCTCCCGAATAGTTTATATTAAGAATTTTATTTTGTATTTTAAATTTTATTTTATGTTTTGAATAGATTTATAAAATTTTAATTTATAAATATAATTTTATTAATTATTTTTTTAATTTTAATTGAAAAAAGAAATAATATATTATACATATATATATATATATATATATATGTATTACATCGAGTTTACATCGACTCAACATTTACATCGATTTTACATCGTTCAATAATTTACGACGAATTTACATAGAATATTTTACATCGATTTACCAACGCATTTACAGCTACCTATTACGACGAATTGTCAAAACAAAAATTGTATAATTCGATGTAAAATCGATGTAATGTTTCATCCTATTACGACGAATTGACGACGGATTGTCGAAAAAAAAATTGTATAATTCGATGTAAAAACGATGTAATGTTTCGATGTAAAATCGATGTAATGTATTCGTCGTAAAATCGATGTAAATTTACATCGATTTTATGACGAATAATATATGACGATTTTACGACGATTTTTAGTCCTCCTTAATGTTACGACCAATTTATGACGATTTTCGATTAACGACGATCATATTACGACGAATTGTTATTCGTCGCTAATCCGTCGTAAACCATGTTTTACGACCAATTTACGACGATTCTGTTAGTTGTAAAAGGGCAGTTTTCTTGTAGTGTCTGTCGAACTACAATGTCGCAAAGGAGCTTTATAAACAGCTCGTCGACTTGACCTCCAAGGGCCGAAATTAAATGCAAAAAAAACTTTCAAAAAGGAAAGAAAATATTGTGGAAATAAACTAAAAGTGGCCGCTAATTCTAAGGCCTAAATACGCAAATAAGTTAAATAAGGAAAACCTGCAAAATAAGGGAATTATGTGAGTTTGAATAATCGTAAATTAAACACTCACCTTGCTTGTCATTTTGGCCTTGGGACTTAGGCGTTTTCAGCCGAAATCGTGAAGATCACGCATGGGCCATGTTGGGCCTTCAAGAGGGGCCATTCGTTTTTTGGGTCAGGCCACTTGATCATTGTTGTAGCTGGGCCGTTGGTGAGGAGTTCTTCATGTCCGTGCGGTCCTTCAAGCCTCCCCGTATCGTCGTCCGTTTGTTGGAGCCGGCGCATGGCTCCATCGCGAGTTGATTGAGGACGGGTTGTTCGTGATCAAGGGCGAGCTGGCCAATGCCGTTGGCGATGTCCTCGAAGCTGATTCGGTTGATAAGAACCTCCATTCCCTTTTGTATCTCTTCTCGTAGTTTCCTCGTACCCGTTCTAGTACGCGGAGGATGTCTCATGATCGGAAATGGGTTTGTATCGTCTGGATCATGCTTGGTTGGGTCGATGTCCTCATCACATGGACACGGAGACATTGGATGAGGTTCAAGAAGACGCTATGGCCATTCTTGAAGGACCCATCACTCGTTCTAAGGCACGGAAGCTAGCGGGAGCGGTGCGGAGCTTACTTACGAATTTCTAGATCGAGGAGGATCAACTTATGCAACCCGTCCTCACGTCACTATCTTAGAATTCTCCTTGAGATTTGGCCGTTTGTGTAAGTCGCGTTGTACTCTTTTTTCTGTATACGGTTTTGTCCAAATGGGTTTTCCGTATAGAGGTTTTAACGAGGCAACCGACTTACACCGTCTAACGGTCCGATCTCTTGAGAATTCCGCGGGGAAAATTTCCGAGGGAAAATTTCCAAGGGAACTGTCCGAGGGACCTTCCGAGTGACTTCCGAGGGACTTCTGAGGGATTTCAACCGAGGGGAATTTCAAAAGTCATTCAACTTGTTTTAATTGTTGTTGTAATTTTCGATGGGTCTTCTCTCATTTTCGAGAATGACCATTTGACTACTTTCTCTTTGCTTTCTCTTTATCTTCTTCTCTCCCTCATTTGCGAAAACATACAATTATTTTTAATCAAATATTTTTCTGAGTTTTTACTCTTGTTCTTCGATTTTCTTTGAAGTTTCTTCATCGAATTTCTTTCGGTTTATCGAGTGTAATTCCGCAACACTTCGACGCAGCCATCGATCAGTTTGTTGAGAGCGTTCTTCTCGTGATTAGGGGCATAAGGAATTTTCGGGATTCACTTCCCACGCCTTATAATCCTTCTCCTAGGATTCTCTTAACAATTGCAGCCACCGCCTTGTTTCAATTTTTTCACCGTCGATTGGCCTAAGGATTTTCGAGTGATTCACTCACGCCTTAGCATCTATCTTCGTAAATTCCTTGAAGTCATGGATTATCCAATCTCTACCATACCTAGAGCAAGCCGGTCCTTAGTCGATTCATATCATAGCTGGTGGTGATGATTCGACTTGCACTTCCCTTTCACGTATGGAGACGACCGAACAAGGAAGAAGAGGAGGAAGAAGAAGAAATGAAGATCAATGGTGGGTTTTTTCTTTCTTTTTCAACCGGCGCAACTCTCCTCTCTCTCTCTCTCTCTCTCGACTTGCGGCTAGGTTAGATGATGATGGAGATGCATACACTTTGTGTATGTAAGGTTTTGTCGACAAAATGAGGAAAACGAGAAAAAACAAAAAACTAGACTTTATTGGGCCTAAAATGGCTCGGGCTAGGATGTTACAATCCTCATCCAAATTGAACTGTGGGAACCCAAACTCTCTGCGGTTATGGGCAAGGATTCTTTCTGATAATGATTTCCTGTAGTGTTCCCATAAACGTAATGGGTTAGCCACATCACAATATATGAGCAAGAGGACAAACAAATGTCCTAACTAATATGGGGTTGCCCATTTATTTGCTTCATCCAATGCATAAAGCCACTCTTTATCATCGTCTAACAAACCTCTAGCATAACATGCTGCTTTGAAATTTTCTTTTTTCTCTCCTGTTACTGTGAGTAAATCATCGTAGTAAAGATGTTACCACGTTTAGTAGTATCCTAAGGTAGTAAAGCTCTCCAGCGGCTGGGTGGATGTTTACTATTCTACCAATCGACCGGCCCCGTTCTCTTTTATGCCACACTTTGCTGTCTTTTTCCACACAAAATGTGTCGGGAATTCAACATATGTCAATTTTTTGGCTTCTTCACAATGTTTGTTCATCTCCATCCATTCTGTAAACATAGTTTTCTCAATACCAAATCTAGAGAGGACACATCCAAGATTGTCTTTATCTTTGTATGTGATTGAGTGTTGTCATTCTAGATGAATAATAAGCTTCTGAACGGATTGTTTTCTTTTGTGAATGTGGAATGCAAATGTACACCACATTGCTTCACATGCAGATAAATAACGACAGTCTGGATACTCTTGAATTTCATTCCTCTCTTTTGCCACTGTACTTCCGTATTTGTTTTGTCTTTTGTGCCATTTTCAATCAAAACAGTAGCTTTATCCACTCCCTTTGTAATATACTTGAAGAGATACTTGATAGCATTCGATGTGTTGTACAATTCCACGTTTATGTGTGCTTGGTACGTTTTCAAGATATCAACATTATGGGGGATAACAAATCGATTATCTAACCTTGTTGCTCCTTTGATGACAATGTTCTCGTCATTGTGACGACGATAATAGACAATATAACATGATTTATCTATCGTTGTGAACTTGTTATATTGACGTGGATATTTTTTAGTGCACACATTTTTATCCATGCAAGGTGATGATGGTCTATCGTGTCCACATTGTCCATGCATCATGTGCTTTTCCACAAGCTCAAACCCAAGTGGGTCTTTTGTTTTACTTGCTAGTTTGGCTGAGATGATTTTGTTAATTTCATATGGAGTTGGGTCTTCAGATGCTTGATCTAGCCATAAAGGCATATGTGCATGGGGTAGGCTGCGTTTTTGAAACTCAATTGTGTGGACAACTAAATAAATAACGCAAAGAAGTATATTAGTTCTATTTTAATTGGTTTTTGAAAAACTTTTTGCATATAATAGGTGGGGTACGTACCAGCAATATATGGGCTGAAAAATTTGCCTTGCTCTAAATCTTTAAGCAATTATTCGAGCTTCATTTTAAAAATACGGCTTTCAATATCCGGTCTTTCATTTCCTGATGCCCCACCATAGGTAGCAAGGTGATCTTTTATTTCCTTCCAGTTTGGATTTGCAGTCATGGTGATGAACAAATTTGGATTACCATATGTTCGACATATTGCCATTGCGTCATGATATTTTTCAACCATGTACCTTAGTCCTTTTGTAAAACTTGATGGCAAAATAATTATTTTTCCATGTTGTTTCCCGTCTATATCACCCTTACCAACCGTGTCATAGACATTGTTGTATAAATCTGTTCTTAGTTGGTCTTGATTGTTTTTTTCCCATCGAAGTCGTTCTTGTTCAATGGTTCTGTATGCATCAAACACATATTGGTGACATAAACGTACTCCCTTTATGATATGATCCTGAGCAGCATCAAGAAAGGAGAGCTAGAACAAGAGCATGAAATCGAGGGAAAGCAAGTTGAGGGAACCGAGGGAAAGCAATCTGAGGGAACCGAGGGAAAACAAGCTGAGGAAACCGAAGGAAAACAAGCTGAGGGAACCGAGGGAAAGCAAGCTGAGGGAACCGAGGGAAATAAAGTTGAGGGAACCGAAGGAAAGCAAGATGAGGGAACCGAGGGAAAGAAAGCTGAGGGAACCGAGGGAAAGCAAGCTGAGGGAACCGAAAGAAAACAAGCTGAGAGAACCGAGGGAAAACAAGCTGAGGGAACCGAGGGAAAGCTTGTAGCCGAAGGAGAGAAGCTCGTGATCAAAGAAGGTATTGGCGATTCAAAGACACCTCTAACCACACCGGTTATGATTCAGGCCCAAAGAAATCACTATGTGATCTTTTATTTCCTTCTAGTTTGGATTTGCAGTCATGGTGATGAAAAAAGTTGGAATACCATATGTTCGACATATTTCCATTGCGTCATGATATTTTTAAACCATGTACCTTCGTCTTTTTGTAAAACTTGATGGCAAAATTATTATTTTTCCATGTTGTTTCCTATCTGTATCAGCCTTACCAACTGTGTCGTAGACATTGTTGTATAAATCTGCTATTAGTTGGTCTTGATTGTTTTTTGCCCATCGAAATCGTTCTTGCTCAATGGTTTTGTATGCATCAAACACATATTGGTGACATAAACGTACTCCCTTTATAATTGTAATCCCTTCAGCGAGCCTTGTTTAGATTTGGTATGCGTAAAATTCCCGTATACTTATAAACATTCTTTTCCTTTCGCCATCTTGTGTCACTGCATGTGGTATCTCTGTATGGAATCCATATTCCCCATAGGGGAACAACAATGGATATTGTAAACTCATGAACAAAGAGTGGTTATCATTTATTTCTTGCAAGTGGGTTGACTGCAACTGCAGAACGACGTCTCTGTATCCAATAGTAGCTGTCAAATTACCTACAATTAGGCCTGATACGTCTTGCACTTCTGGTAGATCATATTGCTTTCCCTTATTCTTTTTGTCCAACTAACCTGATTGTTAATTCTTGAATTTCATTTTCTTTGTAACGATATCTAGCTTTTCGAAAGAATTTACACAAACAGTTGTGTTCATCCAACATCTTAATCAACCCCTAAACTATTTCTTCTTCCAATTCCTAGCTGAGTTTCTACGCGACATACTATTTATACGATTGGAGACTTCGTTCTCGGTATCAAAGATATACATTTGTAGAAATTTGGGTGGCTGGCCAGGCATGAGAAGCAAGAATCCAATAAGATAGTACTTTTGTCCATGTATTCTAAAACCAGGAGGTCCTTTTCCATATGTGAAATTGTGATCTATTTTTGCACCAATTGATGTGAATGCAAGAATGGAATTGTAGGTTCGTATTACCATACGAAATGCTAAACTGTTGGCAAGTAGGTCTTCTAGAAAAGTAGGTGGCTTTCTGATTATTGGGAGTTTCACACGGCCTTGTTGGCAACATATTGTGAATATTGGCGCTCATGTTCTATCAGTTCTTGATTTCTCTGAATACCATACCAATGCATTGCAATGGGCGCGTTGTAAGATTGGATTTTCCCTTACCATTGAATCGGGTGTGGATACGAAAATTTCTTAAATCAACATTAGACAATTCTCTATTTTGTAGGTTTGTTTAATTTTTAATCGGTATGTTAAGCGTACCTTTAAATTCCTTTCTTTCTCGTCTCGATAATTGTTGGGTATTTGTTGACGCATCCCATGTATAAATATAATATTAGTTTTCTTATTGCGTTTTTAAGAAGCATTTTAAATAGCTAACCTTTTAGTCTTTTTGATGATCTTTCGGATAATATGATAGCACGTCTCATAGTTCTTGAATTTTTACGCCTCACTGCAAGGATAAATTAAATATAAATTTTAAAATGCAATTTTAAAACACAAAGAAAGGTGTGAGGAAAATCGAGGAGGATATTACCGTATTCAGAACATATCTCACATCCACCTTTTTTTATTCAAATAGTTTAATGTTAGACTAGGTAGTAAAATATATTGACATGCAGGATGTGGTACAAAACGCATTAGATATATAAATAAATATATTTAACTTACAATCGTAATATGTTTTGATCTGTTGATTTGTTTTTTTAATTGTTTCCTTTGAGAGACCTGGATAAAGAATTTGTTGGGTAAGACTTTTTCATATTTTTTTATGAACATGTAGAACCAATCCGATCAAAAATATTTTATCATGTTGTATATATTTAAATAGTTGTGCGGTTTTGGATCTAATTATTTTTTCCTTCAATTAATGTTGGTACGTAATGATGTGAATTAAATTATACTCCATGTATTATAATTTTTTTAGAGTTATAGTTATTATTCTTTTACGTTATAGGAGGGGGGAAATGAGTATAAGAACCAATAATTCCTGGATTTTGAAGCCTTTACATAATATTCCAAAGATGGTGTAAACAACCATGTTGACAATTTAAATTGTGAATTTTGAGTTTTAATTTTGTATCATTTGCACTGTACAAAGCTTAACTTGGTAAATATTTTTATTTAATTCCTTTTTTCTTTCTAAATGTAATTTTTGTAGATGGTTAGGATATACAATATCATGTGTATATGAAAAAATATACCTCCTTTTCTTCCCGCATTTGTTTTCGTATTTGTATTCTCATTTGGCTTTATAATACGCCTTTGTTCGCAAGATCTCTCAAGTGAACGGTAGATTCGGATTTAGATAATCCTTGAGGTTAATTTCCGAAAGAATTAACGAACAAGGCGGTGATGATCTCGGCTTGGAAACGTGGAGCAGCTAGAAAGGCGTGAGAATCACTCCCGAAAATCCTTTCGAAAACAAACTCGCTATGCAAGCTTCTTCACGGGGATCGGTTGAATGGTGACTCAAAAAGGTGGCGGAAAACCCTTTTGACAGAACCCCAACGATCTATCTCGGAATCACTCTAAGATGGATCGAAGATTTCACTAAGAACTCACGAGAATCACTCTCTAGAACTCGAAATGAAGAAGATTTTTATTAAAAGATTGTTAATGATCACAAGGATCTTACATGATTTAAATAAGCAAGGGAGTTCAAGGGACTAATTCCTTCTCGAAAATGAGAGAAGAAAACTCGAAAATGAGAGAAGAAAATTGTGGAAAATAAATGCTTTGACTTGACTAAGATAATCGCATGTCTCTTGGGCTTCTTGGGCCGAAAATTCCTGGTTGGGCTTTAGGGAAGAAGTGTTCCAAGGCCTCATTAAAAACCTTGTCATGTAAACCCATTGGGAAAAACCATGACTAAGGAAAATAGTGCACTTGGACTTGGATCGAAACCAATGTGGTTCGAAGCACTTCTTCCTTCAAACCCACGGCTTCGTGAACGTGTTGAACGAGTCCTCCTAGTGCCTCCTTAAGCTTCTTCGCCTTAGCTCTCGTCATAGGTCCTTCCGGAACATGCAAAGCTTCCTCGAGTTCAAGCTCCTTCTCGGCAAATGTCTCCTCGGCAAGTTCCTCCTCGGCAAGCTTCTCCTCGGCTAAGTGATTAACCTCCATTGTGTCGTCTAGGATCATATCATCCCCCTCATCTTGAAAAGGATTTGTCCTCAAATCTGGACTATCTGCAATAAAAAGGATTAAGCCATAAACATTGAAGCTTAAGTTAACGGTGTACTTACCTTGCAAATCGATCTTATAAGCATTGTTGTTGATCCGTTCAAGGACTTGGAATGGACCATCGGTCCTCGGCAACAGCTTAGACTTTCTCTCGTTCGGAAATCTTTCTTTCCTTAGGTGTATCCAAACAAGATCACCCGGTTAAGATATCCTCTCGCGCCTTCCTTTGTTGGCTTGTTTACGGTATTGCTCGGTACTTTTCTCAATGTTTTTCCGGGCCTGCTAGTGAATCTGCTTAACAAATTCTGCTCTCTTTTTCCCATCAAAATTCACATGCTCACTCGAAGGCAAATGGGTTAGATCCAATGGCGTAATAGGATTAAAACCATAAACCATTTGAAACGGTGAATACTTAGTAGCATAATGAACAACATGATTATATGCAAACTCAACATGAGGTAAGCAATCTTCCCATGATCTAATATTTTTCTTAATAATTGCACGTAAGAGAGTAGATAAGGTTCGGTTCACTACTTCCGTTTGCCCGTCAGTTTGCGGGTGACAAGTGGTGGAAAACAAGAGTTTAGTTCCTAATTTATTCCACAACGTTTTCCAAAAATAACTTAAGAACTTAGTGTCCATATCCGAAACAATCGTTCTCGGCATACCATGCAAGCGAACCACTTCTCTAAAGAATAATTCAGCAACTAAAGATGCATCATCCGTTTTATGACAAGGAATGAAGTGAGTCATTTTAGAAAATCTATCGACAACTACAAAAACGGAATCTCTACCTTTCCTAGTTCTTGGCAATCCAAGGACAAAGTCCATCGAAATATCAGTCCATGGAGAAGTAGGAATAGGTAAAGGGGTATAAAAACCTTGCGATTGTACCTTAGATTTAGCTTGCTTGCAAGTGACACAACGTCCGCAAATCCTCTCGACGTCCTTCTTCATATGCGGCCAATAAAAGTGTGCTTGTAAAGCACTTAGAGTTTTAGCCACACCGAAATGTCCCATGAGACCTCCTCCATGTGATTCCCTAACAAATAACTCTCGCAAAGAACATTGAGGCACACAAAGGCGGTTTTCATAAAAAAAAAAACCCGTCGTTCGAAAATGTTTTCCAAAGGCAAATTTTTCGCAAGATTGAAAAGCTTCTTTGAAATCGGGGGCAGGTGCATATAAATCTTTGATTTGTTCAAATCCAAGCAACTTAGCTTCGAGAGTAGAAAGTAGTACGTACCTTCGGGATAAAGCATCGGCTACAACATTATCCTTACCTTGTTTATACTGTATGGCATAAGGAAACGTCACTATGAACTCAACCCATCGAGCATGACGTTTGTTCAATTTTTGCTGTCCCTTCAAGTGTTTGAGGGATTCATGATCATTATGGATGACGAATTCCTTGGGCCAGAGGTAGTGTTGCCACGTTTTCGAAGCTCGAACCAAGGCATATAGCTCCTTATCGTACGTCGGGTAGTTTAACGTTGCTCCTCCGAGTTTTTCGCTAAAATAGGCAATGAGTTTCTTTTCCTGCATAAGCACAGCTCCAATACCTATAACTGAGGCATAACACTCAATTTCAAAAGTCTTCAAAAAATTAGGCAAAGATGAAAGAGGTGCGTTTATGAGCTTCTCTTTCAAGGCTTGGAAGGCGGTTTCTTGTGCTTTTTCCCATTTGAATCCCACATCTTTTTTTATTACTTCTGTAAGTGGTGCGGCAAGAGTACTAAAGTCCTTCACAAAACATCGATAGAATCCCGCAAGTCCATGAAAACTTCGTACTTCCCCCACCATATTCGGACTAGGCCATTCGCGGATAGCCTTCACTTTTTCCTCGTCAACTTTAATGCCCTAAGCACTTACAACAAAGCCTAGAAACACAAGATTATCTGTGAAAAAAGTGCACTTCTTCAAGTTGGCAAAAAGTCGCTCCTTCCTAAGAACACTTAAAACAGATTTCAAATGCTCTACATTATCGTCTAGGTTCTTGCTATAGACTAAGATATCATCGAAATATACTACCACAAAAACCCCAATGAACGATCTCAACACATGATTCATCAGCCTCATAAACGTACTAGGTGCGTTAGTTAATCCAAAAGGCATTACTAACCATTCGTACAATCCATGCTTAGTTTTAAAGGCTGTTTTCCATTCATCCCCCTCTTTCATCCTAATTTGATGATATCCACTTTTAAGATCTATCTTAGAGAATACGCAAGACCCATGCAATTCATCTAACATGTCATCTAAACGAGGGATAGGATGGCAATATTTTACCGTAATGTTGTTGATGGCACGTCAATCAACACACATTCGCCACGTTCCGTCTTTATTTGGAACAAGTAGGACGGGTACAGCACACGGGCTCATACTCTCGCGAATATGTCCTTTCTCCATGAGCTCGGTGACTTGTCGCTGTAGTTCCTTAGTCTCCACCGGATTACTCCTATATACGGGTCGGTTTGGAAGAGACGCCCCCGGGACAAAGTCAATTTGATGCTCAATTCCCCGGACTGGTGGTAAACCACTTGGGTTATCTTCGGGAAAGATGTCATCGAAGTCCTGTAAAACAGAGATAACGTTGCTCAGGATATCCGGCTCAAGGTTAGATAAGCTTATAAGAGCTTCCTTATACATAAGCATAATGAAAGGTTGTTCTAAAAATAAAGCTTGTTTTACCTCGCTAGTTTTCGCAAATAAAGTAGATTTCCTTACGGTTTTGCCTTCCGAAACCTTTGACGGGATTTTACTCATGTCCTTACATTTCTCTTGGCGGACCTTATTATCCGTAACACTCACGTCACCTTCCTCTTTTTGTTTCTCTCGGAGTTTCTGGTCTTGGTAAATTTCTTGCGGAGTCATAGGAACTAGAACAATATTCTTACCTTTGAACACGAAGGAGTATTTGTTGGTGAGACCGTCATGAGTTATCTTTCGATCAAACTGCCACGGTCGGCCTAAGAGGATGTGCCCAGCTTCCATAGGTAGCACATCGCAAAGGACTTCATCTCCATAACTCCCTATCGATAATGGAACTAGAACTTGCTTAGTTACCTTCATATGACCGACGTTGTTCAACCATTGGAGATGGCGCGGCCTGTGATGTTTCTGTTCCTCGAAGTTCAATTTTTCCACAAGAGTCGTGCTTGCCACGTTAGTACAGCTCCCCCCGTCCACAATGAGGCTGCATACTTTCCCTTTCACGCGGCACCTTGTGTGAAATAGGTTCTCACGTTGCTCTTCCTCCTTTGTCCTGTCATGAACAAGTAAAGATCGTCTTGTGACTAATAACTCACCTCGTTCGGCTATTTTCACAATTTCCTCCACAATAGACGGTTGTTCCCCATCGTCGTCTTCATCGGTTTCGATCTCCCCATTGTCCCGCAATACCATAGTCCGTTTGTTCTGACAAACGTTGGCATAATGCCCCTTTCCTTGGTACTTATAGCATCGGAGATCTTGGTTCTTGTGGGAACTCTCACTTTTCTCATTAGGGTTCCTCGGAAATGTTGGAGTGAAAGACTTAGAATCCGTTCCCGGCTTCATATTAATTCTCGGCCTAAAGCTTGGTTTCTCATCTCGGGAATAGCTCAGTTTAATGCCGGATCCGAAAGTTTTGGCGGGTGATACCTTTTCTCTTAAGTTGTTGCTCGATCAAAACGGCTTTGTGGAGCATTTCCTCTATTTCCACATAGTGTTGCATCTCCAACCGGTCTTGAATCTCACAGTTCAAACCACTTAGAAACCATGACATCGTCGCTTCTCTATCCTCGGTAACATTAGCCCTTATCGAGAGAATCTCCATTTCTTGAAAATAGTCGTCTACGCTTCGACTTCCTTGAGTTAGCTTCCCCAACTTACTATGCAGCTCACGGTGATGATGACTAGGAACAAACCTTTTCCGCATGATCGCTTTCAACTCGTTCCAAGTTTCCACCGGGTACTCACCATTGCGTCTTCGCGATGTTACGAGTTGGTCCCACCAACTAAGTGCATAGTCGTAGAATTCTGTAGCCGCAACACGTAACCTTTGAGCTTTCGTGTACTGGTTACAATCAAACACAAGCTCCACTTTCTTTTCCCACTTTAAGTAGGCATCCGGATCATGTTTCCCGTAAAAAGACGTGATCTTAAGCTTAAGACCTCCAAGATTTTCAGCCTCTCGTCCGTGCCTAGGTCTCCTTTGGCTACTATTGGATGAGTTTCCATCTGAATCATGTCGTCTCCTAGCCTCTCTAGCACGTCGACGTCGTACCCTATCTTCACTAGGTGAATGATCATCGTAGTAGTTATCGTGTTCTTCTCTTCGGGGTCGGTTTTGCTCTTCCCCCAAGTGCACGTTTGGAGGTTGTCTTTTAGCCCCTAGCGCACGACTAAGTTTCTCATTCATCTCTTGCATTTCAGCAACCATCATTCATCTCATTCCGTCCATGACCGCTTGTAGTTGAGTAGCACTTAACCCGGCTTGGGTAAGAGCAACGTTTGGATTTTGTTGGTCATTCCCTTGATTATTATTAGATCCGTCTTGTGCCATGGTGACCTGAAATAAACAACAACAAGTTAGTAAAAGAGAAAAAATAATTGAATCGTGAATTCAAAACAAGAAAAGAGAAAGAGATCGCTTAGTCGGTTTTGATGATTTCTCGGAATTTGGATTCCCTCGAAAAATCCCTCGGATTGATTTTCCCCCGGATGGATCCTTCAGCTAAATCCCTCGGCTCTCGGATCCCTCGGATTTTGAATTTCGAAAATTTCTGAACTTGATTTTCCTCGAAAAAATATAATTTCACCACACAAACAAGTTCTTAGATCGATCTAGGAAATAAACACAATCAAACTAATATATATATTATTATTATTATATATATTTATTTATTTATTTATTATTTTTGAATAAGAAGATGAACAGTTTTAACTAAAACAAATCGAAAGAGATAGATTTAAGTTGGAACGAATTTACCGGATTACTTGAGTGTCTCTGATACCACTTAATACGCCATTGATCGCAAGATCTCTCAAGTGAACGGTAGATTCGGATTTGGATAATCCTTGAGGTTAATTCCCGAAAGAATTAACGAACAAGGTGGTGATGATCTCGGCTTGGAAACGTGGAGCAGCTATAAAGGCGTGGGAATCACTCCCGAAAATCCTTTCGAAAACAAACTCGCTATGGACGCTTCTTCACGTGGATCGGTTGAATGGTGACTCAAAAAGGTGACAGAAAACCCTTTTGACAAAACCCCAACGATCTATCTCGGAATCACTCTAAGATGGATCGAAGATTTCACTAAGAACTCACGAGAATCACTCTCTAGAAATCGAAATGAAGAAGAAGATTTTTATTAAAAGATTGTTAATGATCACAAGGATCTTACATGATTTAAATAATCAAGGGACTAATCCCTTCTCGAAAATGAGAGAAGAAAACTCGAAAATGAGAGAAGAAAAAAACTAGAAAATTGTGGAAAATAAATGCTTTGACTTGACTAAGAAAATCGCATGTCTCTTGGGCTTCTTGGGCCGAAAATTCTTGGTTGGGCTTTAGGGAAGTAGTGTTCCAAGGCCTCATTAAAAATCTTGTCATGTAAACCCATTGGGAAAATGAATGACTAAGGAAAAGAGTGCACTTGGACTTGGATCGAAACCAATGTGGTTCGAAGCACTTCTTCCTTCAAACCCACGGCTTGGTGAACGTGTTGAACGAGTCCTCCTAGTGCCTCTTTAAGCTTCTTCGCCTTAGCTCTCGTCATAAGTCCTTCCGGAACATGCAAAGCTTCCTCGGGTTCAAGCTCCTTCTCGGCAAATGTCTCCTCGGCAAGTTCCTCCTCGGCAAGCTTCTCCTCGGCTAAGTGATTAACCTTCATTGTGTCGTCTAGGATCATATCACTTTAAACCTTTATGACTTGTAGAGCTTGAACTTGCGGTTTGATTTTGTGATGGTAATGGCCGTGTCTTCCATCTTTTGGAAAGCATTATTGCTTTTCACATAGAGCGTGTATTTTTTTGATGTACTGCATAACACATTATGAAGCATTTAAATATAAATAGCTTTGACTTACCGTATATGGAGCATTTGGTACAACCACCTAGCAATACAAGTTTATCATTGTAATTTTTTTTGGGTGTTGTAATTAGCTTTTAAATTATACATGTAGTTTCTTTGGACTCGCAAACAAATTTACAATGATAATATATGTCGGTGGTGTTTTGTTGCATTCTATATGATGCACCTATGTTGCTTGTACCAGCTGTTTGTCCATGCATGTTTTCTCTTTCTTTGTTTTACTTATTTCCCATCTATACAGTCAGACTGTACGTTTTCTTTCTTTGACCATCTTCAAATTGATTTCCTGTAACATGAAGGAGAGATGTGAGTGGTGGTTTGGTGTGCGTCTATGAGGACAGACCTTTCAATTGTTTACTTTTTAAATTTCTTCCAATAAAGCAACAAACAAATAATAAGGCAGAAGTCAATCAAACCGGAAATTTAAACACGTTCGAATGGCATGATGTAAGGAAATATGTGAGATCAAATAAGAGAACTCGCTGGAGATGTCAATCGAGATGAACATTTTTTTAACTATGAAGTTAGTTAATCGAAAGTACATTAAAGTTATGTTTTGCTCTTTTACATGTAATAATTTTTAATCATATTTTCTCCTAAGGGAAAGAAAAATCAATCATTATGAGAACGTGTTGCGAAAATTACCTTTTGTAATGTGATAGAAATCGATTCCGGTGTGGTGTTTCTCTGCTTTGTTTGAAGGTTTTCTGTTAAGATGTTGGGTCCTTATCTCGGTAGAATCTTAGGAGTTTGAGAAGTTTTTTTTTTTTTTTTTTTTGTCTTGGGTATGTCTTGGATTTTAATCTGGTTAGACGATATTTTATGGTACGTTTAGTGTGGAGTGTGATGTTTTTATGGATTTTGAATTTACGTTACGCGTAATTTGTTCCATTTAATTATAGTGATACTTTGATTTGAATCATTTCGCAAATTGCATAATATATATGGAATATATTAATGAGATATAATAATTTTAACGTAGGCGGTTGCGTGATTGAGGTGAAGTTTGAGAAGAATATTTTACTAATTTGGTAAGGTGTTGTAGTTATCTTTCCAAAAACTGAGACTGTTATTTATTTGTCGAGAAGTTGTTATCTTTGTCCCAGACAAAGTGAGCCGGGGATTCAACATATGTCAACTTTCTTGCTTCTACAATACTACCAATCGAGCGGCCCTATTCTTTTTTATGCCACACTTTGTTATCTTTGTCCCACACAAAATGAGTCGGGGATTCGAAGTAGGTCAAATTTCTAGCTTCTTCACAATATGTATTCATCTCTATCCATTCTGTGAACATAGTTTCGTCAATCCCAAATCCGTAGAGAAGATGTCCAAACGAAGAAAATATGTTAGATCAAATGAGAATGTCGTGGAGTCATTAATTGCGATAAATACATGTGTTTATCTATATATGTTTTTGTATGTATAAAATTTAAGATATATAAATTCTCTCGACAACATTTCGCCCTAGCCGCCTCTACCAAATCGGTCAGATCTCCCTCTTCGGTGGTCTGTTTTTCTCACCGTCACCGTGAGAGAGACTCCATTTGCCTCCTCTTTCCTCTTAGCTGCTAGTTCAGTTGTTTTCAAAGTTTTCGTTGGTGAGTTGGTTTCTTCGTTTCGAAAGCTGTGGGGCTGCGCCGGTGTTTTCCTCTGCTTGGGTCAAGAGACCGTGGTCTTGGATGCGTTACTGGTCTTGCCTCAGGTCCTGTTCAGCTCGAGGATGGCTGGCCAGGGCTGCAACTATGCTGCTTCTCCTCCTCTTTTCCATGGCGCTTGTGAATCTGTCTTTGAAAGTCGTTTGGTCGGCTCCGACAAATCAACTCGATCCTCCTCCTTGTCGTCGCGTTTTGTTCTCTCCGGCGCCGTCGCCACTTGTTTCTTCATTCACTGCTCCATCGACGGTCGCATCACCGCTGCCGAGTCTCCTTCCCTCCGCAGTACGACCACCCACGCTTCATCGGCTTTGCACTGCCGCCCTTTTTCCCCTTCGGTTCAGCCACTGGTATCAGCTGCCTCCGCCACACTCCCAACCTACTCGTCGTTCAATCTTCCAGGAGATACGAGTGATGGAGCACCATCTACTTGCTGTGCTTTTAAGCCCACGTGATTTATCCATACCCATGCCACATATCTGCATGAAGTCGCCAACGTCGTCTAGGATGTTCGGTGGTGGTGCTCTGCGGTACTTGGTAAGCTTCTCAACCCCTCTCTTAATTAGATACGTGAGGACGGCATCTTCGGTAGAGTTCGGCTTGGTTCTTCTCTGGTTCTGTGAGTCGCCGCCGGTGCTCCTAAATGACGTGGGTAGAGATCCGCCAACTGATGTGAATCGGATTCGTCTCCGAAATTTAAGGTTTTAAATTTGTAAACCTTAAAGCCTGCAAGTGCACAGATGTGCATTGTAGTACTTAAGGTATCGATCCAAAAGGAGGGAATGATGTTCTGCAAGAACTTAATCACTGTATAGTAAATAAACCTAAGACGAATATATGTTTATAGGGTTTTGTCACGAACTCGAAACTAAGAATCTAAACTATACTAAACTATACTAAAATAAACTAAGCGGAAAAATAAGAAAGCGAACGAGACTAAACTAAGCTAAACTAACCGACTAAATAAATATAATCTAAGTGAACAGTAGCAAGCAATAATTATTTCGAGGTTGTAAATCAATTAACGAAGCGTTGGGCAATCGGGAATTCTTTAGAGTTCATGGCCGATTTTCACCAAGAATTCGCTAGGATTTCTAAAGCGACTTTTTGTCGTCTTTGGGTTCTTGAACTTGGAACACATAGGCTGCGTGTAGTCTACTACCGTAATCGTACACACCTACTCACTTCAGTACTCGGACGGTAGCTTCCGACTCCGCCCGCGCAAGAAGTTAATGATACTCTCAAAGGTCGTTTACGCCCACAATTCCTCCGTAAGTATACTTTTGAAATCTTACGACAGATTTGCTCGTCTACCCTAGGTCAAATGATTAGATACAACACTGTTGTGGCTCTAAAACGCCTAATATCAGTTGCTAAGACGGTTAGTCAAGCAACGCATTAACAACAAGGATATAACGAAGAATCCTAATCGGCATCCTAAACTAAAAACCTAGTAAGAATCGAACCATGAGAGACCCTTAAAACTCCTATACCCAACGCGAGAACTACTCAGCCACGACCATGCAAGACAAAATCAAGCTTCTGAATTGCACAATCCCTATCTCCCTAAACAAAGAACAAATAACAAGAGCAAACGTTTGGGGCAAATCAAGTATTCCACTCTTGATTTTGTCTTAGAACACATATTTATAGGTATTCCACTCTTGATTTCATCGACCTTAGGGTTTAGTTGAAGTTTAGTTGAAGAGAAAACGAAGGGTCCTGAAGATGGGCTTTGAAATAGATGGTCTTGGGCCGTTTCTGCTTCACCACTGGTGCGAGGCTTGGACCCGCGGCCAAAGGGTCATTCGCCGTGGCTGGAGAGCCTAGACCAGAGGCCAGGAGTGTCTTCGCAGTGGCCAGAAGTGCTGGACCCGCGGTGGTTGGCCTATAGCTTTGAAACTTCAATTCTTCACTTGCTTCGCTCGCGAGACTGCAGCACATGCCTTCAGTCAATTGGATGTATCTTTAATTCTAACCGTTGGATTGTCTCAAAACTAACTGCGTATGAAAGGTAGTTCTCCCTTCTATCTTGTTTATAAATTTGGTCGTGATCAGACGGTGAGAATGTCTTCATCCGATGCTAAACTTCTGGTAGTCCAAAATTGTCCAAAATCTGGATCTTCTCCAATATGCGTCGTTTTTACTTAAGGAACCTGAAAAGAGTCTTGGAACTACAAATATACAAATATCATAGTAAAAATATATAAAACCAAGTGAAACACTTATTAAAGTGTTCTAAAATAGATAGTAGAATGGGTGTTATCACACCCCCAGACTTAAACCTTGTTTGTCCTCAAACAAGACAAAGGTCAAACTTGGAAATGATCAAATGAAAATCATCGGGAACTAGAAATATCAGAGACCGTCCTTCTAAACGATAACCATCGAACTACATCAATCGCAATCTAGCCTAAAAAATTCTCACTAGAAATTCCCGTAACACTAGTTCACGGTATTCTTCATATGAAATATAAACTTTCAAAATCCAAAAATCAGGTCAACTAGCTCTCTAAGTTCATTAAGTATAGGCGCAAGTTTCTCATCAAAAGGATTAAACCAAGATAATCGATGCTATGTATTAAAGGCATTGAGAGGTGAGGTTAAGAGTGTTTCAGGTTACCGTAATTTTACCGGAGGGTGCGAGATATTATGCAAAACAGCAAGAGAACAAAGACATATTGATCACCACAACTTCCAGTCACTTCTTCTTGCGTAAAAAATGTTGCACTTCCTCCTTCTTCCGAAAAAATAAGTTTTCTGTCATTCCCCCAAACGAACCATGGATGCCTCATAAGTATTTCGACCAATCTAGACTCTTTTAAGGCTTTTGTTTCCTTTCCCTTTCACTTATTTTTGATTTTTTTTTTTGAAAGGGGGAAACACCTTTTATTGAAGTAGAGTCTTAGGGGCACGAAAATTTACCATGATTTTGAGTTTTTCCAAAGCATAACCAAGCTCGCGTCTTTGTTGAATTCACCACCACCGATCGCGTATAGTCTTCGTCTTTAGTGACTGAAAGATGTGTCGTTCCTCCCTCTCCGGCATATTTGCACATAACTCACAAAGAGAGTTGCATGAGGTTTGAACAAAGGTTAAATTTTGGGTGGGGTACAAACTAAAGATTAGTTGGCCATTCATGTACGACAAAGAGTGGTAAAAGGTGAAAAAACTGAATGTATGATTCGTTATCTTTGCCTAAACCTTTGATGAGAAAATTAAGTCAAGATTAAGTCCAAATAAAATAGAGCTAGCATATTCCATCATAGAGAATCTCTACGGTCTAAATACGTCTGGGGATTTCGCATTAACAGAAACACTAGCTACAGCCTAGTCTAGAACCAAATTACGAAAAAGCATGTTACTAGGAGATAGCGTAGAAGCACACTGGTCGGTTATCGTCATGGATTTTTTTCATCATTCCCTCATAACGTATATTCTTACGCTTTTCGAAAAATTTTGAATTTTTTTAAGAAAAACGTCGGAAAATGCAAAATTCAAAGACACATGAAAGAAGTGGTGGTTAGTAAGGGATGGAATCCTTCCCCATACTTAAATCACACTGTCCTCAGTGTTAAATAAATTGGGTAAGGACGAATAAATAGATGGATGTAATAATTGAAAAATTTTAAGGGAAAAATAAAACTTACCTATATGCGGTCGGGGAATGGATGTGGGGATGGAATGGTGGTGAATTTGGGATGGTAGATGGTGATGGGAATGGATGTGGGGGTGATTGGGAATGAGTTTTAAATCGATCGGGGATCGAAACAAATCGATCGGGATCAGGATAGGGCTGGCCGCGGGTCAAAGGGTTGCAGCCGCGGCCATTGGCAAGTTGGCCGCAGGTCGGTTGATCACGACAACGGCCAAGGACTAGCTCGCTGCGGGTCAGTGAAACGCACCCGCGGTCGAGCTTCTTTTGCGGTGAAGTCCTTCCTTGCAGTTCGTGCTGGACCGAGCAGTTCCGAACCGTGTCTCCATCTTTTTGTCTTTTCGGGGGGTTTTTTTTTGGGTTTTTTTTTATTTATTTAGAAAGCTGAAACTAAGAAAAATAAAACATTAGTAGAAAAAGAAAGAAAACTAAAAAAAAAAACGTACCTAAAATGGGTTGCCTCCCATTGAGCGCTTTTGTTTAAACTCGTTTAACTCGACGTTGGTAACAAGGTGAGCCTAGTCGTAGAAGGACATTGTCTTACGACAAGTCTTCTTTGATTTAACCTTGTAATCTTTCGTATAGAACATATCACGCCATTCCCGCTCGGGATTTATGTCATAAAGTCCGAGATGGTGATCTCCTCCGGGAACACAATGAAAAATCAGATTTGGAGCTTCCTTGGAGTATGATTCTTCTTCTTTCATATTCTCGGATGGTAGAGCCATATTGCACGATGCATAGATGGTAGGCTCTAGATCAGTGTGTATCTTGGTTGGAGCTTGACTGCTGATGAAGAAGAAGTCTTACTCGAGGAACTAGGATCGCGATGCAAAACGTCGAAGTTGAGATGAACAAGGGCTGGCCGCGTGTGGAGGAGGCGGAGCCGCGGTGGAGAGCAGGTCGGCCGCGGGTTAAGAACACACACCGGCGGCGAATGGAGGTTTGGCCGTGGGTCGAGGAGGCGCGAACGCGGTGGAGGTGCCTCGGGCGGATTTGATCGAATTGTCATCTCCTTTGTCTCCAATGATGTTTTCTGATCCTAGGGGAATATTTGGCTTCTCCTTGGCTTCATTTAAGTCTCCATCATGTCTCATATGAGCAAGGGCATAGTATACATCGAAAGGGACTCTTTCGCACGTTAAAATTTTCGGTTTGATGCTTTCCTCTAGTGTGACGGGTGAACCATTTTCTAGAACGTTTTCAACGTTCTTTGGGGCTCCTCCAGGGTCTAAGAGTGGTTCATCTCCGCTGCATTTGTTCACAAAATGAGAGTCACGAAATTCTATTACCTTGATCGAGTATGGAACATCAAATTTTTCGGGATCCTCTTCTTTAGAAAGCGTCTTCAATGGTTGCTCGGATGGATCCGTTAGTGTATCATCCTTCACGAGGTCTGCCTCACGCTGAACGTGGTGAGTAGTAGGAGCAGACACAGGTCCTTCTTCTCCTTGATGTTCTTCTTTGATGGCATGAGCTGAAGATTCCAATGGACTTTTATTTGGTCGCTTCTTTCTAATCAATTTGGATGCAGGTACTCCATAAACTACGGTAGCTACGTAGTATCCTTATTCCTCGTGCATAGACTCGCTTAGTTCTTGAATAATACTGTCCACATTAGCTTTGGAAAAATCTAACTCCTCATAGTTTTCCTCCGAAAATATCTTTATCTTGGCCCTAAGCTCTTTTCGTTTTGATGCACTATTCAAGCGTTCTTGTAGCAAGTCGCGTTCAAAGTGCTCTTCATTAAAATCAGGGCATGATGATCTAACAATCGATTTTAACATGTTGACGAGTTTGTCTGTGTAGAAGTTGTCTCAGTAGTGAGAAGGCGTGTGGCGTCCTTGAGAGTGGTTGGTCGGTGCCGGTTTCCGATCCATGTAGCACGAGTCACACACAGTATGTGTGTCGTGACAGTGATGAGCGCAAGATGGGTCATAGTAACCCCGCTCGTATTAGCAATCTCGCTCCAGAGGAGAATTCATGTTTCAAAGCCTGAAACAAAGAAAAACAAAAACCAAAACTAAATAGAAAAAGTTTGTCTTAGAGTCGATTTACTAACCTCTAAAGTGTGGCAGAACGAGTAATTGCCTCCCCGGCAACGGCGCCAAAAACTTGATGCGAATCAGATTCATCTCCGAAACTTTAGGTTTTAAATTTGTAAATATAAAGCCTGCAAGTGCACATATATGCGTTGTAGTACTTAAAGTATCGATCCACATGGAGGGAATGCTGTTCTGCGAGACCTTAGACACTGTGTAGTAATTAAACCTAAGATGAATATATGTTTATAGGGTTTTGTCACGAAATCGAAACTAAGAATCTAAACTATACTAAACTAGACTAAACTAAACTAAGCGAGAAAATAAGAAAGCGAACGAGACTAAACTAAGCTATACTAACTGAGTAAATAAATCTAATCTAAGTGAACAGTAGAAAGCAATAATTATTTCGAGGTTTTAAATCAATTAACACAGCGTTGGGTAATCGGGAATTCTTTAGGGTTCATGGCCGATTTTCACCGAGAATTCGCTAGGATTTCTAAAGCGACTTTTCGTCGTCTATGGGTTCTTGAACTTGGAACACGTACGCTGCGTGTAGTCTTCTACCGTAATCCTACACACCTACTCACATTAGTACTCGGGCGGTAGCTTCCGACTCTGCATGTGCAAGAAGTGAATGATACTCTCAAATGTCGTTTACGCCCACAATTCTTCCGTAAGTATACTTCTGAAATCTTACAACGGATTTGTTCGTCTACCCTAGGTCAAGCGATTAGATACAATACTTTCGTGGCTCTAAAACGCCTAATATCATTTGCTAAGAAGGTTAGTCAAGCAACGCATTAACAACAAGGATAGAACGAAAAACCCTAATCGGTATCCTAGATTAAAGACCTAGTAAGAATCAAACCATGAGAGCCCCTTCAAACCCCTATACCCAACGAGAGAACTATTCAGCTATGACCATGCAAGACTAAATCAAGTTTCTGAATTGCACAATCAATAGATAAGGAATCGAACAAAAGGGTTCAAGGGAAATCCCTATCTCCCTAAACAAAGAACAAATAACAATAGCAAAAGTTTGGTGCAAAACAAGTATAAAAGTGTAACAAGAGAGGGGGGGGGGGGGCTGCGAAATTATGTCTTATAACACATATTTATAGGCCTTCCACTCTTGATTTCGTCGACCTTACGATTTAGTTGGAGAGAAAACAAAGGGCCTTGAAGATGGGTTTTGAAATAGATGGTCTTAGGCCGTTTCTGCTTCACCACTGGTGCGAGGCTTGGACCCGCGGCCAAAGGGTCATTCGCCGTGGCTGGAGAGCCTAGACCAGCGGCCAGTAGTGTCTTCGCCACGGCCAGGAGTGCTGGATCCACGGTGGTTGGCCTATAGCTTTGAAACTTCAATGTTTTTCTTGCTTCGCTCGCGAGACTGCAGCACATGCCTTCAGTCAGTTGGACGTATCTTAAGATCTAACCGTTGGATTTCCTTGAAACCAACTGGGTATGAAAGGTGGTTCTCCCTTTTATCTTTCGTCCAAATTTGGTTGTCTTCAGACGGTGAGAAAGTCTCCATCCGATGCCAAACTTATGATGGTCTAAAATATTTCAAAATCTGGATCTTCTCTAATATGCGTCGTTTTTATCTAAGGAACCTGAAAAGAGTTTTGTAACTACAAATATGCAAATATCATTGTAAAAGTATATAAAACCAAGTAAAATATTTATTAAAGTGTTCTAAAATAGATAGTAAAATTGGTAAAAATACGGTGTTATCACCAACAACCACCATCTCCGATGCCACAACCTCCGAGCTGTCTAGATCCAACTTCTCCTTGCTCATCTGTCTTTCCACCGACGAGTTTTCAGATCGAGTGGGGTTTTTAATGGGCCTTAGTACTCTCCTATTGGATCTTCTTTCAAAGCCCAGTCCAGAAGAAGTCATAATGGGTTTGTCTTTTTCCTCCATCTTGATAGTGGAGAGATCCTTATTGGTCGCATATGTCAACGGTTTCTTTGCCGTAAATGTCTCGCTGCCTCACACCACTCCCGGCGAATTTTCAACGTGTGCTTGGCCCAAGATCCCTCTTATGGTTTTTAGCCTGCACTCTAGTCTTGCAAAGCTCAAGGTTTATGCCGAGTTCTTAGACTCCTTTGTCGTTAATGTCTCGAGCTCTCCCGTGATAAAGTTGCCACAGTCATCAACTTACTACCGTTGGGAGAAATCATTTCTACTTTCCTCCGAATATTTTTCAGCGTGGGACTGGCCCAATTTTGAGGCGCGTTTCGCATGTTCGGTCCTTCTTCGGTCTCACAACGTTGATCCTCCACACCTTCGGTTAAGCCACCGTCAAAAGCTGCCATCTCCACACGCCTTTGTTACCCCTCCTCTCATTCGATTCAACCATCGTAAAAGGCTTCCGCCTCCTTATGCATTTGCCGCTACCTCACCATTTTGGTTCAGCCATCGTTAAAAGCTGTCTCCTCCATCCGACTCCCTCAGTTTAAAATCTTATGTTGGCTCTCTTGGTCTTCTCGTCGAGATAGTCACGATTACTCCATTGTTGGGAATGACGATTACATAAATTCCCCTATCTCTGAGAGGTGTTTTCCACCCGAGCTTGGTGTCGGGAAACCTTATGAACGTTTTTGCCGACATATTCTCTTGTGTAGCGGTTTGTACGGGGCCTGAAGAGACATACGATTTGTAGTTTGGAATTTTAATTTAATGAAAAAGTGTTGAAAAAACAAAAAAAAACATGTGTTAATCTATAAAGTAAGTAAAACGAAATTAAATCGAAGTTCTTTTTTGCATTTTTATAGGTTATCACTTTTTTATTTGTATTAAGAGAAGAGGTTGCATAAATTACTAATTGAAATGTGATGGTAGTGGTTTCGGTTTTTTTTGGATTAGAGTAGTCGTCTCTGTTGCGGTGTGTATGTTTTTAGTTTGATTATTTTCTTGTTTTTTTTTTGGAAGAAATTTGTCTTCCGGTAAACTTCTGTTACGGTTATTTATAGTCTCCTTATTTATAGCTTCCTTTTTTAATTAGATGAATACCTGCGGATTTCTTTTATTAAAATATATCTTTGATGTGCCAAATTAATTAATAGTAACAAATTTTAATCATTCTTGTTATATGGAGTTGTATACACAGATTTCTTTTTAAAATATATATATGGTCTGACATATTAGTTAATAATAACATATTTTAATCATTCCCATAAAATTGAATTTTGGTAAGAAAGTTTGTTATTTTCTCTGAATATTAAGTTGTTTAGTAGTACCCAAATCCCTATGATCACTCATGTATTTGTCGTTGATATAACGTTTAATTTTAAGTCTATTGGTTTATAGAACTGAAAACATAAGTGAGAACTACTATAATATCAAATGAGAATTGAGAATAATTTACTACACTCATCCGCTATCCTCAAAATTTTATCTATCAAAATTATGGTGTTTTCTTTTTGTCGAGCTCCAGTTAGTCTCGTCGCGAATACTCGTATATGAACAAAATGGTAACATTTTTATTATGTTTCTCGGGCAAACTGAATTTTGATACATGTATGCAGAAGTTAAAATTATTTATAATATTATTGTTCTCTCGATTTCTCCGTTGGTTTCCTTTATCCTAAAGACGTAACCCTCGCTCTTTCATAGAACGGTTATGTTTTGATTTGTATATAAATTCTTTTGCCATCTTAAGTTTATAATTCTCGCAATCCTACCTTCTTTCACCCGTCTAGTTGGAACAACAAACTTTTCTTCAAAATATGTTTAAAACTTTCGTAAATTAAGTAGCACCGCAAATCAACCAGTCCCATTTACGGTTTCGAATTTAGAAAAATGGTTTGAAAAATAGATAGATTTCTCTAAGTTAAACTAATAATTCTCAAACCAATTAAAAAAAAAATTATTTGAACTGAATTCTATTGAAAAGCTACCTGATTTAACGGAAATAAGAAATATTAATGTCATTTGACAAATAGAAAGTTATTTTTTATCTTCATTTTTCTTCGATTTGATTCTTATGCCTTGAGTTCTTAATTTTCTGTCTTCGGTCTTCATTTCTTTAATTTTAGCTTTATGGTAAAATTAGAATAAAGAATATCCCACAAATCCACTCTATTTTAATAAGTTTTCGAAGTCTGACAAAAAAATTATCAAAAAACATTCATCAATCATAACCCGATCATTAATCCACTCTATCTAATTTATCAGCAAAGTTAAACTTATTTATCTCTGTCATTATCATTAAATCCTACTTTGTCGTCTATATAGTTTATGTAATTTTTTTTTTTTTGAACAAAGTTTATGTAAGTTAAATTTAAATGCTATGAAAATTTAATTTAATTTATTTTATTTTTTGGTTGAAATGTTATATTAATTGATTAACAAAATGAATTTGTACAAAAGTTCAAAGATATTGTGACTATGCGAAAATTTAAGTTCTGTTAACAAAAAAAAAAGAACTTCAGATTTTTTATTTTTTGGAAAATGTGTCAAAATTAAAATGTTTATTTTTTTATTAATTTTGAAAGCTTATGTGTCATAGAGAAGAGTGATGATGTGTCATCCTCTTGTGAGACTCACTCACTCTTTATATAATAAATTACGTCATTTATTCAATTGAATATTATGAAATACTTATAAAATGTTATTTTTTTATTTATGATATATAAGGAATATATTTATGAGGTTAAATTTTAATTTCTTAAGATGGTGCGTGATTGTTGTGAATTGGGCGGATAGTATTATAGAGATTTGGTAACGTAATTTTTTTATTCCTAAAAAATGAGAAGTATTTTAGGTGGCCGTATTTATGTGAGAAAATAAATTACTGGTTGTAGGAGATTGTAAATGGGAACATATAATTAAAGTTGTTTGATAGGCGTTTACTGGTTGTAGGAGATAGTCAAACTTAGTCAACGTTTTTTTAATGAGATTTTAAAATAAACACACATACTTTAAGGATGGATAGATGATAACACCGATTTTTGACCGTTTTTATAGATCACTTTCATATTCTTTTGCAAGTGTTTAAGTTCCGTTTTCAAAGGTTTTCAAGTGATTTTTATATTTTAGAGATTTGAAAGACGTTTCAGGTAACTCGGAATAAAAGAGTGCATTTCGGAGCAAAAGTACGTTTTGGATAAACTCAGACCGTCAAGAAACCTTGCAAATGGAGAAATTTTCACCGTCTGATCATCCCCAAATTTGGACACAAAAAAGTAGAGACAACCAGCTTTCAAATGCAATTGGATTGGAGGCGATCCAACCATTAAATACACCTGAAGCACTGAAGGCAGATGAAGCTGCCCCCGTATACGAAGCCGCCGCGCCTGGAGGAGCTGGGGCCGCGGCCAAGCACCTATTCGCCGCGGCCAGAGACGACGGAGCCACGGCCAGAAGCCATTTTGCCGGGGCCGGAGACGACGAACCCGCGGTCAGCTCCCTGCGCGACCAAACCGACTTGTTTCTTCACGCGAGGCCAAAACCATCTTTTCCCCATCAAACCCTAAACGAGATTAGCTCTATAAATACTTATTTATGCCTCTTAGACAGACACGTTACATTATTCTCACGCTTGAAGGCTGAAGCGAAGCTCTTGTGACTTGTGCATTTATTTTCTTTGGTTTGGAGAAAAGAATTCTCGATTTGTGTTCTTCGATAGAGAAGCTTTCTTCATCCCCTTTTACTTACTGTTTTTATTTGATTTATTGAACATGATTACCTCAATTATGGTTGAGTAATCTCCGTGTTGGGCATAGGGGTTTGAAGAGGAGCTTATGGTTCGATTTCTTATTAGGTTTTTAGTCTAGGATACCGATTGATTAGGGTTCTTCGTTCTATCCTTGTTGTTAATGCGTTGCTTGAATAACCGTCTTAGCAATCTATATCAGGTGTTTTATAACCACGGAAGTGTTGTATCTAATCGCTTGACCAAAGGTAGACGAGCGAATCCGTCGTAAGATTTTGGAAGTATACTTACGGAGAAATTGTGAGCTTAAACGACCTTGAGAGTATCATTCACTTCTTGCGCGGCCGGAGTCGGAAGCTACCGTCCGAGTACAGAAGTGAGTAGGTGTGTAGGATTACGGTAGTAGACTACTCGCAGCATACATGTTCCAAGTTCAAGAACCCAAAGACGACAAAAAGTCGCTTTAGAAATCCTAGAAATCGTCTTTTAAAAATCGGCCATAAACACTAGAAATTTCCCGATTGCCCAACGCTTCGTTTAATTGATTCACAACCTCGATAAAATAGTTAGTTAGCTACTGTCTTTCTTAGTTTATTTAGATTCCATAGATACGACCGTGACAAAACCCGAAAAGATATTTACGTCTAGACATAAGTTAGAACTCGTTAGAAATTGGACAACGTCTATCCCTGTGGATTTGATCCCTAAGTACTACTTCGTGTGCTGTGAACTTGCAGCTAGATATAAAGGGTAAAACTCCACGCCGGGGTTAATTCCCGGTGTGTCAAGTTTTTGGCGCCGTTGCCAGGGATAATTTAGTTTGTTTGATTTCGTATTCTAATTTCTGCTCTATACACTTTTGATTTCCATGTTCATTGTTGCTCTTTTGACTTTCTCCTTTATCTTTGTCTTTTGTTCTAAGCTGCATGCACACAAGGAGAACTCCTAGAGCAACCGTACCGATACTAGATGATATCGACAAACACCAGAGAGAACTCCGAAGGCTCAAAAGAAACTTAAGGATGGCCGAGAACGACAACCCGGGAGATCAACTAAACCTCGATCAACTAGATCGCGAGGATGACTGTGATTTTTTGGATCACGAAGAAGATCAAGAGGCTGTCCATGGTGCTAATGACCAGCCACATATCGATCCCGAAGAAAACCACAACCAAAATCGAAATTTTGAAAATCCGAGGCGACAACTTTTCGTCGATCGTGATGCACCAAGGAACGCTGCTCAAGCTAATGCACCGATTCCTTCTAATGGCGTAAACGCCAACCGTTCCGTACTACCCGCTAATCCTCCGAGGAGACAAGCGTGTAACCGCATAATTGCTGATTTTGATGCACCGTATCAAAACTTTCAAAACCGAGCGGCCATACAACTCCCTATACCGAACGAGAATAATTTTGAGATCAAACCTCAAATCATTATTTTGGTAAAGAAAAATCAGTTTCATGGAGTTGCAACCGAGCATCCGATGGAGCACATCGAGTTGTTCGAAGTGATATGCAGAACAACGAGTACGAACCAAGTTCCCGCCGATTATTTGAAATGTAAGTTTTTTCCTTTTTCTTTAGCCGATAAAGCTCACCGTTGGTTGGAATCTTTCCCCGTATGATATATTACTAATTGGGAAGAGAGCAAAGCCGCATTCTTAAACCATTTCTACCGAAGTCGAGATCCAACGCGCTAAGAAACAAAATCCAAAGTTTCCATCAACAACCGGTGGAGTCTTTCGATGAAGCGTGGGAACGTTTCAAGGAGTACGAGAGAGATTGCCCTCATCACGGTTCGTTTGGTCCGAATGTGCTCAACACTTTCTACCGAGGATTATTACCGAAATATCAACTTTTTCTCGACACGGCCAGCAATGGAGACTTCTCCATGAAGACCATCAACCAAGGAAGAGCTCTCATCGAAAATCTTGCTATGCCGGATAGCAACAATTCTTCCAACTACGATAGATCGACTAGATCGAACGTGTCGGAATCGAAAGAGATTTTCGAGCTTAAAGTCATGATGAACCGGCTTCTCAACAACCAAAACCGCCAAGTACATGCTTGTGAAGCTACTGTTGGAGTCGATGGTGACACTTATTACGAACCCGACAACAACGGTTCGTATTTTCAAGAAGAAGAAGTTAACTATGTGGGAGCACAAGGTCAATACCTAAGCCGTTTCAACAACGGATTCAACAACAACTTCCGCAACGCCAGCTTCCACGTATTAAAACCCGAATGTGTAGAACCCTCAAGATCATCCCTATCCACAACAATCAAGGACATACAAAAACCGGTTCTAAAACGGGAACTATGGAGGAAATGGGAACTTCCAACCGAGACCGCCCTTCAACGCTCAAGCCGCTCCTTACAACAACTCAAACACGCAGAAACAAGGTATCTCTAACTGTCAATTTGCTGCCCAAATAGCGAAGCTCGAGCAATCAATTCAACTCCTCGCTCAAAGCAACGAGAAGACGACGAAAGATTTTAACATCAAGGTCGATTGTATGTACAACGACTTGAATGAGAAATTTGAATCTATTTCAACCCATGTCAAGAAGTTGGATATGCAAGTCTCTCAAACCGCGGACTCCACTAAGAGACCGAGCGGAATTTTACCCAGAAGAGTGGAAGATAACTCGAAGAAATTCTTCAACGTGATTTCCACCATGCCCGAGAAAAAAGTCGATGCTAAGATGGAGCCTAGAGAAGTTCCAGAATTCGACCCACTCTATGGACAAGTCATTACCGAATCCAAGATGAACCAAAAATCACCATTCGAGGTACCAAAACTAATCCCGCTTCAAAGGTTTAAAAAGGCCGATGATCCGGGACGTTTTTCTTTTTCTTGTTGGATTGCAGGAATTTATTTTGCAGATTTTTTGTGTGATTCCGGAGCCAACGTCAACATCATGTCTAAGACATTTGTCGAGAAACTCGGTATAATGAATCTCAAGCCATCTACCGTGAGCGTAATTTTTGGGGACTCATCACAAAAGAAATTCGAGGGAGCGATCCATGATTTTCAAATACTTATTGGAAACAAGATCGTTCCCGCTTATTTTCAAGTTCTAGAAATGGAACGAGACAAGGATATAACATTGATTCTTGGTCGACCTTTCTTAGCTACCGTTGGCGCCATCCTTGATCACGCCAACTGTCAAGTCGTCTTCTTGAATGTAGATCGAAGGAGGATCTATCTTACTGTCCCGGACTAAATTCCAAACCCGAGGGACGAACATAAGATGAAAAACTCGATTTTCCCTAAAGAAAAAGAGAAAGATGAGTCGACTAAGATGGAACCACCGAAGGTAAGTCCACCGTTCACTTCTAAACCATTTGCAAAAATCAGGATTAAAATTCTACCAGATTTAAAAGACACCAAGGATGAGAAAGTGGAAGGAATGATTGAGAAGACGAAACAAGCTCAAATTTTGAAAAAACGCGGAAAGAAGAAGGTGATACTAAAGAAAGGCAAAACATGTCATAAACAAGACGATGCCAAATGAACATTTGTTCCCGAGACATCTACTACTCACGCCTAGTCTCACCAAAAAGTCAAACTAACGACTTTAACCAAAAGCGCTTGATGGGAGGCAACCCATTCGGTACATTTTTCTTTTAATTTTTCTTTCTTTCTCTATTGACGTTTTTCTTTTTAGGATTTTAGGCTTAATATTAAAACAAAAAAAAACCCAAAAACATTCAAAAAATCAGAAAACACAAAAACATGAAGACGACGTTCGAAACGGATCGTGAAAAGACGAAGGAACGAAGGAGAAAACAACCCGAGAAGAATACCGCTTGGCCACAGCTGGAAGCGACGGACCAGCGGCGGAGGACCAGTCGACCGCGCCTGCGTTAGCCGGACCCATGGCGAGAAGACCAGTCGACCGCGCAAGGTGGACCCGCGGCCATCCTCGTTTCATCCTGAACTTCGTCACGTCGATTCCCAACCGTTCCCGACACTAAACCGTGCAGTCCCGAACATGTTCCAACGTAAAATTGAACCAAACCCGGTTTAATTCCCATGTCCCGCTAAGGTAAGTCACAAAAGTTTTTGAAAAACATAAAACTTCTTTTTACATGAAAACAACTTTTCAAAGAACAAAAAAAGAATTTCAATATTCAAGCTCTATTTCTTCTTCTCTTCCAAAAGACTTGGAGATTTTGGGCAAGAACAACATTTTTCAAATCAAAAGCTTTTTCGAAAATTCTTCGGTCCATTCTCACTCTTTTTCGGAGAAGATTTCAATTCCTCACTCATCCCGTCAATTCCAACAAGGTACGAACCAAAATCTCTACTTTTTCATATGAACAAAAACCTAGTGTTCTTCTTGATTTCACTAGATCTATGTCTTTGATGGTTAGAAATTGTTAGAGGACTCTAGATTGAACTTCTAGAATGATTAGAACTTTAATTTTAGCACTTAATTCCCTTGGATTTGAGATTTTTGTGATTTGGAATTTTCAAACTTAAATAAAAACGAATTTGGAGATTAATTTTGATTAATTTGAACTAAGTCTAGTTATATCGTAAATTAGCAAACGGTAATCTGTTGAAATTTGCATAAAGTTTAACTTAAAATCGATATATGAAATTTTTTATGCAAGAACGTCAAAAACCCAGAATTCACGATCATGAACTCGATTTGTATGAACCTGTGATCAAATTCTCTCGTTTGATAGATTGAATTGATACTAGAATTAATATCTTTGTATAACAAAAATTTTCAATCACAACCATATTCATGCTTTTTCCGGGAATTGTTTTCTATTTTGTAAGAACAATGAACCACGAGAGGATGAGAATAACTCGCTCAAAGAAGAGCGGTTAGATAGGAGAGTCATCCCGGAAATTAACCATTAATCGAACCGAGGGGAGCGAAGAGAGCTCGGATATATGAAGTGTAGGAGATGACACAAATCTTGTCGAGTTCTTGGCGAGTCGACAACGCTCGATGATATACTCATATATTGCATGTTTTAGCATGCATTTCACTTAGAATTTTGTGTCATTTACATGCATAATCATGGTTTTATCTTGTATTTAGGTTTCATCTAGAGATTAGGACATATTGCATTAGATCTAGTGAGTTCTTGCATGTTTTGGAGTACTTTCTAGGTGATTGGAGGCAATTTAGGCATATTTGGAGAGTTGGACCAAAGTAGAGTGCAAGGTCCATCCGATACACCAGAAAGATGTGGCTGGACTGAGGCCCTCCGTTAAGAATCAGCTTAGATGATCTTCATGAAAGCTGTAGAGCAGTGCGTTAGATAGCCACTGGAATTCGAATCAGGGAATTTGGACTAGTGGATTGGAAGATATGGCCGTTTAACGAAATACATGTCTGTCTGGCCGAGGCAGTTTATTCAACACCGATGTGTGACATCTGTATTGAAGCATCAGGAGAATACACCGTGTTACACATCGGTGTAACACCTCAGTATTGCCTCTCTGAAGTGACCAGGAGCAAAAAAACCTTAGCACCGAGGTCGAACACCGATGTCTGACATCGGTGTTGGACATCTCTCACCCGAACCAGCCAAGCTCGTCTGAAGTATCTCCAAAATATGGCAAGACGGGGACCTTAAACTCCGATTCAGCTTCAACTGCCTTCATAGATGTTGTAGAGGAGAGAATCATCTTTACACTGGAGTTTTAATCGGGTTATTTGGACGTATGGATAAGGAGATAAAATGGATTTACTGAAGGTATTTCCATCTGGCCGAGAGAAGATAACATCATCCAAAGCAATGGAATAACGAAGGCCTTCCGATATGAATCAGCTTCAATGATCTTAATGGAAGTTGTAGAAGAGTGAGTCAGATGTTCATAGGAGTTTGAATAAGGCTATTTAGACCTGTGGTTCAGAAGATATGGCTGATTTACCAGAGATATATCTGCCTGGCCGAGACAGTTTCTTCAACACCGATGTCACAAGTCGGTACAACACCTCGGTATAACTCCTTCACAGCAATACCGACGTCACAAGTTGTTACAGAAAGTGGGTATTGAAACAGGATGAAAATCTCCTTAATACCGAGTTGTTGTACAGAGGAGTGACATCGGTATTCCCCGCAGAAACACCAAGGATGCAAAGTCTATCCAAGACGCCTGAAATATGTGGCCTGATGGAGGCTATCCAATCCGAATTTGCCTCGGCGGTCTTCACAAATCCTGTAGCCAAGGGAGTTAGCTGACTACAGGAGTTAGTTCCAGATAATTCGGATATGTGGTTCGTTAGATACGGCCATTTTACTGAGAATATGTCTGTCTGGCCGAAGCCACCAGACACGCCTGAAAGAACTGGCTGGAAAAAGGGTCTCTAATCCTAATTAACCTCGGTGGTCCTCACAAAAGTTATAGCGCAGTGTGTTAAATGTCCACAGGAGGTAGTTTGAGGCCATTCGGACATGTATTCCAGGAGATATCGTAGTTTTACCGAAGGTTCTACAATACCACAATCCGCATAAACCCAGATCCAATACCTATGTTCAATACTGATGTTCAATACCGAGTTGTGACCTCGGTATTGAGCTACTCAAGACCAGATTTGACCCATTTTGAACCGGGTCGGTTCCCGATTTGTCCCGGGTCGACCCGATTCGCCCCCTTTCACTTTTAAGCCCAAAAATCCTATTTTCTTGGTTTATCTCTTGCTTATCCCTTTTCTTAGGCTAAAAACCTTGTTCTTGTGATTTGTAAGAGAGATCATACACTTTTTATGCAAGTTTAAGTTTATATCTTGTGTTCTTTCTCTAATCTTTCACTTTCCTATTCCCTAATCATGATTAACATCACCTCTTCCACAAGATTAGGTGTGTTCTTCATGATTAGTGAGTAGGGTTTTTTTAGAGCTCATGGATGATGTAGATTAGGGGAATTTCGTGGTAGATCTTGATGTCTAGGACTTAGTTTACATCTTCCCTCTCTTATTTGGTGTTCACAATGCTAGATTAGGATAGATATAGTTAATCTAGTTCTTAGAAAATTTCATGCACACAAGGTGTTCGATGAAATTCCCCAAATAACAAAATATGAGATTTTGCTTTCTTAGCCTATGAAAATAGTTGTCTAAGGAGCATTAGGGCCATAGGAGACTATGTTTATTGCTTGTTAATCATCCTATCACAAACGATGGTTTGTTCTTGATTTGTATGATTAACAAAGTGATTAAGACCATGAGAGTGACTTAATCTTGTTTAAGTGTTCTAGGCTAAGTGAATTGCTTGTTTGTGTGAAATGACATCTAGATAGATCATGGAAGGATCCAAAATCAATAACCTCATCCAAGGGCTTGCCTTTATTAATTTCTAAATCTCGTTTAAGCTATTTAATCTTGTTACTTGTTCAAATTGAATTAGGTTGCTAGAACTTAAACTCATACCACTTTGTTTGCTTGAATTTGAGAGTGTCTTGTATTCTTGTTGCATTGAAATAGACCCTAGATTGGATTGACGCCTAATGACATGTGTATTTAGGATTGATTCTTAAGTAGGTAAAATCCTATTTATCACTCGACTAGAACTAGTGTGCCACCACCGCGACGTGACCTGATACCTTCTCCTCCACGCGAACCAACACCACCTCCGGAACAAAAACCAAATGTACGATATATCGGGAAACCTATGGACCCGAATATTGATTACTTTGAGAAGCTCAACAAATTGGTTATCAAATCAACACCTCACATAGATTACTCGACTCTCGACGCGCTCGGGATTAGAGAAGACGTGATTTGGTATCTGGACACAATTAACCTTCGACCCTTCATGGAGCTCAACATCCCTACCTATGAAGATCTCACCAAAGAATTCTTATCGACCGTCACCATGTGCTACAAGAGACGCTCTAATACGAGAGCAAACGACGGTACACTTATTTTTACCGTTCGCGGATATTCTTATGCTCTAACGATCCCAGAACTTTGTGAAGCTTTGAAGTTTCAATATCTCGACGAGATTCACCCCGAGGAGGATCCCAATGAAGGTGTATGGAGCGTAATGGGATAAGGCGTCTATGACAATGGACGGTCCAAAAGCCGCCCTACTCACGCATCACGCTATCCTCTATACACACAAGCTCTTAGCGCACACCATATTCTCGAGAGCCAACGTGGGGAGTGTCCTCAAAGGCAAGCTAGTCACCCTTCAACTACCTTTCACCAACGATCCGCACTATGCTTGTATCACCGCGAAGAACTTGGTGAAGGTGAAATACCACGCACCCTCCACGAAACCCGAAGACCCTACTACCGCCTTCAAAAGCATCATCACGTCGATTCTACAAGCCATGCACTTCGATTTCTCGAACGAGGTTCCACTCCAAGGAAACTGGTTCGACTTGATGCAATTCTCCCGAGACCGCACGATCTCTCGCGCTTCACTCGACCCCGACAGATTTGGTTACAAATATTGCACTAATGTCGTTGAGTCTTAATTTTTTTTCTTACCTTCTTACTATGTCCCTAGACTTCGAGAAGGAGCAGCACCTAGATAGATAATGGAGGCAATGGACTACGTACCCACAGTCCCACGCCTACCTTACATGATTGGATAGTTCCTAGCTGCCAAGGCCAACCGAGACGCTGAGACAGAGCTCGCTCGACTACTTCAACAATCACAGGCCCGTGCACCATCCGCGAGTTCGTCTCACGAACACGGACCAGAATACGCAGCCATAGAGAAGAAGATAGCACGACAAGAGAGACGATACATGCGCATGATGCGCTTCCTCGAAGAGCACCACCAGTTCAATGGCAACACACCCGACTCCGAGACAGATGGCTCAGGCGACACCTAGCCATGCACTTCACTACCACGGTTTAATCGATCTCTTACACCTTATCTTTTATTTTAATAATTTTACCATCTTTTGACCAATTTTTTCACACATAGTACAGTGTGATTTAAGTTTGGGGGAGGATGTTTATCCATTACTAATCTATTTTTCTTTTCTTTGGATCTTTTAATTCTCGCTGAATTTTTAAGACCTCGTGTAATATTTTTATTAAGTATTTTTCAGGAACATAAGAACAAAATTTATGATGATATAGACCAGTGTGCTTCTACGCTATTTCCTCGTGCTAGCTCTTTTTTGGTTTAGTACTAGAATAGGCGGTAGCTAGAGTGCCTTCAATGCGACATCCCCATAGGATTTTGAGCCATAGAAAGTTTTTTCTGACATGATATACTAGCTCATTTTATTTGGACCTAATCTATATTTAATTTTTTTTATCAATTGTTTTAGGCGAGACAATGAGTCATACATCTAGGATATCTTTTTCATTTTTACCGCTCTTTGTTGTCCTAGATGGCCGGTTCATCTCTAGCCGGTATCCCACCCGAAACTTAACATTTGTTCAAACCTCATGCAACTCTCTTGTTATCTTATGTGCAAATATGTGCAAAAACGCCGGAGAGGGAGGAACGAAACAGTTTTTCAGTCACTCGAGAAGACGAAAGACTAGACGTATTCGGTTGTGGAGGTATCAACAGATCAAGCCAAAAAGTTTCCTTGGGAATCGTTTATAACCGGTAATTTTCGTACTATCTAAGGCTCCCGTTTAAAGGTGTTTCCCCTTTGTAAAAAAAAATAAAAAATAAAAAATTGAAAGGAATGGAAATAAAAGCCTAAGAGTCTTAGAGTAGTCTATATTTTTACCAATGCAACTATGTCTCAATATGTATTGAGTAACATGCCGTTCGAATCATTACCCGGATAAAAATCTAAGTCCGGGGGAACTACAGAAAAGTTCTGTCAAAGGGAGAAAAGTCCCGACGAAGGAGGAGTTTTGCAGCAACACTTATGCGAGCAAAGAGTGACTGGAAACTGCAGGTACCAACAGCTCCATCCTCTCTTGCTGTTTTTCATAATATCTAGCATCCTCCGAAAAAAATACGGTAACCCGAAACACTTTTAGCCTCACCTCTAATTTTCCCTTAAACGCCTAGCATCGATTTTCTTATCTAACATTTTTGGTAAGAATCACGCAATCTTTAAATAATGTTAAGAGCTAGTTGACTGAATCTTAGGATCTATGTAGTTAGACTTTCGCATGACGGATACCGTGGATTAGCGTTGTAGTACTTTAGTGAGAATTTTCTAGACTAAGTCCGATCGATGCATTACGTTGGTTATGGTTTAAAACGACGGTCACTGAGAATTTTTTTAGTTCATATATTTTCGAAAACCTCTTTCCGAGTTTAGATTTCTGTTTTGTTTGAGGACAAACAAAGATCTAAGTCTGTGGGAGTTGATAACACCGGCTTTTGACCATTTTTATGGATCACATTCATATTATTTTGTAGGTGTTTTAACTCCGTTTTCAAAGGTTTTCAAGTGATGTTTATATTTTAGAGATTTGCAAGACGTTTCAGGTAACTCGGAATAAAAGAGTGCATTTCGGAGCAAAAGTACGTTTTTAGATAAACTCGGACCGTCAAGAAGTCTTGCAGCTAATGGAGACCTTTTCACCGTCTGATCATCCCCAAATTTGGACACAATAAAGTAGAGACTACCAGCATTCAAATGCAATTAGACTGGAGGCAATCCAATGGTTGTATCCTTAAATACACCGAAGCACTGAAGGCAGATAAAGCTGCCCTAAAGACGAAGCCGCCGCGCCTGGAGGAGTTGGGACCGCGGCCAAGCACCAGTTTGCCGTGGCTAGAGATGAAGGAGCCGTGTCCAGAAGCCATTTCGCCATGGCCGGAGACGACAGACCCGCGGTCAGCTCCCTGCGCGACCAAACCGACTTGTTTCTTTACCCGAGGATAAAACCGTCTTTTCCCCATCAAACCCTAAACGAGATTAGCTCTATAAATACTTATTTTATGCCTCTTAGACATACACATTACATTATTCTCACGTTTGAAGGCAGAAGCGAAGCTCTTGTGACTTGTGCACTTATTTTCTTTGGTTTGGAGAAAATGATTCTCGATTCGTGTTATTCGATAGAGCAGTTTTCTTCATCCCTTTTTACTTACTGTTTTTATTTGATTTATTGAATATGATTACCTTAGCTATGGCTGAGTAATCTCCTTATTGGGCATAGGGGTTTAAAGGGGAGCTTATGGTTCGATTTCTTATTAGGTTTTTAGTCTAGGATACCGATTGAATAGGGTTCTTCGTTCTATCTTTATTGTAAATGCGTTTCTTGACTAACCATCTTAGAAATCCATATTAGGTGTTTTAGAACCACAGAAGTGTTGTATCTAATCGCTTGGCCTAGGGTAGACGACCAAATCCGTCGTAAGATTTCGGAAGTATACTTATAGAGGAACTGTGGGCGTAAAGGACCTTGAGAGTATCATTCACTTCTTACGCGGACGGAGTTGGAAGCTACCGTCCGAGTACAGAAGTGAGTAGGTGTGTAGGATTACGGTAGTAGACTACACACATCGTACGTGTTCCAATTTCAAGAACCCAAAGACGACAAAAAGTCACTTTAGAAATCCTAAAAATCTCCTCGTAAAAATCGGTCATAAACCCTAAAAAATTCCCGATTGCCCAATAGTTCATCTAATTGATTCACAACCTCGATAAAATAGTTAGTAGCTACTATCTTTTTTAGTTTATTTAGATTCCATAGATACGACCGTGACAAAACTCCAAAAGATATTTACGTTTAGACATAAGTTAGAACTCGTTAGAAATTGGAAAACGTATATCCCTGTGGATTCGATCCCTAAGTACTACTTCGTGTGTTGTGCACTTGCAGCTAGATATAAAGGGTAAAACTCCACGCCGGGGTTAATTCTAGGTGTGTCAATAGTACCCCCATAAATAAGATTAGCTCGAAACAAAATAAACAGAAATTCTTAATGGAAAGCAGCCTGAAATACAATAATCTAAAGGACGAACACGAATGATATGAAAGAAGGGAAGTAATTAAAAAGAAAAAAAAACACATTTTTTGAAATACATAGCAGGACGAAACAAAAGAAAGAAAAAAACATGAAGAGATATGAGAGTGTTGCTATTAGTTATCGAGACGTGGACGCTTGTCTTTGTTTTTACCACTGAACTTCACTGTCTCGTAGGACTCTGACTCTGTGTTTGTTGTTGGTATTCCAACTGTGGTTTCACTATTCCCCTCATCGTTGTCTACGTTGATGGTTTCGATTCTTAATTTGGTTTGATGGTCGATATTGTCCTCAACTATACGGGATACATAGAAAGTTTGGCGAGAAGCATTGAAATTGTATTTTGTTAGCTTGATCAAGAACTTGCAAGTGCGACCGATGATACTTTTTAGACAGCCAGGCATTTAGGTGCTCATACTTTTTCTTCCGTCATTGCCGAAAACCTTCAAAGAAGGTAGAATATGTTTTTAGTTTATTAAGTATGAACGTGGAGGAAACATTTAACAGTCTATATACCTCGTTGGGGTATTTCAAGAAATCTTGGGCACTTCTTCCAGCAATGTTGTTGCCGTCTTGGTCAAAGACGATAAATGTTGCAACGTCATTGTTTTCATCTCGAACTGAAATTTCAAAACGGAAAAAAAAATTTCTTAAGTGAGAAGGTAATCTTTTTCGTATGTTATGAAGTGTAGTAACGAACCTTGTTAGACCAGTGTTGCTGGTTTTTTTGCATTTTGGGCACTATAATGATGTTTCAGACTTCTCCAATTTTATTTTGCAGCGACAGGAGATGTAGTATCATCCGTATTGTTCTAGTACATCAATAACCATAGCAATGCAATAAAAACTGGCCACATATTTAGTCAAATTGTTATATTAGAACAATTTGTGAGATTAGAGAAATAATATATGGGGTAATAGCTAAGAACGAATAATTAATTATCTAGTTCTTTGAATTCTCAATCTCTGCAGCTTTCTCCAAAGTCGTTGCCGGTATGGTTTTAGAATACATATGTGTAAGCTTTAGAATATGCAAAATAGTATAAATCAAACGAACAAACATAATAATGAGTTTGAAGATTACATAATACTTTTAATATACCTCTAACACTATTCTGTAACCTGAAATCGAAGAAAACTGAAGGCTAACTGGAAATTGGACCAAACATAGACTACAATATCTTTTAATAAAATAAAAGACCATAAAAGAAAAATGACGATAACCACACTGAATTTCATTCTTTTATAGTAGGAGGAAAAAGCATAGTACCTGTGGAATTTCATTCTGGACAAACTCGTGGATCTCTTTAAGAGTTATTATTTCCAATTTGGTAATAAGAGAAATGAACTGGTGACAATTTGTATGTTTTCACTGCATTCACCTAACATGTGTCATGTATATTAGAGAATTAGATACATAAATGGGTAAATGTTGTAGTAATTAGTGTGTAAAGTGATGTATATGTACCATGTGATGAACTCTTTAGTTTCAGCAATGTATGTGTCAAAGAATAGGCGGGTAGATGTTGTCGAGCTCAAAGTTACAACACCTCCAATTGTTATAGGGTTGACAGTGGTCATGAAGAGGACAACTGGTTGGTTCTCGCTTTTGTTACATCGCTCCCGAAATTTTGAGGCAATGTTGTCCTAGAGATAAATGTGGATGGTTTCACCATTGTTCGAGGGAGTAAATCAAAAAACGAAACATCGGAATAGTGGACGAGTTTTTGTATAAATTAGGACTGGAAATTTGAAATTGTGTTAAATATATTTTTTGCTCTTTCATAAGCAAGTGCATGAATACTCTGTCTTTAGATATGTTGCCAATCACTTGGGGTGATGTCTCCGTTGTGGTTGGAAAATGTAGATTTTCACCACTGATGAGGTGAAGTTTTCCAATGACATCTACAATATAGACAATTCTACTGAGCAGTAGTCAATATATGAGAAATTGAAATAATTAGTGAAGTAATAGTTTACCAAATAGGTCGGTTTCTGTGTAGACAATTGCTGCAAAATCATTGAAAGTCCATAGCCTAAATTTCTAGTGATCTATTTTATGGTTTTCCTCAAGTACCTCGATAATTGTCGTTTGGTTGGTGAAATAAATGCTCTTTTGCGGTCAGACACTTTGTAAAGTATTTTGCAACGGTTGATGATAACACTGTATTTTTACCCGTTTTGCTATATATTTTAGAACACTTTAATAAGTGTTCCACTTGGTTTTCTATGCTTTTATTACGGGGTTCGCATGTTTGCGGTTTTAAGACTTTTTCAGGTAACTCGGGATAAAAGAGTATATTTCGAAACAAACGTAAGTTTTTGGATAAACTTGGACCATCAACAAGTCTTGCAGCTTATGAAGACCTTTTCACCGTCCGATCATCCCCAAATTGTGACACAACAAAGTAGAGAAAACCAGCTTTCAAATGCAATTGGATTTGTGGCAATCCAATGGTGGGATACTAAAATATACCACAAGCACTGAAGACCGATGAAGCTGCCGAGAAGCAGTTCGCCACTCATGGAGAGCACGGACCCACGGCCAGAGCACATTTTGCCACTCCTGGAGAGCACGGACCCGCGGCCAAGCCAAATTCTCCTAATTTAAGTCGTTTCTTCACCCGAGACCAAAATCGTCTTTTTCGGTCAAACCCTAACTCGACCAAAACGAGTTGAAGACCTACAAATACTTGTTTTACAACAACAATTTCGTGGCCACGTCTTGTTACACTTTTAGAATTGTTTTGCACCAAAATTTTTCTCTTGTTCTGTGTTCTTTGTTTAGGGACATAGTGATTTCCTTTGAACCCTTTTGTTTGATTTCTTATCTATTGATTGTGCAATTCAGAAACTTGATTTTGTCTTGCATGGTCGGGGCTGAGTAGTTCTCTCGTTGGGCATAGGGGTTTGAAGGTGAGCTTATGGTTCAATTTTTATTAGGTTTTAATTCTAGGATACCAATTAGGGTTCTTCGTTCTATCCTTGTTGTTAATGCGTTGCTTGACTAACCATCTTAGCAACTGATATTAGGCATTTTAGAGCCACATAAGTGTTGTATCTAATCGCTTGACCTAGGGTAGATGAGCAAATCCGTCGTAAGATTTTAGAAGTATACTTACAGAGGAATTGTGGGCGTAAACGACCTTTGAGAGTATCATTCACTTCTTGTGCGGGCGGAGTCGGAAGCTACCGTCCGAGTACTAAAGTGAGTAGGTGTGTAAGATTACGGTAGTATACTACACGCAGCGTACGTATTCCAAGTTCAAGAACCCAAGGTTGACAAAAGTCGCTTTAGAAATCCTAGAAATTTCCTTGTAAAAATCGGCCATAAACCCTAAAAAATTTCTGATTGCCCAACGCTTCGTTAATTGATTTATAACCTCTAAATAAGTATTGCTTGATACTGTTCTCTTAGATTATATTTATTTATTCGGTTAGTTTAGTCTTGTTCGCTTTCTTATTTTCTCGTTTAGTTTAGTTTAGTTTAGTTTAGTTTGATATAGTTTAAATTCTTAGTTTCGAGTTCTTGACAAAACCCTATAAACATATATTCGTCTTAGGTTTATTTACTATACATTGTCTAATGTCTCGCAGAACAGCATTCCCTCCTTGTGGATCGATACCTTAAGTACTACAACGCATATCTGTGCACTTGCAGGCTTTAAAGTTTACAAATTAAAAACCTGAAGTTTCAGATACGAATCTGATACGCATCAAGTTTTTGGCGCCGTTACCGTGGAGGCAATCCCTACTCGTTCTGCCACACTTTAGAGGTTAGTAAATCCACTCTAAGAAAATTTTTTTTTTTGATTTTTTGATTTTTTTTTCTTTGTTTTAGGCTTTGAAACATGAACTTGCCTCTTGTGCGAGATGACTACTACGAGCAGGGTTCCTACTACCCATCTTATGCTCACTACTCTCACCATTCACACCACTACCGTGATTCTTACTACATGGATCAGAAACTGGCACCGACCAACTACTCTCAAAGATGCTACGAACCTCATTACTACCAAGATCAGCCTTTTGAGCCTTCGTTTGTCGACTCACAACAAAGTCCTTACGGTCTTCCTCATCAAACCTCTGACCAGCACGATGATATCTTGGAAATTAGCCTTCACTTGGAGCGACTCGATGCAATGATCATATCTATTGCTTGAAAAATTATGATCTTAAAATCCCTTGGCTCAACCATCAACCTCAACAAACCGATGAAGATTATGAGAAGCCGATGGTCTACAAGACACAAATGGAGGATATTCTTCAAGAACTCAACGAATATATTCACAAAAATGATGGTTTCAACGAAGCAAAACATCAAGGAAAAGAAGGACCTGTTTCTATTCCTAGTGACGATGTTATCTCTATTGATTCTTTCGAGAGTTTTGAAGACGACAAACAATACCACAAGCTACCTACACTCGACGAACCAAAGCCTTCTCATCCTTCTGCTTATCACCACGTTGAGTGTGAGACAGACCTCGTGATGGAACGACATAAACGTTATGTGAAACGGAAAAAAGTCTCAACGAAGGAGGACTTTTGAAGCAACACTTATGCGAGCAAAGAGTGACTGAAAACTGTGGGTACCAACAGCTCCATCCTCTCTTGATGTTTTGCATAATATCTAGCATCCTCCGAAGAAAATACGGTAACCGGAAACACTTTTAGCCTCCCCTCTAAATTGCCCTTAAACGCCTAGCATCGATTGTCTTGTCTAATATTTTTTTGTAAGAATCAAGCAATCTTTAATGAATGTTAAGAGCTTGTTGATGGAAAGTTAGGATCTATGTTGTTAGACTTTCGCATGACGAATACCGTGGATTAGTGTTGTAGTACTTTAGTGAGAATTTTCTAGGCTAAGTCCAATCGATGCATTACGTTGGTTATGGTTTAGAAGGACGGTCGCTGAGAATTTTGTTAGTTCCTATATTTTCGAAAACCTCTTTCCGAGTTTAGATTTTTGTTTTGTTTGAGGACAAACAAAGATCTAAGTCTGGGGGAGTTGATCACATCGGTTTTTTACCATTTTTATGGATTCTTTTGCAAGTGTTTTAACTCCGTTTTCAAAGGTTTTCAAGTGATTTTTATATTTTATAGATTTGCAAGACGTTTCAGGTAACTCAGAATAAAAGAGTGCATTTCGGAGCAAAAGTACGTTTTTGGATAAACTCGGACCGTCAAGAAGTCTTGCACTTAATGGAGACCTTTTCACCGTCTGATCATCTCCAAATTTAAACACAACAAATTAGAGACAACCAGCTTTCAATTGCAATTTGATTGGGGGCAATCCAATGGTTGGATACTAAAATATACCCTAAGCACCGAAGACCGACGAAGCTGCCGAGAAGCAGTTCGCCACTCCTGGAGATCACGGACCCACGGCCATAGCACATTTCGCCACTCCTGGAGAGCACGGACCCGCGACCAAGCCAAATTCTCCTAACTCAAGTCGTTTCTTCACCCGAGACCAAAATAGTCTTTTCTGGTCAAACCCTAACTCGACCAAAACGAGTTGAAGACCTATAAATACTTGTTTTACAACAACAATTTCGTGGCCACGTCTTGTTACACTTTTAGAATTGTTTTGCACCACATTTTTGCTCTTGTTATGTGTTCTTTGTTTAGGGACATAGGGATTTCCTTTGAATTTTTTGTTTGATTTCTTATCTATTGATTGTGCAATTCAGAAGCTTGATTTTGTCTTTCATGGTCGTGGCTGACTAGTTCTCTCGTTGGGCATAGGGGTTTGAAGGTGAGTTTATGGTTCAATTCTTATTAGGTTTTAATTCTAGGATACCAATTAGGGTTCTTCGTTCTATCCTTGTTGTTAATGCGTTGCTTGACTAACCATTTTAGCAACTGATATTAGGCGTTTTAGAGATACATAAGTGTTGTATCTAATCGCTTGACCTAGGGTAGACGAGCAAATCCGTCGTAAGATTTTAGAAGTATACTTACAGAGGAATTGTGGGCGTAAAAGACCTTTGAGAGTATCATTCACTTCTTTGCGGCCGGAGTCAGAAGCTACCGTCCGAGTACTAAAGTGAGTAGGTGTGTAGGATTACGGTAGTAGACTCCACGCAGCGTACGTGTTCCAAGTTCAAGAACCCAAAGTTGACAAAAGTCGCTTCAAAAATCCTAGAAATTTCCTTGTGAAAATCGGTCATAAACCCTAGAAAATTCTCGATTGCCCAACGCTTCGTTAATTAATTTACAACCTCGAAATAATTATTTATTGCTACTGTTCACTTAGATTGTATTTAATTATTCGGTTAGTCTAGATTAGTTTAGTCTTGTTCGCTTTCTTATTTTCTCGCTTAGTTTAGTTTAGTTTAGTTTGATATAGTTTAAATTATTAGTTTAGAGTTCGTGACAAAATCCTATAAACATATATTTGTCTTAGGTTTATTTACTATACAGTGTCTAATGTCTCGCAGAACAGCATTCCCTCCCTGTGGATCAATACATTAAGTACTACAACGCATATATGTGCACTTGCAGGCTTTAAAGTTTACAAATTGAAAACCTGAAGTTTCAGATACGAATCCGATAAGCATCAAGTTTTTGGCGCCGTTACCGGAGAGGCAATCGCTACTCGTTCTGCCACACTTTAGAGGTTAGTAAATCGACTCTAAGACAAAAAAAAATTTCTTTGTTTTAGGCTTTGAAACATGAACTTGCCTCTTGTGCGAGATGACTACTACGAGCAGGGTTCCTACTACCCATCTTATGCTCACTACTCTCACCATTCACACCACTACTGTGATTCCTACTACATGGATCGGAAACCGGCACCGACCAACTACTCTCAAAGATGCTACGAACATCATTACTACCAAGATGAGCCCTTTGAGCCTTCATTTGTCGACTCACAACAAAGTCCTTACGGTCTTCCACATCAAACCTCTGACCAGCACGATGATATCTTGGAAATTAGCCTTCACTTGGAGCGACTCGATGCAATGATCATATCTATTGCTTGAAAAATTATGATCTTAAAACCCCTTGGCTCAACCATCAACCTCAACAAACCAGTGAAGATTATGAGAAGCCGATGGTCTACAAGCCACAAATGGAGGATATTCTTCAAGAACTCAACGAATCTATGCACAAAAATGATGGTTTCAACGAAGCAAAACATCAAGGAAAATGATGGTTTCTATTCCTAGTGACGATGTTATCTCTATTGATTCTTTCGAGAGTTTTAAAGACGACAAACAATACTACAAGCTGCCTTCACTCGACGAACCAAAGCCTTCTCATCCTTCTGCTCATCATCACGTTCAGTGTGAGACAGACCTCGTGAAGGAACGACATAAAAGTTATGTGAAACGGAGAAAAGTCTCGACGAAGGAGAATTTTTGCAGCAACACTTATGCGAGCAAAGAGTGACTGAAAACTGTGGGTACCAAAAGCTCCATCCTCTCTTGCTGTTTTGCATAATATCTAGCATCCTCCGAAGAAAATACGGTAAGCCGAAACACTTTTAGCCTCCCCTCTAAATTGCCCTTAAACGCCTAGCATCGATTGTCTTGTCTAATATTTTTTTGGTAAGAATTAAGCAATCATTAATGAATGTTAAGAGTTTGTTGACGGAAAGTTAGGATCTATGTAGTTAGACTTTCGCATGACGAATACCGTGGATTAGCGTTGTAGTAATTTAGTGAGAATTTTCTAGGCTAAGTCCGATCGATGCATTACGTTGGTTATGGTTTAGAAGGACGGTCGCTGAGAATTTTGTTAGTTCCTATATTTTCGAAAACCTCTTTCCGAGTTTAGATTTTTGTTTTGTTTGAGGACAAACAAAGATCTAAGTATGGGGGAGTTGATAACACCGGTTTTTGACCATTTTTATGGATCACTTTCATATTATTTTGCAAGTGTTTTAACTCCGTTTTCAAAGGTTTTCAAGTGATTTTTATATTTTAGAGATTTGCAAGACGTTTCAGGTAACTCGGATCGGAGCAAAAGTACGTTTTTGGATAAACTCGTACCGTCAAGAAGTCTTGCAACTAATGGAGACATTTTCACCGTCTGATCATCCCCAAATTTAAACACAACAAAGTAGAGACAACCAGGTTTCTAATACAATTGGATTGGAGGCAATCCAATGGTTAGATCCTTAAATACACCCGAAGCACTGAAAGTAGATGAAGCTGCCCCGAAGACGAAGCCGCCGCGCCTGGAGGAGTTGGGGCTGCGGCCAAGCACCAGTTCGCCATGGCCAGAGATGACGGAGCCATGGCCAAAAGCCATTTCGCCACGGCCGGAGACGACGGACCCGCGGCCAGCTCCCTGCGCGAACAAACCGACTTTTTTCTTTACCCGAGGCCAAAACCGTCTTTTCCCCATCAAACCCTAAACGAGATTAGCTCTATAAATACTTATTTTATGCCTCTTAGATATATACGTTACATTATTCTCATGCTTGAAGGCGGAAGCGAAGCTCTTGTGACTTGTGCACTTATTTTCTTTGGTTTGGAGAAAAGGATTCTCGATTTGTGTTCTTCAATAGAGAAGTTTTCTTCATCCCTTTTTACTTACTGTTTATATTAGATTTATTGAATATGATTACCTCAGCTATGGCTGAGTAATCTCCTTTTTGGGCATAGGGGTTTGAAGGGGAGCTTATGGTTCAATTTTTTATTAGGTTTTTAGTCTAGGATACCGATTGATTAGGGTTCTTCGTTCTATCCTTTTTGTTAATGCGTTGCTTGACTTACCGTCTTAGCAATCGATATTAGGTGATTTAGAACCACGGAAGTGTTGTATCTAATCGCTTGACCTAGGGTAGACGAGCAAATCCGTCGTAAGAATTTGGAAGTATACTTACGGAGGAATTGTGGGCGTAAACGACCTTGAGAGTATCATTCATTTCTTGCGGGGGCGGAGTCGGAAGCTACCGTTCGAGTACATAAGTGAATAGGTGTGTAGGATTACGGTAGTAGACTACATGCAGTGTACGTGTTCCAAGTTCAAGAACCCAAAGACGACAAAAAGTCGCTTTAGAAATCCTAAAAATCTCCTCATAAAAATCGGCCATAAATCCTAGAAAATTTCTGATTGCCCAATGCTTCGTTTAATTGATTCATAACCTCGATAAAATAGTTAGTTAGCTACTGTATGTCTTAGTTTATTTAGATTCCATAGATACGACCGTGACAGAACCCCAAATGATATTTACGTCTAGACATAAGTTAGAACTCGTTAGAAATTGGACAACGTCTATCCCTGTAGATTCGATCCCTAAGTACTACTTCGTGTGTTCTGCACTTGCAGCTAGATATAAAGGGTAAAACCTCACGCCAAGGTTAATTCCCGGTGTGTCAATAGTACCCCCATAAATAAGATTAGCTCGAAACAAAATAAACATAAATTCTTAATGGAAAGCAGCCTGAAATACAATAATCTAAAAGACGAACACGAACGACATGAAAGAATGGAAGTAATTAAAAAGAAAAAAACACAATTTTTGAAACACATAGCAGGACGAAACAAAAGAAAAAAAACATGAAGAGATATGAGAGTGTTGCTATTAGTTATCGAGACGTGGACGCTTGTCTTTCTTTTTACCACTGAACGTCACTGTCTCGTAGGACTCTAACTCTGTGTTTGTTGTTGGTATTCCAATTGTGGTTTCACTATTCCTCTCATCGTTGTCTACGTTGATGGTTTCGATTCTTAATTTGGTTTGGTGGTCGATATTGTCCTCAACTATATGGGACACATAGAAAGTTTGGCGAGAAGCATTGAAATTGTATTTTGGGAGCTTGATCTGGAACTTGCAAGTGCGACCGATGATACTTTTTAGACAGTCAGGCATTTCGGTGCTCATGTTTTGGCTTCCGTCATTGCCGAAAACCTTCAAAGAAGGTAGAATATGTTCTTAGTTTATAAAGTATGAACGTGGAGGAAACATTTAACAGTCTATATACCTCGTTGGGGTATTTCAAGAAATCTTAGGCACTTCTTCCAGCAATGTTGTTGCCGTCTTGGTCAAAGACGACAAATGTTGCAACGTCATTGTTTTCATCTTGAACTGAAATTTCAAAACGGAAAAAAAATTCTTAAGTGAGAAGGTAATCCTTTTCGTATGTTATGAATTGTAGTAACGAACCTTGTTAGACCAGTGTTGATGGTTTTGTTTGCATATTGGGCACTATAATGATGTTCCAGACTTCTCCAATTTTGTTTTGCAGCGGCAGGAGATGTAGTACCATCCATATTGTTCTAGTACATTAATAACCATAGCAAAGCAATAAAAACTGGCCACATATTTAGTCAAATTGTTATATTAAAATAATTTGTGAGATTAGAGAAATAATTTATGGCGTAATAGCTAAGAACGAATAATTAATTATCTAGTTCTTTGAATTCTCAATCTCTGCAGCTTTCTCCAAAGTCGTTGCCGGTATGGTTTTAGAATACATATGTGTAAGCTTTAGAATATGCAAAATAGTAGAAATCAAACGAACAAACATAATAATGAGTTTGAAGATTACATAATACTTTTAATATACCTCTAACATTATTCTGTAACCTGGAATCGAAGAAAACTGAAGGTTAACTGAAAATTGGACCAAACATAGACTACAATATCCTTTTATAAAATAAAAGAACATAAAATAAAAACGACGACAACCACACTAAATTTCATTCTTTTATAGTAGGAATCAAATAAGCAAAAAACCTATTTGTTTCCGTTTAGCTCGGAGGAAAAAACATAGTACCTGTGGAATTTCATTCTGAACAAACTCGTGGATCTATTTAAGAGTTATTGTTTCCAATTTGGTAATAGAAGAAATGGAGCTGGTGACAATTTTATGTTTTCACTGCATTCACCTAACTTGTGTCATGTATATTAGAGAATGAGATATATAAATGGGTAAATGTTGTAGTAATTAGTGTGTAAAGTGATGTATATGTACCATGTGATGAACTATTTAGTTTCAGCAATGTATTTGTCAAAGAATAGGCAGGTAGATGTTGTCGAGCTCAAGGTTACAACACCTCCAATTTTTGTAGGGTTGACAGTGGTCATGAAGAGGACAACTGGTTGTTTCTCGCTTTTGTTCCATCGCTCCCGAAATTTTGAGGCAATGTTGTCCTAGAGATAAATGCGGATGGTTTCACCACTTTTCGAGGGAGTAAATCAAAAAAAAATATATAAGAATAGTGGACGAGTTTTTGTATAAATTAGGACTGGAAATTTGAAATTGAATTAAATATATGTTTTGCTCTTTCATAAGCAAGTGCACGAATACTCTTTCTTTAGATATGTTGCCAATCACTTGGGGTGCTGTCTCCGTTGTGGTTGGAAAATGTAGATTGTCACCACTGATGAGGTGAAGTTTTCCAATGACATCTACAATATAGACAATTCTACTGAGCAGTAGTCAATATATGAGAAGTTGAAATAATTAGTGAAGTAATAGTTTACCAAATAGGTCGGTTTCTGTGTCGACAATTGCTGCAAAATCATTGAAAGTCCATAGCCTGAATTTCAAGTGATCTATTTTATGATTTTCCTCAAGTACCTCGATCATTGTCGTTTGGTCGGTGAAATAAATGCTCTTTTGTGGTAAGACACTTTGTAAAGTGTTTTGCAAGGGTTGATGATAACACCGTATTTTTACCCGTTTTGCTATATATTTTAGAACACTTTAATAAGTGTTTCACTTGGTTTTCTATGCTTTTATTACGGGGCGCATGTTGACGGTTTTAAGACTCTTTTCAGGTAACTCGAGATAAAAGATTATATTTCGGAAAAACGTACGTTTTAGGATAAACTTGGACTGTCAAGAAGTCTTGCAGCTTATGAAGACATTTTCACCGTCCGATCATCCCCAAATTTTTACACAACAAAGTAGAGACAACCAGCTTTCAAATACAATTCGATTGGGGGCAATCCAATGGTTGGATACTAAAATATACCCAAACCACCGAAGACCGATGAAGCTGCTGAGAAGCAGTTCGCCACTCCTGGATAGCACGGACCCGCGGCCAGAGCACAGTTTGCCACTCCTAGATAGCACGGACCCGCGGCAGAGCACAGTTCGCCACTCCTAGAAAGCACGGACCTGCGACCAAGCCAAATTCTCCTAATTCAAGTCGTTTCTTCACCCGAGGCCAAAACCGTCTTTTCCCGTCAAACACTAACTCGACCAAAACGAGTTGAAAACCTATAAATACTTTTTTTACAGCCACAATTTTGTGGCCACGTCTTGTTACACTTTTAGAATTGTTTTGCACCAAACTTTTGCTCTTGTTCTTTGTTCTTTGTTTAGGGAGTTATGGATTTCCCTTGAACCCTTTTGTTTGATTTCTTATCTATTGATTGTGCAATTCAGAAGCTTGATTTTGTCTTGCATGTTCGTGGCTGAGTAGTTCTCCCGTTGGGCATAGGGGTTTGAAGGAGAGCTTATGGTTTGATTCTTATTAGGCTTCTAGTATAGGATACCGATTAGGGTTCTTCGTTCTATCCTTGTTGTTAATGCGTTGCTTGACTAGCCGTCTTAGCAACTGATATTAGGCGTTTTAGAGCCACATAAGTGCTATATCTAATCGCTTGACCTAGGGTAGACTAGCAAATCCATCATAAGATTTTAGAAGTATACTTACAGAGGAATTGTGGGCATAAACGACCTTTGAGAGTATCATTCACTTCTTGCGCTGGCGGAGTCGGAAGCTACAGTCCGAGTACTAAAGTGAGTAGGTGTGTCGGATTACGGTAGTAGACTACACGCAATGTACGTGTTCGAAGTTCAAGAACCCAAAGTCGACAAAAGTCGCTTTAGAAATCCAAGAAATTTCCTTGTAAAAACCGGCCATAAACCCTAAAAAAACTCCTGATTGTCCAACGCTTCGTTAATTGATTTACAACCTCGAAATACTTATTGCTTGATACTGTTCACTTAGATTATATTTATTTATTCGGTTAGTTTAGATTAGTTTAGTCTCGTTCGCTTTCTTATTTTCTCATTTAGTTTAGTTTAGTTTAGTTTGGTATGTTTAGATTCCTAGTTTCGAGTTCTTGACAAACACTTTAAACATATATTCGTCTTAGGTTTATTTACTATACAGTGTCTAAGGTCTCGCAGAACAGCATTCCCTCCCTATGGATCGATACCTTAAGTACTACAACGCACATATGTGCACTTGCAGGATTTAAAGTTTACAAATTTAAAACCTGAAGTTTCATATACGAATCCGATACGCATCAAGTTTTTGGCTCCGTTACCGGGGAGGCAATCGCTACTCGTTCTGCCACACTTTAGAAGTTAGTAAATCGACTCTAAGACATTTTTTTCTTTTTGATTTTTTTTTGTTTTGTTTTTCTTCGTTTCAGGCTTTGAAACATGAACTTGCCTCTGGTGCGAGATGACTACTATGAGCAGGGTTCCTACTACCCATCTTATGCTCACTACTCTCACGATTCACACCACTACCGTGATTCTTACTACATGGATTGGAAACCGGTACCGACCAACTACTTCTAGAGATGCTACGAACGTCATTACTACCAAGATGAGCCTTTTGAGCCTTCGTTTTTTGACTCACAACAAAGTCCTTGCGGTCTTCCTAATCAAACCTCGGACCAGCAAGATGATATCTTGGAAATTAGCCTTCACTTTGAGCGACTCGATGCAATGATCATATCCCTTGCTTGAAAATTTATGATCTTTAAATCCCTTGGCTCAACCATTAACCTCAACAACCCGATTAAGATTATGAGAAGTCGATGGTCTACAAGGCACAAATGGATGATATTCTTCAAGAACTCAACGAATCTATGCACGAAAATGATGGTTTCAACGAAGCAAAACATCAAGGAAAAGAAGGACATGCTTCTATTCCTAGTGACGATGTTATCTCTATCGATTCGTTCGAGAGTTTTGAAGACGACAAACAAGACCACAAGCTGCCTCCACTCGACGAACCAAAGCCTTATCCTCTTTCTGCTCCTCACCACGTTGAGTGTGAGAGAGACCTCGTGAAGGATGAGACACTAACGGATACACCCGAGCCGCCATTGAAGATATTTTCTAAGGAGAAGGATCCCAAAAGATTTGACGTTCCATGCTCGATCAAGGTAATAGAATTTCGTGAATCTTATTTCATGAACATGTGCAGCGGAGATTAACTACTTTTAGACCATGGAGGAGCTACAAAGAACGTTGAAGGTGCACCCATCACACTAGAGGAAAGCATCAAACCAAACATTTCGACGTGCGAAAGAATCCCTTTCGATGTAAACTCTGCCCTTGCTCATATGAGACGTGATGGAGACTTAAATGAAACCAAGGAGAAGCAAAATATTCCCCTAGGACCAGCAAACATCATTGGAGACAAAGGAGATGACGATTCGAGCAAGTCCACACGAGGCACCTCAACCGCGGTTTTGCCTCCTCGACCCGCAGCCAAACCTCCATTCGCCGCGGGTGTGTGCTCCCAACCCGCGGCCGACATAATCTCCACTGCGGCTCCGCCTCCCCCACACGTGGCCAGCCCCTGTTCATCTCAACTTTGACGTTTTGCATCCCGATCGTACTTCTTCGAGCAAGACTTCTTCTCCATTAGCACTCAAGCTCCAACCAAGGCCAGAACTAATCTAGAACCTAGCATCTATGCATCTTGAAACATGTCTCTACCATCCGAGAACATCAAAGAAGAAGAAGCATACTCCAAGGAAGCTCCAAATCTTATTTTCATTGTGATCCCGCAAGAGATCACCATCTCGGACTTTATGACAGAAACCACGAGTGGGAATGGCGTGAAATGTTCTATACGAAGGATTACAAGGTTAAACCAAAGAAGACTTGTCGTAAGACACTGTCCTTCTACGACTAGGCTCACCTAGTTACCAACGTCGAGCTAAACGACTTTAAACAAAAGCTCTCAATGGGAGGCAACCCATTTTAGGTACGATTTTATTTTTAGTTTTTCTTTCTTTTTCTACTAACGTTTTCTTTTTCTTAGTTTCAGCTTTCTAAACAAATAAAAAAACCAAAAAAACAAAAAAAAACCGAAAAGACAAGAAGATGGAGACACGGTTCGGAACTGCTCGGTCTAGCACGGACCTCAAGGAAGGACTTGACCGTAAAAGAAGCTTGACCGCGGGTGCGTCTCATCGACCCACGGCGAGCTAGCCCGGCCTTGGCCGCAGTCGTAATTAACCGACCTGCAGCCAGCTTGCCAATGGCCGCGACTGCAACCCTTCGACCCGCGGCCAGCCTTCTGTCAATCCCGATCGATTTCCGTCGATCCCCGATTGATTACAAACCATTCCCAAATCCATTCCCCAACCACATCCAAGTAAGTTTTCTTTTTCCTTGAACTTTTTCAATTATTACATTGATATATCATGGTTTTTACCCGTTTTTAGCCATGATATAGGTCTTATTTATAGATTCTTTCTAGTATTTTGGAGTTTTTAGAGTCTTTTCAGGTTTTAGCACGTTTGGAACACAATTGGAGAAAATGAGCCGTGTTGAGTGAAATTGAGCATATGGAAATTCAGGGTCATGCAGAGACTTTAGAATTTTGGCATTCATTGAAGAACTTTTCAACGATGGATTGAGCTCAAATTTAGATACAAGACAGATCAATGGATTAGCTTTCATTTGGAAGTTGTTTGAGGCTATTCCAACGGTGCGATCAAAAGTTATGCCAGTTTTCGTGAAGACAGTCCAGTCTGGCGAGCAGAAAAGTCGACATGCAAGCTTGGTATCGATCGATACCACTAATGGTGTAGACCGATACCGACTCCAGGAAAAAGAAAACGTGACTTTTTACAAGTTTGAAGTTTGCACCTTGGTCCATAAGACTTTAATAATTACTAGAAGCCCTAAAACGTCTTTTAGGTTATAAATTAGGTTTTTCAGCCACTTTTGTTGGCTATGCTTTATTTTACATTGGTTTTGTGAGAGAGCTTTGTGAGAGAGACAAATCAAAAATCTTTTCGTCTGAGAGAAGATTTCGAACCCTCTTGTTACTCTTTTCTTATTGTTTAATTTAATGATCTATTCAGTTATGTTGATTGTTTCATTCTCCATGTCTGAGTAGATCCAAGTTTTACGGTTTTCTCATAGGGTTTTCTCTGATTGCTGGTAATTGATTAGTTAGGATTCACCATCTGAATTAGTTCTTCACCATAGGTTTTTCTCAAAGCTAATTCTAGGTTGACGAATCTGGAACTTAGATCTTAGATTAATCAATTAGGCACGACAGTGCAATTGAGCAATCTGACAGAACCTAAGGTGAGAAAATTGATTATTCGCAAGGAGATTTGGTTTAGTTGAATTGTGAACATATCAAACTCGGTATTAAAGCTGATTTATTCTTAGGAATTTGCAAAGAGATTTGGGATTCTGAAGTTTAGATTTAAATAATTCTCACAACGACAGTTGGTTAATTATAGCTTAGTGATTTGAGTTAAAGAACCGCGCTAAATCTGAATTCTGACTTATTCGTTACATGCATTCATTGATCTCCTGAGAAATACCATGGGCCTATATTCTTCCATCGATTTTATAACTATTTTACTGTTTATTGCTTTTTGGTTCAACTGAATTGCTTAGCTTGATTCGAAACTATTCGATCTATTGTGTGATTTTCTTGAGTCCTTGTGTTCGACCCCTACTTTACTACAACTACTGCTTTAGTACTTTTAGGGTATTAATTTGAGCATATCATAAATCCATCTATTTATTCATCCTTACCAGATTTTTTCACACTGAGGACAATGTAATTTAAGTCTGGGGGAGGATTTTATCCCTTACTAACCACCACTTCTTTCATGTGTCTTTGCATTTTGCATTTTGCATTTTTCGACGTTTTTCTTAAAAAAATTCGAAGTTTTTCGAAAAGCGTAGGAATACGTTATGAGGGAATGGTGAAAGAAATCCATGATGATAACCGACCAGTGTGCTTCTACGCTATCTCCTAGTAACATTCTCTTTCGTAATTTGGTTCTAGACTAGGCGGTAGCTAGAGTTTCTGTTAATGCGAAATCCCAGAGGAATTTAGACCGTAGAGATTCTCTATGATGGAATATGCTAGCTCTATTTTATTCGGACTTAATCTTGACTTATATTTTTTCATCAAGGGTTTAGGCAAAGATAGCAAACCATACATTCATGACGTACTTTTACCTTTTACTACTCTTTGTCGTACATGAATGGCCAGCTCATCTTTAGTTGGTATCCCACCCGAAACTTAACCATTGTTCAAACCTCATGCAACTCTCTTTGTGTCTTATGTTGAAATATGTGCAAAAACGCCGGAGAGGGAGGAACGACACAGTTTTCAGTCACTAAAGACGGAGACTATACGCTATCGGTGGAAGTGAATTCAACAAAGATGTGAGCTTGGTTATGCCTTGGAAAACTCAAAAACATGGTAAATTTTCGTGCCCCTAAGACTATATCATAAAGGTGCTTCCCCCTTTCATCCAAGAAAAAAAATAAAAATAAAAAAAATAATCGAAAGGGAAAGGAAACAAAAGCCTAAAAAAAGTCTAGGTTGGTCGAAATACTTATGAGGCATCCATGGTTCGTTTGTGAGAAGTATGTCATTCCGATCCCACAGAAAATTATAAGTCTGGGAGAATGACAGAAAACTTCTGTTTTCGGAAGAAGGAAGAAGTGCAACATTTTTACGCAAGAAGAAGTGACTGGAAATTGTGGTGATCAATAGGTCCTTCCTCTCTTGCTGTGTTGCATAATATCTTGCACCCTCCGGTGAAATTACGGTAGCCCGAAACACTCTTAACCTCACCTCTAAATTCCTTTATTACCTAGCCTCGATTGTCTTGGTTTAATCCTTTTGATGAGAAACCCATGCCTATACTTAATGAATGTAGAGAGCTAGTTGACCTGATTTTTGGATTTTGAAAGTTTATATTTCGTATGACGGATACCGTGGACTAGTGTTACGGGAACTTCTAGTGAGAATTTTCTAGGCTAGATTGCGATTGATGTAGTTCGATGGTTATGGCTTAGAAGGACGGTCTCTGAGATTTCTAGTTCCTGATGATTTTCGTTTGATCATTTCCAAGCTTGAGATTTGTCTTGTTTGAGGACAAACAAGGTTTAAGTCTAGGGGTGTGATAACACCGTATTTTTACCTGTTTTGCTATATATTTTAGAACACATTAATAAGTGTTCCACTTGGTTTTCTATACTTTTATTACGGGTTTTGCATGTTTGCGGTTTTAAAACTTTTTTCAGGTAACTCAGGATAAAAGAGTGCATTTCGGAACAAAAGTACGTTTTGGATAAACTTGGACCATCAAGAAGTCTTGTAGCTTATGAAAACCTTTTCACCGTCCGACCATCCCCAAATTTTGACACAACAAAGTAGAGACAACGAGATTTAAAATGCAATTGGATTGGGGGCAATCCAATGGTTGGATCCTAAAATATACCAGAAGCACCGAAGACCGACAAAGCTGCCGAGAAGTAGTTCGCCACTCCTGGAGAGCACGGACCCGCGGCCATAGCCCAGTTCGCCACTCCTGGAGAGCAAGGACCCGCGGCCAAGCCAAATTCGCATAATTCAAGTCGTTTCTTCACCTGAGACCAAAACCGTCTTTTCCCGTCAAACCCTAACTCGACCAAAACGAGTTGAAGACCTATAAATACTTGTTTTACAGCCACAATTTCGTGGCCACCTCTTGTTACACTTTTATACTTTTTTTGCACCAAACTTTTGCTCTTGTTCTTTGTTCTTTGTTCTTTGTTTAGGGAGATAGGGATTTCCATTGAACCCTTTTTTTTATTTCTTATCTATTAATTGTGAAATTCAGAAGCTTAATTTTGTCTTGCATGGTCGTGGCTGAGTAGTTCTCTCGTTGGGCATAGGGGTTTGAATGGGAGCTTATGGTTCAATTCTTATTAGGTTTTTAGTCTAGGATACTGATTAGGGTTCTTCGTTCTATCCTTGTTGTTAATGCGTTGTTTGACTAACCATCTTAGCAACATATATTATGCGTTTTAGAGCCACGGAAGTGATGTATCTAATCGCTTGACCTAGGGTAGACGAGCAAATCCGTCGTAAGATTTCGAAAGTATACTTACGGAGGAATTATGGGCGTAAACAACATTTGATAGTATCATTCACTTCTTGCGCGGGCGGAGTCAGAAATTACCGTCCGAGTTCTGAAGTGAGTAGGTGTGTAGGATTACGGTAGTAGACTACACGCAGCGTACGTGTTCCAATTTTAAGAACCCAAAGTAGACAAAAGTCGCTTTAGAAATCCTAGAAATTTCCTTGTAAAAATCAACCATAAACCATAGAAAATTTCCGATTGCCCAACACTTCGTTAATTGATTTACAACCTCGAAATAATTATTGCTTGCTACTGTTCACTTAGATTAGATTTTATTTATTCGGTTAGTTTAGCTTAGTTTAGTCTCGTTCGCTTTCTTATTTTCTCGCTTAGTTTAGTTTAGTCTAGTTTGGTATAGTTTAGATTCCTAGTTTCGAGTTCGTGACAAACCCCTATAAACATATATCCGTCTTAGGTTTATTTACTATACAGTGTCTAAGGTCTCGCAGAACAGCATTCCATCCCTGTGGATCGAGACCTTAAGTACTATAACGCACATCTGTGCACTTGCAGGCTTTAAAGTTTACAAATTTAAAACCTGAAGTTTCGGAGACGAATCCGATACGCATCAGTTAACCATGAACTTATTCAACTTGTAGACTGAGTTGGCCTTTAGGTTGTATTGGTGGCAGAACATCCGGTTTGCTGGAATGAAGCCTTGAACTGCGTTTGACTATAAAAAATTGATTAGGTACGGGTAGTGGTGTGAAAGTTGTGACTGAAAAGGGTGTCATTCACATATCTCTAAGTCGATGAGCAGTAATTGAAAACCCATGAGTGTGTTTCCTTTTTTAAAATTTTGGGCCTCCCAGAAATGAACCAACAAATCTATGATTTCATGGTTGCAGAAATCACCTTGCATTAATTTTGTCAAGAATGTGGAAAGTCTTTGGCTGGGGAGAGAGACAGAGAGATTGGGAGGCCATAATTAGATTTGGTAGACTGTTTGCAAGCGTTTTGGTGGATAGTGAGAATTGTAGAGAGGGTGGTTTTATTAGCTTCCTAGAGAGCAGTAGTGGGGGTGGTTATTAAAATAAGGCAATTGAAAGGTTTGAGCGGAGAATTAATATGAATAAGTGGCGATGTTGGGTTTTTTTTTGTAAGAAAGGCGTATAAGATCAATTTGCATACCAAGTAACGGAAGGAAGAAGATAGATAGGTTTGATATTCTTAGATCTTAGATTCCCTTCGGGTGAGGGATGCATTTAGATTTGGGCATCTATTGAAAAATGGAAGTGAGTAATGAGCCTTTTTAATAGATAGAACCCAAGGATGAGGTTTTATTTATTATTTATGTGATGTAGAAACAAATTTGCTTCAAGGTTCTTCGATACAAGTCTGTAATTTATGCCTTGAAAGGAAAATGAAATGAAATCTAATATTTGTTTTTTCGAATTAGGATTGGTTCAATTTTGTGAATTCATAAGATTGTGTAGGCGAAGGCGAGAGGAGAAAGAGAGAAGGGTTTTGTGAAAATAGTTTTGAGTTTTGAGTTTTGAATTTGTTTTCCAGGAATCGTAATCGGTTTACATAGTAGCAACCCTTAATTACTCGGTTTAAAATATTTGAGTTTTTGTTTCAGGAATCATAATCGGTTTACAGAGTAGCACCCCTTAATTACTCGGTGCAAAAGATTTTTTGGTCTAATTATTTATTCGACAACCGAACCGGATATGATGTGTTTTTTTTGTTCGAGCCATTTCACTAGTGATTTCCATCGGGAAACAAAGGAGGAGATTGATAAAGGATTTTTGTTAAGTTCATATCAATTCCTTTAATGCTTGTCATTGTAGCATAAGATGTGTCAAACCATAGGGATTCAGATTAATGCACTATGAATGCATGAAACTTCTTAATCTTGAACAAATCTTTTGGGTTTTTATATATTTAAACTAAGAGAGTAAAATGCAAGAGTTAAAACAAAAGATAAAGACTTTGGACCATGGGATATAACTATCAAAGCAAATGAATTAACAAGTAAACAATGATTCAATAGATAGCATTAAACATCATCCTAGAACATGGAACTCTAACTTATGACTAATCCACTTTCATTTTACTAATCAATTCATTAAGCTATGAGCATGACAAGCAAGTCCAATTGAGACAAACCGGGTCGGATCTTGGGAAAACTGGGCAGAATTGATATGTGTCCAATAAATTGCTCTTATCTCCTGAACCGATGATCGGAATGATATGCATATACTCGCGTTGGAAAGCTAACTCAATTTTGCATGACTTTCATGAATAGCTTCCAAGTTCAATCCATCGGGAAAGTTTTCGTCTGACTCGATCTTTCATTGACTTTGGATGACTTCTGCATTTTCCCTTGCTCCATCTTTTCAATCATCTTCAAAATATCTACAAGTACCTATAAAACACTCCAATCTATGCAAGACTCACTATGACCTAATGCAAACTAGCTAGACTATAATTTGGACCAAAACACTATAGAAATCTATGAAAACACATTCATGAGACTCAAAATACTAAGTTAAATGCATGCCAAAATGAGTAAAATATGTGAATATCAGAGATTAGACGGCAACAAAGGAGAATAAAAATGCCGATGAGAGTTGAGGAGAGAACGGCGCATGCCCATGTTTCAGGTTTGTTCTATTGAAGTCTATTCCCTACTTTTAAGGCTCTCGTAAGATCTTCTCTCATTCACCGGATTGTTACTATTTTAGGAGTTGATCCTGGGAATCTATCACCACTTCCGTCTAGCTCACTTCTCGGCGCCGGGCAGGTAAAACCGATTCGATTTCCATTATGTTTTGTTTTGGTATATGATTTGTGCACTATTCCATGAATGAACAAAACTGTTGTAGCGGAGATCTTCTGTTTAGAAATTAGAAGAATAAGCTCTATTCTTGTGTTTATGTATGTGAAACTGTGTAGATTAGAAGTTAGTTTTATGGAGAATTTAGGCTTAGTGATAAGCTCAAATTAATACCCTAAAAGTACTAAAGCTTTGTCGACTGTAATACTTAGGGATCGAATACACAGAGACTCAAAGAAACACACAATAGATATATAGATGAAAATCAAGCTAAGTGATCAATAGAATTGAAAGCAAATACGTAAATTAAACTGTTGTAAGTTCGATGGGAGAAAGATAGGTTCAGGTTATTTCTCAGGAAATCAATGAATGCAATTAAACTAACTAATCAGGGTTCAGGTTACGCACGGTTCTTGAACTCAAATCACTAAAGTATAATTAACTAACTCTCGTTGCGAGAATTATCTAAGTCTAAAACCTAGAATTCCAAATCTCTTTGCGAATCCTAAAGTCTAGACCAACTTTTAGTTCAAGTTTGATTTGTTCACAAAACAACTAAACCAAATCTCTTTGTGAATAGTTATTTTGCTCACTCTAAGTTCTATCAGGTTTCTCAATCGCACTCTTGTGCCTAATCGATTAACCTAAGATCTAAGTTCTAGGTGATCAATCCAGAATTAGCTTTGAAAACAACATATGGTGAAGAACTAATTCAGATTATGAACCCTAAACAACGAATTAACCTAGCATTCAATGAAATCCCTTATGAGAACCCTAAACCTAACAAGAGATCTACTCAGACATAGAAATTTAAGCAATAAACATGACTGAATAAATACTTGAATAAATAATAAAGAAGAGAGTAAAACAAGGGTTCGAAATCTTCTCTCGGATGAACAGAGTTTCAGACTTGTCTCCCTTCAAAATCTCTCTCACAAAACCAAAGTAAAATAAAGCATAGCCATCAAAGTGGCTGTAAATCCTAATAAATAACCTAAATCACGTTTTGGGGCTTCTTGAAAATAATAAAGTCTTCTGGAGCAATTTGCAGTTCCTTGAATTTTCAAATAAGTCGCGATTCTTCTGTTTCTTCGACGGGTATCGATCGATACCATAAGTGTATCGATCGATACTCAGGCATCAAATCGGTGTCTCAGCTACAGGATCTCTGCTTGGCTCCAAAATGCTTCAGAATGCTTAAATATCTCCAATAATGCTCCAAACATACCTAAAACCTGAAAAGACTCTAAAAGACTACAGAATACTAGAAAGACTCTATAAAAAGGACTTATATCATGGCTTAAAACGGGTAAAAACCATGATATATCACTTAGAAACATAATTGTGTGTAATGAATTGTAGATATTCTTTTTCCTCTTGAGTTTTGTTAGGATATTTCAGAGTAAAATCCCTCAGATCGATAAATAAATTATCTGGTATGAACGAGGAATCAAGCTCTATGGACATCAGTCACATCGATGAAGTGCAAGAATTTTGTTTCAGGCTTTAAAGAACTTTGCTGGAAACATGGGTGTCTTCTAGTTAACTGGTCAGCCTTTGGATTTTTCATTTGTCCGATCTAGAACTGATTATGTAACAATGGTCACTTAGAATTAAAGTCAGAACAATAGACTCAAGAAAAAGATCACAGTCCCCAACCAAAATTGACTCAATAAAACAAAGTTTGACTCAAAAATGACTGACTCTAAGAAAAACAAACACAATGTCAGCAACTACCTCCCCCAGACTTGAATAACATTGTCCCCAGTGTTATCTAGCCTAAGGTTGGTGAAAGCAACAAAAGAACCGAGTAGGATTGTGAGGGAAAAGATGGAGTTACCGATCTGGGACAGGTGTATCGACCGACACACGGCCTGGTATCGATCGATACCAGGCGTAGGTCGATACAGTGAATTCCTCTCAACGACAAGTGACGAAATATTGCTCTCAATTTTTGACCAAGGATCCGAAAGTGGTATGGTTAGCACTGTTAGATCACTCAAACACATGTTAGAAGCAACAAGATATCATAATGCATAATCCAACAAAGTTCAAATCAAAAGAAAATGACAAAACAGACGCAAAAGTTCAAAAGAAAATAAAAAGAAAAGGAACCAGATAGAACAGAGGGCTAATCCTCATCAGAATCATCGTTTCCAGCGGTATGAGACGGTCCTTCTCCTGAAGGTGAGCGTGGGCGAGACGGGACCATGCAACTGCATCAAGAGATGGCACTCCAAATGGTCTGCAGACTATCAACGACGTACCTCTGAAACGAATCCAACTCCATCGCAGGTGGTGGAGGGACAACGTGTGTAGGAGCAAGTGTACGTGCATGTCGCGAGCGTCGTGGTCGACCTCCAGCAAGGTCAGGTACCGGCTCATCCTCAGCAGCAGCAGGTGCTCTAGTAACTGGTGCACGACGTCGAGTGACAGGTGCAGCTATCAACAGATCATTAGTAGGCTCAAAGCGTAGCAGGTGCGGAGTGTCACCAATGTCTGTCAGCTCTCTGTTGGGTAGCTGAACCAGAAAATCTCCAGCGGTGGTAGAGAAGTACCAACACCGCGGAGGCTTCAGCCATCTCAGGTTCTACAAATGCTGCTCTTCCATGAGAACGCGTGCAGTGGAATTGGAGCAGCTCGCAGTACTGATCCCAAAGTGCTGGAAGATAGGTGTGAGGAGACTCCCAACAGACTCGGTCTTCCTCGCGGTGCCCCTCGTGCTCTTACCTACTAAAGGCTTAGTCTTCAAGGAGACCAAGTGATGTGCAAAGACAGCGCCCATGTTGACCTTTGTCAGCTCAGGCCACTCATAGTCCTCGCCTAGAATGATGTCTCGGATAGCAAGAGCAAGTACTAGAAGCTCTTACACTCTCATCTTGTTCGGCTCCATCTTGCATAGAAAGGTGTTGCTCAGAATCCTGACCAAGCAACGCAGGACTGGGTGGCGCACATCCATATGAGTGGATGTCCTATAGTGATAAGCACCAGTCCCAAAGTGCGCCCAGGAGATCTGCACGTCAGGGTGTGAAACAGGAAGAGCGACTCTCCTAAAGGATCTCTGAAAGCCATAGAGGTCACAAAGGTCAGGGAGTGGCAACCGGTACCTCACTCCGCGAATCATGAAGGTCAAGGTACCCTCATGCGCGTCTCTGAGAACTTCGTCCTGGTAGTAGACGCGGACTGTCGCCATGAACTGACGAACCAAGTCAGGGAATAGGTCATACTACAGAGTGGCAATAGTGCCCAGACCAATCCTCCCAAGCAAATATTGGAGCTCACCGTCTAGGCCCAAACGACGCATAGTAACTCCATCAACGAATTGAGTGGGTTGCACATCAATGCCTAGCCACCTGTTGTAGTGCAACGTGTCATAATCATCACAGTCGTCAGAGATGGGCCTATAGAGGCAGTTTGTACTCTCAGCGATCTCCCTATCAGTTCCCTCCCAAACTCTGTTGCAAGGAATCCTGGCCTTCTCGTTCCTCTTAGGCCAAGGAGCTCGACAAGTGGCGGCAGGAGCCACAGGGTCAGCAGGAACAGCGGGTGGTGACGATGGTTATGCCACTGGTGGTGGTGGGATTTCGCGCAAGGAAGCATGCAGAACCTCAATGTTTTCCGATGCTCCATCGATCTGCACTATGTAGGTGTTGTGGCCTAGGAAACCGTTCACCACACCTCTCCGCCAATGTAAAACATCCCAGATCTTGGCATGTTGGCCCAAACGGAAATCCTTAGGTGGTGGGTTGGAGCTGGATGCCTCATCCGTTCGTGTTCTCTTTCGAGTAGACATCTACAATCAAAGACATAGAACACGGCAAACACAGAATAAGCACCAAAGCCAACAACACAACGAAAATCAGCAACAAAATCTCAAAGTGATGTCTCTGCACGCAGGGTATCGATCGACACCATCAGGGTATCAATCGACACCATCAGGGTATCGATCGATATCCTGGTGATTTTTTAACTAGAAACTCAAAACTCAACAAATCCGCAATTTCAAGCATACAAGCGTAAAGGTGGGTTCAAAATTCCTTTAGAACAACTTAGGTAAGGCATATCTATCCAGTAAATCAAGTTCTAAGAGGCAAAAATTCAAAAATCCCAAACCTTGTGTCCATGGAGTGAAAAAGAGAAATTTGAGTGTCATACCTTGCAGATCGAGAGAATAGATGATAGAAATGGGAAGAGCACGAAAATCCAACAAGGTTAGACCTTGAAATCACTCAAATCCATGAAGAAACGAAGATTTGGCGATTTTGGAGTAGGATTTTTGCTAAGTATCGGTCGATGGGAACTGTGGAGAAGAGAAGAAAAACTCGAGGGTTTTAAAAAGAAACTTACCTGCACATGGGGTATCGATCGATACCATGGTGATTTGGTCGATGTAAGGTCTTTTTCTCCTTGTGTAACCTGATTTACTAAAGATACAAGACACACAAATACGAAAAATAAAAAGAAAAGACTTATATACAGACTCACCAGTGGGTTGCCTCACATCAAGCGCTTGTTTTACGTCACGAGCTTGACTTTACGGACGATCATTCAGGATAAGAATGAGAACTTGCTCCAAAACAAGCTCCACAACTTGATATTTCCAGCTTCAGAGTTCTGCTCAACATGCTCTCCACAACTTGCTGTCCTTACTCTTTCACCTCCAGAGTAAGAATAACGCTAGCCTTAGAGAATGGTTTTGAAGTTTCTTTGCACTTCACCTTATATTCAATCGAATCTCCATCACACTTCTGAGGGATTAAGGTCACATGGGTAGCACTCTCGACTCTTTCGTTCTTCACCTTCTTCTCTGCCTTAGCCGTTTTGATGTCTTCCTTTGTGATGATAGAGGGACCATCTAAAAAATCTATGACAGTTGGCTCATCATAAGGCTCGTCCAAAAGATCAACTATCAACGTCTCTCCTGTGACAACAGTGATGCAAGAGATATGCTTGGGAGCTCTTCTAGAAGGAATGACCTTGTAGGAGACCTGTTAGTCAATGTATTAGAACGAGGTCCTCTTACTGGGCGTGTCTATAACTGCACCAACCGTAGCTATGAACGGTCTTCCAATAATCAAAGGCGTACTAGATCTTGCACTCATCTCCACAACCTGAAAATCAGCAGGAACCATACAATCTCCTACTTTAAGCAGCAAATCAGGAATTGTACCGTATGGAACTGAGGTGGAAGAGTTCGCGAATGCGAGAGTCATTTGAGTATATCTAATATCACCAATTTTCAAACTCTCTGCAAGTGCCTTTGATATGACGTTGACGCTCGACCCTGAATCAACGATACGGAACTGAAAATTTTCTTGGGTCTTCCCTTTTAGTTAACTGCTTCATCGGTGGTGGTGTGCTTCTTGCCTTGAGGAAAATTGCCTTGATCTCTTCCTCAGTTTCTCTGCAATCTCGGAAGTAACATTCCAAAGGGAGATTTTCAAAAGTTTCTTCAAAAGATATAGTATGGGGAATTCTCCTCACCATCTTCTCAAAAGCGAGCAATTTCTCTGCAGTGATGGGATTCATGAGATGTTTAGATGGTCTAGGATATGACACCTTAGCTTTGTAGACACGTTCCTCTGTTATCTCCAGTTTTTTCACAATTTCCGGCTTAGTCTGCAAGGGGTATCGATCGACACAAGTAGTGGTATCGACCTCAGAGCGAGTATCAATCGACACAGGAAGGGTATCGATCGATACTCGGGCGATTTCAGAATCCTCATCGTCATCTACTACAGGGTTTTCAAAATTTCCTGCACTTCTTAAGGTGATTGCATTGGCGTATTCATTACGTGAATGAACCATCTTTCCCTTGACAGCTGCTGCAGTTTGAGCTACCTGAGTTTCTAGCATCTTCTGATGAGTACTGAGAGCCTCGATCCTTCCACTCAGATCATTGTACAGGACATCAATCTTCCCATTGAAATCCACAGCGAGCTTCTGCTGTCCTTGAACAAGTTGTTCAAACATAGACTCAATCTTGCTATCTAGGATCTTAGCAGGTACAGGTTGATAAAATGAATTCCCATAGTTCCTGGTATACCCACTGTTCTGAGATGGTTTATGGACAAACTGATTCGACCCTCCTTGCTGAGAATTGTTGTTGAAGTTTCGGTTGTTGTTGTATTGATTCCTCTGACCTTGAAAACCATAACCACCAATATAGTTAACATCCTCTACTTCATCCTCATTGAACACCTCAACATCTTCAGCAAAGTGAACAGCCTTCGTTTTCTTGCCCATCAGAAGATTGTGCATAGAATCTAACTTGGCTTGAACCTCAGCAATCTGTGAACCCTTCATGCTACTAGCTTGCTTCTTACGCTCAAAGTCTGCATTCTTGGTACTATTTCTAGACGCCAAGTTTTCAATCAGCACATAAGCATCATCAGGATACCTGGTGTTGAAGTTTCCATTGCTCGAAGCATCCAAATCCATCTGATACCTCCAATCAATTCCTCTGAAGAATAAACCCATCAGCTGAACATCAGAGTACCCGTGATGTGGACAATCTCTCTGATATGATATGAATCTCGTCCAAGCAGCCTTGAACGCCTCAGTAGGGCCTTGAGAAAACTGGGAGATCTTGTTCCAAAGATCCTCGGATCGTGCATCATCATAGAAGTTATTCAGGAAAGCAGTCTTTGTCTCTTCCCAGGTAGTCAGTGATCCAGGAGGTAACTGCTTCAGCCAGTATGTCGCATCTCCACCTAAAGAATATGGGAAAAGCTTGCATAAGAGGTAATCGTAGGACACTCTATTGCTCTTGATGCTAGTGACCAAATCCTCGAACCTCTCAATATGATCCATGGGGTGTTCATTGGAAAGACCATGAAAAGAGTGTTGATCCACAAGAGTGTAGTTTGCAGGTTTCAGCTCAAAATCATTCCTCTGAAAAGCAGAAGGGCGAATCGTTGATCGATTGGTATAAATTTGATCAGGCCTGTTGTACTCACCAGTCGTTCTACCACGATTTGCCACAATATTCCCTGCATTCGCGTTCCCAGCGACATTCCCAGCGACAATCTCCTAGACAACAGGAGCAGGTGGGATGATGTCCCCCTCTCCATCTAATCGGTGCCCTCTCTCATTGCACAATTGACCATCTTGGTCTCTGTAAGCACCAGCTCCATCTTGAACCAAAACCATTGGATTGTTGTTCATCTCTGCTGGCTTCTTTGCTCTTTTGTTTGTGCGTTCCAAAAGTGCTAGTTGCTCGTTTGACAGATCAACTAGCTGAGTGCTCTTGTTCCTTCTGGTTTCGCGAATATGCATACACATGAAAACAAAACTCAAGAACGTAAGTAACACAGAAAGTTACGACAGGTATCGACCGATACTACTAGAGTATCGATCGATACTGGGGCGAACTTAGTCGAAATTCTCAAACTAAAATCTAATGGCGAATTGAGTCCCTGGCAACAGCGCCAAATTTGATAAGGTCAAATTAATTCTCTAAAAGTACTAAAGCTTTGTCGATTGTAATACTTAGGGATCGAATCCACAGAGACTCAAGGAAACGCACAATAGATTATATATATGAAAATCAAGCTAAGTGATCAATGGAATTGAAAGCAAATACGTAAATTAAACTGTTGTAAGTTCGATGGGAGAAAGATAGGTTCATGGTATTTCTCAGGAAATCAAGGAATCTAATTAAACTAACTAACCATGGTTCAGGTTACGCACGGTCTTGAACTTAAATCACTAAAGTATAATTTACCAACTCTCGTTGCGAGAATGATCTAAGTCTAAAACCTAGAATTCCAAATCTCTTTGTGAATCCTAAAGTCTAAACCAGCTTTTAATTCAAGTTTGATTTGTTCACAAAAAAAACTAAACAAAATCTCTTTGCGAATAGTTATTTTGCTCACTCTAAGTTCTATCAGGTTTCTCAATTTCACTTTCGTGCCTAATCAAACCTAAGATCTAAGTTCTATGTGATCAATCCATAATTAGCTTTGAAAATAACCTAAGGTGAAGAACTAATTCAGATTATGAACCCTAAACAACTAATCAACCTAGCATTCAAAGAAATCCCTTATGAGAACCCTAAATCTAACAAGAGATCTACTCAGACATGGAAATTGAAGCAATAAACATGACTGAATAAATACTTGAATAAATAATAAATAAGAGAGTAAAACAAAGGTTCGAAATCTTCTCTCAGATGAACAGAGTTTCAGACTTGTCTCCCTTCAAAAGCTCTCTCACAAAACCAAAGTAAAATAAATCATAGCCATCTAAGTGGCTGTAAATCCTAATAAATAACCTAAGTCACGTTTTGGCGCTTCTTGAAAATAATAAAGTCTTCTGGGGCAATTTGCAGTTCCTTGAATCTTCAAATAAGTCGCGATTCTTCTATTTCTTCGACGGGTATCGATCGATACCGTAAGTGTATCGATCGATACTCAGGCATCAAATCGGTGTCTTAGCTACAAGATCTCTGCTTGGCTCCAAAATGCTCCAGAATGCTTCAATATCTACAATAATGCTCCAAACGTACCTAAAACCTGAAAAGACTCTAAAAGACTACAGAATACTAGAAAGACTCTATAAAAAGGACTTATATCATGGCTTAAAACGGGTAAAAACCATGATATATCACTTAGAAACAGAATTGTGTGTAATGAGTTGTAGATATTCTTTTTCCTCTTATGTTGTGTTAGGATATTTCAGAGTAAAATCCCTCAGATCGATAAATAAATTATCGTAAAAGTAAAAAATCCCTCCCATCGTTCGTGCGTTGTTTCCTGCTCCACTTAGATTGAGGAAGAATAAAAAACTTGTTGCAGCTATAGAAGAAACAAAGAAACAAAATGATGAGGTAAATCATGATTGAAGCAGGTAAGAGTGAAAGGGGAATCACTTTAATGAGCTTGAAGGTCGGGTTTTTTTTTCTTCTTCCGTAAACTTACCTGTGATGATGTGGCATCCTCTCCTGGATTTTTAAAAGGTTGAGGTGGATAGCCTAAGGGGCCTCAAACAGATGCTTTCATATATATAATAGATTATAAGTTTAATTTAAAAATATGATGAATTTGTGACAATATTTCTATCATGGCAAAGTTGTGTTCGAACATATTTAAATACAAAATGATATTTGGTTTCCGTTCTTCATGTATTCTCTCTGGCCATGCATCGGGATGCCGACATATTTAGTTCTGACTGTAAGTTTAGATTCGTGCTAACTTTATATGTTTGAGCGATAAAAAACATAATAAGAAAGTAAATACAAGAAGTAAAATAAGTTTTTTTTTTCATGAGGATCGGTTCTCCCTACATCCCCATACCTAGTCAAGAAACAAATGCACTAAAACAAGAAAACAATTACAATTGCAAACGTTATCAAGTACAATTACTTTGATATACCACTCTTTTCTACATGGATAATAGAAACTGTATCAAGCACGCATTCTTGACTACCACTGGCAACACCACTTTACCGATGTCATCTTCGGCGACGGTTGCGGTTTCCATAGGACTACTAGATCTGTTGCTCCCAAATTTTAAATCTGTTGCAACAAATATTTAATATTTGTGCGAATTCATCCAGCTCAGCAAGCCATTTTCAATGTCAGCTTCTATGCCACGCCAAGTCCTTGCCTCATGTACATCCTTTTATGCATTAGGTCCTGACACGTTGTTTGATACATCCTCTGATGTATCAAACTGTAATCTTCAAAATTTGCATATTCTCAATCGCCACATCATACTTCTATTTTATATTGATACCCGTATCCGAACATGCGTCAAGTAATGTATTTGCATATATGTTCGTTCTATGTATGTGTCTTTCTGTTAAATGCGACAAATTATGTTGATTATGTCTCAACATATGTATCATGTGGTGTCATTGTCTCAAAGTCTATCAATTATGTCTATGTATATGTCATAGCATATGTATCACGTCATGTTCCAACAGTTATATCATGTTTTATTTTAACAGCTTCTCAAATCAGACAAAACAACATCAACAATCTCCTCTTATATGATTGAGTAGTAGAACTCAAACAAACATCCAATACTGCATATGATATATCACACAAGCTTCCATGAACAAGAACTATAACTCATAACTTCTATGATCTTAAAACTCCACATCAATCATATATAATTAAACTTGTGTACTTCTGAAACATACACTTCAAGTGTTCAGCTTAGCACCGCTTAGCCATGCCACGCCTTATGCTTCTTATCAAATCGTCTGATGTATCGTTCAATATATCAACACTTAGTTCATAATATCTAACATCTTTAATATCTCCCTTTTTAGATTAGTTTGATACTTAAGACCCCTATTTTGCAAAAAATTAAACTCACCCAAAAACTACATAACGTGCAACTATCTAGACATCTATTCTCGTCTCATAACTAAATTAAAACATACAATAAATGAGAACATCTTCGAGAATAACACCATCACTCAAGTTTCCTTATTGCAAACTTGGAATTTCACATCTTAATTTGTACATTCTCCTCTTGGTTGGATGCTAAACCTCTGTAAAAAATTATTGTACTTTTGTTTGAAGATCTGATTATGTGTCATATCGGACGCTAACCTTTGTTGCGGACTCTATTACATATGCTTCTTTCAGACTCAACTCCAATCAATTCTCTGGCCATGATTCAAGTATCCTCATTTTCTCATCAAAACTTAATTTCATATATCACTGCAAAGCATTAACATCTTAAGTTATACTTATTCTTTACCACATTTCTTATATGACAACTTCATTTCAGAATAATTTTTTTTTGTTTATCACCATCAAATAATAAAAAAAAGGCTTTTACAACATTTCCATTGTAACCTTGGTTGCAATTTAAATGTGTTTAAATATGTTGACATCCTTATTCAAGCAATCGTAAGATGTTTATTGGGTGAAAAAACTCAAAGGCATTTGTCCTAACATTAATAAAATATTGTTGTCGTCAATAGAAACATGAATTGGGCTACCGTACGCACAAGACAATATGTTTATGATGTTGTAGTACTTTTAGAAACAATAACAAAGACAGTTGAAGGGTTAATGAAGATTTCCAACTGCTTAAGACTAAAACACAGACTGCTTCAGAAATTTGCTGTCCTACAAAGACTATCTCTACTTTAACAAAACGCCCACATTTCCTCCAAAGACCGAATAAGCTTTCCTTTGGTTGGAACATAGCCTCATATGTCTAACATGCTCTTGTATGTCGACTTTACATGAAACTGACACTAACATCATTACCATCTTTGACATTAATCATACTTTTCATTAGCTTTGCATCTCCATGTTAACAATCTTTAATATATGTCAAGATCACATTCTCTTTACTCATCAGCAAACATTCTTCTACTACAGATGGAACCTTACTTGAATTTCTATGGTATCTCCTAGTAACTAACGCTTTAACCAGATAATACGACAAACAAAAGTAACCATATTTTAACTTCTAAGGCATCTTCTAGTAACTAGAATAAATGAGTTTCATTGCTGATTTTTCAACCAATCTTAAACACTAGTTGCACCAGATTTTTGACCAATTAAATATCAAACATGAATCTTAATTTGTAATCAAACATTGAATCATGGTTTTTCCTTTTTATGATCTGCACCGAGGGTAGGCCAAACGTCTCTAAGCTTTTAACTTTGGGAAGTAATGAGTCACTTTTAAACTCAGAACCTTCATTTAATACTAAAACACATGTTTTACCTCAAACCACATATAAACATATGGTTGTTGAGAGCTTCTCCTAACGTCAGCCTTATGAATGTTTATATAAGATTTACTCTTGAGACATCATCTTCTCAATAACTTATTATAACATATTTCCGACTTGAGCAAGTCATATTCATATTTTGTTAACACTTAGGTTTTACATAAATTCCAACAACTTTGCACCACCAAAAATACAGATTATGACCACATCATTTTCTCAAAAATCTAGCAAAAAAATACCAACACTCTTCGAATCAAAGCGAAAAACATCTAGAGAATAACATCACAGTTTGACCTTGTATTTGCAACGGAATCTCGTCACAGTAGAAAATCTAATGTTCCATTAGAGCTTTGATTTAAAAATTCATAGTATTTCATAACCATCTAGAGACAACAATATATATCAACACAAAATAATTGGTGATTGAAGGGGATGCAGACTTGTGTTTCACAAAGACTTGACTAATAAAAAAGTCTAATTTGATTCTGGTCACATGTCTCGAACTTCGGTAATTGAACTCATACTTTTATGAAATCAGAAGTGAGTCTCATTGATGGTGAAATCTTCTTCACTTATTCCGACTTTAAACCGACATCTTCTACTGTAGTGATCAAGTTAAAATAGTTTTTCATCCTAAAAACATTTTTACATCTACATATGTTTTGTATATCTTAATAAAAACATGATCATCAGAACACAATTCATATATTTCGCCTTCCTTTAAGTTCAAGCCATCACAAACACTATCAACTTTTCTTGCTTCAACTTCAAATTCATCAAATTCAAGAACAATCACAATCAGAGACACAGTCTTGAACTTTGGAGACCTTTTCAAATTTTCATTGTGTTCATGCTGATTCTAATTTCTAAACTTATCTTACTGTACTGACAAAAAAACATGACTTTAGCAACTTACTTCCTTGTTGCAATGAAAGAGAAGAGACTTTTCGATAGCATCAATCTTCGAATCAGAGATGATTGCGAATTGGAACAAGTTATGGTGACGTCCAAAATTACGAGATTGTGTCTGAATCTTAAGGGTGTAAACGACCAAGCATGAGAGAAATTTCAATGGATTTGGCGAGAATTTGTTCGTCACAATCAGAGGTCAACACCATATAAATTAATTATGATGAGAAATCAGCTACAGAAACTTACACAAGCAGAGAATTGTTGAACATTGATATCGCTTCAACTTCAACATCGCAAAATGGCTATGCTGCAGCTATGTGGATTGATGTTGAACTGTTGTTTTCTCATCAAATATGATGATCGCTCAATCCAACTATCCAATATTGACTTTGCGATTTAAATATATTTTTCTATATTGTTTAAATATTGTATTAAATTTATCTCATGATTTTCATATATTAGTTGAGGAAATTGTTTTTATTAGTATTCATATATATTTATTTTAAAAAATTGGAAAAAATGTTGTTTTTATTATTATTCAAAATCATATTTTTCTGTTTTTCTCAAGTTTCAAGCATCCCCTACAACTATCAACCATTTTTTGCTTCAACTTCAAATTCATCAGATGCAAGAACAATCACAATCAAATACATGGTTTTGAACTTTAGAGACCTTTATCAAATCTCCATCTTGTTCATGTTGATTCTGATTTCTAAACTCATCTTACCGTAGCGATAAAGAAAACATGACTTTAATAACTCACTTTCTTGTTGCAATGAAAGATATTAGATTTTTTGACATCATCGATCCTCGAATTAGAGATGATTGCGAGTTAGAACAAGTCACATTGATGGCCAAAAGTGTGAGGTTGTGTTTGATTCTTAAGGAGGATAAACGAACAAACATGAAAAACAAAATGGAGTTAAAGATGATTTGTTCGTCACAACCAAAAGTCCATACCATGAGAATTAATTATGATGAGAAAGAAACTGCACAAGTTTACACATGCAGAGAATCGTTGAACATTGATGTCGCTTCACTTCAACATCACAATATGACTTTGGTGGAGCTATGTGGACTGATTCTGAATATTTGTTTCCTCATCAAACATAGTGATTGCTCGACCCAACTATCCAATATTAATTTTGGGATTTATATATGTTTTTCTACATTATTTGAATATTATATTAAATTTTTCTCATGATTTTTAGACGGTCTTGAAATGCTGCAAAACTTTATAGATTTTTCTCAAATCTCCATCTTGTTCATGTTGATTATGATTTGTAAACATGTTATGTTTCTTCACATGGTGTTTTATGGATCATTTTATTCTTTTTCAGGTGTTTTAACTACGTTTTCAATTATTTTTAAGTGATTTCTATGTTTTAGAGTTTTAAAAAATATTTCAGGTAACTTGGGATAAATAAGTGTATTTTGGAGCCAAAGTCCGTTTTTAGATAAATTTAGACCGTCAGAAGTCTTGCAATCAGAGAAGATCTTCTCACCGTCTGATCATCACCAAACTTAGATACAACAGAGAGGTGACAACCATCTTTCAAATGCAATTGGTTTGGAGACAGTTTAACAGTTAGATCTCCAATTATTCCCGATGCACTGAAGACAGATGATGCTGCCTTAAAGCAGAGACGAGCTAGACAAAAACAACCCCTGGTCGCGGCTCGGAGTCACGTGGCCGCCGCCAAAGGAGTTGCACCCACAGCCAACCTTATTTTGGCCCAACTCAGCCCATTTCAATCTCGAGCCTTAGACGTCCCCAAAGAAGTGAAGACTATAAATACATGTTTTTAGGTATTTTATATGTATCTCTTTCGTGCTTTTACAGAGAGAAAAACTCTAGCCGATTTTATTATTTCATCGATTTGTAGAGAATATTTTTCGACTTGTCTTCTTCAATAGAGAAGTTTTTCTCTATCTCTTTATCTTTATTGTTTTCATTTATTTATCATGATGTTTAGCTCAGCTATGTCTGAGTAGTTTCTTTTTGGGTTTATGGATCTCAAGGGGCTCTCATGGATCGATTGTCATTAGGGTGTTAGATTAGGATATCGAATTAGGGTTTTCCTTCTATTCTTATTGTTAATGCATGTTTGCTTGATTGATCACCTTGCAACTGAACCTAGGTAAATTAGAACCATGAAAGTGTTGAATATAAGTGCTTGAACTAGGATAGGCAAGCAATTTTGCTACAAGATACGAAAGCATACTTGTAGAGTATTGTGAACGTTAATGGACTTGCATTTATCGCGTTATCTTCTGCGTGGCTACCAACAAAAGTTGAGTAATCTAGAGAATAGGTAATTTGCTCTACGACAGTAGGTTAATTATGATTTCGTGTTCGAGTTTTAGCTGGCTTGCTTACTTTTCTCATTCGTTTACTTGCTTTCCTCATTCGTTTACTTGCTTTCTTGCTTACTTTTCTCGCTTAGTTTATTTTAATTCATAACTACAAAAATCGTGACAACAAAACCCCCTAAAACCGATTAGGTCTAGACACAACTTAGAAATTGATAGAAATCGAAGGCACTCAAATCTCTGTGGATTTGATCCCTTAAATACTACTGCGTTTGATGTGCACTTGCAGCTTTGCTTAAGGGTAAACATTGTTAAGTCAATTCTCGCACGATCAGTTAGGTTTTAACCCTAGTGAATAGTTGCAAGTTTGCAACAATCATGGCAGTATTTAGATCACGCTAGAACAAAACACTATCAGTAGTAGTATCAAGAAAATCGAAATAACTAAACAAGTAAATAAACGGTGTAAACGATGATATATATATATATATAAAGCATTAGGTCTCATGTTTATTCGCAGAGAATCAATTAATGACACGATAGATGATATGCATGGATTATATGTACCGTCTTGAGGCTCCATTCTTGTGGCTCCAAACTCTATGCCTAATCAATCTAATATGACAACTTTTGGAACTAATAGTATCGTCAAACACGCATAAAATTTGTTCAAGTTCCAATTGTTCACTATACTCCATATGTCATCTTTTGGAAGCTTATGACGCTTAGCTCATCAAATACTAGTTCCGGTAAAAGATTCATTAGTTTGTGGCTTTAAATACCTATGATCATACACTACAAGAAAACACGTCTATTACAACGGACAGAATCGATGTAAAATCAATGTAAAACAAGCTTTGAGACGGATTAGCGACGATTGCCAAATCGTCGTAAACTGATCGTCGTAACTCGAGAATCGTCGTAAATTCGTCGTAAAAACTGGGACAAATACGAATCGTCGTAAAATTGTCGTAAATTATTCGATGTAAAATTGATGTAATTTTACATCGATTTTACATCGAATAATATAATTTTTGTATTGTGAAATGAATTCGATGTACATTCGATGTAAAATGAATTCGATGTAAATTGAATTCGATGTAAATTCGATGTAAAATCGATGTAAATCCTAGATCGATGTAATTTTGATGTTATTTATAAATTATATAATTAATAAAATTATAATTATCAACTAATAATTAATAAAATTATATAATTAATAAAATTATATAGTTAATAAAATTATATAGTTAATAAAATTATAATTATAAATAATAATTAATAAAATTATAAATGATAAGTTATATAATTAATAAAATTATAAGTATAAGATTTATAAATAAATTCAAAATATAAAATAAAATTCGAAATAAAAATAATAAAAATACAATTCGAAATACTAATTATCTAGGTTGATATCGAAGTTCCTTAAAAGATAATTTCCAATCCTAATTTCTAATCCTATCTAATTTAATTGACAAAAAAAAAATTTAGAGAGATGTTGGAGCTTTGAGAGAGAGAGAGAGATTGTGAGAGAATGAGGTTGAAGGAAGAAATCTGGGCTCGTATATATATAGTGGTGGTCGTCGTAATTTCGATGGTAAATTACATCAGAATTACGACGGATTCGATGTAAATCCGTCGTAAAATTTAAACCGAAAATTCAAACAATATGAATTTTCCTTCACGCGGCAAATTTAATTTTTTGATTACGACAATTTTACGACGGATTCGATGTAAATTCGATGTAAAATTACATCGGAATTACATCAAAAATTATTTTTTAGTATTTCGATGTAAATTCGATGTAAATTTTACATCGAATACGTAATCCATACTAATTTAGGGTATAAGGTTTAGGGCCTACGATGATTATAGGGTTAATTATAAGTTCTACATAATTGGTTTTTCATCGTTTATATTGTTTTAACTAAGTTCTACTCATTGTATACAAAAATTTGAGTTTTCACAAAAATCAATAACATTATATACTTCATGACTGTTATGGATATACTTATAAGAACAAAACTTATACATTATTATGCAAGGTAAAGAAGTTTTCCAGAAATTAGATTCAATCATCGTTATTGAATTTGTTGTTTACTAAGAGAAGTCTTGGATGCAGAAATATACTTCGTTGATACATTTAAATATTGTGTATTGTAATTTAGGGTATAGGGTATAGAATTATTTACATCGAATTTACATCGAAATACTAAAAAATGATATTCGATGTAATTCCGATGTAATTTTACATTGAATCCGTCGTAAAATCGTCGTAATCAAAAATTAAATTTGCCGTGTGTGAGAAATTTCATATTATTTAGTATTTCGTTGTAAATTCGATGTAATTTTTATATCGAATTTACAACGAATCCGTCGTAATATCGTCGTAATCAAATAATTTTATACCTTATACCCTAAATTACAATACACAATATTTAAATGTATCAACGAAGTATATTTGTGCTTCCAAGACTTCTCTTAGTAAACAACAAATTCAATAACAACGATTGAATCTAATTTCTGGGAAACTTACTTATCTTGCATATAATAATGTATAAGCTTTGTTCTTATAAGTATATCCATAACATGCATGAAGTATATAATGTTATTGATTTTTGTGAAAACTCAATTTTTTGTATACAATGAGTAGAACTTAGTTAAAACAATATAAACGATGAAAAATTAATCCTATAGAACTTATAATCAACCCTATAATCATCGTAAATCCTAAACCCTATACCCTAAATTAGTATGGATTATGGATTCGATGTAAAATTTACATCGAATTTACAACGAACTACACAAAAATGATATTCGATGTAATTATGTAATTGTACATCGAATTTACATCGAATTTTGGCATCGTCATAATGTCGTCGTAAAAGCGTCCTTATATTACGACGATTTTACGACGACAAATATTTACGACGACTTTACATCGAAAATATATTTCGTTGTAAAATCGATGCAAATTTGTTGATACTTTACATCGAATTATTTCCGTCGTAAAATTTCGTTGGAATAAGGCTGTTTTCTTGTAGTGATATCACTAGATGCACGGTGAAGCAATTATGCATTAATGAACAAGCAGAGATGAAGAACCATAAAAATATATGTATAATATCATTAAAAATCGAAATCAAATCATGAAACTCTTTGAATCCCTTAAACCTAACTAAAAAATCTACTCATAACTCATGCAAGAAATTGACAAATAAGAGATCAGAGAAGACATCTTTATTGAAACTAAACATAAAATATAGGAGTTCGGAAAAACTTTTCTATGAAAATAAAATACACGAGTTCAGAAACACTTCTCTAGATCGAAGATTAACAGAGAATAGATCATCTCTCCCATAAGTTCTCTCTCGAAAATACAATGTATTTAATCGATATCTAGAATGGCTCTCTGTCTAAGAGGTTAAAAACATGTATTTATATAGCTAAGACTAAACACTAATTCCAAATATTAAAGCCCAAAACGAGAAAAGGAAAAAGCCCGACAAAACATGAAAATTGCCAAAACAAAGTCTCTGAAGAATTTTTTTTCCTGCTCACTTTCAAGTTAAGGAAATAAGCACGGTAAGAACACTACTCCAAGGCAGAACCAAAAATGAGCTATACGAGTGAGAGTGACCTAGTCATTCATTTCTCTGTTATTTCCCTATTTACCTCACCAAGCCCAAAAACAAACCTCACTTCATGCCATTTAAGATTGGCCACCCATCTCTACCTATTCTACAAAATATTGTCTCCCACTTCTTTCTACTAGTTTCTAAATCCACCCAAAACATTACATCAAATGTACTATCACCAAAAACCACAAGTTTCTTTTCCATGAAATCCCCTTTGTCTCAAAAAGACCTCTATACTTATTTATCGATGTGTGGACGTTACCATTGCTATATTTTTATAACTTTAAATATTATCTCATTTTGGTAGTAAATACGTCAATTTTTAATTTGTAATGAGAAAACTTTTCTCAATTCCACCTCAAATTCTATTGGAGTATCAGGGGTTAATAGTTCGTCTTAGTGATTAATCGTCTGATGAATTGTGATGACCGATAATCCGATTTCTCACCCTTTTTTATTGGTTTGCGCGTGAAGAATTTTGAATTGTTATCACCCTCTTTCAACCACCTGTTTCGACTTTTTTGTTTTCAAAAAAGCTCATCATGCTGATTTGCTTATTTTAGTTTCTGTGTAATGTCAGTCAATTCCTATTGAGTCGTGTTATCATCATTTTGAATTTCTTCTAATGCTCGTTGTAGTTCATTGATTTTTTTTTGTCGTTCGGTAAATGTTTTTCTCCATTTAGATATTTTTCTTCGACAATTTCTAATTTTATCCATAAGAGTTGAACCACTTCCACATGGGTTGTCCTCACAACCCTTGGATATTAAATTCATTAAACCGTCTTTACCAATCCATCATTTATCAAAAAGAAATTAAATTCGTCATAATTTTATTGTTAATTGTAGCTACTGGTCTGTGATCCGACCTCACTATAGCCAAATATTCACGATATGAATATGGAAAGATTTCATGTCAATCTTCATTAGCTATATCCATGTCCAAACGACACCAAACCGTTTGTGAATTCATTCTTCCCCGCCAAAACATAGTATTTCCGAAATTGTGAAAATCAAACAATTAATTCACAATTATGTAACATAAGATTAAACGCCATCAAAGTTGACACATGTCGTAAAAAAATATCTTGTTTTTCATAACTACCGGTCATTTCATTAAGATCACCAATTATAAACCAAAGATCAAACCGAGATATGCATGTCTAAATTAATCGTTCCCAAACTCGATCTCGTAATTTTGGTACCGGATAGTTGGATATCCATACACAAAGCCAAAAAAAAACTTTTTTCCTTGAATAATAAAATATTAATTATTCTATTATTTGAAAACAGTACATTAACATTAATAGTATTATCATAAACTTTTTTTGTTGGCTTTCTATATTTTATGTCTTCTTTTCTAAATTGTTGTTATTTTGAGTCCATCCCCAAGTAAATGAAGAAAACACGAGCAACACAAAATATTCACCTAGTTTTTATAAAGTTATAAATTTGATAGTAGTGTTGAAAAATAAAAAGTAGAAAAAAGAAAAAAAAATATTACTATATTAAGTATATTTACAATTGTAACATATAATATAAAATCTATATTTGATGGAAATGTACAACTACTTATGCACAAAAACAGTATTTTATATATAATATACATTGTATTTCAAATTCTCTTGTAACCAGATATATCATATCAACTAGAGCAACAACGTGAAATTATCCCAACCATCACACTCGTCATAATAATCATCTTATCTATAACTCAGAGTATTCACTACTCACCTTCCCTTAGTTGTGGTTGAAATGAAACGTGCCTCTCTCTCCCAAGTACGTTGCTCTCACATGTAAATTGCCTTCTTCTCATTTACTCTTTTTTATTTATTCTTCTTTTTTTTTTATTGTGTACTAGGATTGATGTTGGAAGGAATCTTTCATTAATGAGAATGATGTAACCTCGAATGGTTCACAAAAGTTTTGTCTCCTAAGTATCTTCTCAATTTCTCTAATAACGCGCGTCTCCTTAAAACCCGATGCTACCTCTAAGCCAACTCATCATCACTACACTGAGAAAGCTAAAACAAAAGTAGAGATTCACAAGAGTGAGAGTAGTAACAATGGATGAACATGAAACCCCTCTTTTGTCGAAGCCATCATCATCGTCAATGGTGGCTTCGTCTTTGAAATGGATTTTGAAAGTTGTAATGTCTGTGATTTTCGTTGCATGGCTTGTTTTCCTTTTGATGTACCCTGGAAAACTCGGCGATGAAGTTCTAACAAAATGGAGAGAAGTCTCCTCCAACACTCTCTTCCGCACCATAGGTTTTTTTTACTAACATTTCATCGTTTTGTCCGAAGAAAAAAGTCCAAAATTGTAATTAATTTTCGATCTTGCGAATTTCAGAAAGCATGTTCTTGATTTTCAGTGGTCCGATTCTTGTAATCTCCGTCTTAGCTTCTCTCTATCTTATCATCTCTGGGGAAGAGAAAGTGTTCACTAAGTACGTGTGGTCCATAATCATTAATTTAAGAATCATTAACCAAGGATATTTGTATATTAATTATACTATAAACCCTAATAAATTAATATAATCTGTAAGTACTAGACAATACTAATTTCGACGAACAGAACGATTTCTAGGAAGAATTCTGAAGAAATCAAAGCAAAATGTGTTCAGAATGCACAAACAATTCAGAGAGAAAAGCTGATCGTTAATTGCTTTGAAACCATATTAGAGTTTGTTCATATAAACTCTTTCTCATTGGTTGTAGGAACAAAAGAAGTGTTTATATAATTATATCCAACTAAGACTTAACCCGCGCTAATTATAGCTCCGAGTTTTTTTGTAAGAAAATTATTTTGAAATTTTTTAAAAATTGCTTATTTGAATTTTATAATATGTCTAACTCATGATTATAGATAGAGTTGTCAAACGAAATAATTTTTTTATTTAACCCCTTTTGTAGTGGACTAAAATATTATTCGGGCTTGCCCGCAAAACCTATAATCTTGAAAACATAACTCTAATATGCATCGTTTAATGACTCTACTTTTGTGGTTAGCTCACAAACTCTTAAAAAATCAATTTTCTTGTGTGTAACCTTTTATAAAATTAGTAAAATATTTTTCAAATTTTATTTTGATATATATTCAAATAAAATTTAATAAATTATAATGAAAAATATGACAAAATTTTGAATATATTTTGTTTTTTGAATATATATATAGATTGATTATTATTTAAATATATATATTATTAAAATAATTAAGAAAAAAAATGGTAAATAACCTCTTTAATTATAAATAAATATTTTTCATATTCCCATCAACAATTATAAAAACAATTATATCATTTCCTATTTCAATTATCTTTTTTATTTGTAATGGTATAATATGTAATAACTTACAAAACAAAGTTTATTTTCAAAGATGTCTTCTTAAATAATATTATAGTGATGGCAAAACAATATACATATATGATCATATAAACCCTGATAAATTAATATACAGTAATCTCTTATTTTATTAAGTTTTTTTTTGTTTCTATCAAAAATTTTATTCCATAAAAATGCCTGTCTGTTTTGGTGATTTTTGAAGGAATAAGATATCGAAACTTCCAAGGTTTAGGCTATGGACATTTCCTATTCTTGTGGATGGACCATTTGGAGTTGTTTCTGCAGCTGAGTTTCTTGGAATTTTGATCTTCTCTGTCTTCTTCCTATGGGCTATCTATGCGTATACTTTGAGGAATCTTAACCTTCTTGAACTCTTCCATGTGCTTCACAAGGACAGAAGGTTCTTAAACTCATTTCTTCTTTCTTTGTTTATATTTATTTTTTTCTCTCATTCCAATCATTGTGTGTTCAGTATTCTTCTGTTGGAGATAACGGGTCTGCGTTTCGGGATGATTGGATTATTGTGTATGGTATTTTTGTTTCTTCCGATCTCGCGAGGCTCCATTCTCCTCCGTCTTATAGATATCCCTTTCGAACATGCTACAAAATATCATGTTTGGCTTGGTCATATAACCATGGCTTTCTTCTCCTTACATGGCCTATTGTATGTTATTGGATGGACGATGCGAGGTCAACTTCTAGAGCTTGTAAGATTCTTGCAACATAATTGTTTCTTCTTCCTTTTTTTGTTAGGAATCACACGTACAATGATTATAGACCGATTTATTTAGAGCATCCACATTGGTGGTGTTTAAAAGGGTGTCTCAATATAAAAATAATGAAAAAAGTAGAAAAATAGGAGAGATAAAAAAGAGAGGTTCTCATATGAGATATCATAGTGTCTCCATTAGACACTCATATAACATTTGTCATTTTGTGATTGATAACTTTAAAAAAAAAATTAATTTTAAATTTCACAACTAAAATAATATTAGAAATATTAATATTAAATTGGATGAGACACCCTTGTAAGCTTTTTACCAGATGCTCTTATTGTCAATTAGTTTTAAAATAGAAGCTATAAACCTCTTATGAGTATATTACTGATGTAATAGTGGGATTCGGTTTAAGATGGAGGGACATATAAGAGGAATAATCCCACATCGATAAGTATAAGAGGAATAAACATGGAACAATATTCCTCAACTTGAAAATTTCCTCCTATTTCCCTTTTTTATCTGTGTTTCTGTTTCAAAGTTTCATCATCTTCAACTACTTACTCTCTCGGTCTCTCAGATATTTGAGTGGAAAGCTATTGGAATCGCTGTGTTGCCTGGAGTCATTAGTCTTGTGGCTGGTTTACTTATGTGGGTCACGTCGTTTCATTACGTGAGAAAGCATTACTTTGAGCTCTTCTTCTACACCCATCAACTATACATTGTCTTTGTTGTCTTCTTGGCACTTCACGTTGGTGATTTCATATTCAGCATAGTTGCTGGAGGAATATTCCTTTTCATTCTTGACCGTTTCTTGAGGTTCTGCCAATCCAGAAGGACCGTAGATGTTATCTCTGCAAAGAGTTTACCTTGTGGAACTCTCGAACTCGTCCTTTCGAAACCACCGAGTAATAATTCTGTTTAATCTCTATATCTAGAGAGTCCTCAACCTCTAATCGAAAGCATTTATTGACTGTTTCCTCTCCCTAATTCCGTTACATCCAGATATGCGATACAATGCACTCAGTTTTGTCTTTCTCCAAGTGAGGGAACTATCATGGCTACAATGGCATCCTTTCAGTGTTTCATCAAGTCCTCTAGATGGGAACCATCATGTTGCGGTTCTCATAAAGGTTCTTGGTGGATGGACTGCAAAGCTTAGGGACCAGTTATCAAAGCTATATGAGGCAGAGAACCAAGATCAGCTCCTTTCTCCTCAGTCATATCCCAAAATCACAACTTGTGTGGAAGGTCCTTATGGCCATGAATGTCCATACCACTTGACGTAATGCGTTTAAATAGATCAACCATTTTGATTTTTTTTCCATACAGTAAACTTTCAGCTTGACTCAGCAAAGGTTTGTTTTGGATTTTGCAGATACGAGAACCTGGTGTTAGTAGCAGGAGGAATCGGAATTTCGCCTTTTTTCGCCATCTTAAGTGATATCTTACACCGTAAAAGAGATGGGAAAGCTTGTTTACCGAAGAAGGTTTTAGTTATCTGGGCAATTAAAAACTCAGACGAGCTCTCTCTGCTCTCAGCGATCGACATACCTTCCATTTGTCCTTCTTTCTCTCACAAACTAAACCTTGAGATTAGCATCTATGTCACACGACAATCCGAGCCTCTCTTGGTAAGTCTTACATAAGACGTTTGGCTCTGCAAAAAGGCAGCCTTAGTTTATTGAATTCTGTTTTGTTTCATTGTCAAACAGGAAGATGGGATTGTTCACAAGATGGTGATGTTGGGAATGTCCTGAAATCATCCGTACTTCTCTAGTTGAAGTTGAAATGTCAAGGTCTGACAATCGTATAATATTAGGTGGTTATAATGTTTTGCTAGAAGCCGCTTATAATCTACGGATTATGAATCTGTTACTAATATTATACGATCATACAGGGTCACACACCTAAGCAAATTGGATCATAGATATTTTGGGTTTAAAGAATAATATGTTATATGAGATATAACATATAGTCCATATACATGAGAAATAAAAGAATAATAGTTGTATGCTATATAAGATGACATACACGTGATGGGCAAGAAACGTAAGTTACGTTGCCGACTTTTATTAGAAGAGATTCGGCCTTGGCCCATTAAGAGTTAGCGTACTAGGTTACGTAAGTTTCATTATATAAGGGAAATAATGAGGTGCTTAATTACTCAGCCTCTTACGCCGAACCCTAAAACCCAGAAGAGGCAAATTGTTTGTCACGTTTTGAGATCAGATCTCTACGGCACTAGCATCCCGTACTGATCCAATTTGTGTGCGTGTGGATACCAGTAGAGGCACGACGTTTGGAGTGCTATACGACCTTGATTCTTACTGTTCACCCTTTCCGCTGCAGGTATATTCAAAGTCCTATGATCTAGATTCAATTCTGTATTTGCATGAGATCTTGGAAGTGAATTCATAATTAGTTTTTATAAAACGTTTTAAACCGGTATGAATTCCAACAGTGGTATCAGAGAGAACTTGCATAATACTGATTTTGAATATAGTTTGATGTATATATGTGATATACATACTAATTTTGATCGGCTCAAACACGTTTGAATTTATACAATTTTATGGATCGTGTTTGTGCATATATTAGATTTGATTAACCTATGAGATTTATGGTCTCAATTGAATCAATGCGTTTGTCGAATTCTGACATACAATGATTTTGAGATTTGTAATTTGATTAGTAAATACCCAGAATCTATGTGTACGTGTGATAGACATGACTACATAGTTATTAAATAAATAATAATATATGCATCTTGTAACTCTATGGGTTCTGTTCCTCGTGTGTTCGGCCCAGTGAAAACTTTCACTTTGATACGAATTACTTTTAAATCTTTTAATTCCAGTTCTAATACGATTAGAATTTTAGAATTTATTAAGATTATTAATATAAATAATTTATGATTTTAATTAGATTAAAATTAATTTAATTATTTAGAATCCAACTAAACTACATATTCGATATGTATAGTTATATTTAATTATTTATATTAGATATAAATTTTAATATAAAATAAAATTGGATTAAAATTAATTCCTCAATTAATATCAAGTATTTTTGATGCCTATCCAATCTTATCAACTATCAACGCTTGTTTCGTTGTTTAATGGGCTTGCCAAGCATGACATCTACAACTACATAAGTGAGATAGATGGTAATGGTTACCATAAGAAATAAAGATTGGTTTACTTGACTGAGCTATCAAAACGGTTTTGGGCTTTGAGGCATAGGTTGGATAAAACATAAGATGTCATCCAACAACCAAGAGTTATATATGATATAATTAGCTAAGGTGTTGCTTACCTAAATAGCTAGACATTCGGGCGATGAGCCAAAGCTCACTTGAATTCTAGTAAAATATGGATCTTGGATCATTATATTCATTTTGAGGATAATTTTATTTTGAATATAATGTGAGTCTTCTTAATTGTTGAGATTTCTCAAATACATGAACATCATATTAACATTACATTCCCTATTCTTTGATCCAGCTATGTCAAACCCTCACAGCTCATTTTCGTTGCGATCTGTCCTTGAGAAGGACAAGCTGAATGGATCGAACTTCCTCGAATGGTATCGAAACCTGAGAATTGTTCTCAAACAGGAGAAAAAGGAATATGTCCTGGAGAAGAGTCTCCCTCTTGAAAAACCTAAGTCCAATGCTCCACATGCAGAGAGGAATGCTTATGAGAAGCATGCCAGTGATATGGTCGATGTGTGTTGTCTCATGCTGGCCACCATGAACTCAGACTTGCAGAAGCAGTATGAGAATGTGGATTCGCCAATTGACATGATCACTAGCCTGAAAGGAATGTTTCAGGAGCAAGCACGAACTGAGAGATACCAGACCGTTAAGGCTCTCATTGAATGCAAGCTGCCAAAAGACAGTCCAGTTAGCCCACATGTCATAAAGATGATGGGTTATATTGATAACCTGGCAAAATTGGATTGTGCTATCAGCCAAGAGTTGGCCACTGACCTCATCCTGCAGTCATTGCCGCCAAGTTATGATCAGTTTGTTATGAACTACAACATGCACAACTTGAAAAAGACTTTGACTGAGCTGCATGGTATGCTCAAATCTGCTGAACCAAACATCAAGAAGGGCACCCCTCGTGTACTTATGGTACAAGGGGGTAAAAAGTTTAAGAAACTTGGTAAGAACAAAGGAAACGGTAAGACAAGCCGGATTGAGAATCCAAGCAAGTCTGAACCTACTCCTAAGTCCAAACCTGGTCCTTCTGGTGTTGACAAGTGCCATTATTGTAATGGCTCTGGGCATTGGAAGAGAAACTGCAAAAAATACTTGGAAGATCTGAAAAAGAAGAAGAAGACTTTTGAGACTTCTTCTCCAGGTATATATGTTATAGAAGTAAATGTTGCTACTTCTAGTTCTACCTCTTGGGTATTGGATACCGGTTGCGGTGCTCATATTTGTGTTAATATGCAGGGCCTAAGCAACAGTAGAAATTTGGAGAAAGGACAAGTGGACCTGCGCGTGGGAAATGGAGCAAGAGTTGATGCATTAGCTGTAGGAACATTTCATTTGTCTTTGCCTTCAGGCATGGTTTTAGAACTTAAAAATTGCTACTATGTACCTGCTATAAGTAGGAATATTATTTCTATTTCTTGTTTGGATTTGGAAGGATTTCATTTTTTGATTAAAGACAAGTGTTGTTCGTTTGATCGTGGTGATATTTTTTATGGTAGCAGTCCATTAGAGAATGGGCTTTACGTTTTGAACCAAAGTATGCCTGTCTATAACATTAGTACCAAAAGATTTAAGTCAAACGACTCAAATCCAACATTTCTTTGGCATTGTCGTTTAGGCCACATAAATGAGAAACGCATTCAAAAGCTTCATAATGATGGACTTTTAAGCTCATTTGATTATGAATCCTATGAAAAATGTGAATCTTGTTTGTTGGGAAAAATGACGAAAGCTCCTTTTACTGGACACAGTGAAAGGGCTAACGATTTGTTGGGCCTTATACATACCGATGTATGTGGACCAATGAGTATAAATGCCAGAGGAAACTATCAGTACTTCATTACATTTACTGACGATTTCAGTAGATATGGTTATGTTTATCTAATGAAGCATAAGTCTGAATCTTTTGAAAAGTTCAAAGAATTTCAGAATGAAGTACAAAACCAGCTTGGCAAAAGAATCAAAGCTCTTCGATCAGATCGAGGAGGAGAATACTTAAGCCAAATTTTCATTGATCATCTAAGAGAATGTGGAATTGTTTCACAACTCACTCCTCCAGGAACACCACAATGGAATGGTGTGTCTGAGAGAAGAAATCGAACTTTATTAGATATGGTTCGATCAATGATGAGTCATACAGATCTTCCGTTATCCTTTTGGGGATATGCTTTAGAAACTTCTGCGTTTACGCTAAACAGATGTCCATCAAAATCAGTTGAAAAGACACCATATGAGATATGGACTGGAAAAGTTCCTAATCTATCTTTTCTGAAAATTTGGGGTTGTGAAGCTTATGTCAAACGTTTAATTACAGATAAGCTTGGACCTAAATCTGATAAATGCTACTTCATTGGTTACCCCAAAGAAACCAAAGGTTATTACTTTTACAACCCTACTGAGAACAAAGTGTTTGTTGCTCGAAACTGTGTTTTTCTAGAGAGAGGATTTCTTTCTAAGAGAAATCGTGGGAGTAAAGTACAGCTCGAAGAAGTTCGAGAAACACAGGAGATTGTTGCAACTTCTGAGGAAGAGCATCAATTAGATTTACGAAGAGTCGTAGAGTCTACACCTGTGGAACCTGAGGTGCGTAGGTCCGAGAGGACTCGTCACGAACCTAATAGATATGGGGTTTGGGTGACTGATGATCATGATCTATTGATTATAGAGAGTGATGAACCTACGTCTCACGAAGAAGCAATGATGGGCCTTGACTCTGATAAATGGCTAGAAGCCGAAAAATCCGAAATGAGATCCATGTCAGAAAACAAAGTATGGACTTTGGTGGATTTACCTGATGGTGTTAAAGCTATCGAGTGTAAATGGGTTTTCAAGAAGAAAACAGACATGGATGGTAATATAATGATATACAAAGCTAGGTTGGTGGCTAAAGGTTACAAGCAAATTCATGGTATTGACTATGATGAAACCTATTCTCCAGTCGCAATGCTTAAGTCTATTCGGATCCTCCTAGCAACTGCCGCTTATTATGATTATGAGATTTGGCAAATGGATGTGAAAACAGCTTTCCTTAATGGAAATCTCGAAGAGGATGTGTACATGACACAACCTGAAGGTTTCACAGTTCCTGAAACTGCTAGGAAGGTATGCAAACTTCATCGTTCCATTTATGGACTGAAGCAAGCATCTCGGAGTTGGAATCTTCGTTTTGATGAGGCAATCAAAGAGTTTGATTTCATTAGAAACGAGGAAGAACCATGCGTTTACAAGAAGACTAGTGGGAGCACAGTTGCATTTCTAGTATTGTATGTAGATGACATACTTCTCATTGGAAACGACATTCATTTGCTTCAGTCTGTCAAAACTTGGCTAAGTAGTTGTTTTTCAATGAAAGACATGGGAGAAGCCGCCTATATTCTTGGAATACGAATCTATAGAGATAGATTAAACAAGCTTATTGGACTATGTCAAGATACTTATATAGATAAGATTTTGCATAGGTTTAGTATGCATGATTCCAAGAAAGGTTTTATACCAATGTCTCATGGAATTACTCTCAGCAAGACGCAGTGTCCTTCGACACATGATGAGCGAGAGCGCATGAGTAGAATCCCATATGCTTCTGCTATAGGATCTATCATGTATGCCATGCTCTGTACTCGTCCAGATGTTGCTTGTGCTTTAAGCATGACGAGTAGATACCAATCAGATCTGGGTGAGAGTCACTGGACAGCAGTCAAGAACATCCTCAAGTATTTGAGAAATACTAAGGACAAATTCTTGATTTATGGAGGAAGTGATGAGCTTGTTGTGAGTGGTTACACTGATGCTAGCTTCCAGACAGACAAAGATGATTTCCGATCACAATCTGGATTTATCTTTTGTCTAAATGGAGGAGCGGTGAGTTGGAAAAGCTCCAAGCAAAGCACTGTGGCAGACTCTACGACTGAAGCTGAATACATCGCTGCTTCTGAAGCAGCAAAAGAGGCTGTTTGGATTAGAAAGTTCATTACTGAACTAGGTGTGGTTCCTAGCATTTCTGGTCCGGTGGATCTCTATTGTGACAATAATGGAGCCATCGCTCATGCGAAAGAACCCAGATCACACCAGAAATCCAAACACATAGAAAGGCGATATCATCTCATTCGTGATATTGTTGATAGAGGAGATGTGAAGATTAGCAGAGTCTCAACGGATGCAAATGTTGCTGATCCTTTGACCAAGCCTCTTCCCCGGCCTAAGCATGAGAGCCATACAGCTGCTGTAGGCATTAGATTCATAAAGATGTAATCTTATTTCTAGTGGGAGGATTTATTTTATGATATGATGTTCATGTTTACATACATTTGATTTAATTTTCAAATTAATGAAATTTGTTTCAGTATTATTTTATTATTGGATAATTGAATAATAGTCCCAAAATAATTTATGTCATTCTAATAGGTCATCAAGTACGTGACTTGATCATGAGACCCTATAAGTGAAAAATGACTTAAATTATTAAGGTTCCTGGTCAAGGTTATTAAAATGGGACGTTAATAGCTGAGAATGACTAGTATGTGAGGTGATTGATGACTAAGTTTCGTGAAGTCATTAACATGTTGTATTAAAGTCAATCACATAGATATGTGTTGGAGAACACAGTATCGGAATGACCCGCTATGAGAAATCTACAAGATTGTTATATGAGTGTCATAAGAGTTTCTCATCACAACTATAGAGTATATTCGTTTGACCTGAGTTCGTCATGTTTTCTTACATATGGATTAGTTCACTTTGACTTTGTCAAACGTCAACCGTAAAAGGTGATTATAAAGACATTGATTGGGTGTATTATGAATTGTGTAAGGAACAGGGATGGAACAAGACGGGATTTGTCCCTCCCATATAATGGGAGATAAATATCTCTAGGCCTATCGAAGATTTGATACTGAGAAATGCATGGCCGTGCTCAAACGAGGTGAATGTCAGTCGTTTGTTTAATCAATATAAATCGGAGTTCGATAAACGTGATCTAGGCTAATAAGGATGACACAGTTTCTTGCCTTACGCTGAGATCGAGATATAGAGACGAAGTGATTGTAGGAATAGATGATTCCAGTACAAGTGGGAGATTGTTGGGAATGTCCTGAAATCATCCGTACTTCTCTAGTTGAAGTTGAAATGTCAAGGTCTGACAATCGTATAATATTAGGTGGTTATAATGTTTTGCTAGAAGCCGCTTATAATCTACGGATTATGAATATGTTACTAATATTATACGATCATACATGGTCACACACCTAAGCAAATTGGATCATAGATATTTTGGGTTTAAAGAATAATATGTTATATGAGATATAACATATAGTCCATATACATGAGAAATAAAAGAATAATAGTTGTATGCTATATAAGATGACATACACGTGATGGGCAAGAAACGTAAGTTACGTTGCCGACTTTTATTAGAAGAGATTCGGCCTTGGCCCATTAAGAGTTAGCGTACTAGGTTACGTAAGTTTCATTATATAAGGGAAATAATGAGGTGCTTAATTACTCAGCCTCTTACGCCGAACCCTAAAACCCAGAAGAGGCAAATTGTTTGTCACGTTTTGAGATCAGATCTCTACGGCACTAGCATCCCGTCCTGATCCAATTTGTGTGCGTGTGGATACCAGTAGAGGCACGACGTTTGGAGTGCTATACGACCTTGATTCTTACTGTTCACCCTTTCCGCTGCAGGTATATTCAAAGTCCTATGATCTAGATTCAATTCTGTATTTGCATGAGATTTTGGAAGTGAATTCATAATTAGTTTTTATAAAACGTTTTAAACCGGTATGAATTCCAACAGGTGAATCCTTCTGTGAAGCCACGGACCAACGGGTGTCCCATGTCGGTTTTAGTTGGTACAGGGGATAATATTTGGTCTGGACTATATCTAATTGCATCCACCATTGGGTTTATTTCAATGATCGCATTGTTGGACATCTTTTACATAAACAAATTCAACATAACGGCGTGGTGGTACAGAGGACTTCTGTTTGTGGTTTGTATGGTTGCAAGTGTGTTAATTTTTGGAGGTTCTGTGGTTGTTTTCTGGCATCTTTGGGGTCACAAAACCAGTGAAGTGGAAGCAAATGGCCAAAACAAGATAGGTTCGACCCGAGAAGAACCTCATAATCCATCTGCGGAACTTAAAGGCCTTCACACAGAAGAAGATATCCAGAGTTTCATCACTACTCGTTATGGCACGAGACCAGACTTTAAAGGTACGATATAACTTTAAAATATAGTTTGCGTTGTTACGCATTTTTTCCCTCTACTGATTTTTTTTGTTTTTTGTTTTTTGTGTTTCTAAAATATAGAAACTGAATGAGAACAAAATATCATTCGGTTCGGGTTTACAAGGATTCGGTTTTGGTTTGGATTCGGATTCTGTTTTTGAAACAAAATTTGAAAATATTTCAAGAGTCTTTCCTTTTTGGTTTGGTTCGATTTAATTATGATTTGTTCGAATATAAAAAAATAAATATAATTTAGTCTATTTTCTCTCTGGATCGGTTCTTTAATGGGTTTTATGTAGGTACGATTTAAACCGATCCAGAGAGAAGTTAAACGTTTGTTCTTTTAACAAAATCAGTTTATCTCTGGATTGGTTCTCAAAGCGGGTTTTAGATTCAGTTAAACCAGATGGTGCTACTGCAACCCAAAATTACAAACGTTTTTTATTTGTTTCGTCTTTGAACGGTTCTGTAAAATATTCTCCTATTTGCAGAGATATTTAAGTCGTTGAATGGTAAATGGGGAAGTGTGGATGTTGGAGTTATAGTATGCGGACCGGCTAGTCTTCAGTCGACTGTTGCCAAAGAAATACGGTCGCATAGCATCTGGCGATCCGCTAATCATCCCTTTTTCCACTTCAATAGCCACAGTTTCGATCTGTAACTTCAAGGCCGAAAAAAATTATGCATGGAAATTCGAAGAAAAATTATGAAAAGGTTAAAAAAAAGAGAATTTCGAAGAAAATGTTTATGCATATATCATACGTAAAACAGTCTGTATGTATTAATGAAACAACTATGGTGAATATGTGTAGGTATGTCATTTAATTTTCATGTATAAGTAATCAAATGTAAGAGATTCTTCTATGGTTTCTATACTTGTTGATATATGTCTGTACCTTGTAGATTGGACATTCGTTTAATACAAGCTGATAAGTCCTAAAGTTAGATAAATGTAACTTCCCATAATTTTTTTTGGAGTTTTCTACCAAAAGAGGGAAAAATATATATATATAACTAAATCTAAAACATATGCAAACTTTGTTTATTAAAAGTTCTAAACAAAGATGACTAGAACAAACGAGTGTCAAAATGGATAATCGTTCAAATCAATTTTTACTCTTGTTGCGAAGATCACATATGCGCAACGGAGTTAATGCAACAATTCTTACTCTTGTTGCGAAGATCACATATCCGCAACGAATGGAAGATTTTAGACTGATAGTCTGCTGCAACATTCTCTACAAAATAATCTCCAAGCTTCTCGCTAAACGGCTGAAACTAGTTCTTCTAAAAGCCGTCAATCCGAATTAGAGTGCATTCATTCAAGACCGCATCTTACTTGAGAATGTGTTGCTAGCAACAGAACTTGTTAAAGACTATCACAAAGATTTAATCTCTTCTAGATGCGCTATGAAAGTGGACATCTCAAAAGCGTTTGATACCGTCGGAAGGGGCCTTATAACTACAAGCCTCCAAGTGATGGGTCTTCCAGAGTTCTTTATCTCTTGGACCCAAAATTGTATGTCTATGGCTTACTTCTTAGTTTGTGTAAATGGGAGAGTTTGAAGGGTTTTTTCAAGCTGCAGGGGTCTCCGTCAAGGTTATTCCCTTTCTCCATACTTTTTTTGTTATCGCAATAAATGTGTTCTCATTGCGTTTAAACAAGGCTGCCGTGGAGAAGATAATTGGTTACCATCATCTATGTCGGGATTTAAACTTGAATCATCTCAGCCTTGTGGATGTCATGATGATTTTAATGGATGGATCAGTGAACTCTCTCAAGGCCACCATTGATGTTCTCAATGACTTCGCTAGTGAGTCGGGACTAGCCATTAACGCTTCCAAATCATCACTTTACACTGCTGGTAGGACAAGTTCATCCTTGCTCACCATTGCTTCGGGAATTGGCATTCCAAGAGAACAACTTCCCATTCGATAACTCAAATTACCTCTCACCACGAAAATCATGAAGAGGCTCGACTATTACCCACTTATTGATAAAATCAAAACCGTATGGTGAATTGGCCAAGTAAAAGTCTATCATTTGCCGGGAGACTACAACTTATTCAAGTTGTCATCGTAAGTATCACTAACTTTTGGATTTTGGTTTTTCGATTGCCAAAAAGATGCCATGATACTATTGAAAGTATGTGCTCTGCTTTTCTATGGATTGGTTGAGCTCATACTACATCAAAAGCGAAAGTGTCTTGGGCTGATATTTATGTTCCACAAAGAGAAGGAGGATTCGTCAAATGTATGAAGTTTCTCGAGGTTTATTGTTGAAGCTAATATGGAGACTATTCAATCCGAGCTCATTGTGGGTTGCGTAGACTCGTCATTATCTGTTGTGGCACTCTTCATTCTAGGACATTCGGGAAGGTTCTAAAGGATCATGAATCTGGAAAAAATTACTCAAAATGCACCCTTTAGCATATGAATTTCTCAGAATATATGTTAAGGATGGGACTTCAACTTTTTTTGGTTCGACAATTGTTTAAAGTTGGGTCGTCTAGTTGATATAACGGGAGAGTCAGGGACGCGGCTTCTAGGTCTCCATTGATATGTCATTGTTGCCAAAGCAGGTGATGGCAATAATTAGAGAATTCGACATTGTCGAGGCTTACATATTTAAGACATGCTCCAGAAAATCCGCTATGCTCCTCCTCCGAATCCATCAGCGAGTTCGGATATCCATCTTTGGAAACAAGGGGGAGATGACTACAAAAAACACTTCTAAAAAAAGAACTTGGGATCATGTTCGTCTGTCCAAGACAGTGGTTTTCTGGCACAAAATAATATGGTTTCCTCAGTTAATTCCTCGACATTCCTCTATCTCATGGCTTACAATTCGAGACAAATCATCTACTGGAGCTGTACAGGCCTTTGGGGAATCATCTAACCTTGCCTTCTAATAGGGGAGACAAATGAGACTCGCGATCACCTATGTTTTGCGTGAACTATGTTATGCTTGAATCTCCTTGGCTATCGGATCACGCTAGACTGGGAAAGAACTTTGCAGTCGCTAGTGAAAAATCGCCTAAGCAAGGAAGACTCTCTCCTATCAAAATTGGCTTTCCAAGCTGTGATTTGTTTTGTTTTGGAGAGAGAGAAGAGAGAGAGAGAGAGAGAAAGTGTAAACGCCACAAACAACCTCACCATACGCCGCTCCAACTTGCTCGATCAGTTGACTTAATATCTAATTCGCAATCGTCTATCTTCTCTATCCCGAGATCACACTGTAGAAGACCACACTCTCCTTTAGAGATGGACTCTTCTCTCCAATCTCCGTTCTCGCTAAAGCTAATAAGCCATCATCCCAGCTTTTTGGCATGCTCGTCTTTACAAAATACTCTATTTCTTTGTGGCTCTGATTTATTTATTTTGGTGCTATGTTTTTCTTTTAAAAGATTAAGTGTTCCAATTCTGGTAATCTTTTTGTAAATAGTTTTTTTTTGTTGATTAATATAATTTTTTTTTAGACATGTGAACAACTGAAAGTGACCGATCAACAAGGAATAGGGAAGATCGAGCTATGGGCAACCTGACTCAATCCGCTAAGAAGCGTACGAGTTTTGCGTCATCAATAGATCCGTTCGACAGCTGAGTAAAGGCGACAAGAAAGGTACTTGAGTACCCCGTACAATATCCAACCCATCAACCCGAGATCCTACCCATCACGTAGATATACGACCCGTATTACTGTCTGGACCATGAAATCTCTATAAATAGGCCCTTATCTCCACAGAGAAATGGGGACATACTTTTTCCTCTCAAGAGACAAGATCGTACACTTCTCAAATAGCTCTCTAGTTAAGCACTTCAAAAGATCATTCCGACCACTTCTCCGATCATTATTAATCGACCATTCGTCCATATATACTCACTTTATCACAAATTGCTCACAAAATGACCAAATACTTTGTTGATCTAACATTTCTTCGGACCAAAAGCCACTTGGACCATTTCCTCCCTTTTTGACTCTTTTCAAGATCAGTTGCCCAAAAATCGTGGTCTTTTTCCCTCTCTTGTTAAATGACTTGAGCGCCGGAGCATCCTCGGAAAACACCCCATCATCGTGTTTTCCGTGCTCTGACGTGTTGTTGATTGTATAGAAGATCAGCTACCCCAAAAGATGAAAAATCCCTAAAACACTTGTGAACGAAATTCTAGTTGTATAAGCATGGTTTTCGATTCCTAACTTACAGAGAAAATATGTTGATTACATGGTGAACTTTCTATGGTCACTACTTTCTCGATTTTAATTGTCGATCGAAGCATTGTCGATAAATTCAGTATTAGATTATGTTCAGTAAATGTTGAGTTTTAATAAAATATTTTTATATTGTTGTGGACGTGTAAATCCCAGCCCAGTAAAACAAGCCCATTAATTAAAGGGTAAAAGGGCGGAGAAGTGGAAGATGAAGGAGAGGTGAGGCACCAAGTTGAAAGACATGTTGAAGTAACTTATAGTCAAAGAGGAATAAATGCCAAACTCACGCTCAAACCCCGAAGTGAATTGACGACCAATACAAACCAATGATTAAAGGCGCCAAAGAGTAATGGTCGTATCCATCAGATTAAATGCCATAAATGACGGATCAAGCGGAGTAAATGACAACGTTATACACAGACTCAGAGTATAAAAGCAAGGACAAGGGCAAGGAGAAAAACAACTTCTTTTTCATACGCAACAAGCACAAGACTTTTACACTTATCAATTCCTTGTTCTTGTGTAAACCCTCCCAAGGACAAAATACTAAACTCATTTACTCCAACATATTGTGTCTCAATATATCTTTGATCCATTCATCTCATTCTCAATCACCAACTCTCTGTTTATTGCTCAAAAGTTATTCGATCTTCTGTTATTTAAAGTTAAACCAAAGTCCTATTTATAAATTTTGATCGTTGTAATACCAACTACAACACTTTGGCGCTAGAAGGAGAGGGATAGGAAAGTCTAACTCTAAGACATAAGATTCATAGTGGCTAACAACCATAACACCGTTCAGGAAACCCTTGAAAATTTTTCTGGGGAGGTTGCTTTTCTATGAAATGAGTATATGCAGCCAAAGCATTTGTCCAGTGGAAGCAAGAGGAGAAGTTAAGGAAGGAATCAGATCTTTACAGATCTTACCAGCTGGAACAGAATTAGGCCCATCTTTGGGATACGGGATAAAAACTCATCCTCCAAATCGCATCGCCTCTCATCGAGATGCTCAAGCAGGGTCATGAAACGATCGGTTTGTTCCAATGATTTATTTTTGGCTAAAGGAAAACGAATACATGTTAAGATCGTAAAAGCCTAGGAAGAGTAAAAGAGGAGATAAGAAATCAAACATATGGCTTTGATCCACCTCGAAAGAAGAACAACATGGCCATGAGCAACTGAGGCCTTGTCTACTTTAAAAAATAAAAATAGGGGCGCGACCAATCGTTGTCTTTTATGGGAAGATTGCAGATAATTTACCGGCGAGGCGTAGCATAAAAGAAAACCATCCCAGGAAGGATCAATTTCATTATAACTCTGAGCTTGTAGAGATCGTGGATGTAAAAGGGAATCTCATATTCACATACCAGTGCCATGAGACCGAGAACTTGCCGCAAGAAATTAGGCAACCGTTGGGACAAACAAAAGCCCAAATCTACGAGGTACCTAACCAAGACATTCATAATGGGAAATCGAAGCCCGCAAGTCTTGCAGTAGATCTTGCAGTAGATCTCGTAAGCCCAAATCTCGTAACCAAGACTCTATGATGAGGACATTGAAGCAAACTTAACCGGAGCCAGGGAAGAGATCATCTACCGACCATGAGACAAGCACCAAGGAGGAGGTCAGGGACGAGGAGATTAAGGGAGAAGGTCAACAAATCAGTGGAGAGCTTAATCACTCTCGTAGAGCATGAAGAACTCAAAGGAAAGTTGATCACCAGAGAGACACTAATTGGGCCACAAGAAATTCTAAACTCAGAAAGAGGTTTTCGAAAATATAGAAACTAAAAAAATTCTCAGTGACCGTCCTTCTAAACCATAACCTACGTAATGCATCAATCGGGTTTAGTCTAGAAAATTCTCACCAAAGTACTACAACGCTAATCCACGGTATCCGTCATGCAAAAGTCTAACCACATAGATCCTAACTTTCAGTCAACTAGATTTTAACATTCATTAAAGATTGCGTGATTCTTACCAAAAATATTAGACCAGACAATCGATGCTCGGTATTTAAGGAAAATTTAGAGGTGAGGTTAAAATTGTTTTGGGTTACCGTATTTTCTTTGGAGGATGATAGATATTATGCAAAACCGAAAGAGAGGATGGAGATGTTGGTACCCACATTTTTCAGTCACTCTTTGCTCACATAAGTGTTGCTGAAAAACTTCTCCTTCGTCGGGACTCTTCTCCCTTTGACAGAACTTTTATGTCGTTCTCCCGGACTTAGATTTTTCTCCGGGTAATGATTCGAACGGCTTCTTACTACTCACATATTGAAACATAGTTGCCTTGGTAAAAGTATAGACTACTCTAAGACTCTTAGGCTTTTAGTTCATTTCCTTTCGGGGTTTTTTGTTTTTTTTAGAAAGGGGAAACACCGTTAAACAGGAGCCTTAGAGAGTACGAAAATTACCAGTTACAAACGATTTCCAAGGTAACTTTTTAGCTTGATTTGTCGATACCTCCACAACCGAATCGTCTAGTCTCTCGTCTTTTCGAGTGACTGAACAACTGTGTCGTTTCTCCCTCTCCGGCGTTTTTGCACATATTTGCACATAAGACAACAAGAGAGTTGCATGAGGTTTGAACAAAGGTTAAGTTTCGGGTGGGATACCGGCTAAAGATGAACCAGCCATCTAGGACAACAAAGAGTGGTACAAATGAAAAAGATGTCTTAGATGTATGACTCGTTGTCTCGCCTAAAATAATTGATAAGAAAATTAAATATAGATTAAGTTCAAATAAAATGAGCTAGTATATCTTGTCAGAAAGAATTTCTGTGGCTTGAAATCCTCTGGGGATGTCGCATTGAAAGCACTCTAGCTACCGTCTAGTCTAGTACCAAACCACAAAAGAGCTAGCACGAGGAAATAGCGTAGAAGCACACTGGTCTATATCATCATAGATTTTGATCTTATGTTCCTGAAAAATACTAAATAACTGCAAGAGGTCTTAAAAATTCAGCGAGAATTAAAAAGATCCAAAGAAAAGAAAAAATAGATTAGTAATGGATAAACATCCTCCCCAAGACTTAAATCACACTGTCCTCAGTGTTAAAAAGTTGGTGAAAGGATGGTAAAATCATTAAAATAAAAGATAAGGTGAAAGAGATCGATTAAACCGTGGTGGTGTAGTGCATGGCTAGGCGTCGCCTGAGCCATCTGTCTCGGAGTCGGGCGTGTTGCCATCGAACTGGTGGTGCTCTTTGAGGAAACGCATAATGCGCATGTATAGTCTCTCTTGTCGTGCTATCTTCTTCTCCATGGCTGCATATTCTGGTCCGTGTTCGTGAGACGAACTCGCGGATTGTGCACAGGGATGTGATTGTTGAAGTAGTCGAGCACGCTCTGCCTCGGCGTCTCGGTTGGCCTTAGCCACTAGGAACTGTACAATCGTGTACGGTAGGAGTGGGGCTGTAGGTATGTAGTCCATCTCCTCCGATATCCATCTAGATGCTGCTCCTTCTCGGAGTCTAGGGACAGAGTTAGAATGTAAGAAGACAAAGTAGGACTCATCGACATTAGTGCAATATTTGTAACCAAATATGTCGGGGTCGAGTGAAGCGCGAGATATCGTGCGGTCTCGGGAGAATTGTATCAAGTCGAACCAGCTTCCTTGGAGTGGAACCTCGTTCGAGAAATCAAAGTGCACGGCTTGTAGAATCGTCGTGATGATGCTTCCGAAGGCGGTAGTAGCGTCCTCGGGTTTTGTGGGGGGGGGGGGGGGGGGCGTCGTGTTTCACCTTCACCAAGTTCTTTGCGACGATACAAGCATATCAAGCATAGTGCGGGTCATCGGTGAAAGGTAATTGAAGGGTGACAAGCTCGCCTTTGAGGACACTCCCCACGTTAGCTCTCGAGAATATGGTGTGCGCTAAGAGCTTGTGTGTTTAGCGGACAGTGGGATGAGTGAGTAGAGCGGCTTTGGACCGTCCGTTGTCGTAGACACCTTGTCCCATTATGCTCCATATATCTTCATCGAGATTCTCCTCGGGGTGAATCTCATCGAGATTCTCCTCGGGGTGAATCTCATCGAGATATTGAAGCTTCAAAGCTTCACAAAGTTCTGGGATCGTTAGAGCATAAGAATATCCGCTAATGGTGAAAGTAAGTGTACCGTTGTTCACTCTCGCATTAGAGCGTCTCTCGTAGCACATGGTGACGGTCGATAAGAAATATTTGGTGAGATCTTCGTAGGTAGGGAGATTGAGCTCCATGAAAGGTCGAAGGTTAAGTGCGTTGAGATACCAAATCACGTCTTCTCTAATCCCGAGCGTGCCGAGAGTCGAGTAATCTATGCGAGGTGTTGATTTGATAACAATCGTGTTAAGCTTCTCAAGGTAATCGATATTCGGGTCCATAGGTTTCCCGAAATATCGTACCTTTGGTCTTCGTTCCGGAGGTGGTGTTGGTTCGCGAGGAGGAGAAGGTGTCGGGTCACGTCTAGGAATCGGCACGCGAGTTCTAGTCGATCGTCATCGACTTGCAAAGAACTCACCAATATTTGTGTCATCTTCCGCGCTTGCGGTGTCCGATCCTCCTCGGTTCTCCTCGTGTTGAATTGAAAATGATCTCCGAGAAGTCTCTCCTACGTATCAGCTCTTCTTTGAGCGAGTTATTCTCATTCTTGCGTGGTCCATTGTTCCTACAAAATAGAAAATAATTCTCGGAAATTATGAATATGGTTGTGATTGAAAAGTTTCATTATGCGAATATATTAATTCTAGTATCAATTCAATCAATCAAACGAGAAATATTGATTACAAGTTTAAGCAAATCGAGTTCATGATCGTGAATTCCGGGTATTTGACGTTCTTGCATAAAAATTTCTAGATATCGATTTGAAGTTCAAATTTATGCAAATTTCAGTCGATTGCCGTTTGCTAATTTACGATATAACTAGACTTGTTCAAATTAATCAATATTAATCTCTAAATTCATTTTTTTTAAGCTTGAAAATTCTAAATCACAAAAATCTCAAATCCAAGGGAATTAAGTGCTAAAATTGAAGTCTAGACATACTAGAAGTTCAATCTTAAGTTCTTTAACAATTTCTAACCATCAAAGACATAGATCTAGTGAATTCAAGAAAGACACTAAGTTCTCGTTCATATGAAAAGTAGAGGTTTCGGTTCGTACCTTGTTGGAATTGATGGGATGAGTGAGAAATTAAAATCTTCTCCGAAAAAGAGTGAGAATGGACCGAACAATTTTCGAAAAAGCTTTTGAATTGAATTTTTTTTCTTGCTCAAAATTTCCAAGTCTTTTGGAAGAGAAGAAGAAAGAGAGCTTGAATCTTGAAATTCTCTTTGTGTTCTTTGAAAAATTATTTTTATGTAAAAAGAAGTTTTCTGTTTTTCAAAAACTTTTGTGACTTACCTTAGCGGGACACGGGAATTAAACCGGGTTTGGTTCAATTTCACGTCGGGAACATGTTCGGGATTGCACGGTTTAGTTTCTGGAACAGTTGGAAATGGTCGGGATGAAGTTCGGGACGGAATGAGGCTGGCCGCAGGTCGAGCACAAGCGACCGCGGCCAAGTGGTCCTCCGCCGCGGGTCGGGCTCTTCCAGCTGCAGCCAAGTGGCCTTCACCTCGGGTCGTTTTCTTCTTCCCTCATTCGTCGTTTCACGATCTGTTTCGAATGTCTTCTCCAATTTTTTTGTGTTTTCTGATTTTTTTGAATGTTTTTTTGGTTTTTTGGTTTTTATATAAAGCCTGAAATCCTAAAAAAAAAACGTCAATAGAAAAAGAAAGAAAAATTAAAAGAAAAACGTACCGAATGGGTTTCCTCCCATCAAGCGCTTTTGGTTAAAGTTGTTAGCTCGACTTTTTGGTGAGAGTAGGCGTGCGCAGTAGATATCTCGGGAACAAATGTTTCTTTGGCATCGTCTTGTTTTTGACGTGTTTCGCCTTTCTTCGGTATCACCTTCTTCTTTCCACGTTTTTTCGGAATTTTCACTTCTCGAAAAGCTTGTTTCGTCTTCTCAACCATTTCTTCCACTCGTTCTTCCTTGGTATCTCTTAAATCTGGTGGAATATTGATCTTAACTTTTGCAAATGGTTTAGAATGGAATGGTGGACTTACCTTTGGGGGTTCCGTCTTAATCGACTCATCTTTCTCTTTTTCTTTAGGGAAAATCGAGTTTTTGATCTCATGTCCGTCTCTCGGGTTTGGAATTTCGTCCGGGACAGTAGGATAGAGCCTCTTTCGATCCACATTCAAGAAGATGGCTTGACGGTTGGCGTGATCAAGGATGGCGCCAATGGTAGCTAAGAAGGGTCGACCAAAAATAAACGGTCTATCCTTGTCTCGTTCCATTTCGAGAACTTGAAAATCAGCGGGAACGTCTTGTTTCCAATGAGTACTTGAAGATCATGGATCGCTCCTTCGGGTTTCTTTTGTGATGAGTCCCCAAAAATTACGCTCACGGTAGATGGCGTGAGATTCATTATACCGAGTTTTTTTGGCAAATGTCTTAGACATGATGTTGACGTTGGTTCCGGAATCAAAAAAATAATCTGCAAAATAAATTCTCGAAATCCAACAAGAAAAAGAAAAACATCCCGGATCATCGGCTTTTCTAAGCCTTTGAAGCGGGATTAGTTTTGGTACCTTGAATGGTGGTTTTTGGATCATTTTGGATTCGGTAATGACTCGTCCATAGAGTGGGATGAATTTTGGAACTTCTCTAGGCTCCATCTTAGCATCGACTTCCTTCTCGGGTATGGTGGAAATCACGTTGCAATATATCTTCGAGTTATCTTCAACTCTTCCGGGTAAACTTATGCTCGGTCTCTTAGTGGAGTCCGCGGTTTGAGAGACTTTCATATCCAACTTCTTGACATGGGTTGAAGGATATTCAAATTTCTCATTCAAGTCGTTGTACATACATTCGACATTGGCGTTAAAATCTTTCGTCATCTTCTCGTTGCTTTGAGCGAGGATTTGAATTGATTGCTCGAGCTTTGCTATTTGGACAGCAAGTTGAGAGTTAGAGATACCTTGTTGCTGCGTGTTTGAGTTGTTGTAAGGAGCGGCTTGATCGTTGAAGGGCGGTCTTGGTTGGAAGTTTCCATTTCCTCCATAGTTCCCATTTTGGAACCGGTTTTTATATGGCCTCGATTGTTGTGGATAAGGATAATCTTGAGGGTTCTCCACGTTCGGGTTTTGATACGAGAGGTTGTTGAAGTTGGCGTTGCGGAAGTTGTTGTTGAATCCGTTGTTGAAACGGCTTTGGTAGGAGTTTTGTGCTCCCACATAGTTGACTTCTTCTTCTTGAAAATACGAACCGTTGTTGTCTGGTTTGTAGTAAACATCGTCTTCGCCTCCAACAATAGCTTCGCAAGCGTGCACTTGGTGATTTTGGTTGTTGAGAAGTCGGTTCATCATGACTTTTAGCTCGGAAATATCTTTTGATTTCAACACGTTCGATCTAGTCGATCTATCATAGTCGGAAGAATTGTTGCTATCCGACATAGCGAGATTTTTGATGAGAGCTCTTCGTTGGTTGATTGTCTTCATGGTAGTAATCCTCGGTAGAAAGTGTAGAGCACATTCGGACCGGAGAAACCGTGATGAGAGCAGTTTCTCTCGTACTCCTTGAAACGTTCCCACTATTCATAGAAAGACTCCACCGATTGTTGATGAAAACTTTGGATTTTGTTTCTTAGCGCGTTGGATCTCAACTTCGTGTAGAAGTGGTTTAAGAAGGCGGCTTTGCACTCTTTCTAATTAGTAATAGATCATGCGAGCAAAAATTTCAACCAACGGTGAACTTTATAGGCCAAAGAAAAAGGAAAGTAGGCGGAAACTTTATAGGCCAACGTTCTCGTCATTCCGCATATCTATTCGAACAACTCGATGTGCTCCATAGGATGCTCAGTTGCAACTCCATAAAACTGATTTTTCTTTACCAAAGCAATGATTTGAGGTTTGATCTCAAAACTATTTATGTTCGGTATAGGAAGTTGTATGGCCGCTCGGTTTTGAAAGTGTTGATACGGTGCATCAAAATCAGCAATGATGCAGTTACGCGCTTGTTTCCTCGGAGGATTAGCAGGCAGTACGGGACTGTTGGCGTTTACGCCGTTAGGAGGAATTGTGCATTCGCTTGAGCATCGTTCCTCGGTGCATCACGATCGACGGAAAGTTATCGCCTCGGATTTTTAGCATTTCGATTTTGGTTATGGTTTTCTTAGGGATCCAGATGTTGCTGGTCATTAGCACCATGGACAGCCTCTTGATCTTCTTCGTGATCCGAAAAATCTCGGTCATCCTCGTGATCTAGTTGATCGTGGTTTTGTTGATCTTCCGGGTGGTCGTTTTTGGCCATCCTTAAGTTTCTTTTGAGTCTTCGGAGTTCTTTCTCGTGTTTGTCGATATCGTCTAGTAGCGGTATGGTTCCTCTAGGAGTTCTCCTACTGTGCATGCACCTTAGAAAAAAAGACAAAGATAAAGGAGAAAGTCAAAAGAACAACGAAGAACTTGAAAATCAAAACTGTCTAGAGCAAAAATTAGAATACGAAATCAAACAAGCTACACTATACTCGGCAACGGCGCCAAAAACTTGACACACCGGGAATTAACCATGGCATGGGGTTTTACCCTTTATATCTAAGCCGCAAGTGCACAGCACACGAATTAGTATTTAGGGATCGAATCCACAGGGATAGACGTTGTCCAATTTCTAACGAGTTCTAACTTATGTCTAGACGTAAAATATATTTTGAGTTTTGTTACAGTCGTATCTATGGAATCTAAACTAAACTAAGAAGGGCAGTAGCTAACTAATTATTTTATCGAGGTTGTGAATCAATTAAAAGAAGCGTTGAGCAATCGGGAATTTTCTAGGGTTTATGGCCGATTTTTACAAGAAAATTTCTAGGATTTTTAAAGCCACTTTTGTCGTCTTTGAGTTCTTGAACTTGGAACACGTACGCTGCGTGTAATCTACTCATGTAATCCTACACACCTACTCACTTCAGTACTCGGACGGTAGCTTCCGACAATTCCTCTGTAAGTATACTTTTGAAATCTTGCGACAGATTTGCTCGTCTACCCTTGGTCAAGCGATTAGATACATCACTCACGTGGCTCTAAAACGCCTAATATCCGTTGCTAAGACGGTTAGTCAAGCAACGCATTAACAACAAGGATATTACGAAGAACCCTAATCGGTATCCTATACTAAAAACCTAATAAGAATCGAACCATAAGCTCCCCTTCAAACCCCATTCACCCAACAAGAGAATTACTCAGCCATAGCTGAGGTAAACATATTCAATATATTCAAAAGAAAATAGTGCATAAAAAGAGATGGAGAAAGTTTCTCTATCGAAAAACACCGGTGAAGAATCCTTCTTCCAATCCTTGAAAAACCCAAAACATAAGTTGCTAGGGGTTTTCCTCTGCCAAAAAGCGTAAAAATAATCTAACGTGTCTGTCTAAGAGGAATAAAATAAGTATTTATAGAGCTAATCTTCGTTTAGGGTTTGATGGGAGATGGCGGTTTTGGTCTCGGCGAAGAAACGAGTCGATTTGGTCGAACAGGGTCCAGGCCGCGGGTGCGGGCTCTCTGGAAGTGGCAAAATGCCTTTTGGCCGCGGGTGGAAACTCTCCAGGAGTGGCAAAATGCCTCCTGACCGTGGCTCCAGTTCTTCCAGGCGCGGTGGCTTCATCTTCGGGGCAGCTTCACCTGCCTTCAGTGCTTCGGGTATATTTAAGGATCCAACCATTGGATTACCTCTAATCTAATTGAATTTGAAAGCTGGTTGTCTCTACTTTGTTGTATCCAAATTTGGGGATGATCAGACGTTGAAAAGGTCTCCATTAGCTGCAAGCCTTCTTGACGGTACAAGTTTATCCAAAAACGTAGTTTTGCTCCGAAATGCACTATTTTACTCCGAGTTACCTGAAACGTCTTTCAAATCTCTAAAACATGAAAATCGCTTGAAATCCTTTGAAAACGGAGTTAAAACACCGCAAAAGAATATGAAAGTGATCCATAAAAATGGTCAAAAACTGGTGTTATCACTTTGCTAACAAAGCTTGATTGAACTCTAAAACCGAGACCAGCTTTTGCTTTAGACTTACATATTTCTTTCCATGAAACCCAATGGATTTTGTGTTTCTTTTCAAATGCATTCCACCAGAAGTTTGTCATTGCACTTGTGATCTTCTGAAGATGAAATTTGGTAAGACGAACGCACGACATCGCATAAACCGGTAAAGCCATTGCAATCGATTTCAAAAGGACCTCATTTCCCACAAGGGAAAGCTTTTTGGCGAACCATCCATGTAATCTTTTGTTAAGCTTTTCCCCAAGAAATGCTAGAAGTTTCTGTTTTGATCCACTAAAACACTCTGGGAGCCCCATATATTTTCCTTCACCTCCTTCTTTTTCTATGCCAAGTATTTCAGCCAACAGTGTACGCATGATCGGATCTATATATGCTCCATAAGTCACTGCCGATTTCTTGAAGTTGATTTCTTGACATGAAACATTCCCATGCAACTTCAGACATCGAAGAAGTTTTGAACATTTAGCCAAAGAAGCTCGGCATAGAAATAAACTGTAATCTGCGAATAATATATGTTGTATCGATGGGCCAGACTTTGATATGCTCATTTCAGATAATCTTTCATCTATCTCAGCCTTGTTCATGACATGAACAAGTGCCTCCGCACATATGATGAAAAGAAAAGGTGAAAGAGAGTTCCCTTGATGAATATCTCTCTCCGGTTTGATATAACCATGAGCTTGGCCGTTGTGTAAAACTGTGTACGAAGCAGAGCGAACACATTCCATGACCCAGCATATCCATTTTTGAACGAATCCCATTCGCTGAAATAGCTTTTCCAAAAAGTTCCACTCCACTCGATCATAGGCTTTGGACATATCGGTTTTGATTGCTATGAAATCCTCCTTAAAGCTTGGGTTTGTACGTAAACCGTGAATCATTTCATGTGCAATCAAGAGGTTATCTAAGATTAAACGACCTTCGACAAATGCACCTTGGGTTTCTGAGACCAGATTGGGCATAATACGCTTTAGCCTTGTGCACAATATTTTTGATATAATTTTGTATGCGACCGAACACAAGCTTATCGGTCTTAAATCGGTCATCGCATTGGGGTTTTGGGTCTTCGAAAGCAAGCATATATGTGTAAAATTCCAGTCCTGAGGTATTGACCCAGTTTCGAAGAACTTATGTACTTCCTGCACCACTTAAAAACCTATAATGTCCCAATATTTCTGAAAAAATGTTCCCGTCATTCCATCCGCACCCGGTGCACTGTCCCCCTTTATCGCTTTTGCTGCTTTTCTGATCTCTGAGGCCGTGACATATTTGGTTAGATCTCTGTTCATTCTCTGTGTTACTTTCTCGTTCATACCTTGTAGCAGCTCCTCTGCATTGCCCGGATTCGAGGAACGAAACAAACTGGTGAAGTAATCCACGGCAATAGTCCCTTTATCCTCTTCTGAAAAGTTTTCGCGACCATTACTGTCCAGTAGCGAGTTAATAAAGTTCTTCATCTTGCGAGCTTTTACACTGCCATGGAAGAATCCAGTGTTTTGATTTCCAACTGTCAACCATGATTCTTTACTTTTCTGTTTCCAGAAAATTTCTTCTTCACGCGAAGCTACACTCAATTCAGTTTTTAACCTCTACATCTTTGCAAAATTGGGCCTCCGTTTAGAGCTTTCAGCATCGATCTTTGTGCTCAGTTTATGAATCTTCATCTTGGAATTCAAATTCGCACTTCGTTTCCATTTAGACAACTCGGTAAGGCAATCAGCGACTCTATCTGATAACTTTCGATTTCCAGAAATCCTATTCCAACTTCTTCGAATCACCTCCGTTGCCTCCATTTTCGAGCACCATCTTTTATAGAAAAATAATCTACCTCCTCGGTTTCCAGCAAGTTCTGTAATTCTCGTTAAGAATGGCCTATGATCGAAACCAAATCTTTTAAGATATTTTGTATGAGTTCTCGGGAATAAACGGAACCATTCAGCATTCCTAAATGCTCTGTCCGGTCTACACTGGATCCACACAATCTCTTTCTCACCGTTGGCATCGATGATTTCCCTCATACCTGCCCATGACAGTTTGTTGCCGAAGCTAGGAGTTTCTTTGATCCGACAGTCTCAAACATAAGCTATAAAGTATGGAAACGAAGCTTCTGCACGAATCGGACCACCAAGCTTCTCTGAGTGATTGATAATCTCGTTGAAATCACCTACTAGGAACCATGCCGCATCTCTATCTTCTCCAATAGCAGAAATCATCTCCCATACCATTCTTCGGCGATTCCTTACTGGATCTCCATAGATGAAAGTGATAAAGAATTCAATCGTCCCATTCCTGACTTTAGCATCAATCATCCGATTATTGGAGTCCAAAATTTCCACTTTATACGAATCTTTCCAAAACAAATCCAAACGTCCACTGAGACCCACTGGGGTTTACCAAGTGATTGTGGTCGTAACCCAACGATCTCTGTAACTTTATAACGTGATCAATAGAGTTTTTAGTATCTAGGAGAAACAGAAAATCCGGAAAATGTTCACGCACCATTTTCTCTAGGCGTCGAACTATCAAGTCGCTTATCAACCCTTGACAGTTCCAACTGAGCGTCGTCATTGAGGATTGGATGGTTTCTGATGAACCATCAAACCATCAGTTTGCTTTGAGAATTTGCAAACCACCTTTGTGTTATCTATTGCTTTCCATTTTGTTGGCTGCTCAGCCTCCTTTTCATCATCTCCTTTAGCACTTGGTACCACAGCAAGTGAGCCAGCATTGGATCGAGTCTTCCTAGACCATGACTGAGTCTTTTTTTTAGAGGTTTTGCTTCTACTGCTATTGCCCGATGAACTGCCTTCCACCATGCCAATACTAAAACCACCAATATCTGTTGGAGGATTGAAAAAACCAGATCCCTATCTATTTATCTGAGCCGCAACCGAGGCATTCAAATTGTGTTGGTGAGATTGCATCATGACTGAGTTAGAATCACAACTCCCTCATCTGTGATAACCATAGTGCCAGTAGTACAAACCATTTCAGCAGCATCTGAGGGCTTAGCTTCATTGAATATGACTCCTTGAGACTGGGCCAACCCCAACGTTCTCAAAACATTTTCTGTAGGATTGGAAACAGTGTCTTTTCCTTTCGCTTTACCCATATCTTTCGAGATGATTGGCGGTTGTTCAAGACGAAAAATGGATCTATGAGCAACAGTATCCGTAGACAATTCATCAAGTGCTTTCTTCATTCGGGATTCCTGAATTATCTTCTCCTTAGGATCAGCACAATTCATGTAAAGCTTCATTTGTTCGAAAACTTCCGGAGCGACGACGTTTGATAGTGGAGCAAAACCAGGGAGAACCAATGGCGCCAGTAGAGGCATTAGTTTCTCCGACAGATTCGAATGATGTTGTCTCGGTAAAAGACTTGATTCACCTTGCCTCATACCCATCTGATTATTTCTGTTTCCTTGTCCCTTAAGGAGAGGGCATCTATGTTTTTCGTGTGATAACCTTAAGCAGTGGAAACATTTTTTCCGAATCGTGTCATACTCAATCTCCACCACCGCCTTGGCTCCTACCGGTAAGTTGATTAATTTCGTGTCCCTCACTGGCTGAGACATATCGATTACCACTAAGCAATAGATTCTTTCGTGCAGCAATGACTTCTCGGGGTCGAACATAATATCTTTAGCATGACCAATCGCATCCGTAACAGCACCAATCATTTTTAACGTGAAATAGTTGACCGGTATATTATGGATTCTCAACCATACCGGAGCAGTTTTAAGGAAGTTAGCCGGTGGATTTTCGACACAACGATCTAGCACCATACCCCAGTCATCAAAATTCCAAAAACCATATTTCATTACCGTTTGTATATCTGTTTCTAAATCGAAAACCAACTGGAAGCTTTCGCGAGTAAGGGCGATTCCTCTAACTCTGTCGTACACCTTTCATATTCGTGGCATCGACCGCATCATTCTGACCATGTTTTGACATTCAGGATTGAGCAGTCGCCCAATCAAGCTTATGGCGTTTCTCTGCATCGAACTGAAACCTTCATCTTCCGTGAGATAAATTGGTATGTCCTCCTCTAACGACATCGATTGAAGTGCTTGATTCAAACTACCATCCATGACGAGCAAAAACAGAGCTTCTTGAGACCAAAGAGTTCTTTTTAGAGCAATTTGAAGTTAAGAATTCGTGAGTGCGGCTGTGTTTTGCTCAAGAACCCTGGAAGAGAATGTTGTAATCTCGGGTAAATCAAGGAAGTTGTCTTAAGAAACGAAGAATGTGCAATATTCTTGCAAAAAATATGGAAAATTTCCATCGATATACCATTGCCGACAAGGAAACTTTCCTTCCGGAGATAAAATCCACGTTTCTGAACTAGAGCAAATACTCTAGTTTCGGAAGAGAGTCCTGAGCTAAAGAGCATCTTGTTTTCCCAAGGTATGCGTTTGAATACATGATTATATTAACGAGATTCCTTTTCTGATTTGCAAGAATTTTCCTTTTCTTATTTGTTAATTTTTTGTGTAATAGGTGAGTTATTCTTCTTTTCTGTATTGTTTGGCCTTAGAAGAGACAATAGTCGACCTGTCTATAAAGGTCCTTCTCAGCTTGTAGACATTCACGTTTTTTAATTAGTAAAATACCTAGTTTTCTGGTCTAAGAGAAGTAGATGTCGCTCTTGTGTTTTTTCGTGTGAAAAGCCTTAGAAACTTGAGTGTTTGAGACTTTGCACATATTTCTTCATCCTCTGTGCGTCTAACAATCCACAACAACCATCGTTCATCATTCATCCACTTGAATCCATAGAGAGAGGCGTACGACCATCTATAGATTTACCATCATTTTCCACCCTTGTATGGTCCATACCATCGATCCTACATTATATGGTATCAGAGCTTAGGCGAATCTATCCCCTTTACTTTCTGTTCTTTTGTTTAGTGCTCTTAGTTTCCAGAAGAAAAAAAATCAAAAAAATATAGTTTTGTTTATGTTTTGATCATTGTTCTTATTTCTGTTTCGATCTGCATCCTATAGAAAACCCATTAATTTTTTTGTCTAGCTTATGTTATTTGTTTGTGTTGTGCTTAGATTCCCAGAAAAAGAAAACCATAAAGTGATCTCGTTTGTTTTGTTCATTGCTTGTCGTTGCGATTTTGTTCTTGTTGCGTTTGATATGTTATGTTGCATCATCCTTTTAGTTGTTCAACTCGATCTGTCTGCATTCATCATATTTTCATTCATTCATCTATAAATAAAAAAAACAAAGAAAAAGTTTATGTTTGCATCCGTTTCATTTTGCTCCATCTATTTGATATGTTTAGTAGTTTGTTATGTTGTTGTTTCATTCATTCATTATCACATAAAAACCATAAGAAAATTATTAATTTGTTTCAGTTATTCATCTTACATTCGTTTAAAAATAAAAAGCCAAACAAATCTCATTATGTTTCATTTGAATCATTTTAGTAATTTTTAGTCAGTTTACATCAGTTGTTGCATCCTGAATTAATAGATTTGATCGCTATAGCTTAGGATATTAAGTTTTATAACAAAACTTCATACCACACTATTGCACTTGATCTATTTGTTTAGTTGTTTTAGACAGGAACCGAAGCAATAAGCACAATGGGAGAACAAGAAGAGGTGAACATGGCTCACATACTTGTCAACATTTAGGCTCAAGAGCAACAAGACTTACCATCTGTTTTTCTAGAGCTTATTGAGAAGTTCACTGATGTATTTCTAGAAGAGATACCACCACGGTTGCCACCGATCAATGGAATAGAGAATCAAATAGACTTAGTCCCTGGCGCACCCTTATCCAACTGGGATGCTTATAGAGTCAATCCAGAGGAAGTAAAGGAGTTGGAAAAATAAGTACAAGATTTGATGTCCAAAGGCTATATTCGAGAAAGGTTAAGCAATTGCGTCGTTCATGTGCTTTCGGTACCCAAGAAGGATGGCTCATGAAGGATGTGTGTGGACTGTCGAGCAATCAATAATATCACCATCAAATATATGCATACTATTCCCATGTTTGATGACATGCTAGATGAGCTCAATGGAGCTACAATCTTCTTCAAAAATATATCTGAGAAGTGGGTACCATCAGATGAGCATGAAAGAAAGTGATGAATGGAAGACGGTGTTTAAGATTAAGAGAGACTTATACAAGTGGCTAGTCATGCCATTTGGACTCACTAACGCGCCAACACTACAAGAAAACACAGTTTTTGCGACTACCAAAATAGTCCCAAAATAGTCGCAAATGACTCATTTGCGACTATTTTGAGACTAAAAAAAATTAGTCGCTAATATTTGGTCGCTAAATTGAATGGTCGCAAAACAGTTGCTCTTTTGCGACTAATATGTGACTAACATATCAGTCATAATTTAAGGACTGATTTTGCGACTAATTGTAAAAAAAAAATTAAAAAAAAAAACAAAACACAAAAAACAAATTACAAAACAAAATATTCTTATTAATTTTTACAAAAAAAGAAAAAAAAATATTTTTATTAATTAAATAATTACAAAAAATGAAAAACAAATAAAACAAATAAAACGATGGTAAGCCCTCGCCGGTGAGCCCCGTCTCCTCCTCGCCGCCGGTGAGCCCTCGCCGGTGAGCTCCGTCGGTATCCTCCTCGCCGCCGGTGAGTCCTCGCTGGTGAGCCCTCGCCGATGAGCCCTCGCCGATAAGCCCTCGCCGATGAGCCCTCGCCGATGAGCCCTCGCCGCCGGTCATCCTTCCTCTCTTTCTCTTTGCCGACGATTCCATTCTTATTGATGAACCTGAACCCAGAAACACAAATAACATTAATGGAGAAACCAACCTGGATCTGGAAAAAAGAGAGAGTGAGAAAGGAGAGCAATTGATTTGTCGAAGGAAGAAGGAAGAAGGAAGAAGAAAGAAGGAAGAAGGAAGAAGGAAGAGGGAAGAAGAAGAATCGCAGAAGGAGAGAGATAGAGAGAAACTGATTTAAAAAAAATAATAATAATTTGGTCCGTTGGATTAAACCAATCAATGGTCCATATCTCAATTCTCGTCTCAATGAAGTAGCCAATGAGAAGCTTTTATTATTTTTGACATTTTGTCGCAAATTTGAGACAATTTGTGACTACTATTAAAAAAATCGACTGGAGTTGCAAATTAGTCCCAAGTTTGGGACTATTTTGTGACTATTTATACATGTTAGGAGTATAATAAAAAATCTTTACCCTAAACCCTAAACTTTAAGATCCTATAAAGTTTGAATATCAATTTACAATAATTATGTGTATATAAATGTTCAAAAATATGTTAAAAATTAAAAATAAATAAATTTTGAGAAAATTTCTATTTTTCAAAATCATTCCTTATAAAACACATGTAACACTTAGTACATGTTATGATTAGATTAAATTTTTTGTAAGTTTTATATTTTTGTATATTATTTGATGTATATGTGTAAGATAGTTTACAATTTAAGATTTAGAGTTTATGATTAAGGGTTAGAGGTTTAGGGTTTAGAATTTAGGGTTTATAAAATGATTATATTTAAAAGATTTGTAAGTGTTGGATTTTTGTATATTATTTGATATTTATGTGTAAGATCTAGTTTACAATTTAAGATTTAGATCAAGTTTATGACTAAGGGTGAGAGGTTTAGGGTTTAGGGTTAAGGGTTTGTGGTTTGGGTTTAGAATTTATTGTTTTCTAAAAAAAATCGAGTGGAGTTGCAAATTAGTCCCAAATTTGGGATTATTTTGTGACTACTATTAAAAATTAATCGCAAATTACTCTCAAATTAGTCACAAAAACAGGGTTTTAGATTTAGAGTTTATGATTAAGGGTTAGAGGTTTATGATTTAAGATTTAGAGTTTATGATTAAGGGTTAGAGGTTTAGAATTAAGGGTTAGAGGTTTATGATTAAGATTTATATTTTAAAATTTAAGATTTAGAGTTTATGATTAAGGGTTAGAGGTTTAGGGTTTAGAATTTAGGATTTATAAAATGATTATATTTAAAAAAATGTAAGTGTTGAAATTTTTTTTGTATATTTTTGATGTTTATTTGTAAGATCTAGTTTATAATTTAAGATTTATATCAAGTTTATGATTAAGGGTTAGAGTTTTAGGGTTTAGGATTAAGGGTTTGTGGTTTGAGTTTAGAATTTATTGATTTCTAAAAAAAACAAATGGAGTTGCAAATTAGTCCCAAATTTGGGACTATTTTGTGACTACTATTAAAAATTAGTCGCAAATTAGTTTCAAATTAGTTACAAAAACTGGGTTTTAGATTTAGAGTTTATGATTAAGGGGTAGAGGTTTATGATTTAAGATTTAGAGTTTATGATTAATGGTTAGAGGTTTATGATTAAGGGTTATAGGTTTATGATTTAAGATTTATATTTTACAATTTAAGATTTAGAGTTTATGATTAATGGTTAGAGGTTTAGGGTTTATAATTTAGGATTTATAAAATTATAATATTTTAAAAAATTGTAAGTGTTGAATTTTTTTTAATATTATTTGATGTTTATTTATTTGATGTTTTTGTATATTATTTGATGGTTTAGGGTTTAGAATTTAGGGTTTAGAATATTTTGTATATTATTTGATGTTTATTTAAAAAATATCAAGTGGTGTTGCTAAATCGAAGCAAACCAGTCACAAATTTGGAACTACTTTTGCGAGTCATTAAATAGTCGTAAATAAGCGACTCTTATCGAACTAATTTTTTTAGTCGGTAATTTGAGACTATTGTGCATCTGCTTTATTGGTAGTCGCTTATTAGTCGCAAATCAGTCACAATACAGTCCCTCTTTTTTGCGACTAAAAAAGTAGTCGCAAATGGTAGTCACAAAAACTGTTTTTTCTTGTAGTGCAAGTAAATTCATGAGGCTCATGAACCATGTTCAAATCGCCTACATCTCTAAGTTTGTGGTAGTATATTTTGATGATATACTTTGTTATAGTACTTGCTTTGCTGATCATTTAAAAAATTTATAATATATACTTGAAATGCTTCGGCTAGAAAACTTATATGAAAATTTAAAGAAATGCACCTTTTGCACTGATGATGCAGTCGGATTGTTTCCGAAACTCCATGTTTTATTTTTTTTTAAGCCTAAAAGTTCTACAAGTCCATAGACGTGCGTTGTAGTACTTTAGGTATCGATCCACATGGAGGAAAAGTTGTTCTGAAAGACCTTAGACAGAGAATTAGCAAGGAAGTCTAGAACGAGAATAAGTTTTATAGGGTTTTGTCACAAAAATTGTAAGGAACGGCAAAACGAAAAATTGCTTGTAAAATAACTTAAGAAAATCGATGGCATTAACTAAATGGAAAACGATTTGTAAACAATATTAAAACGGTGTTGGGTCGACATGGATATCTTAGGGTATGCTCGATTCAATCCGGCCCCTAAGCTCTTAGTAACACGATACTATATTTTAACTCCACGAACTGAACAGGATAAACGGCGTAGCCTACTTTCGTACATCCTACGCACCAATAATCTATATACTCGACCAGTAGCTTTCGTCTCTGGCCGCCCAGAAAGTCGTGTTGTTCGCGCTGGTTCTTCTTAGTTTACGTCACTCCGCAAGTATACTTTCGTATCTTACGACGCGACACGCTCTTATAGATGAATGATTCTGGCATTTAGATTCAAAACTTTTGGTGGTACTTAGCACCTAGGAATCAGCCTCTAGTTCATGACGCTAGATTCATGCATTAACAACGATCTATAAAAAAAGAGTTCTAGAATTCGGCTAGGGTTTTACCTTGTGAAATCCTTATCGAACATAGAATTCCCCTTGATAATCCCTTTAAACTCAACAATTAAACTACTCGCACATAGACAAAACAAAAGACATGATTCTATAAAACTGGAGATTGATGAAGGAGCCTCTCGAATTTAAGAACGATGTCCGGAGAGAACCTCTTCACCAATCTTGAAAGTAATAACAAAAACTTAAGAAAATATTTGCAAAAAGTAAATTAAAAGAGGCACAAAGATGACACACGAAATTCTGTCTTTAAAACGCATATTTATAGGTCTTGAGCTATGCTTTCGTCGGTCTTAAGAGTTTTTTCTTGACGGGAATTGAATGGGCCTTGAAATTGGGCTTCCGGAATGAAATCAGCTTGGTCGCGGGTCGCGGGTCCAGGGTGTCTGGCCACGGTGGATCTTCAATTGGCCGCGGGTGGAGACTTCCTGTCTGCGGCAGATTGCCTCTTGGCCGCGGCTGGGGCTGCTTCGGGAGTGGCCTGATAGGACGTCTTGATCTTGATGTATCTTTTGATCGAACATTTGGATCGTCCTCAAATCTGTTGGAATGGAAAGGTAGGTGGTCCTTCTTGAATATCTCCGAAATTGGGATGGATCAGACAGTGAGAAGAACTTCTTTGGCAATTGAACTTCTGACGGTTTGACCCTGAACCGATAATCTGGTTTTTCTCAAATTTGCAATGTTTTCACCTAAGTAACCTGAAAAGAGTCTTGAAACTACAAATATGCGAAAATCGTAATAAAAAAATGTAAAAGCGAATGAAACACTTATTAAAGTGTTCTAAAATAAATAGTAAAACGGTAAAAATACGGTGTTATCAAATGATCAAGTTATGTTCTTAGGATTTGTTGTAAGTTCTGAGGGATTAAAAGTTAAAGAAGAGAAGATTAAAGCTATACAAAACTGGTCGACTCCATCAACGATCAGACACGTGAGGAGTTTCCATGGCATGGCAAGTTTTTATAGGAGATTTCTGAAGGATTTCAGTACTTTTGCTGCACCATTAACTTCGGTGATCAAGAAAAGCATTGCTTTTAAGTGGGAGCAAGCACAAGAGGATGCATTCAACAAGCTCAAAGACAGCCCCACACATGCGCCTGTCTTGGTATTTCCTAATTTTGATAAAACGTTTGAGATTGAATATGATGCTTCCGGTATATGTATATGAGCTGTTTTAACTAAAAGAGGAAATCCAGTAGCATATTTCAGTGAGAAACTCAATGGAGCCTCGCTAAACTATCCAACATATGACAAAGATCTCTATGTGTTGGTAAGGTTTCTAGAAACTTGGCAACATTACTTATTGCCAAAATAGTTTCTTATTCATATAAATCATGAGACGCTAAAGCACCTAACAGGTCAAACTACGCTTAAGAAGAGACATGCGAAGTGGCTTGAGTTCGTAGAGACTCTTCCTTATGTGATCAAATACAATAAGGGTAAAGAGAACATTGTAGCGTATTAACACATCAATTAAACATAATGTGCACACTACCACAATCAAATTGTAGGTCGATGTAGCACTTTATGATCGAACCCAAGAAGAAATGAGAATAACAATACTAGGAATGCAAGAAACTAAACAAGCTAAGCAAGATAGGTGATTCGTTTTTATACTATCCTAGATGAAACAAAGAGTAAACAAGCAAGATTAAAATGATAACTAAGCAAAATCAAAAGACTAACAAGATTCAAATTCAAACTCATCGGGAAAAGAAAGTAAAATGCTTAATGTTGGGGTCGGTTTCACCTAGCCAAGATCAACTGCTAAAAATGACTAAGTATGGAAAAGGAACCTAGCCCAACATCGAGAGACAGGAAACCATTCCACGAACCAACCTAGCCGAGGAAGGACTGGCCGAGGCGAACTACTCGAATCACCTCGCCCCGGCCACACCAAGGCAACTCACTTTGTACCAAGCCGGAAAAGAGAAGGAGAGCTAGCATGAGACCATCTCACCTTGGATGAGCCTGAGACCAGCTCACCTTGGATGAGCCTGAGACCAGCTCACTTTAGACGAGCCCAAGACCAGCTCACCTTGGACGAGCCTAAGACCAGCTCACCTCGGACGAGCCCGAGACCAGCTCACCTTGGACAAGTCCAATACTAGCTCACCTCAGACGAGCCTGTGACCAGCTCACCTCGGACGAGCCCGAGACCAGCTCACTTCGGACGAGCCCGAGACCAGCTCACATAGGACGAGCCCGAGACCATCTAACCTCGAACGGAGCCCATGACCAGCTCACCTCAGACGAGCCCGAGACCAGCTCACCTCGGACGAGCCCGAGACCAGCTCACCTCGGAAAAGCCCGAGACCAGCTCACCTCAGACGAGCCCAAGACCAGCTCACCTCGGATGATCCCAAGACCATCTCACCTCGGATGAGCCCGATACCAGCTCACCTTGGCCAAACTGAAGCCGAACCAACCCAGTATGTCTCGGTCAACTTGAGAGAGGAAGGAAGCCGAGCCCACAACATAGCAATTCATCATGGGCCAAGGCGGATACATCATGGGCCAAAGCAAATGCTGGTGGGCCGAGATGAGGTTTATCTTTCAAGCATAATGGGCGAGCCACATGCACATTAGACGACCCAAGTCATCGTTCACCCTAGAAGACGATCCGAGTCGGCGGCCGCATAAAGATAAAAGGAAATATTCCAAATACCTTTCGAGATCCTCGCTTACGAGACTTGTATAAATAATTACTGTAGTCATTCATAAAAGGGGGACATAAGTTTTATCCTAATCGAAATACTTAGCAAAATCGCTCATCACTTTCTTGTATCAAAAGCTTTACGAAACAATAATAAAAACCACCTTTAGAACTTTGTTTTCAAGTTTCATACTGAGAATCTTCTGTTCCGTCTAAATTTATTTACAAGATTTAGTTGTGCGAGTTTGGACTCCCACACTTCAGCGTTGTAAATCAAGACTAAACAAGCGAGCTTTGGGTAATGGTAATTGATTCGGAAAATCCATAGCTAAACCATGATGCTTATTCAAACAAGCAATGCTACTTCTTAGGTCTAAGATCACTAATTTAAACTAATCCACTTCTATGATACTAATCACTTTACTAATTACTTGATTGACACAAACTTCCATTCGCAACCAATGATCAATAAGCATTAATCTCAAGTCTAATAAACCATTAAATACCCAAATAATCTATTTCCATAGGCTAGGAATGTAAAACACGTAATGGTTTGGTTGGGGAATTTCATCAAACACCTTATGATCATGAAATTCCCTATGATCTAAATCAACATGATCAATGTTAATCTAGCACTAAAAACACCCAATAAGTAAAGATTTCATATAAACTAAACCCTAAGCATCATGATCTAACTAGAAAGCACCATAATCTACATTACCCAAAGTTCTAAAGAGAACTACTCACTAATCCCCATGAAAACACAAATACACATAATGATAATGTGCATAATCATGAAGAGATTTGGAAATAAACAAGAAATTAAAAGGGAAAAAAAATTGCATAAACTTAGAAAGATCTGATAGAAAATGTGTTTTGACCTTAATGAGGAAAGAGTTTCAAAGAAAAATAAAGCTTAGGTAAAAAATTAGGTCTATTGTGCTTAAATAGTAAAATGGGGCGAACCGGATCAACCCGAGCAAACTGGGTTTGACCTGGTATTTGTTTGACCACACGATTGATCGGGTGGTCGATTGAACTTCCCTTGTGTCTGAATCCAATCAGTCGATTGCATTCTCGATTGATATGCACTGGACGCTTTGATCGACTTGTCTGGTCGATTGCTTGGTCGATCGGCTTCACATGTGGCTCCTGATCGACCCTCCGATCGACCGGGAGGTCGATTGGAACTGCTTCTTCAGCTTTTCTTGCTTTTCATCACTCTCATGATGATCCTTCATGTCCCTCCACTCCTTCTTTGCCTCCAAGAACCTAAAAGATGACCCAAAACATCGATGCAAATACGAGAATGTAGCCTAAGACTCCAAATGATACAAAATATGCAAATGAGAGCTAAATGCAAGAATAAGACTTCTAAATGACATGAAACAGAGTCAAAATTAATGAAAACGAATGTTAAGAGCGCTTAAAATCTACAAACATCAATAGCTAATGCATTATCAAGGAGACACGCTCTAATCAGTACATTGAAGGCTAAGATCATGGGGTTTGAGCATATCAATGAGTTATATGATGTTGACCCAAAATTTTAATAAGCGTTCAAAGAGACAAGCATAGCCGCCTATGAAGCATTTTATCAACACAATATGTTCTTATTTAAGGACAAGAGGCTTTGTATTCCCCAGAGATCCATGAGAAATATGTTGATTTGAGAGGCACATGGAGGAGGACTCATAGGAAACTTCGGCCGAGACAAGACTTTAAGTGTGCTTATGGAGCATTTATATTGGATGCATATGAAAAATTATGTGAAGAGGTTAAATACAAAGTGCATTGCATGATTAAAAGAAAATCCAGGTTACATCCTTATGGTTTATACATGTCTTTACCATGGGTAAACATCTCTATGAATTTTGTTTTAGGCTTGCCAAAGATCAACAACATGGATTCTATCTCTGTAGTTGTAGACGGATTCTCTAAGATGGCTCACTTCTTCTCGTGCAACAAGACTAATGACGCCACTCAAACTGCTGATCTTTTCTTCAAGGAAGTAATGCGTTTACATGGAGTGTCGAGAACCATTGTTTCAGATCATGACACCAATTTCTTAAGCCATTTCTGGAAGACTTTGTGGAAGAAGTTGGGAACTAAGCTTCTTTTCTCAACTACTTCTCACCCTCAGATAGATAGCCAAACATAGGTAGTAAATTGTACACTCTCAATCCTATTGAGAGCCACGGTTGGTAAGAATTTTAAAGAACTGGTTTTCTTGCTTACTATACATTGAATTCACATATAACCATGCTAAGCATTCTGCTACTAAGCAATATCCATTTGAGGTTGTTTATGGATTCAATCCTTTGACCCCATTAGATCTTTCACTGGTGGCCCAATCTATTTATTCTAGTGTAGAAAGAGAATCAAAGGCAAACTTTGTGGGGAAACTTTACAAACGAGTTGAAGACAACCTATAGAAGAAAACATAGATGTATAAGCAACAAGCTGACAAAGGCCGTAAGGAGATCACGTTTGAACCAGAAGATTGTGAATGGTTACACATGATACATGAAAGATTTCCCAACCAGAGGATGTCAAAGCTTTCACCAAGAGGAGATGGTCCATTTCAAGTGCTAGAGAAAGTGAATAACAACGCCTACAAGCTTGAACAACCAGGTGAGTTAAACATTTCTCATACTTCTAATGTAAATGATTTAGCTCCTTTTCATACATATGTACATGTTTTGAGGTCAGATCCTTTTCAAAAAGAGGAAATGATGAGGAAATTGAAACAAACTTAACCGGAGCCGAGGAAGAGATCATTATACCGACCATGAGACAAGCACCAAGGACGAGGTCAGGGACAATAAACTTAAGGGTGGAGTTCAACAAATCAGTGGAGAGTTTAATCACTCTCATAGAGAATGAAGAACTCAAAAGAAATCTGCTCACCAAGGAGATCCCTAGAGAGACACTAATCTGGCCACAAGACGAGCTAAGCCTTTCAAAGACTCAAGGCTTGAAGAATGATCAAGACTTCAACTATACTGAGCTTATAAGACATCAAGAAGCCGAGACCACCAGAGAAATGCAATAAGCCTCTTACTTGCAACTCAAGACTCCAACCACTTCCTTCTTGCCGGTTTTACAAGGAAACAAGAACGCATCCTTGTTTGTCATTTCAAAACCTGTCTGTAGAGGGGACCGAGTATCTAAATCAAAAGCAAGAGAATTCAACAAGTTACTTCCACCAATGTATGCGTTTGAATACTGATTATATTAACGAGTTCATCTTCTGTTTTGCATGATTTTTTTCTTCTTCTTTTTAGTTACTTTTATGTGTAATAGGCGAGTTGTTCTTCTTTCCTTTTATGTATTTTTTGCCTTAGAAACCACAACTGTTGACAGGTCCTTCTCAGCTTGTAGACATTCACGTTTTTGATTAATAAATACCTATTTTTTCTTGTTTAAGAGAAGCAGCCGCCGCTCTTGTGTTCTTCGTGGGAGAAGCCTTAGAAACTTGAGTGTTTGAGACTTATCACAGAGTTCTTCATCCTCTGTGTGGCGTCTAACAATCCACAGCAACCATCATTCATCATTCGTTCACTTGAATCCGTAGAGAGAACAGTACGACCAGCGATAGATTCACCATATTCTTCCACCCTTGTAAGGTCCATACCATCGATCCTACATCACTCTTCTTGAAGAGGGATCATGATTATCACCTCGTCGGGAATATTGCAGCACAAACCAAATTTTGGAAGGCCATTCACATCGATTTGAAGGTTGAAACAACCCATATGTTGAAAGGATGAATTGAAAGATTCTGAGAAGCCATCGATAAAACCATTCGAACTGGAAAATCGAAGAAGATGAACAGTCAAAGAGATGAACGAAGATAATGAAAGTGAATCGACATGCCGGCATTCTTGCTTAGTGAACACGATTACAGAGTAAAATTCCTTAAAACGGATTCAAAATCCGCATTTAAGGAATTGGGGCCGGGGGGTCAATGTCGTCGGAGATGCGAAAGACAAAGGAGAGGTGAAGCACCGAGCTGAAAGACACGCCGAAGTAACCTACACTCAAAGGGGAAGTAACCTACAGTCAAAGGGGAATAAATGCCGAACTCACGGTCAAACCCCGAGCTGAAAGACACGCTCAAGTAACCTACTGTCAAAGGTGAATAAATGTCGAACTCACGCTCAAACCCCGAAGTGAACCGACGACCCATTCAAACCAATGATTAAAGATGCCGAAGAGTAACAACCGTATCCACCGGATTAAATGTCATAAATGAGGATCAAGCAGAGTAAATGACATCATTAAACACAGACTCAGAGTATAAAAGCAAGTGCAAGAAGAAAAACAACTTCTTCTTCATACGCAACAAGCACAACACTTTTACACTTATCAATTATTTGTTCTTGTTTTTGTGTAAACGCTCCAGATGACGAAATACTAAACTCATGTATGCCCGCATTTTGTGTCTAAATCCATATTTTATCTATTTATCTCATTCCCAATCGTCAACTTTCTGTTTATTGCTCAAAAACCATTCGGTTTTATGTTGTTTAAGATAAGTCAAAATAATTCGATAATTCTTATTTACAAAATTTTGACAGTTATAATTCTAACTATTGGTTTAAATTTGATTAGCTAACAGAAATATTTGTCTCAGATCATAAGAGACGGCGAAACCATGAGAGTAATAAAACAAGCAACCTAAATCTAACAAAAAGCTTCAGTAAAAAACTAATATAAATAAATTTGAGTTAATAAGCTATATAACTATAACTCGGAAAATAATTAGCTATATAACCAAAGTTTTCAAAAAAACTAAAATCGATGTAGCGCGGGATGTGTGAGAAGTCTCTATTGCCCATATAAGCATAACGACATATTAGTACTCTTCTTCTCCATCCATTCTCTCTCTTTCTCCATCATTTGTTTTCTTCTTTTCTAACAACAAAACCAAAAAAACATACAAAACAAAGTTGAATCTAAAAAAAATTCGAACAAAAAACTTAATTTTTTTTTACCGATAGCAATCTAACGAGATTCATATACCCATAGTTATGATGACGCCGCAGGCGTCAACCACCGTTATTCTTATTGTAAAGGGTTACACATTTTTTTGTAATGTGTTACAAATTCTAGTATTACTAGGATTCAATCCGCTAACTAGCGCGGGATAATTTTTTTAAAAAAAAATTTGATATTTAAGAAAAAATAAATTTATCTGAATTTTATAATATGTCTAACTAATGATTATATATAGAAATGTCAATTCGGACTAAATTATTTACTTAACCCGTTTTGCAATGAACTAAAATATTAGTCGGGTTAATCAGCAAAAACCTATAATCTTGAAAACATAAATCTAATATGCACCGTTTAATGACTATGGTTTTTGTGGTCAATCCAGAAACTCTTAAAAAATTAATTTTGTCGTATCTAACTCTTTATAAAATTAGTAAAAAAATTCAAACTTTTGTTTTGATATATATTCAAATAAAATATAATAATCATAGTGAAAAATATTGCAAGATCTCGAATATAATTTCTTTAAATATGTATGGATTGATTATTATTTAATAATATCAAAATAATTAAGAAACTAAATAGTAAATAACATTTTTAATGAGAAATAAATAATTTTTATATTCTCATCAATAATTTTAAAAGACAATTATATCATTTCCTATTTCAATTATCTTTTCTTATTTGTAATGTCATTTCATGTAATAACTTACAAAACAAGGTTCATTTTCAAAAATTTCTTCTTAAATAATATTATAGAGATGTATAAACCTAATATTTACATCTAATTTTATATTTATCGCGATATCAAACATGTTAGATTGCTAAGAATAGTCTTGCTAATGTTAAAATATTTATTGTACCAGATAAACATTTAAATAAATCACTATATTTATATTTAACTGGGAAACTCAATCGTTACATGTTAGCTTTCGTATTATTGTATCATATAAACATCTAGCTATAAATCTAAGTTTTTATTTAGTACACTAACTAATTCGTTGAACGTTAACTTTCATATTAGCAAATATATATATTCGTGGACAATAATTTTTCTTGATTTTTGTGTTATATATGTTATTATAACTCATTAGTTTAGCGCGCTAAAAATAATATAACTCGTTAATAAAATATATATTACGGTAAAACAAGAAAGTCATAGTCCTAAAACAATGTTTACCAATAAATCATGATATTTATCATGTTAGGATTTTGTCTTTACAGAACTGAGAGATGCGAAATTACCAGAGTCCTCGAATGCAGCGGCGAAGACAGCAGAATTGTACGGGAGAGAGAAAGCACATCAAGTCGAGGATAGCTCGATCCATGGCGGCGAGGATATCAGATCTGAAACATCTCGTACTCTAATAAACCTTTTATGTAGCCACACAAGCACGCATCGCCATCCCTCTCGCCGTACCGTCAACATAACCGAGGGAAACTCGTGTTTCTCATGGCGGATCCGGCGTCGGTACTCGAAGTATGAGTTCCACGCCATCGACGTAACGAGGAGAAACATACTGACATTTGCTAAAAAAAACCACTGCTTTAAACCCTTTAGAAAATCTCCGCGCCGCTATCAGCTTCTTGTTACACAATTTCGAATCGAAATCGGTTCCTGATTCACACTTCTCTCTCCACTTTGACAGAATCTCCGGCGTACCAAAAATCATCGATACTCTAAGATTAAGACCAAATACTTTGAGGGATTCAGCTTCGTTGGAGTAGAGGAAAGCGAAGAAGACATGGAAGGAGGTTGTCTAAGGGTAGAGAAGAGAAGATTATGAGGGTGAATCAAAGGAACTCCACCGCCTTTGTGTGACCACTTCGATCCCCATCCCATGAAGTCTTTGTGCTCGCAAGGCTTATCCCGTTCTGCCCAGCTCTAAGAGTGTCGATCTAGGGAGGTTCATGCTATGTGGTATCAGAGCACGCTCTAAGACTACCACTACAAGAAAACACAGTTTTTGTGATTACATTTTGCGACTACTTTTTTAGTCGCAAAACTGAGTGACCATTTTATGACTTATTTGCGACTAATAAGCGACTACTTAAGTCGCAGAGGTATAGTAGTTGCAAATTAACGACCAAAATTATTCGTAGGAAATTAATCGCTAATACGCGACTGATATTCGACTAATACTAGACTACATTCATTTAGTCGCAAAATGGTCTGACTTTGAGACTAATTTTCGACTGTTTTTTTTGTCGGGAAACGTAGTCGCAACAGTAGTCTCTAATTTGCGACTATTAGTATAGTCTGGAAATATAGTCTCACATTTGCGACTGTTTTGCAACCTAAATTAATCGTCTCAAATTTGCAACTGATTTGGACATTAGTCGGTAAAGGTAGGTAGAAAACATGAAAAATGTAGAAGTTAGTTGGTACACCTACCATTTGCGACTACTTATAGTAGTCCCAAATTAATCGGAAAATAGTGGCAAAATAGTTGTACATTTGCGACTACTTTGTAGTAGTCGCAAATCAGTGGCAAACGTTTTGCCTATATAACGCTCGTAGCCCTCCTCCCCATTAACACAAATCATTCATTCAAACCTACGTACAAAAAAAACCCCAGATCCAAAAAAATACAATGTGGAATTCATCAAGAGAGTGGATATATAATAGAATCGATCCACACACAAATCATATCTCTAGTGAATTCTTGGCGGGGGTGGAGCTGTTCATAAATTTTGCTAATAGCCAACCACTAGCGCAAAGCAGTGGAGGTAGGTTTCACTGTCCTTGTGTAAAATGTCAAAATTCTAAATTTTTGCAAGAAAATATAATTTCGAAGCATTTGCATAGTAAGGGATTTATGCCAGGATATTATGTATGGTCTGAACATGGTGAAGATTATGATGTGGTTGGGGGATCAGGAGGAACGAATAGTCATTATGCTAATGTAGATCAACCAACAACGTATGATGGGGGGGGGGGAATGTATATGTTGGGATGGTGAATGATGCATTTCATGGTACTACGCCATTTAATCATCATGAGTATCATCATGAACATGATAGTGGATATGATGATCATGTTCATGAAGAATCTACCCAAGAGGCAAAGCGGTTTTACGACATGTTAGATGCTGCAAATACTTCACTTTGTGATGGTTGTCGTGAAGGTATGTCGAAGTTATCTTTGGCTGCTCGGTTCATGAACATTAAGTCAGACCATAATATGGCCGAAAGCTGTATGGACGCATGGTCTGAATTGTTTACGGAGGTTTTACCAGAGGGTAATCAATCACCTAGTTCGTACTACGAGACAGAAACTTTGATGCGAAAGCTAGGATTGCCGTACCATACATTTGATGTATGTATAGATAATTGTATGCTCTTCTGGAAAGAAGATGAGAAGTTGGAGCATTGCAAGTTCTGTGCAAAACCAAGATATAAGGCTAGTGAGGGACGAACTAAAATCCCATTTAGTCGTATGTGGTATTTACCTATCACTGACAGATTGAAGAGAATGTACCAATCAGAGAAGACTGCATCATCGATGAGATAGCATGCTGAGCATGATTCAAAAGACGGAGTAATGTGTCATCCATCTGATGCGGCGGAGTGGAAGAATTTTCAAAATTTGCATCCTGCGTTCGCAGAAGAAACGCGAAACGTATATCTTGGGTTATGTACTGACGATTTTAATCCTTTTGGTATGTCAAAAAATCACTCGTTGTGGCCTGTGATCATGAATCTATACAACTTGCCGCCAGATATGTGCATGAATACTGAGTATTTGTTTCTGACGATTTTGAATTCCGGACCAAATCATCCACGATCCAGTCTTGATGTTTTCCTCCAACCATTGATCGACGAGTTAAAGGAGTTATGGTATAACGGAGTTGAGGCATATGATGTGTCATTTGATCAAAATTTCAACCTTAAAGCTGTTCTAATGTGGACTATAAGCGATTTTCCAGCATATGGTATGTTGTCGGGATGGACGACACATGGAAGACTATCGTGTCCTATTTGTATGGATGATACAAATGCTTTTTATCTTCCGGCTGGTAGGAAGACATGTTGGTTTGACTGTCACAGAAGATTTATTCCTGCAAGTCATTCATTACGGAAGAATAAAAAAAACTTTTTGAAGGGAATGCACGCATTGAACGACTACCCACCACAATCTTTAACTGGCGAACAAGTTTTATATGAGCGTATAAGGTATGCAGAACCACCCAAAACATCTGAAGTGGGTGGAAATGGTCATGAAAATAAAGTGGACGGCTATGGGGAGTGGCATAATTGGCATAAAGAAAGCATATTTTGGGAGCTACCGTACTGGACCGATCTGACGCTACGACACAATCTTGATGTGATGCATATCGAGAAGGATTTTTTTGATAACATCATGTATACTGTTATGAATGTTAAAGACAGATCAAAAGACACAGTAAAATCAAGATTAGATATTGCAAAATTTTGTTCTCGGAAAGATTTGCATGTAGATGATCGAGGGAGAGCTCCATTTCCTATTTGGCGATTGACTTCAAAAGCGAAAGAAAACTTACTACAATGGGTCAAACATGAGGTTAGATTCCCCGATGGCTATGTAGCAGATTTAGCTAGTTGTGCAGACATTAACGGTGGAAAGCTCTCGGGAATGAAAAGTCACGACGGCCATGTATTTATGGAACGATTTCTTCCGTTTGTCTTTGCAGAACTTCTACCGCGTAACGTGCACCTTGCATTATCAGGTATATGTATATATATATATATATATATATATATATATATATATATATATATAAATTATCATATATGTTTCACTTATATATATATATATAAAATCATGACATTGTTATCCTTCAAAACTTTGAGCCTTGAGTTACAATCATATATGTTTCACTTATATATATATATAAAATCATGACACTGTTATCCTTCAAAACTTTGACACTGTTATATATATATATAACTTATATGATTGTAATATATTGTCGTAGGGATTTTAGCATTTTTCCGTGACTTAAGTAGTAGATCATTGGATCAAACCCGGCTCAAAGTTTTGAAGGATAACAGTGTCATGATTTTGTGTAATTTGGAAAAAATATTCCCACCTTCTTTCTTTGATGTGATGGAGCACCTACCAATACACCTACCTTACGAAGCGGAGCTTGGTGGTCCTGTGCAATATAGGTGGATGTATCCCTTCGAAAGGTTTTTTAAACGTTTAAAAGGGAAGGCGAAGAACAAAAGATATCCAGCGGGATCAATAATTCAATCATACATAAATGATGAGATATCTTATTTATCAGAACACTACTTTGCTTCGCACATTTCTACAGCTCGCAGAAGAAGGTATGATGGTGACTATTTATATGAACAGTAATTATACGAGCTAAAATGAAGGTCTTGACTATTTGTAGACGTTAATATTAATATTATTATTTCGCACGTCAAGTCGGTATGACGAAGGTGAATTACCGGTATATCCTATACCGGTACCAGATATATTCACTGAAGTAGGTCGTCCAAGTGGCCAAAGTAGTGAATTTTGGTTAACTGAGAAAGATTATAAATGTGCACATTCATATGTCTTGCGCAATTGTGACTATTTTCAGCCGCTTGAGAGGTAATATATGGTTCATTAACGTAATTGTTATATTTTAATTAACTTTAATATTTAATTTAATTAGTTAACTATTTCTTATAGATTGTTGGATGCGCAAATTCGATTTGAATATCCACAACTCTCTGATGATGAGGTCAACTCGAAAAGAGATGCAGATTTTCATATATGGGTTCCCCAATATGTACGTATTTAATATCCATCTATTGATTATTAAAAAATAGTTATGAATTTGTTTTTTAATATATTTGCATATATATAAATTTATAGGTGAATACAATGAAAAGTCAAGAACATTTTCCTCCTTGGGTTCTTGAAATAGTGGAAGGTCCCGAAAATAAAGTGAAGTCATGGCCTATGTATTTTACTAGAGGGTATTTGTTTCACACACGAGAACACGGACTCAAAAAAAACAATGAATTATGGGGTATGTGTTCGAGGACAAAATTATTCTGAAGCATCTGATCAAGAGGATCATTTTTATGGGACTGTGGAAAAGATCATAGAGCTCGAGTATCCAGGATTTCTGAATTTGAAGATCACACTTTTCTACTGTGAATGGTATGACCCTACGATTGGCAAAGGCACCCGAATGCAAGAAGGAGGCATTGTTGATGTGCTATCATCAAGGACATATCAAAATTACGAACCTTTTATTTTAGGTAATTTTTGTTTTGATAAGTATGTATATATATATATATATATATATGTGTGTGTGTGTGTATGTCTACTTCTAATTTTACGCCCACTTACAGGATCTCAAGCTGATCAAGTTTGTTATCTTTCATACCCATACATTAAACGACCTCGGAAGGTGTGGCTCACAGTTCTCAAAGTAAATCCAAGACATGGTGTTCATGGAAAATTTAACGAAAAAAAGCCGGTTATATTGCAGCAAACAATTGATGATAACATGGATACGATTGATGAAATCATAATTGATACTTTAGTTGAGGGAAATCAGCCTTACGAAGAAATTGATTTTGAGATCGAAGACGCAGAAGCAGAGGACGAATTTCTTTGTAATTTATCATCGTCAAATGATGAAGATGAGGAATTTTAATAATATTTTAATTTATATCTTTGTAATCATATAATTATATATCATGTATGTTTTGTTGCAAAAAATTTTATTTATATATGTGTTTGTATATGTTTGATGCAATATAGTTGTATGTTTTATTTATATATGTGTTTGTATGTTTTGTAACATTTGGTTGGAACTAATATAATAGAAATATTTTGACACAATGCTTTATATACAAGTCTATGTAAGAAACAAACGAATGATCACAATGGCTCTTTGGTTACGTCCTTCCAGAAGGAAAATGAGGTCTAAGGTTTGATTCTCCGGAATCGGATTTTCAACAAATTAAGCAGTAGTCACAAGAGTGTCTTAAATTACCCACGATTTTGCGACTATTCTTTAATTTTAAAACAGATTTTCAACAATTTCGTAATAGTCAAGTAAGTGTCTTAAAATACCCACGATTTTGCGACTAATTCCTTACCAACACCTGAAATTCAGACTGATTTGCAACTATTTCGTAACTCCAATTGATTTTGTTTTATAAAAAATCAACAATATCGAATGTTAAACATGTTAATTTAAACTTTTAGACATGTAGACATGTTTTGTATATTATTTAGACGTTTATTAAATATCTTAAATTTCTAAATTCAAATTTTTAAACTTATGGTTGTATATTATTTAGACATGTAGTAAATTGACTATATGTGTTACATGTAATAAGTTAGGGTATTTATTTAAGAATGATTGAAATTACAATTTATGGTTGTATGGAGAGTTCTAGTGTTAGATTTAGGTTAAGAGATAGTTTATAGTCTTAGTTTTATTAAAAATGAATGAAACTTTGGGATTTAGGGTATAGGGTAATGAATTATTAAATACAATCACAAAATAGTCGCACTTTGTGACTATTTTATGACTAATTTGCGACCATTTCAAACTATTTTGCTGAATTAACACGCGGTAACATTATCCCTCCTATTTTTTTTATTTGCGACCAGTTTTGCGACTATATTTCTTTGAGACTGATTTGCGACTATTTAGAGACGCATTCGTTCATAACAAAGTGAAACTCGTCGTCTCCCCTTCTATTGTCGAGAAAACCTAACTCCCTCATCTCTTTCTCACATATCTCTGAACCATCTAAATCGGGATTCTCTACCTCTCATTCTCGGAAATTCCCTTCACGACAATGGGTCCCAAGGTAAGACCAAGTAGTTCCCGCGGCGGTGGTGGCCGAAAGTATAGTTCCTGCAGTGGTGGTGGCCGGTTATCCGCCGGTGGGAGAGCATATGGAGGTGTCGACTCGTCTTCCTACGCCTCCAACCGGTCCTCTTCCGCGATAGAATCGGTTACCCCTTCATCATCTATTCCAGCCCAATTTCCTCCGACGACACAAACGCCGCAATTCATTAATCCACAGCCCGTAGTCGCTACTGTGCTGCCTCTGACGCCACAACCTGGGACTCCGACGTCACAACCTCCGCCTTATCAGACTCCCCTGCATTATCCTCCGCCTTATCAGATTTCCCAGCAACAACAACCCTATAAGATTCCCCAGCAACAACAACCTCTTTATCATAATCCTCAACATCAACCGCCGGTTCAGATTCTAGAGCACCAATCTCCTGCTCCTAATGCTCCCGAGACAGAACTGGACTTCGACCGGTTGTTAGATGATTTGTTGGCTCTTCCTGGCCGAGAACATCTACCAATCTTGAGTCCACATCCGATTCCCCACGTCCAGAACACATGGTAAGGATCGATTCTAGCTTTGATTTTGCATCCATTAGTAGTTAGTTTGAATATCTAGTTTGATGTTGCTTAGCTTCTGTTAGTTGTTTGGTCCTGTTTTGCTCCTATTTCAGGTTGATTTTGCTTTGCTTCTATTAGTAGATTGCTCCTGTTTTGGTCCTGTTTCTGTTTCAGTTTGATTTTGTTGTGCTCCTGTTTCAGTTTCATTAATACAATTTGATGCATATGTAAGAACATATGGATGTCGATGGTTATGCATATGTAAGAACATTAATCTGTAAAAGTTTTACATCCATCTAGTGAGTTTCATTGTTCTGTAAAAGTTTGACATCCATCTAGTGAGTTGTATTGTTCTGGAAATTGGATTATCATTTGCAGTTTCATTGTTCAGTTTCGTTTTTCATTACTAGGTAGTGAGTTGCATTGTTCTGGAAATTGGATTATCATTTGCAGTTTCATTGTTCAGTTTCGTTTTTCATTGCTAGTGTAGTATGTTTCATTCATTTGCAGTTTTATTCATTCAGTCTAATTAACCTTTTTTGATGTTTTATGTCCCAAGTTTAACCGGGACAAAGGCAAATTGTCTCGAGTCATTGCTGGAATATTTCGGAGGAAGTTCGATGGTCCATATTATAGCTGGGGCAAAACGCCTTTAGACATCCAAGAAAGATATTCCAGAACATTTGCGGTAATAATTGTTATTTTTTCATTGTATAGTAGGTACATAGTAATCTGATTTAGTTACTGAGTGATACTTACATTTATTGTGTTGTGTAGCGGAAGTACAATTGGGAGAGGGGGATTACTGACCTGGTGAAAGTAGGCTTCTTGAGAAGGGCCAAAAAACGGATTAAAGGCATAGTAAGTCAAACTAAACACAGTGGTGAGAGACCACCTTGGATAGGCGAAACGCTTTGGGCAGAAATGGTGGCTCATTGGGCAACTCCAGAAGCAATTGAGAGGAGCTCTACTTACTCACAATGCCGTAACTCTGACCGTGGCGGTCTTGGTCCTCACAAACACGTATCCGGGCAGAAATCATACCTGCAAGTTCAACAAGAAATGGTAACGTTTTAATTCATTGGTTTTATATATTGCATTTCAGATAACTAATATGTTTATGTATCATTTTAGGAGGAAGAATTAGGGCGTCTTGTCTCGCTTGGAGAAGTCTTTATGAAAACACATACAAGACATGATGGATCTTTTGTTGATCAAAAGGCCAAAAGGGTAGCTGAAACTTATGAAAAGAACATCCAAGAGATGATGTCAGAAATGGCTGTTGATGGTGCATCACCTTCAGAGCAATCAACTCAGCAGAACTTGACCATTGAAAAAAAGAATGAGATCTTTCTTAAGGTAAGTCTTCATCTTCTTAGAATTAGTTTAATAAGTCTTTAGTTGCTGTAATCTGATTGAATCTGATGAGTTGATTGTTTAGGTAAATTTTCAGTTTTCAGTTTCTTGTCTTAAGGTAATCTCATTGAATCAGATCGTGGTTCTTTTGTTGTTATTGATGCATTCAGTTTTCAGTTTCTTGTCTTATGGTAATCTGTCATTTTTCTTTTGTTGCTGTTTGATGCACTCTTTTTGTGGCCTGTGATCGTGGTTCTTATGGTTCTTTTGTTGCTGTTTGATGCAATACGCGTGTCTTCTAGTTTTTATGCAACCTTCTGATTCTTTTGTTGCTGTTGTCTCATTCTACAAGTGATTTCAAGATGTTACCAACTGAGTCAAAGAAAGCCTTGTCTTATCTGCATTTGACTAAATTTGCAGATAAAGAGACCAAAATAACATTGTTTTGTGATTGCTTGTTTTCTCGTGGAGGTTTATAGATTTCTTGTCTAGGGTTTTTGTGGTTTGAGCTGTTTTTGGTACTCTTGCAATTGAATTCCATTGTTCCTGTGGTTAATCAGTGTTTACTGACTCATGTATTAGACAGATTTCAATTGTTGTTGGAAAGCTGAAAACTTTAGTAGGGATTTTGAGAATTCTGTATCAGGATCGGTTCTTCCTGTTGATTGTTTCTCTGTAATTATAATGCAATTTTGGACCTGTGGGTGGCTTCAAAATCAAAACTAATACTCGATTTAACACCAAATTGAAGAGTTTTAGTCTCGTTTATATACTCTAACAATGTGGTCATTTTCTGTTTCTTTCATGGTCAGTTTTTTGACTCATGTGTTCTACGTTTCTAGTTCCTTATGTTTCTCATGTGTTGAACGTTTCTTTCCTTGTCAATTTTGTAACATGTCTTCTAATTCAGTTTTTTTTTTGTGTTAGTCTACTGAAACAGATACCAAGGGACAGCTTTTTGGACTTGGGGAACTTGGAGAGATCGTCAACAGCACGAGTAAGGACAGTAGTAGTTATGCATCCTCCTCAAACACAATTTTTGAGATGCAAGAACAACTTCGAGCTGCTTATCAAAAGATCACGGAACAAGAAGCGGAAAATGCTTGACGGGATGAGGAACATCGACTTGCTCAAACACAGTTGGCGTCGTTCCTCTCCTTCTTCAAAGATAAGGATACTGCGTTTGAATCGTATGTGGCGGCTTCTCAAGGAGCCACCGCATCCACCGCAGCCACCCCACCAGCCACCGTACCGGCCAACTTACCGGCCACAAACCATTCACTTCCATGTTAAAACTTTTACATTTTGTATATATAAATGTTTTGGATTTATAAATGTAAAAAATGTTTTGTATAATGTTTTCGTTATTGAAATCTTTAATTTAAACTTTTATTTTCATTTTAGGTTTTTTTTTTAATTTTGAAAATTATATTAAATTTAAATATAATATCTGATTTGAGAATAAAAATAGTGGCCAATTAGTTGCTAATAAGTGACTCTTTTGCGACTAACTTACTGATTTGCGACAACGACAAGAACAAAATAGTGGCAAAATAGTTGCCAATATGTGACTCTTTAGCGACTACTTTTAAAACAGTCCTAAATATAATTGTATCAAATTAGTCTCGATAATACGACTCCTCGTAGAGTCTGAAAATTATCTCTAATAAACGACTATATAATCGTCTTAAAATTGTCTCTATAGTATGACTCAAAAAACAGTCTGTAAACAGTTGCCAATAAACGACTATTAATGTCAGTGTCAACATAGTCGTATATATACGACGAAAATATATTGTCACACAATAGTCGTAAATTTGCGACTATTATGCGATAACTGTATTTTGCGACCAATTATTTGCGACTACTTTTATTAGTCCTAAAATAGTCGCAAATGACTGATTTACGACTATTTTGGGACTCTTTTGGTAGTCGCAAAAGCTGTGTTTTCTTGTAGTGTACTGAGTAATCTCGTTCCTTTCTGTCTCGATTCTTTTTCCCTTTTTCATCCTTAGTAACCTGTTAGTAGTTAGTTTTCATTCATGTTTAGTCGAGAATCAAAAAAAAAACTAGGGTTAGGGTTTTTGTTGGCCGCGGCGCTAGGATCAGAATTGCTGAGTTTGTTCTTCATGTTCTTGTGTGACTTGCGACCTTAGCAACCTGTTTAGCCATGGTTCTTATCGGCGAATACGAAACCGGAGTATGATCTTGTCACGAGAAATAAATCAAGCAAGGTCAACAATTGGGGGTCTCATTACTTCTATGTCCGGATCGACGAGCTCTCTGTATCACGATATGATGGGAATTGCCTGAGTAAATGGAGGATTCCTATTGGTAGACATCGGTGTATTCCTTATTGCGTTCCTTGGTTTCCTTTCTGACTTGTTTATTTCTTATTTTAGTTCGTCATACTCCGAGCTTCCTTACAACAATCCCGGGTTTTATTGTTGATTTCGGCTGGGAAACGTCGTTGGCCGGAAGCGTATAAGGAGAAAACCAGTTTGAAAGCGAAGCGAGCGCTCAGAGGTTCGATTGGTTATTTTTTATTGTTTTTGTGCCTTTTTATATCGACTTATGACGCCGAACTCCTTTTGCGCAGCTAACCCAAGCAGTCGAAGGAGAAGGATGAAGATCGATTATATTCCTGATTTCAATTACAGTTTTGATGATCAGCAGGATCCTGCCGATGCTCCCTCGGTAGAGATCGTGGATGGGGATTAGGCTGCAGAGGGCCAATAGCTCCTTGTTAAAGAGGAGCATGCTCCAGCTGATGGAGCAAACATCGGGGACGAGCTAGAGGCCGAAAGATAGAGGAAAAGAAAGAGGAAAAACCCATCCCGTCGTTCGTCGAAACGTGGCACCCGGGATCCGGTCGATGACACGATTATAACGGCCGTTCATGAAGACGACGGCCGAGACGAGGGTGCTGACCTTCAGGGATCGGTACGAAATGAGGTGGCCGAGGGCAGTCGTTCGGGTCGGTCAGCTGCTTCTCAAAGGCAGCGTCCTTCTTGCCCTTTTGTTCATTCTGTCAAGTTCGACTATGATAAGGATGAACCTGTTATCAGCGACGAAGTGGCGTGCGCCGAGCTGTACCGCCAGCTGACTTTTGGTTCCCAGAGTCTGCCTTCAACCGAAGAGCTATTCAAATCTGAGGCTTACAAAAAGTTGGCTCGTACCATGACGGACGTAAGTAAAATTTTAACTTTCTTTCATGAATGTTTTTGCCTTAGATTGATATCTTTGTTCTTTTTCAGATGGTGGCTGTTGGGCCCAGATTCCGCACTCAAGGCCCATCCCGAATGAATAGGTCCGAAAAGGAAGGCTCAGCACACGACAAGACCTCATGAGATTGTTTACAAGCTGAAGTAAGCGAGGTTGCGAGGTAGGGCGAGTCAACGAGCTGGAAGAGCTGAGCAAGAGGAAAGAAAGCAAGCTTGCAGGAAGATAAGAACATGCGTTTGGCCAAAGTTGAAATCTGGTCAAACCTATTTATTCCATATTAAAAACAAAAGATTACAAATTTAATTCTGTAGTTATTGTGTATAATAATTAGGCAGTTATATTTTTCAGCTGGTATAAGTTTGAAAAACCAGTCTTATTGTAAAGGACCGAATTCTTGGCAAACATAATAATATACAACTTTTCTCTCAATCGTCTAAGCATTTTTCAAAGACATACAACATTCAAGCCGAGAATTGAGGTTATGAGATTCTGCTCTCACAATTTGGCGCCGTCTGTGGGGAATGAGCAAAACAATTTTCTTCTTGTAACCTGCGAAACCGATCACTCGAAAAAGGAGGATGTCGAGAACAACAAGCGCAGCAGTCACTGCTTCATCCGGAGCTATAAATACCTCCATCCCACCATCCCAGCCTGACACCACTGCTCCAGTGAGCTCAAACGGAACAACAGACGTTCCCATCACCACCTCGGGAGTAAATGTCACGACTGGGACCAACGAAAATGTTGTTCTTTTGGGACCTGCAGTCCTAAGCTAGCCTGCTCCGGATCAAATAGCTGAGATCCGGAACTTGATATCAGTTCTCATAGAATAGAATCGCCTAATCGCTGCTCGCCAAGACGATCTCGAAAGAACGGCTCGGGCAGGCGCGATCCGGCGATCGGCTCTCCAACCTGGGATACAAGCCCCGTTTGCACTAGGACAAGGAGGGCTAATGTTTTTACCTCCACCAGTAACGAGGCTAAACTTTTAAGGTATAGATGCCTCGACCAGCAGAATGGTCAGCTCAACCACCAACTCGCGGTTCAGCTCAATAATATCGGACCCTGTATTCACTCCTTCCACGATCCAGACCGCGGAAGGAGGGATTCCACCAATTGCGACCTTCCCGGGAGTAGGTCAGACCTCAGACCGATTAGCCAGATAGGATCGTTCTAGAAGCGCCAATGAAGTTAAAACTCGGTACAATCCTGAGGTCGAAACGTGACCTGAAAATGAGGTCAGAAACCATGCATGGTCCCTGGCGTCTGGGCAATAATGAGGTCAAAAAACGTTGGAAGGTCCCTGCTCCGATCCCCGGGCAATAATGAGAACGGTTTGGGACCCGGCGTCTCGCATGGTTTTGAGTCAATTAAGAAATACTATGAAGAAACCAGTGCCGAACTTCAGCGGATGTGATCGCAGGTCCATGCCGTTCTGAGCTCAGCACCTGAAATAGATCTGGTAATTGATGAATTCAATCAGACCCCATTTACCTCGCGGATCGTGAGCCCCCAGCTCGGTGATGTCAGGAACATCTGATTTCCTCGATATAACAGAGAAACCGACCCCAAGGCATTTATGAGAAGTTTCAAATTCACATTTTCAAGGGTACGACTACTCGGGGGCAACCTCGAGTCAGCACGCTGTCGTTTCTTTGCCAAAAATCTAATGGATTCGGTCCTGAAATGGTTCACCTCCCTGAACCCGAACTCGATTGACAACTTCACCTAGCTTCAGGCAGCATTCTTGAAACAATATTCGGTATTTATCCAGATCGAGCCCTCAGAGGCCGATCTGTGGGTACTTACTCAAAAGCCAGGTGACTCGTTGCGGAAGTACATTAACAGTTTTAAGGCCATTAAGGCAAAAATTGCCAATTTACATAACCTAACGGCCCTGAAAGCCCTTCTAAACGGACTGCTAAAAACCTCAAAATTCTTTGAGGAGCTCACAGTCCGGGAGCCGGTGTCGCTAGATGATACGCTACACCGTACTTCGCGCTGGATTAGTCTCGAGGAGGCAGGTGCAGCTCAATCAAAGCAGCAGGCACCAGCAACCTCGGGTAAGCAAGCTCAGACGACAAACTCCCAGGGACCTAAAATATTCGGGAAGAAAGAGTCCCAAGACCAAAGACAAAGTCATGGGTTGCATTCTTACTCAGTAGGAAGCCCACCTCACAACATATTCAAGCCATATGACCCCAGCAAGTGGTGTGATTTTCATAAAATCAAGGGTCATTCGACTGAGGAATGCTATGAGGTGAAGAAGCAGCTCGCTGCGAAATTCGCAGCAGGAGAGCTGGGCAATGTTGAATTGGAGAAACCCCCTCCGAGGAAGAACTACTACCCAACTCGAGACGATGAAAGGCGAGATCGCCCATATGAGGATGATCGTAAGCGAGAACGCTCATCCGATGACGCAACGAGGCGAGATCGCCCCAAGGATAGGGAGGCAGATCTACCTCCTCCCAGCATGAAGAAAAGAATTGATTTTATTCATGGAGGATCCCACTTGTGTCGCAACTCCGTGAATTCGATCAAGAAACATCAACGGAGGATAAACACTGACATACATGACATAATCTCATTCAAGGGACCTGACACGCAAATCTCATTCTGGGAACGCGAGGCCGCTGAGCTAGATTCTCCACATGATGATGTTCTCCTAAACATGCTGGAAGTGGGCGGATGCGAGCTCACCAAGATGCTCGTTGACACTGGGAGCTCTGTAGAACTCATCCTCATAAGCGTTCTTAGGAAAATGGGCATACAAGATCACGAAATCGAGGGGGACAAGATGGTGTTAACCGGCGTTTCCGGGGAAACTACGTTATTTCTCGGAACAATAAGACTCCCTGTAATAGCAGCTGAAGTAAGGAGGATGGATGAATTCACTGTGATAGATATGCCAGCCCCATTCAATCCCATCCTGGGAAGAACCTTGATACATTCAATGAGGGTTGTATCTTCAACCTACCATTAGTGTATAAAACTTCCTACCCAGCATGGAATCGCAACAATGAAGGGGAGTCAAAAGGCATCCAAAGTATGTTATATGGGAGGTTTCCAAATAGCAAAGGAAAGCGTATTATAGCAATTACAGCGTAAGGATGGGCTCGCAGATCGATTGGCCGGAAAGAAGAGTGGTCCTGGTGCCATCGGACCTCGCAAGGACCTTATCGAGAAAGTCGTGATCAACGAATCCCATCCTAACCAGAAGGTAGGAATCGGGTCCGAGCTCTCCATGGCCCAGAAGGACTAATTAATATCCTTCCTCAGGGAAAATGTCGATTTATTTGCATGGACAACGGCCGATATATCTGGAATTGATCTGGGAATCATCTCACACGAACTCAACGTCGATCTGAACCATAAGCCAGTACGTCAAAAGCGCCGAAAGTTCGGACACGACAAAACCGAGGCTGTTAATAGCGAGGTTACCAGGTTGCTAAGTGTTGGGTTCATCAAGGAGGTCAAGTATCCCGATTGACTAGAAAATCCAGTCGTGGTGAAAAATAAAAATGGCACCTGGCGAGTATGTGTGGATTTTACGGATCTGAATAAAGCGTGTCCTATTGATAGCTTTCCCTTACCTCACATTAATCAGCTGGTGGAAGCTTCCGCATGACATCAGCTCCTAAGCTTCATGGATGCGTTCTCGGGGTATAATCAAATACAAATGAACCTTGAGGACCAGGACAAGACATCCTTCATAACTGAACGAGCATCGTACTGTTACAAAGTAATGCCATTCGGCCTCAAAAACGCAAGAGCGATCTACCAAAGACTTATGAACAAGATGTTTGCCAGCCTCTTGGGCAAGTCAATGGAGGTCTACATTGACGACATGTTGGTTAAATCTTTGAAAGAAGAGGATCACATAAGTCAACTTCGGGAATGCTTTGATTTACTAAATAAGTATAAGATGAAACTGAATCCCTTAAAGTGTACCTTTGGAGTTGCTTCGGGTGAATTCCTAGGTTACATAGTAACCCAAAGAGGAATAGAAGCAAACCTTAAACACATTAGCACGTTCTTGGAAATGCAACCTCCGAACTCGGTAAAGGAGGTGCATAGGCTGACAGGCCGCATCGCTGCTCTGAACCGATTTATTTCCAAGTCGACTGATAAGTGTCTCCCCTTTTATCAATTGTTAAAGGGAAACAAAAATTTCATTTGGGATGACAAGTGTGGGGAAGCCTTTAAGCAGCTAAAAGCATACCTCTCCGAGCCCCCCCCCCCCATTCTTTCAAAACTAGTTGAGGGCGTCCTCGTAAGAGAGGAGCGAGCTGAGCAGAGACCGATCTACTACGTGAGCAAGTCCTTGGTGGATACTGAAACCAGATATTCCCGAATGGAAAAATATGCCTTGGTGGTAATAGTGTCAGCTCGCAAACTTAGGCCGTACTTCCAGTCACACTCTATCATAGTGATGACAACACAACCATTACGTACAGTGCTACATATTCCCAGCCAGTCCGGCAGGCTAGCCAAGTGGGCTATTGAGCTAAGCGAGTACGATATTGAGTATCGACCTCGAACTAGTGCCAAGGCACAAGTATTAGCTGACTTCGTCATCGAGTTTGCCGTAGGCAGCAAGATGGCTGAACCAAGCTCCGGAACCTGGCTGCTCTACGTTGACGGAGCTTCCTCAAAACAAGGGGCAGGTATTGGAATCCACCTCGTGTCCCCGACCAGCGAGGTCGTGGAACAATCTTTCAGGCTCGGTTTCTCGGCATAAAATAACGAAACCGAGTACGAGGCCTTAATAGCAGGTCTCCGACTTGCAGTCGGAATAGGAATACGCAACTTAAGTGCATTCAGCGAATCTCACCTCATTACACGTCAGTTCCATGGAGAATATGAAGCCATATATAACAGAATGGAATCTTATCTAGCTATAGTCCACGAGCTAGCCAAGCGGTTCAAAGTTTTCAGCCTGACGCGGATCCCGCGAGGTGAGAACACGATTGCAGATGCGCTGGCAGCTCTCGCCTCGACCTCGAATCCTCTTGTAAAAAGAGTGATTCCAGTGGAAGGAACCGAAAAGCTTAGCATTAACGTCGAAAAAGATGTTGAAGATTTAATGAAAATCGATATTGACAATATGGAGTTGGATGTAGTGCTGGCCCCAATAGAGGAAAACCCTCCTCCTGAAATAGGGGAAGCCGAGGACGCGGTCCAAGCTCCGCTTTGCGCCAGGCATGTCTCCCTCCACGAAAAAATGGTGGCGAGAATCGATTGGCGAGCAGCGATCATACAATACATTGAGGGGGGTGAGGCTCCCCCCAGCAAGTGGGAAGCCCGTAAACTCAAAACCATAGCTTCAAGATATTGTATAATCGGATCTCGCCTCTACAAACAAAGCATGAATGGCCCCTACCTGGTTTGCATCCATGGACCTGAAGCTTTCACGGTTATGCTGGAAGTTCACGGGGGCTCGTGTGGCAGTAATTCAGGAGGAAGGGCATTAGCCATGAGAATCAAAAGGCATGGGTATTTTTGGCCCACCCTGGTCACTGATTTCGAAGAACACTCTAAAGCATGCGACAAATGCCAACGACATGCTCCCACGCTGCATCAGCCTACTGAAAATTTGTCCTCCATCTCATCTCCATACCCATTCATGAGATGGTATATGGATACAGTAGGGCCTCTGGTAACCTCGAGAAAAAGGAGGTATCGCTTCCTGCTCGTCCTCACTGACTACTTCACCAAATGGTTAGAAGCAGAAGCTTTCCAGAAGGTTAAGGCAAATCACGTGGAAGAATTCGTATGGCAGAATGTAGTTTGCCGACACGGAATCCCGTATGAAATCGTAACCGATAATGGTTCACAGTTCATCTCAAATCGGTTCCTCGAATTCTATGAAGATCACAAAATCAGGCTAACAACTTCGACTCCTCGTTACCCTCAGGGAAACGAGCAGTCCGAGGCAGCGAACAAGCTGATATTGAACAATCTTACAAAACAATTGGTCGCTAAAAAGGAAAAATGGTCTGATGAACTCCCTAGAGTGCGATGGGCCTGGCGGACCTCACCTTGTAAAGCAACCTGAGAAACACCATTCTCCTTGGCTTATGGGATTGAAGCCATGGTACATGCCGAGGTCGCAGTCCCCAGCGTGAGGGTAGTTATGTGTCCCATAAATGAGGAGCTAAATAACGAAATGCTTCTCGATCAGCTCGATTTATCGACAAGCGTCGAGATCGAGTATTCGTTAATCTTCAAAATTATCAATACGCATTAACACGCTATTATAATTCAAAAGTTAAACAATGAATATTTCAAGTTAGCGAGCTCGTCCTGCGAAAAGTATATGAAAATACTAAGGAAATGAATGCTGGAAAACTGGGCACCAACTGAGAAGGTCCATACCGGATGTCCGAAGTAGTAAAGAACGGCGTGTACAAACTCGCCAGGGTGCATGACAACACACCTGAAAGGAACTCATGGAACGCCATGAATTTGAAGAAATATTACCATTAGAATGAAAGACAATTGTAAAGTCAAACTACGAAAGGTTTGATCCCTCCTCAGGGTACGTAGGCAACCTCACAAGGGTACAACTATTAAAATAAAAAAAATCTTCTCTTAAGCCTGCTAAAAGCAGCTTAAAGTTTCTCAACTTCTGTCTACAAGCTAAAAGCTTTACTCCATAAATGAACAGCCTTACGAGCTAGAGAATGCTACAAACTAGCATGACTCGACTTTGCGTCTAAATTGCAAGGTCACAACCTTTCTAGTCTCTAAATGACAATAACCTTTACGTCTAAACTGTTTAGGTTGCGTGCCCGCCTCTAAACGGCTTTGATCCTGCGTCTTGAAATCGCATGGTCAGCTCCCGAGGTCTCTAAACGACATGAAAACAAGGTCTCTGAACGGCCTGGATCTTTGGTTGAAAGACTGTCTTCGATCCATTGAAAAGTGTCATCCTCTAAATGGCGGAAATGATAAGTAATTCTAAAGACAAAATATTTTTAAAGATTAAAGTAAGTGAAATTAAAGCCTCCATGAAAGGAGCATAAGTTCTACATAAAAAGAAAAAGAACCCCCTCAGGCATAAAAAGTTCAACAAACAACCGGAAATGGATTTAAAGGCCTCCCCAGGCACCGAGTTCAAAAGATAAAAGAGATTAAAAAAAGAAGAAAGTCACTAGCTGGTAGGCTCAGCCGGCTTACTCGCTGGGACAGGCTGGTCTGGGGCAACGGAAAATCCCTCATAATCTCCTGAGAACCAAGGTCCAGCTGGTCACTTAGTGATTGCACTCTCGACCCAGCATGTAAAGTAACCGAATCATTGGATACATGCGGAAGATCGAGTTTGCCCAAGGAAAGATCGTATACCTGGACGATGGCGAGCTCTGCATCCAATCTCAGCTTCTCAGCCTCAAAATCATTGATGGTCTGATTAATAATGTCATCAAGAAGAATGATGTTGGACTTACACTCCATGATCTAAGTCTCGGTGTCAACCTCGATTTTCTTCTTCTCAAATTTATCCTTTATCCTCAGCAGGATAGTGTGGTATTGCTTGGACATCTCCCTTCTCGCAGCCTTCTCTGCCTTCTTAACCATCTCTTTTTGCTTCTTGGCAAGCTTCCTCGAGTCCTCCTTGACTTTCTCAACCTGGACCATGAGCCCAACGATACTCTTGCTGGCAGAACGAAGACCATCCTCAGCAGTTCCAACACGACCCTCGGCACCTTGAAGGTTCACCCTCAAGTCTTCATTGGATTTCTCCAGTAGAGAGATCTGGCCTTGGAGGGTGTCGGATCGAGCCCGAGCGTCCCGAGCAGAGTCTTCCCATTTCTTGGCCAAATCGGACTGATCTTTATCTTGGCTCTCCATGAGGGTGATGTTAGCCATCTCCTCCTCACTCCGCGTAAGCCTTGCCACCAGCTCATCTCGTTCAATGACTAGGTCAGTGATAGTCTTACTGCCCTCTCGACTTCCTCAGGCTGAGTGATAGAGCGGAGATCCTGCTCAAATGAGTTAACCAGCTCATTCGCAGCAGAGATAGCCTGAAAAGAAATTCAAAAACTCAGCAAGGAAATCAAACAAAAAAACAAAAAAACAAAAAAAGGGGGGGAATTGAAGCTACCTGGCCCATCGCGCTCGCAAACTTGGTGTAGCCTTCAGGTTTCTTCATATTCCTGAGGGACGGCAAGAAGCAGGAAGAAGGCCTAACACGCCTGAAAAGATTTGCAAGCTGAGGGCTGTTCTCGACAATCGCCTCAGGACCGTCAAAGTCGAAACTGAAAGCGTTCGGAGAGTTGCTTCCACCACCCTGCGAGCGAGGTGCCACCTGTCTCCTCGCTACCTCCTCACCCTAAAATCCGTCATCGCGAGATTCCTTAAGGCGAGAATGGTGTTCGGCAGAGTGACTAGGCTCCTTAGAAGATACCCTGGAGATTGACCTTTGGGAGTTCCATATCATGCTGAGCAACCTTAGTCTCATCGTCCATAGGAAGATCACCAGGGTCAGCATCGGATTCACGATGGTCATCCTTTTTGGAGTCCTCACGATGCGAGGTATCAGCACGAACAGATTTAACAAGAGTCTCCTTAACCTTCTTGTCAAGAGCACCGGCTGGCGTCGGGACAAGACGTAACTACATCCTCTCCCTGTACGAAAGACGCTCCGGTTTCCTAGAGGAGACCATCTTGTTGGACTCGTTGGAGTTGTCGTCGGCAACTAGGCTAACCAAAGAAACGATAGGAGCAGTATCTTGCACTTGGGAACGGCTTCAAGTTTCAGAATGAGAGATGGAGTTGGAGTCAAAGCTTGAGCGTGAGTTGGGACCTGAGCTTGAGTCGATGGAGACGGAGGACCTGCGAAGCCAGCGTCGATTTTTTTTAAGAAGAAGAAAAAGCCTATGATATTTTTGCTTTAAAAACAAAAAAAAACAAAGGAGAGAGAAAAGAAAAGGAAAAACGTATACGAACCTGCGAGAGCAGCCGCAACGGACAGCTTGGGAGCTGGACGATCGCGAGCCTACAGAACCCTGGCAAGAGTAAACTGCTTCCAGTCGGAGTTTTGTTCTCTAAGAAGATCGATGAGCTGCCGGACCTCAGCCGTCACAGTCTTCGAGGAATCAATAGACTCTGTAAAAGGAAAATCAAATCAGAACAAAAGAAAAAGCAATTAAGGAATTCCTGAAAAGGGCACACGAGCCGGCTTCCTAGGGTTCATGTTAACCGTTAATTTGAGCCCAGGAACGCCGAACTATCGACTCGCCCTCAATAGACTTCCCGTATATTCTGAAATAGAACCATTGCTCCGACCATTTATTCTCCCTTGCATTGAACCTAAAGACAGATCGGTTAACCTTTGCCGGGAAATAATAAGTTATGTGGATATTCGAGTTCGCCTTGACATTGAAGAGCTGACGGAACTGCTCGGTGTTAAATACAACTCCGGTTTCAATAGACCTCACCCAGAGTGCGACTAAGTTTCTCATCGTGTTGGGCATAAGCTGGGGAAGGGCGAGCCCGAGGTCGCCGACAATATCAGAGATGGCCACCGGGATGGGAAAGGTAATACGGCACTTCAACAAAAATACGGCATAGCCACATGCATAATCCTCCGGATTATTTTCCGGAGAATCACCATCCGAAGGAACAAGAAAATCGCAGAAATCAAGTCCACATAAAGAATAAATATTTTTGAGCTCCTCAGGCGAGACTGTGCTCCCCGAGTGAGGCCCGAATTGATTGGCAATATTGGGTGAAGTATTCGGCTGTGAGGAAGAGGCCATGATAGAGAATTAAAAAAAAATCGAGGTTGAAAGAAGCGAGTTTGTCGGAGTTAACGAGGGAAAAGCTTTTTGCAGAGAAAGATAAGCAGTGAAGGATAAACCGTAAATACGACTCAGTTAAAAATAAAAAAGAAAGAAAAAGGAGTAAAGAAGACATCATTACCTTGGGGAATGGGAAGTTGAGGCGACGTGGCAAGCTGACGCAGTGTGAACCGTTCATTTATACCAACCGCCCACTCACCCAGTCGCCCTGTCATTTCCCTTAAATATCGAGTGCTTAATACAATATCAAGTGCTCATCACTTTCTTTTATCAAAAGCTTTACGAAACAATAATAAAAACCACCTTTAGAACGTTGTTTTCGAGTTTCATACTGAGAATCTTATGTTCCCTCTAAATTTATTTACAAGATTTAGTTGTGCGAGTTTCGACTCCCACACTTCAGCGTTGTAAATCAAGACTAAACAAACGAACTTTGGGTAATGGTAATTGATTCGGGTAATCCATAGCTAAACCATGATTATTATTCAAACAAGCAATGCTACTTCTTAGGTCAAAGATCAATAATTTAGACTAATCCACTTCCATAATACTAATCATTTTACTAATTACTTGATTGACACAAACTTCCATTCGCAACCAAATGATCAATAAGCATTAATTTCAAGTCCAATAAACCATTAAATACCCTAATTAACTATTTCCATAGGCTAGGAATGTAAAACACGTAATGGGTTGGTTGGAGAATTTCATCAAACACCTTATGGTCATGAAATTCCCTATGATCTAAATCAACATGATCAATGTTACTCTAGCAGTAAAAACACCCAATAAGTAAAGATATCATATAAACTAAGCCCTAAGAATCATGATTTAACTAGAAAGCACCATAATCTACATTACCCAAAGTTCTAAATAGAACTACTCACTAATCCCCATGAAAACACAAATACACATAATGATAATGTGCATAATCATGAAGAGATTAGGAAATAAACAAGAAATTAAAAGGGAGAAAAACGAAATTGCATAAACTTAGAAAGATCTGATAGAAAATGTGTTTTGACCTTAATGAGGAAAGAGTTTCAAAGAAAAATAAAGCTTAGGTAAAAAATTAGGTCTATTGTGCTTAAATAGTAAAATGGGGCGAACCGGGTCAACCCGAGACAAATTGGGTTTGACCTGGTATTTTTTTGACCACACGATTGATCGGGTGGTCGATTGAACTTCCCTTGTTTCTGAATCCAATCGGTCAATTGCATTCTCGATTGATATGCACTGAACGCTTTGATCGACTTGTCTGGTCGATTGCTTGGTCGATCGGCTTCACATGTGGCTCCTGATCGACCCTCCGATCGACCGAGAGATCGATTGGAACTGCTTCTTCAGCTTTTCTTGCTTTTCATCACTCTCATGATGATCCTTCATGTCCCTCCACTCCTTCTTTGCCTCCAAGAACCTAAATGATGACCCAAAATATCAATGCAAATACGAGAATGTAGCCTAAGACTCCAAATGATACAAAATATGCAAATGAGAGCTAAATGCAAGAATAAGACTTCTAAATGACATGAAACAGAGTCAAAATTAATGAAAACGAATGTTAAGAGCGCTTAAAATCTACAAACATCAATAGCTAATGCATTATCAAGGAGACACGCTCTAATCAGTACATTGAAGGCTAAGATCATAGGGTTTGAGCATATCAATGAGTTATATGATGTTGACCCAAAATTTTAAGAAGCGTTCAACAAGACAAGCAAAGCCGCCTATGAAGCATTTTATCAACACGTTAGGTTCTTATTTAAGGACAAGAGGCTTTGAATTCCCCAGAGATCCATGAGAAATATGTTGATCTGAGAGGCACATGGAGGACTCATGGGACACTTTGGTCGAGACAAGACTTTAAGTGTGAAGAGGTTAAGTACAAAGTGCATTGCATGCTTAAAAGAAAAATCCAGGTTACATCCTTATGGTTTATACATGCCTTTACCATGGGTAAACATCTCTATGAATTTTGTTTTAGGCTTGCCAAATATCAACCACATGGATTCTATCTTTGTAGTTGTAGACGGATTCTCTAAGATGGCTCACTTCTTCTCGTGCAACAAGACTAATGACGCCACTCAAACCGCTAATCTTTTCTTCAAAGAAGTAATGCGTTTACATGGAGTGTCGAGAACCATTGTTTCAGATCGTGACACCAATTTCTTAAGCCATATCTGGAAGACTTTGTGGAAGAAGTTGGGAACTAAGTTTCTTTTCTCAACTACTTCTCACCCTCAGATAGATAGCCAAACATAGGTTGTAAATTGTACACTCTCAATCCTATTGAGAGCCACGGTTGGTAAGAATTTAAAGAACTGGTTTTCTTGCTTATTATACATTGAATTCGCATATAACCATGCTAAGCATTCTGCTACTAAGCAATCTCCATTTGAGGTTGTTTATGGATTCAATCCTTTGACCCCAGCGAGCAGCTATAATTCCGACTAATGTCCAAATCAGTTGCAAATTTGAGACGATTAATTTAGGTTGCAAAACAGTCGCAAATGTGAGACTATATTTCCAGACTATACTAATAGTCGCAAATTAGAGACTACTGTTACGACTACGTTTCCCATGGGATTTCCCATGGGACCGTGAGGCGTTGCTATAGTAATTTTCTGTGGCTGAATGGTGCTGGCTTGATCTTGAACCTTCCTGTTATGATTGAGCAGTATTAATTTTATGGGCAGCAAGTTTCTCATACAACAAGGTCGACACTTTAGCCATAAGATCATCCATCATCGCTTGATTCGCTTGGTTCACGCTTTGTTCATTATGTGTATTAGACATTGAGACCTGAAACAAAGCACAAATATACCAGTAACAAGTTCCTTGGGTAATAGAAATGATTTCACACAACGATCATAAAAATAACCCTTCAAATGCCACTAAACTCGTCTAGAACTGTAACCTGACTGTTCAACTTGTTCGAACGGAATAAAATATCAAAACACATTAAAAATACCCAGAAAGTTTTTAAAAAAATACTAGACTCGTCCTAAATTCACCAGAAGTTGATTTCACAATAATATCGAACACCAATTAATTATGAAAATTCTAGCAAATCGACAAACAGAAACGTTTCAGATTCCTACAATCGAACAGTTTTGGAAAAACATAACCTGATCACGAAGCAGGCTCTTATACCACCTGTTACGATCTTGGTGAGAAGATCCTTTGCCCAAAATGCTACTTCATGAATGTGAATCGATTGGTCTCACAAAGGATGCGGAAGGCCTTTGAAATTCCTCTTTGAATCTTAAGGATATTACACACCATAAGATACAAAGGGTTTTGCTGGATATTACTCACCAACAAGATGATCTAGAAAATTCAGAGAGAGTTTTATAAAAAGACTAGATCCATTTCTCAAATGACAATACAAGAAATATAAAGAAAAATACAAGGCTTGCATACACATCAATTAAACAAGCCTCGAAAATTACACATAAATTAAACACAAGTTTTGAATAAAAATAAAAGACTCTCCACGCCATGCCCCTTGGTATTCTGGTCGAGATTTAACTTGCTGGGCTTTGTGTCATAAATCAACAAACGGGTTTTATTGGAAGTGATCTACTTGCCTCGTTAAAAACCTTTCTTTGGAAAACCCGGTGGGACAAAACCAAAGAGGAGGAAAAGAGCACAAGTAAATCACTTGAACCGTTTATTGATCTACTTGGGCCTGTGTTCAAAACTAATGAGGTTTCAATTCATCTTCTTCATCCTGGCCCAAGTGACGGCGTCGAGACCCACTTGATGAAATAGTTTCCCCAAGAATTTCTTGAATCTTTTGGCTTTACCTCCGATCTTCGAACTAGCTTGTTCAAGTGTTTTCCTTAGCTTTCCAACAAGTTCATGCTTAGCTCCATGCTCTGGTTCAAGGTGCTCATCCAGGATCATATCAACCCTCCTCCTAAAATAGGGGAAGCCGAGGACGCGGACCAAGCTCCGCTTGGCGCCAGGCATGTCTCCCTCCGCGAAAAAATGGTGGCGAGAATCGATTGGCGAGCAGCGATCATACAATACATTGAGGGGTGAGGCTCCCCCCAGCAAGCCCGTAAACTCAAAATCATAGCTTCAAGATATTGTATAATCGGATCTCGCCTCTACAAACGAAGCATGAATGGCCCCTACCTGGTGTGCATCCACGGACCTGAAGCTTTCATGGTTATGCTGGAAGTTCACGGGGGCTCGTGTGGCAGTCATTCAGGAGGAAGAGCGTTAGCCATGAGAATCAAAAGGTGAGGGTATTTTTGGCCCACCCTGGTCACTGATTGCGAAGAACACTCTAAAGCATACGACAAATGCCAACGACATGCTCCCACGCTGCATCAGCCTACTGAAAATTCGTCCTCCATCTCATCTCCATACCCATTCATGAGATGGTCTATGAATATAGTAGGGCCTCTGGTAACTTCGGGAAAAAGGAGGTATCGCTTCCTGCTCATCCTCACTGACTACTTCACCAAATGGATAGAAGCAGGAGCTTTCCAGCATGTTAAGGCAAATCACGTGGAAGAATTTGTATGGCAGAATGTAGTTTGCCGACACGGAATCCCGTATGAAATCGTAACCGATAATGGTTCACAGTTCATCTCAAATCGGTTCCCCGAATTCTGTGAAGATCACAGAATCAGGCTAACAACTTCGACTCCTCGTTACCCTCAGGGCAACGAGCAGGCCGAGACAACGAACAAGCTGATATTGAACAATCTTAAAAAATAATTGGACGATAAAAAAATGGTTTGATGGACTCCCATGAGTGCTATGGACATGTCGGACCTCACCTCGTAGAGCAATCTCAGAAACACCATTCTCCTTGGCTTATGGGATTGAGGCCATTGTCCCTGCCGAGGTCGCAGTCCCCAGCGTGAGGGTAGATATGTGTCCCATAAATGAGGAACTAAATAACAAAATGCTTCTCGATCAGCTCGATGTTATCGATGAGCGTCGAGATCGAGTATTCGTTAATCTTCAAAATTATCAACATGCAGCAACACGCTATTATAATTCAAAGGTCAAACAATGAATATTTCAAGTTGGCGAGCTCATCCTATGAAAAGTATATGAAAATACTAAGGAAATGAATGCTGGAAAACTGGGCACCAACTAAGAAGGTCCATACCGGATCTCCGAAGTAGTAAAGAACGGTGTGTACAAACTCGTCAGGGCGCATGACAACACACTTGAAAGGAACTCATGGAACGCCATGAATTTGAAGAAATATTACCATTAAAACAAAATACATCGGTAAAGTCAAACTACGAAAGGTTTGATCCCTCCTTAGGGTACGTAGGCAACCTCACAAGGGTACAGCTATTAAAATAAAATAAAAATCTTCTCTTAAGTCTGCTAAAAGCAGCATGAAGTTTCTCAACTTCTGTCTACAAGCTAAAAGCTTTACTCCATAAACGAACAGCCTTACGAGCTAGAGCATGCTACAAACTAGCATGACTCGACTTTGCGTCTAAATTGCAAGGTCACAACCTTTCTAGTCTCAAAATGACAACAACATTTACGTCTAAACTGTCTCCTCAATTACGTGCCACATGTCTCCTCGCTACCTCTTCACCCTCAAATCCGTCATCGCGAGATCGCTTAAGGTGAGATTGGTGTTCGGCAGAGTGACTAGGCTCCTTAGAAGAAACCCTGGAGATTGACCTTTGGGAGTTCCCAGCTCGCGTATCATGCTGAGCAACCTTAGTCTCATCGTCCATAGGAAGATCACCACGGTCATCATCGGATTCACGATTGTCATCCTTTTTGGAGTCCTCACGATGCGAGGTATCAGCACGGGCAGATTAACAAGAGCCTCCTTAACCTTCTGGTAAAGAGCACCGGCTGGCGTCGGGACAGGACGTAGCCGCATCTTCTCCCTGTACGAAAGACACTCCGGTTTACAAGGAGGGACCATCTTGTTTGACTCGATAGACATGTCGTCGGTAACCAGGTTAACCAAAGAAACAGTAGGAGCAGTATCTTGCACTTGGCAACGGCTTCAAGTTTCGGAATGAGAGATGAAGCTGGAGTCAAAGCTTGAGCGTGAGTTGGGACATGAGCTTAAGTCGATGGAGACGGAGGACCTGCGAAGCCAGGTGACGTCGATTTTTTTTAAGAAGAAGAAAAAGCCTATGATCGTCTTGCTTTAAAAACAAAAAAAACAAAGGAGAGAGAAAAGAAAAGGAAAAAGGTATACGGACCTGCGAGCTGGAGAGCAGCCGCAACGGACAGCATGGGAGCTGGACGATCGCGAGCCTGCAGAACCCTAGCAATAGTAAACTGCTTCCATTCGGAGTTTTGTTCTCTAAGAAGATCGATGAGCGACCGGACCTCAGCCGTCATAGTCTTCGAGGAATCAATAGACTCTGTAAAAGGAAAATCAAATCAGAACAGAAGAAAAAACAATTAGGGAATTCCTGAAAAGGGCACACGAGCTGGCTTCCTAGGGTTCATGCTAACCTGTAATTTAAGCCCAGTAACGCCGAACTATCGACTCGCCCTCAATAGACTTCCCGGAGATTCTGAAATAGAACCATTGCTCCCACCATTTATCCTCCCTTGCATTGAACCTAAAGACAGATCGGTTAACCTTTGCTGATATTCGAGTTCTGTAGATATTCGAGTTCGCCTTGACATTGAAGAGCTGACGGAACTGCTCATTGTTAAATACAACTCATATTTCTTTAGACCTCACCTAGAGTGCGACTAAGTCTCTCATCGCGTTGGGCATAAGCTGGGGAAGGGCGAGCCCGAGGTCGCCGACAATATCAGAGATGGCCACTGGAATGGGAAAGGTGAGGCGGCACTTCAAGAAAAATACGGCATAGCCACATGCATAATCCTCCGGAGGATTTTCTAGAGAATCACCATCCGTAGGAACAAGAAAATCGCAGAAATCAAGTCCACATAAAGAAGAAATATTTTTGAGCTCCTCAGGTGAGACCGTGCTCCCCGAGTGAGGCCTGAATTGATTGGAAATATTGGGTAAAGCATTCGGCTGTGAGGAAGAGGCCATGATAGACAATTAAAAAAAAATCGAGGTTGAAAGAAGCGAGTTTGTCGGAGTTAACGAGGAAAAGGATTTTTGCAGAGAAAGATAACCAGTAAAGGATAAACCATAAATACGACTCAGTTAAAAATAAAAAAAAAAGAAATAAAAGGGAGTAAAGAAGACATCATTACCTTGGGGAATGTGAAGTTGAGGCGACGTAGGAAGCTGAAGCAGCGTGAACCGTTTATTTATACCAACCGTCCACTCGCCCACTCGCCCTGTCATTTCCCTTAAATATCGAGTGCTTAATACAAGATCTCTGCAATTTCGGCGCTGAGCAGGCGAAAGACCAATCGGTGACCAAGATTGCATTAACTAAGAGACCAATCAGGACCAAAGATTGCAGCATCGCATCATCATTGATGAGTCAATAAGGATGTTAAGGGGCAACTGTTGGGCCCTGATTCCGCACTCAAGGACCAGCCCGAATGAATAGGTCCGACAAGGAAGGCTCGGCCCACGACAAGGCCTCATGAGATTGTTTACAAGCTGAAGTAAGCGAGGTAGAGCGAGTCAACGAGCTGGAAGAGCTGAGCACGAGGAAAGGAAGCAAGCTCGCAGGAAGATAAGAACATGCGTTTGGCAAAAGTTCAAATCTGGTCAAACCTATTTATTCCATATTAAAAACAAAAGATTACAAATTTAATTATGTAGTTAATGTGAATAATAATTAGGCAGTTATATTTTTCAGCTGGTATAAGTTTGAAAAACCGGTCTTATTGTAAAGGACCGAATTCTTGGCAACCATAATAATATACAACTCTTCTCTCAATCTTCTAAGCATTTTTCAAAGACATACAACCTGCAAGCCGGGAATTGAGGTTGTGAGATTCTGCTCTCACAGTGGCCCATACCAACGATCTCGTTGGGGCGTACGACCGTGAACTAATTTTAGCGCGCCGTGAGGCTCTTGATGTCGGTGTGGCCGCTAAGGAGCTGCAGGCCGAGCTTGCCATCGAACGGTCTCGGTCTGATACTGCCGACATGGCCGTGGCAGGATTAAAAAAAAAAATTGCCGTACTGAAGGCGGCTAACTTAGAGCTGAAGACGTCCAACACTGAGTTTGCCGCGGATAGGGACTATGTTATCCGTACTCTGAAGAAAGAGACTGCTCGTTTGAGGGCGACTCGTACGCGCGAGATGATGAAGCGCAAGGAGGTGACCGAAAAGTGTCAGGTTCGTCTTCAGAAGGTGAAGGATCATCTTGCTGTTACCGAGAAGATGAAGAGGCCATTCCTTATGCTCAATCCGATTCACGGGGTCCTCATCTTATATGACGTTCTCGAGAAGAAATATGGCCATTCTATACCGCCGGTTCGTATCGAGAAGCTGAAGAAGCTTGGAGCTGAGAGTTCGGCTGAGTATCATGTGATCACTCCTTACGACATGGCTGATGAGGACCTTGTGGTGTCGCCTTTTACCGAAACCGTTCATCCGGAGGTTTCATTGCCGGTTGGGGTGGAGGTTCCGGCCGGTTTAGACATGTTCGGCTCAAACCATCCGTCGATCTCAGGAGGTCGGGCAAGTGTTATTAGGGAGCAAGCCCCTTTTTTGCCATGTCGGCATGTTATCTTTTGTTTGTTTGGTGTTTTTCCCCGAGGGGATTCATGTAATATTTCCTTTTGAACCTCTTCATATTTTGTTACGACGTTTCATAATTGACCTCGGTATTTTCTTCGTATATTGATATTTTTAATCTAATTTTATTCCGAGTTTGGCTGTTGCAAAATCGTAATGTGATACAAACCTCTCGAGTTCACCATACACGAAATTGGGGCCGTACATAGTACGGTCTTAGCCTGGGTTTAGAAGATGAATTCGATTCTTTGACCTATTTGAGGTCGGCGATCATTGGGAGATCGGCTTACTATTTTGTGATTGTTGAGAAATCGGCTTAATTTTGCAAGAGGAATCGTTCGGCTTTACCGTGGAGCTTGGCATAAGAGTGCGTAGGGACCTCGTCTTAAGATGCTTCAGATCTTTTTAGATCGAATCGGAGTGTGCGAGACGGACTCGGCTTGTTTAGTTCGGATGATCTAAGAGCGGGTTTGATGCGGGAGTAGTCCCGGCTTTACATGGAAGGTGTGTTATCCATAGAATCATGAGGATGCAGGCGAGACGAAACTCGGCTTATTTCTTTGTATCGAACGTCGGGCCAGGACGTTGATGTGTAAATCTATGACGTTTGTTTTTTCTTTATGTTTCAAAGAATAATTTCAGTTCGATTATCATGGATACGATCCAGTCAAGTTCGGATATCATGGATACGATCCATTTGAGTTCGGATTTCATGGATACGATCCATTTGAGTTCGGATATCATGGATATGATCCATTTGAGTTCATTTTTCGTTTGAATTCGATTCTTCCGAGTTCGGCGAGGCCTTTTTTTTTTTTGGTGCCTCAATGCCGAACTGTTAATAATAGTAACGTTTGAGGTTCATCGAATTCCACGATCTCGTGATTGGAGTTCCATCCATCTTCATGAGTTCGTATACACCAGGCTTGACGACCCGCATTATTTGGTAGGGACCCTCCCAATTAGTGTCGAGCTTGCCGGCATTCTTTTCTTAACAATTCGTAAGACTTTTCTTGGAAGACTTTTCGTAAGATAAGGTCGCCATCTTCAAAGTGCCGACCTCAAACTTTTTTATTGTAATATCGCGCCGCTAAATTTTGGTAATTTAGAATTCTGAGTAATGCATGTCCGCGCTGTTCCTCGAGTGTGTCTAGGTTGTCGAGCATCATTTCCTTGTTGAGGCCTGGGAATAATACCAGCATCGTTCGGCGTATTGTCGGGACAACGAGTTCTGCTGGACATAAATCTTCTATGCCGTAAGCTAAGGAAAAGGGTGATTGTCCAGTAGATCTCTGAGGTGTAGTTCGGTGCGACCAGATGACTCCATCGAGTTAGTCAGCCCAACATCCTTTCTTCGTGTCTAATCATTTCTTAAGTCCGTCGATGATGGTTTTGTTAGTTGCCTCGGCTTGGCCATTGCCTTGTGTGTATCTCGGTGTGAAAAAGCTTAGTCGGATTTTTCACTTAGCGCATAAATCACCGAATAATGTCGAAACGAATTGTGGTTCGTTGTCTGTTACGATTTCGTATGGTACTCCATGTCGGCATATGATGTACTTCCAAACAAATTTTTGGACGTCAAGGGCGTGTACTTCAGCATATGATTCTGCTTCGACCCATTTGGTGAAGTAATCGGTCATGACGAGGATAAACTGCTTCTGCGTCGTGGAGCGTCGGAATGGGCCGATGATGTCCATTAACCATTGCATGACGGGATAGGGTGCCATTGTGGTTATTAGCAGCTCAGTAGGTAAATTGATCATTGGACCATGTCGTTGGCATTTTTCGCATTTAGCCACGAATTTTTCACAGTCTGCTAGCATGGTCGGCCAATAGTAGATGGCTTTTTTAATTTTGAGGGCTAGACATCTACCTCCGGCATGATTGCCACCCGATCCTTCGTGTACTTTTTTCATGACTTCAACGGTATCGATTCTTGGTACACAAATTAATAGGATTCATGTGGCACTCCATCGGTTTAAATCCCCCCTTGTGAACAATGTAAAAGGCAGCTCGCATTTTAGTCTCCGAGCTTCCCACATGTTTGGTGGGACTATTCCGTCGTGAATATACATTTTGAGCTCGATAGTCCAATCTTTTGGCTCCTCTTCATCTTCAGCCTCGATATCCATTGGTACGTGTAATCTTTCGGATTCTTCGTCATTGTCGGATATGTTTTGGAGTCGGGATCATCTGCGTTGTTAAGTTCGGGGTCGGTGTTGAGGTCGGTACTTTGTGTGATTTTTTTTCTTGTTCTTCGTGGTTCGGGAACGGTGGCCTGTTCTTCTTCATAGTTACGCATACGTGTCGCTACGTTGCATATTTTGGATGTTTCGATGCTTGGTTTTGTGATGCTCTCTACTGGGATAGTTCGCTTGAGATGGGGGTCCGAGCTGAACGCGAGTGCAGCTAGTGCGTCGGCTGGTGTATTATCGCCCCGTGGTATTTTAGTACGGTCGAAGGTTTCAAACTCGGAGGCGAGTTTTTTGACGAGTTTGAGGTATGCATCCATCCGTTCGTTTTTAGCGTCGTATTCTCCGCTGTATTGGCTTGGAACGAGCTGGGAATCACAGTATACATGCATGTGGGTTACTCTGATGGCCTTGGCCAAACGTAGGCCATCGAGTAATGCTTCGTATTCGGCCTCGTTGTTCGAAGCGTTGAGTTCTAGGCGGAACGATTGTTCCAAGAGTTCCCCGGTCGGGGACTGGAGGCGTATGCCTACACCCGACCCCCGATGAGATGATGATCCGTCTACGTGTATGATCCATTTGTCTATGGCGGGGAGATCAATAACCACTAACTCTTGGGGTAATTCGATAAGGAAGTTAGCTAGGACTTCTGATTTGGCATTTGTTTGGTTTTTATAGTCGATGTCGTACTCGCTCAGCTCAATTGCCCATTCGGCGAGTATACCGAACTGACTTGGGATATGTAGGATGGTTCGCAAGGGTTAATCGTTAAGAACGACAATTGAGTGTGATTGGAAGTATGGGTGAAGCTTCCGAGCTGCAATGACGACAGCAAGGGCGAGTTTCTCAAGTGTGGGATATCTCATTTCGGCTCCGTACAAAGACTTGCTGGTATAAAAGATCGGTTTTTGTTCGCCTCGGTCTTCTCAAACGAGGACTGCGCTAATTGCTGATTCGAAACCGCGATGTATAGGTAAAGGATTTCTCCATCCTCTGGTTTTGCCAGGACTGGGGGGGACGAGAGATATTCTTTAAATCGTTTGAATGCTTCTTCGCACTTATCGTCCCACTCGAGGTTTTTATTTCACCGAAGAAGTTGGTAGAAAGGCAGACATTTATCGGTTGACCGAGAGATGAAACGGTTAAGGGCGGAAATGCGGCCGGTTAACCGTTGAACTTCGCGTTTTTTTGGAGAAGGAAGATCTATGATTGCCGAGATCTTCTTGCGGTTAGCTTTGATTCCTCTCTGCGTTAGGATATAGCCGGGGAATTCTCCGGAAGTTACTCCAAACGTGCATTTGGTAGGGTTAAGTTTCATACCGTACTCGTTGAGTATATTGAAGCATGCGTTGAGATGGCCGATGTGATCTTTGGCGATGAGTGACTTGACAAGCATGTCGTCGATGTACACTTCCATGGTTTTGCCGAGCTGACTTGCAAACATTCGATTCAAAAGGCGTTGGTAAGTTGCGCCGGTGTTTTTTAAACCGAATGGCACGACTTTATAGCAATAAATGCCGCGGTCGGTAATAAAAGACGTCTTATCGCGGTCGCTTGGGTGCATAAGTATATGGTTATATCCTGAAAAGGCATCCATGAAAGAAAGGATTTTGTTACCGGCAGTAGCTTCGACTAATCTATCGATATGGGGTAGCGGAAAGCTATCCTTTAGGCAAGCTTTGTTGAGATATGTGAAGTCGACAAAAATTCTCCATTTACCATTCTTCATTTTAACAACGACTGGGTTGGCTAACCAGTCTGGATACCGGACTTCCGTTATTGAGCCTGCGTTGAGTAGTCGTTCGACCTCGTCATTGACAGCTTGAGCCGTCTCTGGACCGAGCTTGCGTCTTTTTTGCTTAATTGGTTTGAAGGTCGGATCTATATTGAGTTCGTGGCACGTTATTTCCGGGTTGATTCCAGGCATATCTTTGATTGACCAGGCGAAAGTCGAGACATTTCTTTTGAGGAAGCGGATGAGGTTGCTCTTGATTTCTTCATCCAGTTCGGCTCCTATCCCTACGCATCTGTCAGGACTGAGTTTGTCGATGTTGATTTGGATGATGTTCACGTGCCTTGGCATATCAGGGTTGAGTTTTTGGTTAAGTGGTTCTTTTAATGCCGTGTTGATAACGCATGTTCGGGATGCCATCCGGAGTTTGCATTCGTTGATATAACAAGTTCGGGACATCAGTAGATCGCCTTTCAGTGTAAATATGTCGGAAATTTTAAGCATTGGTGGTAGGTTGAAACGACGGCCTTCATTGCATAAATCCAGGGTGTTCCGAGTATGACATTGTAGATCGCTGGTCTGTCGAGTACCAAAAATTTGACAATTCTTATAATTCTGCCGACGTAGACGACTATTTTTGACTGTTCATGCGGTCATTATCTGTTCTCCTGTGAAGCCAGTGAGCGGTTCGATGTTCGCTTTGATCTCGGAGTCCGGGAAATCTATGTCTCTTAGTGTTTGTCTGAATATCACGTTCGCCGAGCTGCCCGTGTCTACCAGGATTCTTCCAACTGCAACGTCTCTGATGAGTAAGTTGAAAACTATAGGGTCATTATGCGGCATGTGGAGTCCCTTTGTGTCGCCTTCGGAAAAGGTTACGGGCATTCCGCATGTTGTGACTCTGTTTTGGCGTCGTGCCGCGATTACTTCTCTGCTGTGCTCTCTGATCGCTCGGATTGAATAATTGCAGGATTCTAACGCCCCCATTATCATGTTCACTCGCTTACGAACTTGCGGGATGTTGTGATTTTTTTTTGTTCCTCGCGGTCTCGTTTTGGTTGTTCAATGGCAGTATTGGCGTTTGTTTGCTCGGGATGTTTGGTGGGGTTTGGTCGACGAACTCCTTGGTTATCGTTATTGCGAAACCTATTGCCGGGGCGAAATGCTCCGTCTATGGGAATTTCGCCTTTCCTGAATTTTAGCATAAGGAAATCCTTAAGATGCTGGCATTCTTCCGTACTGTGACCCTCTCTGTTGTGGAATTGACAGAAAGATCTGTTGTCGCTGGTCTGTTCGTTCGAACTTTTGGATCGGATCCAAGTGTTCCATGTTTGTTGCGACTGGATGGTACTGACTTGCTGAGCTGCAGGTCGTATGTCGTAGTAATTTCTGGTCTCGCGGTTTTCTTCTCTTTGTTTGTCTTTTGGAGCGACCGACTTGAAGAGGGGGTGTTGTTTATCTTTTATGGTTTCTTCTTCTTCTTCAAGGATATATATATGTGACTTGTGTAGGATATCCTCGAGGGTATTAGGCCAATTGTGTTTGATTTCTTTGTGAAAATTTGATTTGTACCACTTTGCCTTGTATAAGGCTTCGATTGCGGCTTCGGCGTCGATGGTGCAATGAGACATTACTGCTTTAAATCGGTTCATGAAATCACGTAGTGGTTCGTCACTTTTTTGCTCAACAGCCCAAAGGTTGGAGTTTCGAGTCTTTTGCTTGATGAACATTGTGAAGCGCTTGAAAAATTTAGTCGAGAGTTCGGTATAATTATCGAACGAGTGAGCGTCTAACTGAGAGAACTAGTCGAGTGCGGTTCCGCATAAATTTTCCACGAAGAGCTGGCATGTGGCGGCGTCCTTTTCCTATTCAGTTTGAAATCAGAAACGGTTCATCATTATGCCAAACGAGGTCATAAAGTGGCGAGGATCGGTGTGTCCATCATACGACGTGATTTTGATTTTGTCCAAACGCAGAACTGAAGTATTGATGATCCGATGAGTGAATGGCATTTTCCTGTGTCTCCTGGATTATGCGATCGATTTCGGGTGCTGAGCTTGTAACTTGATGAAATTTAGATTTCATGTCCTGCAACTGAGTTTTGACGTTATCGAACTCTTGATCTAGAGATGCCTGATATGTGATGCGCGTTCCGTGACTGCCGGTAGTTCGTACGATAGGGGGTTGGTTCGTCGTACTTCAAGGTTGGTTTAATCCGGTGAAAAGATTGCGGTGAAGAGGAGGTGTCGAGTCCTCAAATTGGGGGTTGTCTGATTTTGCTGATTTGGTTACGGAGCTCTGTTTGGTTCACAAATAAGGAATCGAATCTTTCATCATTCTTCTTAGTGAGTACGGCAAGTTGTGCTGCCATTGCCTGTATGAGCGTGTATTGATCGAGCCGATCTATCGTGGTGACTTCAGCATCTACCACAGCTGGTGGTGCGCCGTTGAGTCCATTGTTGAGATCGTCACAGTTGTCGTTTTATTCGAGGTTGCGGTTATCCATCTGATCGTCCTGTAATTCAGCCATTACCGAGCTATTCACCGAAATCCGAATGAGTTAGGTTTCCTTTTGATCCCCACAGGCGGCGCCAATTGTTGATTATGAAAATCACACAAGGGACAAAACAGTAAACTTAAGTTTGGAATCTCGTTCTATTGATTTAAGCTCGGTAAAATACAGGGTCAATTCAATCGGAAAAGTGTAGCCGTAAACAAGAGAAATAAGAAACTAGTAAGTCGGAGATCTTGATCTCTCTTTATCTCTCGTAAATTAGTTGTGTCCTTGGATGAGGTCTAAGCTCCTTTATTTATATGATTAGAAGTCAGTTCCAAAGGGGGAAATCTCCTTTTCCTAGATCTTTTACAAAAAGGAAAGTTTTCTAAAAATCCCTCCGAGATCAGGAAAAGATCTGTGAATCTCGAAAGTTGATCCTTGTTGCGACGCATTGGGCCCTTCGTGGGATTTCCGAGGATGGTTATTGACGTGATGAGCTTTGAGTTCGGTCAATGACGCGGCGGTCTCTTCTTGGGCTTTGACATCGGTTATGATTGCAACATGACTGGGATGATTTGACCCGGTCTTCGGTTTAAATCGAGCTAAACCGGGGAGTGCTAAACTCACCACTAATAATAACCAAGTTACTTAAACTGGGAGATCAACAAGACTACAACAACTCTGGTTTTGATCCAAGCTAAAGATGGTTAGTGGGTTTTGTGATCTAGCTTTACACTCTTTTTTCCTATCTTTGTTTTTGTCCCAATTGGCTTTTGCAAAGATAGGTTTTTAATGAGACAAAGTTAGATCACCTCATTTTAGCCCACTCGCCCAATGCCCATTGCTCATTGTCGACCAACAAGGCCTAATATGTTATTTTAAGTGTTTTTTTCCTTTCTCTCGTTTGTTTCCTTTCTTTAGTGTCGAAGGTTTATTATAAAACCTAAGGCTCTTTGTCGACAAAAACTCATCTTTCATCTTTTAATAAAGCGCATCTTTTCTTTTTAGGGTTTTTAAGAGACTCGCCTCTCTCTTCTTCCTTTGCTGGTGCATAACGTCAAGCTTTCTTGTTCTCCTTTAGTGTGTAATATCTAAAGCAGAGCAAGGGTGAATCAAAGGAACTCCACCGCTTTTGTGTGACCACTTCAATCCCCATCCCTTGAAGTCTTTGTACTCGCAAGGCTTATCCCGTTCTGCCCAGCTCTAAGAGTGTCGATCTAGGGAGGTTCATGTTAGAAGTGTGCCAATCGTGGTGAGTGGGAAAGGAGTCGGGTTTATCCGAATGCTTGACTCTAACAAAATATCTCTTGACTAAATCTAACTTTAGCATACGTGGAATCAGGGGCTTGTCCAATAAGAAAAAAATAAACATTCGCCTACGACATCATATAGGTCTATTTTGAGAATAATAAATGGCGTGATAAGTCTAATTCATAATTGTTTGGAACTTGATAGTTGTATGTAGTGCAGTAGTGGTGAACATATCATAACTGATTTTATGGATTACAATTTAACAATTTTCAAAATCTTTAATTTTCTATATTTTTTATATGTAATAATTCTTTTTTAATTTCTGTTTTATACTCACATTCTATATAATTAGATTTTTTTTTCTTTATATTCATTATATTGAAGGTTTTCATATTATTTTATTTTTTTAGTAATTTATGGTCTATTTCTTTTCAATTTTAACTTTAACCAAAATATTTTATCGATTGAAAATATTACAAATATTATTTTATGTGTTTCAAAACAAATAAAAATTAGTAATTATTGTGTCGAAATAAATTATCTAGTTGTTTTTTAAAAGATTTTATATTAGAAACTGTCGAAATTAACTTTTTTATTCATTTAGGGTATCAAAAATGTTAAAAACAGCTCTACGTGGAACAAGGGTAAATTTGGATTTTTAATATTTGTAATAGTGTCAAAAACAGTATATGGTTAGATAGCAAATTATTTTTGAATTCATAGTTATCTATTTCTCAATAAATTTTGAGGTAAAATATCAGTTTTACAAATGAGTTACTTTTACGTAATTTTCCTTCTTCTTTTTTGGTCGAACTAACGTAATTTTGCTTAAATATTGTTTTATTAATGTAATGAATCTAGAGCCCCACCAAAATGATGACGTGGAAAACACCATAATCTCGAGATAAAATAATATATGCATCCACCGACAGTGTGTATTCGTCGAGTTAGGGGACGTGTCTTTGTCATCCACCCAACCTCAGCCAATTGCTTTACTAGTAAACAAAGTATATGAAATTTAAAAATGGACAAAATGCTATATTTTCTTAAAACGGTGGATAAAATATTGTATTAATTTTCAGTTATAATTTCTTACGTAGAATACATACGTTTTGCCAAATATGTTCATTTAAAAAAAACTTTAATCGTAGAAATATTAGTGTTGGTAGTTTGGTACCTAAGATTTAGAATATTTGCACTCAATACCATAAAGTGGAGAGAAAATTATGATAAAAAATAAACCAAGTATTTATAGGGTTGTTTACATTTTTGGATGATTTCACCATTTCATTTAACGGTTACGGATGAATAATATTTTTTATCGTAATATGTTAACTTATCATTTTAACTTGTTTTACGTAAATTAAATTTTTTTATAAATTGATTATATTAAGAGACCTCACAAATAACATTAATTTACAATCTTAATTATATTACATTTGCTCGGTCAAAAAAATAAATTATATTACATATGTTTTTATTTTCTGTTTTAATTATTGCAGTCGACCTCTTAGTATTCACAGTAATGGAATAGTTTACTCTCCAACAATTATTGACTATGTTGACTATGTTAGAAAGAGAAATATAACTTATCAAATTATGAGAAGTGACTTTTGAGGTATTCTCAAACGGTAATATTTAGTTAATTAATTTTTATATATTATGTTAGTTTGATTGAAGTTATATTAATTTTTTTTTAACAAAAATCACATTAAAAACCAGAACGATAAGTATTTTAAAACAAAACAAAACAAGTTTTAAACGACAAGTAATATAAAATAGAAGGAGTATATATTTAATTTGTTAAATAAAAAGTAAAATTTAGAATCTTAATGCTTAGTTTTGTTAGATTTCATAAGATAAATTTGATGATATATTTGTTGTTATTTACTTAATTAATCTTTCACTAAATAGCATTATAATTTATTTAAAACTTTTCATTAAATGCTATTTACCAAATCAAACCTGTTGGCCAGAAAGCTCAATCATGGTTGGCGAAAAAAGGGGTCCAAAATTAGTGTTAGCTGTAACGTAACATGTAGAAATAAACTGACAAACATATAATACGAAAAGAAAATCAGAAATAACAAAATAATAATTGAAGTGAGGACATAAAAGGAAAAATAAATAAAGAAGAAGAGAAAGAATCGAAACCACAAACCACAAACCACAAACCACAAACCACAAACCACAAACCACATGGTGTCTTCTTCGTCCACTATTGACTAAAGCTTAAGCTCACCTTTCCTCTCACACTACAACTACAATCTAATCTCTCTTCCTCCATTTTCCACACACTCCTCTTTTCTCAGATCTGATCCTGAAGCTCTGATTCACTCTTCTCTTCTGCTTCATCTTGTACCATGTACGGCCGAGATCCATGGGGAGGTCCGCTCGAGATTCACGCAACGGATTCCGCCACCGACGACGATCGTAGTCGGAATTTAAACGATCTCGACCGTGCGGCTCTTTCACGGCCTCTCGATGAAACGCAGCAGAGCTGGCTACTTGGTCCAACGGAGCAGAAGAAGAAGAAGTATGTCGATCTCGGCTGTGTAATCGTTAGCCGCAAGATCTTCGTCTGGACTGTCGGTACTATCGTCGCCGCCGCTTTACTGGCCGGATTTATCACCTTGATCGTCAAAACTGTCCCCCGCAACCACCACAAGAATCCGCCGCCGGATAATTACACACTCGCTCTCCACAAAGCGCTCAAGTTCTTCAATGCTCAGAAATGTAAGTCCCGATTATACTATGATTCGGGAATTTTAGCTTTGTTGCTAATCAGTCTTGAAGATCTGATCTTATCTGATAATGAAAATTTGGGTTTGATGTAGTTTTAAAGATAGATTTATAGAAAGTCTAATTTTTCATTATCGATGATGCAGCTGGGAAATTGCCGAAGCACAATAATGTTTCATGGAGAGGTAATTCTGGTCTTCAAGATGGGAAAGGTGATGCAAGCTTCTACAAAGATTTGGTTGGAGGTTATTATGATGCTGGGGATACTATCAAGTTTAATTTCCCCATGGCTTATGCTATGACCATGTTGAGCTGGAGTGTGATTGAATACAGCCACAAATACGAAGCCGCAGGTGAGCTTGTCCATGTTAAAGAACTCATCAAATGGGGAACTGATTACTTCCTCAAGACCTTCAATAGTACTGCTGATTCAATCAATGATATGGTGTCGCAGGTAATAATAAATCTTGTATAGAAGATCTTTAGCTTTCTTTGATGTGTTTTGTTTTGAGTTGCTTGTTTCATCCATTTAACATAGGTCGGAACTGGAAATACCGACGAAGGAAGCACGACTCCTAATGATCATTACTGTTGGATGCGGCCTGAGGACATGGATTATGAAAGGCCTGTGATTACGTGTAATGGCGCCTGCTCGGATCTCGCTGGAGAGATGGCAGCTGCTCTGGCTTCGGCGTCTATTGTGTTCAAGGACAACAGAGAGTATTCTAATAAGCTTGTCCATGGTGCTAAGACGGCGTATCAGTTTGGAAGGACTCGGAGAGGTAGATATAGTGCAGGCACTGCAGAATCAGCCAAGTTCTATAATTCAAGCATGTATTGGGATGAGTTTATTTGGGGTGGAGCTTGGTTGTACTATGCTACAGGAAACGTAACCTATCTCGATCTAATCACCAAACCCACTATGGCTAAGCATGCTGGTGCCTTCTGGGGTGGCCCTTTCTATGGTGTGTTTAGCTGGGACAACAAGCTTGCCGGTGTTCAGGTCAGTCTACAAGAGAACTTACTATGTTTATGTTTCTTTTATGTTCATGTCCTCTTAACGCTTATGAATCCCTGTGCTTTTCAGTTGTTGTTGACTCGATTGCGGTTGTTTTTGAGTCCTGGGTATCCATATGAAGAAATTCTAAGCACCTTTCACAATCAGACCAACATAGTCATGTGCTCATACTTGCCTTATTTCAACAAATTTAACAGAACCAGGGGTGAGTTATCAGCCAGTTTTAATGTTTGGCTTTAATATAAACTCCAATTGTTGAGCCTGTTCTTGTTTTGGAAATCTAAAAATGTAAGTTTTGGTATATTTGCAGGAGGTTTGATAGAGCTGAATCATGGAGACCCACAGCCTCTGCAGTATGCTGCAAATGCAGCTTTCTTAGCGACCCTGTACAGTGATTATCTGGATGCTGCTGATACTCCTGGATGGAACTGTGGACCTAATTTCTATTCAAACAATGTCCTACGCGAGTTTGCGAGAACTCAGGTAATGCGTCTTGGGTTTCTATCTTTACACAAATGGTAATCTCTGATACAATAATGGGAAATATCCAAAAATGATACTATTTGACACAGATTATCACCTGAAACTATTTATCAACAATGGCATTTGATTCTATCCATTTAGTATTGGAATATTAACTTTAATAATAAAAGAAATGCGCTTTGTTCAAAAAAAAATAATAATAATAAAAGAAATGGTAGAAACATAGTTTTTTTTTTTGGGGTCATAAATACAACAACATTATTAGATGTGATGATTTATTTTTCGTAATGCTAGTTGTGATAAAAACCAGAAAGGTACTTAACTCAGCCTAGCTGATTTTTCGCAGGTTGATTACATACTCGGTAAAAACCCTCGGAATATGAGTTATCTGGTGGGTTTTGGCCCAAAATACCCGAAACACGTGCATCACAGAGGAGCTTCGATTCCCAAGAACAAGGTGAAGTATAACTGCAAAGGAGGATGGAAATGGAGAGACAGCAAGAAACCAAACCCGAACACGATTGAAGGAGCCATGGTTGCTGGTCCTGACAAGCGCGACGGGTTCCGCGATGTCCGTACCAACTACAACTATACTGAACCAACTCTTGCTGGTAATGCTGGTCTGGTCGCAGCTCTCGTGGCATTGTCGGGTGAAGAAGACGCCTCTGGTACTATTGACAAGAACACTATTTTCTCAGCCGTTCCTCCGTTGTTCCCAACTCCGCCGCCGCCACCAGCACCATGGAGACCTTGAGAAAGCTTGGACCTGTGTGATTATGTTGCTGCTGGCAAAAAACAAAAAAATGAATGAGGTAAGGATTTGGGGTATGAGACCAGAAGATTAGATGTGGGCTAAGCTAAAAACACGGAATCAACCATAATCAACTACTAAAAAATGTCATTTGGCTTTACTAGATACAAACCCTGTGTGGGTAGCTTACCACGGGAATTTGTTCTTTTTTTTTGGGTTGCTCTTTTGTTCTTGTGAGATGTAACATATATCTATGCGTTTTACTCTGTATAATACCAACTTGTATTCTTTGAAAACAATTGAATCAACGTCTTAAACTTTAAAGGTTCCATGAAAGCAATATGCCAATACTTTGTTGACTCTTCCATGAGAAAATATAGAGCCATTGAGAGCCATTGAGCTAGCATTTAAACAACAAGGTGGTGAAAAATCACGACATACGGCTTTCTATACCGAGATAAATACAATCTCTCTAGGTAAAGATACACAGACCACAAAACAAGGCATACTTGTCCGGTGTCCTGATCGAATCTTTCAATTCACATGGAAATCCTATTTATTCATTTTCAGATACAACGGGTCACAAGTTCTTTGATGTTTATGATTGCAGTAAGTGCTTGATGGAAAAATCAGATGAAGAAGAAACTCCAAATCAAAAGAGAAGAATAAGGAGATAATCTCAACAAATTCTCAAAGAACGATACGAGTCTGGAGATCTACAAGTCGGCCTACTCGGAGAACCTGCTGGAAAGAATTTTGAATACTATGTCTTGTATCCAGACAAATTAGCTCCAACGTACATTTTCTAAAAGAGAAGATGTTCGAACGTGCTATATGGCTGGTCCTTCATCCTCTCAAGAACCAACATTTCCAACACGAGAATTCGAAAAAGGCAACAAAAAGCACTCATGGAAGATCAAAAACCCAAACATTAAAAATCCAGACGAATCGATGAAGCAAGTCAATGCAGCAGAGGCAACTCTGAACTGGCAGTAAGAAAATGTTGTGGTTCAGAAACATCTCTTTAGTCAAATCGACAAAAAGGTAACAATTTTGGACCTTTCCATTGCAAAAATAAATAAAAATATATTCTCTCCACCAAAAACTCCTCCATTTGGCAACTACTGTTTCCATGACATCTCCCCTCATATACCAAAATGAGTCGGAGCTAAAATCTCTGCAATTACACTCCTTACAAAACCAGCCCAAAATCCAAGCTCAAATACCATATGATATCTTCACACCCTATCCAATCTACACCCCACCTTCCATGGTCCAAACACAACATTTCTCTTTCTCTCAAGACACAAGCCATTTTGGTTCATCCTCTTTAATATAAGACTCGAAATCCAGTCTTTAAACCAAATGCCTCAAGGCTCAAAGAGGCTTATGTGGAAGGGGTGAATCCTAGTGAAGGATGGAAGCTTGGCTCGGGGATGATTGGACTGTGAGACAAAAGGGGTGAAACTAGTTTTTCTTGGGGGAATCCACACACTAGAAAGGCAAGGCTCGATTGGTTCTTAAGTAAGGGGGAAGCCGCACACAATACTTAAGAGAACTCGACAAAACAAGACCCGAATCAAAGGCACAAAGCCTTGAAACAAAAACTGAAGTTTTAATTGATAAAAGATGCTTGTCTGAAACAAAGGTAGAGAAAAAGCTTATTAAGAGCTCGTATACAACGGTCATAAGAAACAAAAAAGGAAACGAGATTTGCGACATAAGTGAGAAAAAGAGCCGTTTGACATTTTAATGTCTAAGGCTTGAAAAGGAAACTTGATTTGAGCGTGGCTGGTCTTTTAGAACCTTGGAGGACATCTCTTAAAGGTGGGACCACGAGTCTTGAGCATTGGAAATCGTCCAGTGTGAACACAAGTGTGAACGGATCCATTTTTGGTAAGTTTAGGTCTAGGTGGATTTTCTTGAGTGTGAACACTTCTTGTCGAAAATAAACTGTATTTTCTCTTCCATGCACGTCTAATATGATCTCCAGTGACTTGAGGAAGCAATACTTGTTCCGGATGGATCAATGACGAGGGTAAGGCACAAGAAATTTGCTAAGGCAATTGATGGACTACTTGAGGAGAATTGGCACATAAATTATGATCAGGCCTAACTTGATGAATTTGACAACAATTCAAGTCTAAAAGATGATCAGATTTCGTGGCCCAAATGAAGTAAACAAAGACATGAAGAACATGCCCAATTCGTGGTCAAAATAGTCCAAGGGACTATTCAACCATTGCTTTTATTTTTCTGATTTTCCAGAACGGCTTTTTGCCTGCTCTTGCTACTAAAAACGAGTTTAATCATTTTGTAACACAACTTTGATATTTTTATCTTTTGATTTTGATAGTGATTCTCTTTCAGTTACGTGTGAACTTTTTGATCTCCTGGTGTGTTCATCCAAGTGATCAAACCGGTAATATCAAAGAGTTTTCCATCACCTTTTGTGTGACCATTCTATCGACCTAAATTGTGAGTAGCGTCTTAACTGAGTTTTGAGCATAAGGATATTCGAGAATCTGTTTCTTACTCCTTATCATCTTGCTCCACGAGATCTTATAATCGCGATTCCACCGCCTTGTTTCTGTTGAATCGTCTTAAGTAAGTTTGGGGCCTAAGGTTTAACATACCTTCGCATCCGGCTTCACGAGTCATCGAAGTCAAGGTTTATCCAACTACCATCCTATGAGTGATTCTTGGCAATTACGTATCAAGTACTAAACCACAAAAAGTTGGCACGAGGAGATAGCGTAGAAGCACACAAGTTGAATTCATCCTAGGTTTTGTTTCAATGTTCGTGAAAAATACTTAATAAAAATCGAAAAGATTACATCTAAAATTTAAAATGAAAGCAAAAAATAAGATAGATAAATTCAAAACAAAGAAAATAAATCAGATAAACATTCTACCCCAGACTTAAATCACATTATCCACAATGTGAAAAAAATTGGTGAGATGATCAAAAGGACATACAAAAAATAGCAAATAAAAATAAAAGTTCAAAAATATATATAAAAAGATAAATAGAAAAAGATCGATGGAACCGTAGTGGTGATGTGTGAGGCTAAACATCACGTAGGCCATATGACTCGGAGTCAGACATGTTACCATCGAACTGGTGGTTCTCCTCAAGAAAACGTATCACACGCTTGTTTCGTCTCTCCTGTCGCTCTAGCTTCTTCTCCATGGATGCATATGCTGGTCCATGTGTGCGTGAGGAGCTCGTGGGAGTAGCAGTGCACATGCTGGTGCTGATAAGAACAGTCGAGAATGCTCTGCAGCTACGTCTCGCTTGGTCTTGGCCACTAAGAATTGACCGATAGTGTATATATGATAGATTGATGCGTATCGGATTCGTCTCCGAAACTTCAGGTTTTAAATTTGTAAACTTTAAAACAAAACAAAACCAAAGCTTGGAAATATCAAACAAAAAATCATCGGGAACTAGGAATCTCAGAGACCGTCCTTCTAAACCATAACCATCGAACTACATCAATCACAATCTAGCCTAGAAAATTTTCACTATAAGTTCCCGTAACACTAGTCCACGGTATCCGTCATACGAAATATAAACTTTCAAAATTCAAAAATCAGGTCAACTAGCTCTCTACATTCATTAAGTATATGCGTGGGTTTCTCATCAAAAGGATTGAACCAACACAATCGAGGCTATGTATTAAAGGTATTTAGAGGTGAGGTTAAGAGTGTTTCGGGTTACCGTAATTTCACCGGAGGGTGCGAGATATTATGCCAAAAAACAAGAGAGGAAGGACCTATTGATAACCACAGTTTCCAGTCACTTCTTCTTGCGTAAAAATGTTGCACTTCCTCCTTCTTCCGAAAACAGAAATTTTCTGTCATTCCCCCAGACTTATAATTTTCTGTGGGTTCGGAATGGCATACTTCTCACAAACGAACCATGAATGCCTCATAAGTATTTCGATCAACCTAGACTCTTTTTAGGCTTTTGTTTCCTTTCTCTTTCTCTTTCGATTATTTTTGATTTTTTATTTTTTTGAAAAGGGGGAAACGCCTTTATGATAATGAGTCTTAGAGGAACGGAAATTTACCATGTTTTTGAGTTTTCCAAGGCAGAACCAAGCTCTTATCTTTGTTGAATTCACCCCCACCAATCGCGTATAGTCTTCGTCTTTAGTGACTAAAAATTGTGTCGTTCCTCCCTCTCCGGCGTTTTTGCACATATCTGCACATAAGACACAACGAGAGTTGCATGAGGTTTGAAAAATGGTTAAGTTTTGTGTGGGATACCAACTAAAGATGAGCTGGCCATTCATGTACGACAAAGAGTGGTAAAAGATAAAAGTACGTCATGAATGTATGGTTCGTTATCTTTGCCTAAACCTTTGATGAGAAAATTAAGTCAAGATTAAGTCCAAATAAAATATAGCTAGCATATTCCATCCTAAAGAACCTCTACGGTCTAAATTCCTCTATGGATTTCGCATTAACAGAAACTCTAGCTACCGCCTAGTCTAGAACCAAATTACAAAAGAGCATGTTACTAGGAGATAGCGTAGAAGCACACTGGTCGGTTATCGGCTTGGATTTCTTTCATCATTCTCTCACAACGTATTCCTACGCTTTTTGAAAAACTTTGAATTTTTATAAGAAAAACGTCAAAAAATGCAAACTGCAAAAACACATGAAAGAGGTGGTGGTTAGTAAGGGATGGAATCCTCCCCCAGACTTAAATCACACTGTCCTCAGTGTGAAATAAATCGGGTAAGGACAAATAAATAGATGGATGTAATAATTGAAAAAGTTTAAGGGAAAAAAAAACTTACCTGGATGCGGTCGGGAATGGATGTGGGGATGGAAGGGTGGTGAATGGGGGATGGTAGATGGTGATATGGTGATGGGAATGGATGTGGGGATGATTGGGAATGGGTTTTGAATCGATCGGGATCGGGATAGGGCTGGCCGCGGGTCGGGCTTGTGCAACCGCGGTCATTGGCAAGCTAACCGCAGGTTGGTTGATCACGACCGCGGCCAAGGGCTAGTTCGCCGCGGGTCGGTGAGACGCACCCGCGGTCGAGCTTCTTTTGCGGTCAAGAACTTCCTTGCGGTTCGTGCTGGACCGAGCAGTTCCGAACCGTGTCTCCATCGTTTTGTCTTTTCGGGGTTTTTATTGTTTTTGGTTTTTTTTTATTTTTTAGAAAGCTAAAACTAAGAAAAAGAAAGAAAAAACTAAAAAGAAAAACGTACCTAAAATTGGTTGCCTCTTATTGAACGCTTTTGTTTAAAGTCGTTTAGCTCGACGTTGGCAACTAGGTGAGCCTAGTCGTAAAAGGACAGTGTCTCACGATAAGTCTTCTTTGATGTAACCTTGTAATCCTTCGTATAGAACATATCACGCCATTCCCACTCGTGATTTATGTCATAAAGTCCGAGATGGTGATCTCCTCTGGGATCACAATGGAAAATCTGATTTGGAGCTTCCTTGGAGTATGCTTCTTCTTCTTTGATATTCTCGGATGGTAAAGCCATGTTGCACGATGCATAGATGGTAGGCTATAGATCAGTTTGTGTCTTGGTTGGAGCTTGAGTGTTGATGGAGAAGAAGTCTTTCTCAAAGAAGTAAGATTGAGATGCAAAACGTCAGAGTTGAGATGAACATGGGCTGGCCACGTGTGGAGGTGCTGCAACCGCGGCAAAAGGAGGCTTGGCCATGGGTCGGTGATGTGTCCCCGCGGTGGAAGGAGGGTTGGCCGCGGGTGAAGGAGGTGCGACTGCGGTGGAGAGATCTCGGACATATTTGCTCGGTTCATCATCTCCTTTGTCTCCAATGATATTTTCTGGTTCTGTGGGAATATTTAGTTTCTCCTTGGCTTTATTTAAGTCTCCATAACATCTCATATGAGCAAGGGCAGAGTGTGCATCAAAAGATATATTTTCGCACGTCGAAATTGTCGGTTTGATGTTTTTCTCTAGTGTGACGACCTTCTTCTAGAACGTTTTCAATGTTCTTTGTAGCTCCTCCAGGGTCTAAGAGTTGTCCATCTCTTCTGCATGTGTTCATAAAATTGGAATCACGAAATTCTATTACCTTGATCGAGCATGGAATGTCAAATTTTGTGTGAACCTCTTCCTTAGAAAGCATCATCAATGGTTGCTCGGATGCATCTCTTAGTGTCTCATCCTTCACGAGGTTTACCTCACGCTCAACGTGTTGAGGAGTAGGAGTAGAAACATGTCCTAATTCTTCTCATTGATATTCTTCTTTGATGGCATGAGCTTGAGAATCCAAGGGACTTTCATTTGATGACTCTTTCATAACCAATTTGATTATGGGTTCTCCATCGAGTTCGGAAACTATGTGGTACCCTTCATCTTCATGCATAAGTTCGTTGAGTTCTTGAAGAATACCGTTCATGTTGGCGTTGGAAACCATCCACATCTCATCATATTCATCCGAATATTTCGTTAGCGCGGATGTAAGCCTTTTTCGTCTTGTGTTCTCCTTAACATAGAGAGGTTTGTTGAGGGCACCTTGGCCTTTGAAAGTTGAGCTGTTGTGGCTGCGGTGTGAGTGAGGTTGGTAGTTGAGCCAAGGGGTTTCAAGTTCATCATCTTGATAACAAGAATGCTCGTAGTAGTCATCTCGCTCTATAGACGAGTTCATGTTTCAAAGCCTGAAACGAAGAAAAACAAAAACGAAAATTAATAAGAAAATGTTTTTCTTAGAGTCGATTTACTAACCTCTAATGTGTGGAAGAACGAGTAGCGATTGCCTCCCCGGCAACGGCGGCAAAAACTTGATGAGTATCAGATTCGTCTCCAAAACTTCAGGTTTTAAATTTGTAAACCTTAAAGCATGCAAGTGCACATATGTGCGTTGTAGTATTTAAGGTATCGATCCACATGGAGGGAATGCTATTCTGCGAGACTAAAACGAATATATGTTTATAGGGTTTTGTCACGAACTCGAAACTATACTAAACTAGACTAAACTAAACTAAGCAAGAAAATAAGAAAGCGAACGAGACTAAACTAAGCTAAACTAACCGATTAAATAAATCAAATCTAAGTGAACAGTAGCAAGCAATAATTATTTCGAAGTTGTGAATCAATTAACGAAGCGTTGGGCAATCGGAAATTCTTTAGGGTTCATGGCCGATTTTCACTGAGAATTCGGTAGGATTTCTTAAGCGACTTTTTGTCGTCTTTTGGTTCTTGAATTTGGAACACGTACGCTGTGTTTAGTATACTCCCGTAATCCTACACACCTACTCACTTCAGTACTCGGACGGTATCTTTCATCTCCGCCCGCGCAAGAAGTGAATGATACTCTCAAAGGTCGTTTACGCCCACAATTCCTCTGTAAGTATACTTTCGAAATCTTACGACGGATTTGCTAGTCTATTCGAGGTCAAGCGATTAGATTCAGCACTCTCATGGCTCTAAAACACCTAATATCAGTTGCTAAGACGGTTAGTCAAGCAACGCATTAACAACAAGGATAGAACGAAGAACCCTAATCGGTATCCTAGTCGAAAAACTCAATCAAAAATAAAAAAATGAGAGCCCCTTTGAACCCCTATACCCAACGAGAGAACTACTCAGCCACGACCATGCAAGACAAAATCAAGCTTCTGAATTGCACAATCAATATATAAGAAATCAAACAAAAGGGTTCAAGAAAAATACCTATCTCCCTAAACAAAGAACAAAGAACAAGAGAAAAAGTTTGGTGCAAAACAAGTATAAAAGTGTAACAAAAGGGGGTCACGAAATTGTGGCTGTAAAATAAGTATTTATAGGTCTTCAACTCGTTTTGGTCGAGTTGGGGTTTGACGGGAAAAGATGGTTTTGGCCTCGGGTTAAGAAACAACTCGATTTAGGCGAATTTGGCTTGGACGCGAGTCCGTGCTCTCCAAGAGTGGCGAACTGGGCTCTGGCCGCGGGTCCGTGCTCTCCAGGAGTGGCGAACTGGTGTTTGGCCGTGGGTGGGAGCTCTCGACCCGCGGTGGACAGCTTCTCAGTAGCTTCATCGGTCTTCGGTTATTCGGGTATATTTTAGGATCCAACCATTGGATTGTCCCCAATCCAATTGCATTTGAAAGCTGGTTATTTCTACTTTGTTATATCCAAATTTAGTGATAATCAGACGGTGATAAGGCCTTCTATGATGGCAAGACTTATGACGGTCCGAGTTTATCCAAAAATGTACTTTTGTTCCGAAATGCAGTTTTTTACTCCGAGTTACCTGAAACGTCTTTCAAAACACTAAAACATGGAAATAATTTGAAAACTATTAAAATGGAGTTAAAACACATGCAAAAAAATATGAAAATGATCCACAAAAATGGTCAAAAACCGGTTTTTTCATAGACGAGGGATAGGAGGTACATAGTCTGTTGCCTCCGGTCGGCACTGAGGAGCTGCTCCGTCTCGAAGTATAGGAACTGAATTGGAAGGTAAAAATACAAAGTAAGACTCACCGGCGTTTGGGCAGTACTTGTAGCCAAATCTATCCGTAAAGACTCATCTGGGTTTCTTCAATTTTCAATGCTTATTGGCTTTGTTAGACCAGCAGATTCACAAAACAAAGGATTGTCAGCCTTTAAGTTGTGGTTTAGGAGATTACGAGGTTAGTTATTTTAATGACAGGTTTGTAGTTCGGATGAGATGTGAAATTAGTTGCAGCTGTAGAATGTATAAAATCAGTGGTATCCCTTGCTGCCATATAATCTCTGCTCTGCGCATGGAGAGGCAAGCTGATCAAGACCCAAAGAGTTTGATTTCTGAGTGGTTCACTATAGAGAAGTTGAGGAGATGTTATGTTAATGGGTTGGAGCCTGTGGGAGGCATGAACATGTGGGATAGGACTACTGATGTGCGGGTAAATCCACCTCCATATAAGAAGCCTCCTGGGAGACCTCCAGGGAAAAGAAGAACGAGGGAAGTAGGTGAACGAAGACCAGGAAAGGTTCCTAAGAGAGGAACCAAAATTGTAAGTGAAATACTATTCTTTATTTTGCTCTAATGTCTTTGTTTTGTTGTGCTTTAATGTCTTTGTTTTGTTGTGCACAAAGCATTGTGGCCTCTGTGGACAAGAAGGACACAACAAGCTCTATTGCAAGAATACACATGTCCCTAAGCCACCAAAGAACCCACATGGGAGGCCACGGGTAAGACCTCTCCCTGCAGTATCCGCACCACAACAAGACTTATTACTTGGTCCACAAAGCCAACCATTGGAAGATCTTCCAAGCCTTTCATCTGCTCTCCCAAGAAAGGGTCGTGGAAGACCTCGTAAAAGCCAGTTTGTAGGTGAATCATCTTCTCAACCCAATCCAAGATCGTCATTCTACTAGACTTTCTTTTTTAAGCTTTTGTTAAGACATTATGTGTAACGGCATTAAGCCAGTTTGTTTTCTTTGGTTAAGATTTTATGTGTAATGAAAAACCGGATATGGTTGTGATAAAAGCAGATGTTATTGATAAAGAAGGCAAGAAGTAGTTTGGTGTGTTTGTAATGTAAATTCTTGTGTCCTCTCTTCTTCTTCCTCTGTTTGTTTTTTTGTTAGTTGCAGGTTTGGTGAGATGAGTTTTCACATGTAGAATCTTACAATATGTATTAATTAAGATCTTGAAATCTTGATCAATTCAATGCAATTGTCTTTTTTCCTTTTTTTTTTTCTTTTCATTTGAGGACAAGAGAAGAAGTCACTATGTTGAATTGATTAGTCTTAACCAAAGAAAACAAATGTGTTTTGGGATCGATTGAAATTGAAATGTGTTATTTGGTTAAGACAGTGAGAGGGAAAAGAACCAAAAACCAAATCAAACCGGAATTAAAAACTCTCTCGAGAAATTGTAATTCCGAACCGGGGAGAACAAATTACAAAAGTCTAAAAGAGAAACACAATTAACGCAAAATAAAGATTGGTTCCTGACACATATTAACTAGAGTCTCAGAGAGTGATCAAACTCCACAATCAGAAGTTCGAAAAAACAGACTTCTCTGAAAAACAAACTTTCCCCTCAAGTATCAATGACAATAACACAAAGTAAACAAATGCAATAGATGCAAATGCATAAAGTCTAAATGTCAACAAGACCTGATGTACTCTTCTCCTTAAGAAACTACTACAAGACCAGTGATTCTACTCTAAAGACATTAGGTATTGTATTGTACTCTTCTCCTTAAGGATTAACACTTCCCGCTTAAGTGCTTCACATTCTTCACGGGTTTGCCTCAGCTCATCCATGAATGCCATTTGTTCCTTCAAATTCCTAATTTCTTCTCTTTGCTTTCGAATGACATCTCTTGCCTCCAACAATGCTAGATGTTGCCATCCGTGTGGTTTCTCTTCATCAAACCAACGGAAAAGGTTGCAAGATTCGTAACCCCCGTTACCCATTTTACTTCTTGGACAGCTGTAGAACCTACGTCCAGGGTTTGCATCAGTCCAAGCTTTTACAATTTTTGCTGGTCGTTTACAGTCGCACACAACAACTTTGTCATCCTTGTATTCACTCTTAGATGAACTACCATTGTAAGCCATCTGCCAATAATCACACAAAGTCTGTAATTTTCCAGAAAGTCTGTAATTTACAAACCCATGAAAGAGAAACAAAGAAAGTTTGTAATTTACAAATCCGAGTCATATAATTGAGCAACGGCCACAAATCAATTAGAAATTTCAAAGAGCAACTTGCATCAAATCATATAATTGAGCAACGGCCAAACGAATCAAAGAAGAAGTCAAATCAAAATCCGGGTATTAATCAGACTCAATTTCAAATGGTAACGATCAGAATCAACCAAGTAAGAAGATAGACATTCAAAATGGAGCTTCCACAGATCTTAAGCCCAAAACTATCACTTGGGTTCATTCAGACTAACCGGAGAGCTTCAATTTCGTCGGCAATCGCACGGAGTTGAAGAACCACAGAGGAGAAACTGAAGAACAAATGAGAAGCGCTCAAACGGCAAATCGTTCGTGGTCTGTATAATTTTGATTTGGGGAAAAAATCAACTCAATTCAGATTTTTATATTCTTTACCCACGTTTTATTTCCCCAAAACAAAATGATTTTCGATTACACAAAACAATCCCAAAACGCAGTGTTTCAATCTCTGTGACCGATATAACGAAAGTTAACACCGATGATTATATTGCGGGTTGAATCGGAGTTAGTATGTTTGACTTGCATTTTCTGCAAATCAATAATAAATTTGCAAAAAAATTTCAGTTAAAGGGTTGATTTGCATAAAATCTTTAAATTAATCATGACGAAGAAGAACATAAAGATTAAAATGAGGCGACCAATGGATATATGAAAGAGACAGAGTTTGGTTCTTAGCATGCTTCAGATTTGGGATATGGGGGATGTCCCTCTCTCTCTCATCCCCACTTGTCTCTCATCTTTTTCTCTCTGCATTAAAATCAAATTTCAAATCAATCCTAATTTAACATTTGTCATTACAATAAACTACAAATATCCATGACTATAAAATTCATTTTTATAACTTACCAAACTTAATTGTATAATATACATGTTTAACCATTACATAATATACTAATTATAAAAACGTAATTTCACTATTTTTTACTATTTATAATATTTATTAAACGTTTTTAAAAAAATACTTTTACTATATACAATTAAAATGTAAAAAATTTAATTTAAAAAGCAAAAACATGATTAGTCTTACAATTTTTTTTTTTTGACAGTCTTACTAAAATTAGTTTTTCTACATTTTATAATTGTTTTATGAAAAATTTGATTCAATTTAATTTTTATACTAATAATTATTTAATTATTCCGTTATTTGTATGAGTAAAATCTATATATAACTTTTTTTTTTAATATTAAAAAAAAATTTCACTACAATATAATTTCAACCTCCAATTCTTATTTTGTTTTAAATAGGGCAAAAAAAAAAAGCGAGTGTGAACCCACAGACAGACAGAATCAGACATATATATCTTCGCTTACAATTCCCAACTAGCGGCGCCGCTCTCTTTTCTTGCTTTCAAAGCTCATCTTCCTTCTTCCCTATCCTCTCGTTTCTCATCTTTTTATATTTTCTTTCTATATATTTAACAATACTTTTCGATTTTATAATTACACACCATACCACATTTTCCCAAAGGATTACGAAAAGTCTCTACCTCTCCATCTCTTTCCTTATTATACACCCATCCATACCAACTTCATCTTCTTCTTCCTCCTTTTTTTTTTTAATCATTTGCACAAAAATCCAAACCCAAAATCTGAAATCTCTAATAAACAAATCCAAAAAAGAAACAAAAATGAAAGGTGAATACGGAGAGCAGAAAGGTAACGAAATGTTCTCTAAGCTCCCTCAAAACCACTCTCTCTCCTCTCACTTCAGCCTCCCAACCACCACCACCGTCGATGACTCCTCCATCGAAGTCGACCGCCGTCCACGTGGCAGACCCCCAGGTTCCAAAAACAAACCAAAACCACCAGTCTTCGTCAAACGCGACACCGAGCCTCCTATGAGTCCTTACATACTCGAAATCCCTCCAGGAAACGACGTCGGTGAAGCCCTCAACCGCTTCTGCCGCAGAAAATCCATCGGCGTCTGCGTTCTCAGTGGCTCCGGCTCCGTAGCCAACGTCACCTTACGTCAGCCTTCACCGGCAGCTCCTGGCTCCACCATCACTTTCCACGGGAAATTCGATATGCTCTCTGTCTCCGCCACTTTCCTCCCTCCTCTTCCTCGTACCTCCTTGTCTCCTCCCGTTTCCAATTTTTTCACCGTCTCTCTCGCTGGACCTCAAGGACAGATTATCGGTGGATTCGTCGCCGGTCCACTAGTTTCCGCCGGAACGGTTTACGTCATCGCCGCTAGTTTCAATAACCCTTCTTATCACCGGTTACCAGCGGGGGAAGAAGAAAGAAACTCAGTTTCAGCAGAAGGGGAGGCCCAATCGCCGCCGGTGTCTGGAGGCGGTGGAGAGTCGGGACACGTGGCGGGAAGTGGAGGAGAGTCGTGTGGGGTATCGATGTACAGTTGCCACATGGGTGCCTCTGATGTTATTTGGGCCCCAACCGCTAGGGCTCCACCGCCTTACTGACCAATCCATCACAAACTCTCTCTTTTTTTGTTTTTTTGATTAAATTAGAATGTCTTCAGAAATTAGGGTTTTTGTTTTCGATAATGAAGAGTCCTGCTTTGGTTTCATGGTTTGTAACTTTGTATCTTCTTTAGATTTAAATATGAGAATTTACTCTCTCTAGTCTCTGACTCTTTGCTTTGTGTTGGCTTTTACAAGTTTTTTATTAATGATATAATATACTCTAATCTCTTTAGTCTCTTCCATTCTATTTTAAAGATATTAGTCTAATGATTGTTTTTCATTTTTTTTTTTTTTAGTTTTAGTTTTATTGCATTAAAATACTTGTTTATTGAATTTTTTTAAGTGGTTATATATAGGTTTTAATTAATCTTAGACATAAAAAATTAGAATCGAAATATTCAAACCAGAATCAATATTAAATTATCGGTTTAGTTTTGGTTATGGTCAAAATACTCATTAACTCTTGTGTCGAGGATTCACGAATATCAATTCGGTTTTGAGTATTATCCGAAAATCGAAATAACTAACCGAATATCCGAACATATATATACAATTATACACTTAGACATATACACATACCTAACCCTAGACCATATATTATTGTCGATTCCATTCCCTGAGACATCAAGCTCTCTTTTTCTTCTCGTAAATACTCAAAAAAAAAAAAATTAAAAACTCTCCCGAATCAAAAAACCTGGAATCCCAAACTTTCCATCGCCGTTGCATGTCTTCGCCGGCTGCACCGTCTAAAACGTCGAGAAATCGATCAGAGGTATACTTCTTTTCCATCTCCTTCTCATCTATCTATGGCTCTGCAATTAGAAATAGGATTTAGGGTTTTATGTTTTCATATGTTTATATATGAAATTGACTTTATTTCCTCTTTATTTCTTCGTTTTTACTACGAATTACTCTAGAGCCTCTTGAGTCTTTCGAGTCTCTTGACTATCTATGGCTCCTCAAGTGTTGTTTGTTTTGTTTGTTTAGAACACCAACTTGATTATGTGTGTTTGTTTTTGCTTGTGAATGCTTGTGATGTGTCATTAGTTTCATTACATTGTTAGATAACTTAAATTACTTGACTATGTGTGTTTGTGTAGTTTGTTTCAATGTTAAGTGTGTTTTACTCATTTCTTCCTTTTGTTAAGTTTTTTAATATGAGTTTATTATTATTTTGATCACTTAATATTATGCAGATGGTTTCTAATCAAGATCGACCAAACATGGAAGAAGAATAAGATATTGATAATGATGATCATCTAGAGGAAACAAAAGATGAAGTTGAAACTCCTGCTCTTACTTCTGTTAGTGAAAGGAAAAGGAAAGCTAATCCAAAAGGTACTAGATCTAAGAATGGAAAGAAGAAAACAAGATCTCTTGTATGGCAACACTTTACAAGAACAAAGGCTGACTATGACAAGTGTAACTGTCATTACTGTCGGAAGCCAATGGCTTGTTCATCATCATATGACACCTCCAATATGAAGAAGCATCTCGACTTCTGTAAGCAACACCTTGCGTGGGTAGCAGTAAAAAATCAGATCAACATCAATTAGATCCATAAGGTGATGATGGACTCCAGCTATGCAAGGTTTCTAAAGATGTGTTCAAAGAAGCTTCAAATGAGATGTTAGTTTTAGGTGAGTTGCCTTTGTCTTTCATAGAGAGTTTGGCTTGGAGGCGTTTCTGCAGTACAATTAGACTTTACAAGCCTCACTTGATACAAGACTTTTTAGTCTCTAGGAGGTATCAATAACTCCAATACGTGTAGTATGAAGGTTATCAATCCATAAACGGATTTATCCTAATCACTAAGAATGCAAGGAACAATTGCAAGTTAAGCTAAACAAATGTGTTGTGATTAAGTAACCAAATTAAGGCAATTAAGCAATGCAATAACTAAACTAGATGTAATTCAATTAACAAAAGCGGAACTAGAGATGAGGTTATTGATATAAGGTGATCCAAGTCCAATTATTGGTGTTCATTTACTCAAGAAGCTAATTCATAGGCAATAAATCTCTAATCTTGATTAGTTCTCTTTCAAGCAACTAATCACTATGTTAATTATCAAGTCCATTAGCAAATTATCATTTGTGGATTAACAATTAGCAAGCAAGAATCATAACAAGATCAACCAAAGATATGCCCTAAACAACTAATGTCTTAGGTTAGGAGCATAAATTTCTTGACTAGTTCATCATGGCATTTCATCAAACACTTGGTGTGCATGAAATGCCTTATGATCTAGATCCACTCTTTCAAGCTAGATCTAGCATTAGAGACACTAAACAAGAAAGAATATAAGATCATCTAACCCTAAACACCAATAATCAAGCCTTAGATCACCCTAATCTACCTCATCTCAAGATCCTAAAAGACTACTCAAGACCCATTAAGAACACCTCAAAATCGATATGGATAGGAGATGAATCCATTGATGGGTGATGAATAATCAATAAGAAAAGAAGATAGATGGAAGAGATTCAATGAGATAAACATCTAAATGTATAAACTTCAAAGATCTCTCTTACAAAATCCAAGTTCTATCTCAAAGGTGAGGGTTTTAGATTTAAGAAAAACATCACATAAAAATTAGGTTTAGATGAGTTTTTATATGAAAACTGGGCGACATGATTAACATCAAGGGGATTGGGCGATGCAACGGGTCGATGCTAAGGGTTTTTCACCCTGATCTTCCATCGGCCGGTTGCATCGCCCCGTGGCGTCGATGTGCACGTCCTGAAACTTGAACATCGCGGCATCTGGGCGATGTGGGAAGGGGCTGGGTCGATGCTAAGGGTTTTTCCCCCTGATCTTCCATCGGCCGGTTGCATCGCCCCGTGGCGTCGATGTGCACGTCCTGAAGCTTGAACATCGCGGCATCTGGGCGATGTGGGAAGGAGCTGGGTCGATGCTAAGGCTTTCTCCCCCCGGATCTTCCATCGGCCGGTTGCATCGCCTCGTGGCGTCGATATGCACGTCTCCAAAGCTCCCAAACGTCCTTAACCGCCTCTCTTGCTCCCGATCCGAATGGTCTCAAGCCGACCTCCGTCAAGTGCCTCCAAAGTGCCTAAAAAGGACTCCAAAACATGCAAGACACTCTAGGACCTAGTATGAGAATCCTAATACTCTAAATGAGATAAAACAACAAAGAAATGCCAAGTAACTATATGCGAATGAGATAAAACCTATACTAAATGAATGCATGAGAGTGATGAAATAGGAGTCTATCAACTCCCCCAAACTTTGCTTGTCCTAAAGCAAAAACATCACTAAAAGAGTTCAAGTCCAAGTGCAAGCTCTAAGGTACGATCAAACATGTATACTCAAAAGGGGCTAGCCATGTCCATCCTTACATGAATCAAGCTTAAGCCTCAACCTACACAAGCCTTCCTATCATCCAATCCTTTGACATTCAATTAGCGGTTTCTAGTGAATCATGTTCATGCAATGCAAATAAACTCATTTGGCTAAGGATACGGTTTTGAGATAAAGATGATCTCAATGCATGAGGCCGTTTCCGAACAAAGGATCTCTCATTGAAGGAATGGACTTTGGCAAAATGCTAAGGGTGAAAAGCAACTAATGCATACAAGGCTAGATTTCCATCTACCCAATGCCCCAATACAAATTCGACCCTAATTCTAAACCCACAAAGAACCAATCCTAGCTACCCTTCACAAGGCGTTTTTGCCTTCTTATCCCACATCTCTTCATCATTATTCTTTTCCATAAGTACTTAGGGGGTTTCTTCTTCAACCAATGGCTTGGCTTCCTTTAATTTCCTTGGCTTAGCTCCTCATTTTTTCTTCATAACTTGCTTTTAGCCATTTTGGCTTATTTTCTTTCTTTTCAAAAGTAGAGACTATCTTTTCAATACTTTAGAGCTAAACCACATATATTCTTGCCAACCATTACAAACTTATTGCTTCCCCTAGTCATTCTCCCAAATCTCTTTCTTTCTTTCCACTTTTCCAATCCCAAAATCTTTCTTTTCCTTCTTTTTCATCCATTCCCCTCGTCCCAAATACCTTCCTATCTAACTTAGCCTAATCTAGCTCATGATGCGCGAGCTAGTTCTACATGAAAGCATTTTCTTGTCGCTCTAGACCCAACACTTTTTGCTAAGTCCATTCAAATATAAGGCCTCACAACGCTCACTAAACATGTAGGCTTGAAAGAAGATTGAGTTTTTGGTGGGGTAAACCATTCCAAAGGTGGGAATTGGCTACTTGGGCCAACAAGAGTGGTAAAAGGGATAAGATGACCCAAGTATGTATGTGGAATCCATGAGTCCATTATGCAATGCATGAACACGATATTTAATGTGTCAAAATTAAGGTTCTCACTTAGATAGGATTGGATTCAAATCTTATTGCTTCCCCTAGTCATTCTTGCCAACATATATTCTTGCCAACCATTACAAACTTATTGGTTCCCCTAGTCATTCTCCCAAATCTCTTTCTTTCTTTCCACTTTTCCAATCCCAAAATATTTCTTTTCCTTCTTTTTCATCCATTCCCCTCGTCCCAAATACCTTCCTATCTAACTTAGCCTAATCTAGCTCATGATGCGCGAGCTAGTTCTACATGAAAGCCTTTTCTTGTCGCTCTAGACCCAACACTTTTTGCTAAGTCCATTCAAATATAAGGCCTCACAACGCTCACTAAACATGTAGGCTTGAAAGAAGATTGAGTTTTTGGTGGGGTAAACCATTCCAAAGGTGGGAATTGGCTACTTGGGCCAACAAGAGTGGTAAAAGGGATAAGATGACCCAAGTATGTATGTGGAATCCATGAGTCCATTATGCAATGCATGAACACGATATTTAATGTGTCAAAATTAAGGTTCTCACTTAGATAGGATTGGATTCAAATCGAAACTTGATTCGGCTAAGACTTAAGTAATGAGACATGAGATCCAAACATGGTTCGACCTTGATTTTGCACACAAGATCTAGAGCATATGACTTAAACTCTTAAAATGACACTTTACAAAGAGAAGTCATTCTAGTTCCCTATGCACATGTAATGCATTATCTACATGCTATGCATCTAGACTCATTCCTACATGAAGTGCAAACATTTTCAAAATTTATTGAAAATGCGTGATATGCATGAGACTCAAAATGCAAAACTCAAAATAAGACAAAACAAAATGACATTAGATACGGTCTCTCCCCCAAACTTAAATCACACCGTCTCGGTGTGAAATAAATCAAATGAAGAGTCCCAAAAAATAATAAAACAAAATGCAAGACTCAAGTGAAAGAAAACTATGTACAAAGTTTTGGAGTCATACCTTAGAAGCTTTGGGATGGGGAGGAAGACTCCATAGAAAATGATGGGTTACTTGAGCACGGGGATGGAGACTTCATGGCTTTTCTTTTTGCTACCTTATCGTCATGTGCCAATGAGTGGCTTGCCTCTCCATGCACCACCATTTCTCCTCCATGGAGCGTGTGGCTCATGTCGAGACCACCTCCTTCTTCTCCTCGGGCTCTAGATGTGCTAGCCTCACCGTCCCTCTTGAGCTTCTTGATTGTGTTCCCCATAACCTTAACCGTATTCTTCAAGCCTTTTATCACCCTTGCCATCTTTCTCATGCTTCGATTTTGCCATTTGCACTATCGTTGGAAGAGTCTCGATTGGTGGTGAGCATGGCTTATGGCGATGTTAGGCATAACACCATCAAATGGATCGAGGTGATACCGTTATCCACCATAGATGGCCGTGGAGGGTGAGTCCTTGGCCTCTTCATCATCAGAGTCAAGGACTTCCTCGGGTTGTGCACTAGTAGCGGCTTTGCTCTTCGTGGGTGCTCTTGCGCGGAATGCATCAATTGGTGGGTCAACGGTTCGGTTGTAGAGGCTGTCCGTGGTGGGATAGAACAAAATGTTTCTTGGCTCTTCAAGTTTTGTGAGGGCGGTGTTAGGCAATAGGACTTGCGCGTGACATGTCTTGTTTAACTTAAGGTTGTAAGCAAATTTTCCTTCTACCTTACCCTTGAAGAATTTGGACCGTGCAAGGTAGCTCTCATCTATCAACTTCCATTCCTCATCAACTAACACAAGCTTGATCCCTTTTGCTTTGAGGATGGGAGTTATGATCCAACCTATTGCCAATGCGGATTTCTTTGCCTTGGTTTCCCAAGCCCAATTCTTGTAAAATAGCATTTGCCTCACCAAGGTAGTGGCAAAAGAAGGCATTTTCTCATTGCCTCTAAATTCCTTCCCATTGTTTAGCGTCTTTAGGAGGGGTTTCACACCGAGGCCTAGCAATTCCATTTCCTCTTTGGCGACCTTGTTAAACTCCACCTTAGCGTAGAATGCGCGGGTTAATGCCATGTGCACATATTTGAGGACCGGGCTTCGGATACTAGAGTACTTGGAGATGCCGGGAAGATAGTCGTCGGAAGCAATTGTTTCCCAAAAGAATGGGAGCTCATGCTTGGGATAGTTGAAGTAGGGCTCACCATAGGTACCTTCTTCCTTGAAACCAAAACTTTCACAAAGCTCATGAAAAGTGACCCGGTAGGTCTTCTTATTCACATCAAATCTGATTTTTCCATAGCCGGTGCTTGCATTTGCTCTCTTGTTCCCTATCCCATAGAACCGTGCTTTAAGAGTTGCAAGGAATTGAAAAGTGAGGTCCTTGTGAGCTACTTCCTTCATCGTCATGAATTTCCCGAGACCTATGTTCTCAAAGACAAGGGCAACATCTTCATATGTACCCATCTTCTCCAAAACCAGCGGGTCTACGAATAGCCCTTGCTCGAACTTCATTGTTGAGAACTTCTCATAATACTCCTCAACCGTTGGCTCTCTCTCCTTGTAGATTCTCGAGTTCTCATAGGCTTCAAGCCTAGAATCAACCGCCTCTCTTGTGCGGTCTTGATGTCGAAGTTAAGAAGCTTCACCGCCCATAGGGCCTTGTATTTCAACTCAACCAGTAGATGGCATGACTTCCCATAAAGTAAGTTGAACGGTGTAGTCCCTATAGGCGTCTTAAAGGCGGTTCGGTATGCCCATAAAGCATCATCTAACTTGTTGGCCCAATCTTTTCTTGAATTCCCAACTGTCTTCTCTAGTATGGCTTTGATTGCCGGTTGGATACTTCTACTTGGCCACTCGTTTGGGGATGGTAAGGTGTTGCTACCTTATGCCTCACACCATGCTTCTTAAGTAGACTTTCAAACACCTTATTGATGAAATGACTACCTCCATCACTAATGACCACCCTTGGAACTCCGAACCTTGGGAAGATGACGGACTTGAATAGTTTTAGGACAACCTTAGCATCGTTGGTCGGGTTTGCAATGGCTTCCACCCATTTAGAGACGTAATCAACCGCCACCAATATGTATTGGTTACCATACGATGACGGGAAAGGTCCCATAAAATCGATGCCCCATACGTCGAAAATCTCCACCACAAGGATTGGGTTTTGAGGCATTTCATCTCTCCTCCCAATATTCCCTCTCCTTTGACAACTATCACAAGCGGAAACGAAGTGGTGCGCATCTTTGAATATAGAGGGCCACCAAAAACCGGATTGTAAGACCTTTGTAGTGGTTTTGTAGGATGCATGATGACCACCATAGCTTGACCCGTGAAAATGGAGTAGGATCCCTTGCACTTCTTCTTCCGCCACGCATCTCCTATACTAACCATCCGAGCACAACTTGTATAAGTAGGACTCGTCCCAATAGTATCTCGTCACGCCGTGGAAGAACTTCTTCTTCTTATACCCATCCAAATGCGGTTCCTTCCCGCACACTAAGTAGTTCACTAGATCCGCAAACCATGGTAGTTTCTCGTCTTGTAACTCATTAGCACTCTCAAATCCTCGCACGGCTTCAACCCCTTTCTTCAAGACACCAACAACCATGAGACTCTCCTCGGGGAGCTTATCATCAATTGGGACAAGGTCTTCAATCCTCATTCTAGACAAGTGATCCGCGACCCCATTCTCTATCCCCTTTTTGTCAACTATCTCCAAGTCAAACTCTTGTAGAAGCAAGATCCAACGGAGTAGCCTTAGCTTTGTGTCTTTCTTTGCATGAATGTATCTTAGGGCCGCGTAATCGGTGTAGACAATCACCTTTGATCCCACAACATAAGACCTAAATTTCTCCATTGCAAACACCACGGCTAGCAACTCCTTTTCCGTTGTGGCATACCGGGCTTGAGTGTCATCTAAGGTCCTACTTGCGTAGTAGATGACATTGGTCTTCTTGTCCTTCGTTTGGCCCAAGACCGCTCCAACCGCATTGACACTAGCATCACACATGATCTCGAAAGGAAGATCCCAATCCGGTGCTTGGACAATGGGAGCACTAACAAACGCTTTCTTGATTTCTAGAAACGCTACCATACACTCCCCATCGAACACAAACTCAACCTCCTTGCAAAGTAGCCTTGTGAGAGGTCTTGTGATTTTTGAGAAGTCTTTGATGAACCTTCTGTAGAATCTCGCATGACCCAAGAAAGACTGGATGTCTTTGACCGGCTTAGGCGGCTCCAAGCTAACCATCACCTCTATCTTGGACTTGTCTACCTCAATCCCTTTCTCGGAGATCTTATTCCCAAGAACGATTCCCTCACGTACCATGAAATGGCACTTCTCCCAATTGAACACCAAGTTTGCTTCTTCGTATCGTTGCAAGACCCTACAAAGATTAGACAAGCAAACACCAAACGAAGAGCCATTGATATATCATGGTTCTTACCCCTTTTAAGCCATGATATAAGTCCATTTTATAGAGTCTTTCTACTAGTTTGTAGTTATTTAGAGTCTTTTACAGGTTTTAGCATGTTTGGAGCATAATTGGAGATATTGGAGCTTTCTGGAGCATTTTAGAGTGAAGCTGAAGTTCATGTAGCTGAGTACCCGATTTGAAGCCTCAGTGTCGATCGATACTGACTAATATCAGTCGATACTCACTGCAGCAAGACACGATTCACGACTTAAATGAAGAGTTGAAGAATTGCAAAATTGCCCAAAAGACTTTATTATTTACAAGAAGCCCCAAAACGTGATTTATGTTATTTAATAGGATTTTACAGTCACTTTCATGGCTATGCTTTATTTTACTTTGGTTTTGTGAGAGAGCTTTGGAAGGGAGACAAGTCTGAAACTCTGTTCGTCCGAGAGAAGATTTCGAACCCTCTTGTTACTCTTTCTTATTTATTCAAGTATTTATTCAGTCATGTTTATTGTTGCAATTTCCATGTCTGAGTAGATCTCCTGTTAGGTTTAGGGATTCTCAATAGGGTTTTCTTTGAATGCTAGGTCGATTAGTTGTTTAGGGTTCACCATCTAAATTAGTTCTTCACCATAGGTTGTTCTCATAGCTAATTCTGGATTGATCACCTAGAACTTAGATCTTAGGATAATTGATTAGGCACGAGAGTGCGATTAATTACCTGATAGAACCTAGGGTGAGCAAAATAACTATGCGCAAAGAGATTTGGTTTAGTTTTTTTGTGAACAAATCAAACTTGAACTAAAAGCTGGTTTAGACTTTAGGATTCGCAAAGAGATTTGGAATTCTAGGATTTAGACTTAGATAATTCTCGCAACGAGAGTTGGTTAATTATACCTTAGTGATTTGAGTTCAAGAACCGTGCATAACCTGAACCCTGATTAGTTAGTTTATCTGCATTCATTGATTACCTGAGAAATTCCCTGAACCTATCTTTCTCCAATTGAATTTACAACATTTTAATTTACGTATTTGCTTTCAATTACATTGATCACTTAGCTTGATTTTCTTATATATAATATATTGTATGATTCCTTGAGTCTCTGTGGATTCGATCCCTAAGTATTACAATCAACAAAGCTTTAGTACTTTTAGGGTATTAATTTGAGCTTATCAAATTTGGCGCCGTTGTCGGGGATTCAATTTCGCCATTAGATTTTAGATTGAGAATTTCGACTAAGTTCGTCGGTACCGATCGATACCACTCAGTGTCGGTCGATACTCGTCGTTTTCTTTTTGTTGATATCGATCGACACCACCCAGTGTCGGTCGATACTCATCGTATTTTCGTTACTTACGTGTCTTGCCTTTGTTTTCAGGTGTATGCCTATTCCCGAAACCATAAGGAACAAGATCACTCAGCTAGTTGATCTGTCACTCGAGAAGCTAGCACTTTTGGAACGCACAAACAGAAGAGTAAAGAAGCCATCAGAGATGAACAACAATCAAGTGGAGTTGGTTCAAGATGAAGCTGGTGCTTACAGAGACCAAGAGGGTTAGTTGTGCAATGAGCGAGGACAACGATTGGATGGAGAGGGGAACATCATCCCACATGCTCATGTTGTCGCTGGGAATGCGAATGCAGGGAATGTTATGGTTAATCGTGGTATAACGATTGGTGAGTTCAACAGGCCTGATCAGTTTTATGCAAATCGATCAGCGATTCGCCCTCCTGCTTTTCAGAGGAATGAATTTGAGCTGAAACCTGCATACTACACTCTTGTGGGTCAGCACCCTTTTCGTGGTCTTTCCAGTGAACATCCCGTGGATCATATTGACAGGTTCGAGGATTTGGTCACTAGCATCAAGAGTAATGAAGTGTCCTACGATTACCTCTTCTGCAAGCTCTTTCCGTACTCTTTAGGTGGAGATGCGACTTACTGGCTGAAGCAGTTACCTCCTGGATCACTGACTACCTGGGAAGAGACTAAGACTGCCTTCCTGAATAACTTTATGATGATGCTCGATCCGAAAATCTTAGGAACAAGATCTCTCAGTTCTCTCAAGGCCCTACTGAGGCGTTCAAGACTGCTTCGACGAGATTCAGATCATATCAGAGAGATATTCCACATCATGGGTACTCTGATGTTCAGCTGATGGGGTTCTTCTTCAGAGGACTTGATTGGAGGTATCAGATGACTTTGGATGCTTCGAGCAATGGAAACTTCAACACTAGGTATCCTGAAGATGCTTATGTGATGATTGAGAACTTGGCGTCTAGCAATAGCACCAAGAATGCAGATTTTGAACGCAAGAAGCAAGCTGGTAGCATGGACGGTACACATGTTGCTGATGTTCAGGCCAAGTTAGATTCCATGCATAGTCTCCTGATGGGCAAGACAACGAAAGTTGTGCACTTTGCTGAAGATGTTGAGGTTTTCAACGAGGATGTTAACTATATTGGTGGTTATGGTTTTCAAGGTCAGAGGAATCAATTCAGCAACAACCAAAACTTCAACAACAACTCTCAGCAAGGAGGTTCGAATCAGTTCACCCAGAAACCATCTCAGAACAGTGGGTATACCAGGAACTATGGGAGTTCATCTTATCAGCCTATACCTGCTAATCTTCCAGATAGCAAGATTGAATCTATGTTTGAACAGTTGGTTCAAGAACAGCAGTAGATACAAGTGGATTTCAATGGAAATATAGATGCTTTGTACAAAGATCTGAGTGGAAGGATCGATGCTATCAGTACTCATCAGAAGATGCTAGAAACTCAAATAGCTCAGACTGCAGCAGCTGTCAAGGGAAAGATGGCCCATGCACAAAATGAATACGTCAATGCAATCACCTTAAGGAGTGCATGAAATTTTGAAAACCCTGTCGAAGGTGATTTCGAACCTGATTCGTCTATATCGACCGACACCACTACGAGTATCGATCGATACCGACCTGAAGAAACGACACATGAGCCTTGTGTCGATCGACACCAACCTTGTATCGGTCGACACCCCTCGCAGATTGAACCAGAGATTGTGAAGATGCCGCAGGTGATTGAGGAACGTGTTTACAAGCCTAAGGTGCCATATCCTAGACCACCTAGACACCTCATGAAACCCATCACTGCAGAGAAGTTGCTCGCTTTTGAGAAGATGGTGAGCAGGATTCCCCATACTATGTCTTTTGACGAAGCCTTTGGGAATCGCCCTTTGGATTGTTACTTCCGAAATTGCAGAGAAACTGAGTAAGAAATCAAGGCAATCTTCATCAAGGCAAGAAACACACCACCTCCACTGAAGCAGCTGACTAAGAGGGAAGACCCAGGAATATTCTCAGTTCCATGCTCTATTGATATGCTCAAATTAATACCCTAAGAGTACTAAAGCAGTGTCGGTTGTAATACTTAGGGATCGAATCCATAGAGACTCACAGAAACACACAATATATTGTATATATGAGAATTAAGCTAAGTGATCAATGTAATTGAAAGCAAATACGTAATCTAAACTGTTGTAAATTGAATTGGAGAAAGATATGTCTAGGGAATTTCTCAGGAAATCAATGAATGCAGATAAACTAACTAACCAGGGTTCAGGTTATGCACGGTTCTTGAACTCAAATCACTGAAGTATAATTAACTAACTCTCGTTGCGAAAATTATCTAAGCCTAAAGCCTAGAATTCCAAATCTCTTTGCGAATCCTAAAGTCTAAACAAGCTTTTAGTTCAAGTTTGATTTGTTCACAAAGCAACTAAACCAAATCTCTTTGCGAATAGTTATTTTACTCACACTAAGTTCTATCAGGTAATTAATTACACTCTCGTGCCTAATCAATTATCCTAAGATCTAAGTTATATGTGATCAATCCAGAATTAGCTATGGGAAACACCTATGGTGAAGAACTAATTTGTATTATGAACCCTAATAAACTAATCAACCTAGCATTCAAAGAGATCCCTTATGAGAACCCTAAACCTAATAGGAGATCTACTCAGACATGGAAATTGAAGCAATAAACATGACTGAATAAATACTTGAATAAATAAGAAAGAGTAACAAGAGGGTTCAAATTTTTTTCTCGGACGAACAGAGTTTCAAACTTGTTTCCTTTCCGAAGCTCTCTCACAAAAACCAAAGTAAAATAAAGCATAGCCATCAAAGTGGCTGTAAAATCCTATTAAATAACCTAAACCACGTTTTGGGGCTTCTTGTAAATAATAAAGTCTTCTGGGCAATTTTGCAATTCCTCAATTCTTCATTTAAGTCACGACTCGTGTCTTGCTGCAGTGATTATCGATCGATACTAGTCAGTATCGATCGACACTGAGGCTTCGAATCGGGTACTCAGCTACACAAACTTCAACTTTGATCCAAAATGCTCCAGAAAGCTCCAATCGATTCCTCTGAAGAAGAACCCCTGTGGTGAACAACATATGCTGAAGAAATAATTCTGATGGTGAATCCTAACTTAATCAATTACCAGCAATCAGAGAAAACCCTATGAGAAAATCCTAAACCTAAAGTGGATCTACTCAGACATGGAAATTAAAACAAATAAACATGACTGAATAAATACTCAAATAAAAAAACAAGAGTAACAAGATGGTTCGAAATCTTCTCTCGGACGAACAGAGTTTCAGACTTTTCTCCCTTCAAAGCTCTCTCACACAACCAAAGTAAAATAAAGCATAGCCATCAAAGTGGCTGTAAAATCCTATTAAATCACCTAAATCACGTTTTGGGGCTTCTTGTAAATAATAAAGTCTTCTGGGCAATTTTGTAATTCCTTAATTCTTCATTTAAGTCGCGACTCGTGTCTTGCTGCAGTGAGTATCGACCGATACTAGTCAGTATCGAACGACACTGAGGCTTCGAATCGGGTACTCAGCTACACGAACTTCAGCTTTGATCCAAAATGCTCCAGAAAGCTCCAATATTTCCAATTATGCTCCAAACGTGGTAAAACCTGTAAAAGACTCTAAACAACTACAAATTAGTAGAAAGACTCTATAAAACGGACTTATATCATGTCTTAAAAGGGGTAAAAACCATGATATATCAACTCCCCCAGACTTAGCCTTTGCTTGCCCTCAAGCAAATAGAAGACCAAACTAGAGAAAGAGGTTTGAAAACATAGAGACTCACATGTTCTTGAAACATTGCAATGACCCTTTTCCTTAGTACTCCACGTATCACATAACCAGTTTCAAATCTAACCACCATGTACTTCTCCGTAGGCATTCGTAGCTTCCCAGACTACACAGCATTACTCAATAAAGCCCTCATCGCCAGTTTCATTGTTGTGATTAATATCAAGAACCTTCTAGATTCTTTCCCATACAATATCATGACAAGGAACCATCCAATTTCACACTTTCTGGTATTGTTTTCTCTCCCCCAGACTTATTTCTTTATTATATCCCCGCATATGCTTATTAAGGTTCGAGACGCGAGTATTAATGGTGTTTGCCACCGAATCCCCGGTTCTTCCCTTAAAAAGTAATCAAAGGTGTAGGCGAATAATGGTATCATAGGAAATTTTCCTAACCTCGCTTCCACCTTTGTGTGATCATTCCCTCTGAAGTAGAATAATGGGATAGCTGAAAATTTTCCTAACCCTCTACTCAGAATAAAATCATTTCATCTTTTAATGCATTTTATTTATTAACTTGTAACAGGGAGAGAAATACCATTACTTTAAACAAGTGGGTTCCTTTGTCATATACGAATGAGGAATCAAGCTCTATGGACATCAATCACATCAATGAAGTGCAAAAATTTGGCTCAGGCTTTAAAGAACTTTGCTGGAAACATGAGTGTCTTATAGTTAACTGGTCACCCTTTGGATTTTTTATTAGTCGATCTAGAACTGATTCTGTAACAATGGTCACTTAGAAGCAAGGTCATATCAATAGATTCAAGAAAAAGATCACAATCTCCAACAGATTTTGACTCAAAAAGGACTGACTCTAAGACAAACAAAAACAATGTCAGCGACTACCTCCCCCAGATTTGAACAACATTGTCCCCAGTGTTATCTAGCCTAGAGATAGTAAAAGAAATAAAATGGACGAAGTTCGAATTATGGAAACGAGATTCTCTTGCTTGGTGTATCTATAATGGCACAAACCGTAGCCATGAACGGTCTCCCAAGAATCAAAGGTGTACTAGACCTTGCATGCATCTCCACAACCTCAAAATCGGTAGGAACTAGACAGTCTCCTACTTTAACCATCAAATCAGGGATTGTACCGTATGGAACCGATGTGGAAGAGTTCGCGAATGTGATAGATGTCTTGGGAGATCGAATATCAGTTCCCAATCTCTCTGCAATTGCCCTTGACATGACATTGACGCTAGCCCCCGAGTCAACGAGAGACTCTTTGAATTCAACTCCAGAGATATAGCATGGAACTGAGAATATTCTTGGGTCTTCCCTCTTAGTCAGCTGCTTCATCGGTGGTGGTGTGTTTCTTGCCTTGATGAAAATTGCCTTGATCTCTTCCTCAGTTTCTCGGCAATTTCGGAAGTAACATTCCAAAGGGCGATTGTCAAAAGCTTCTTCAAAAGATATAGTATGGGGAATTTTCCTAACCATCTTCTCAAAAGCGAGAAGCTTCTCTGCAGTGATGGGATTAATGAGATGTCTAGGTGGTCTAGGATATGGCACCTTAGGCTTGTAAACACTTTCCTCAATCATCTCCGGTTTCTTCTCAATCTCTGGTTCATCCTGCGAGGGGTGTCGATCGACACAAGCCTCATGTGTCGTTCCTTCAGGTCGGTATCGATCGATACTCGCAGTGGTGTCGGTCGATACAGACGAATCAGGTTCGGAATCACCTTCGATAGGGTTTTCGAAATTTTCTGCACTTCGTAAGGTGATTGCATTGACGTATTCGTTCTATGAATAAGCCATCTTTCCCTTGACATATGCTTCAGTCAGAGCTACTTGCGTTTCCAGCATCTTCTGATGAGTATTGAGGTCCTCGATCCTTCCACTCAGATCTTTGTACAAAACATCTATCTTTCCATTGAGATCCACTGTGATCTGCTGTTGTCCTTGAGTAAGTTGTTCGAACATATACTCAATCTTGCTCTCAAATGTTTTAGCAGGTGTAGGCTGATAAGATGAATTCCCATGGTTCCAGGTATAGCCACTGCTCTGGAATGGTTTCTGGAAAAACTGATTCGACCTAAAACCAGCTCCACCAATATAGTTAACATCCTCCACTTCATCTTCAGCAGCAAAGTGGACCGCTTTTTGGGTCCTTCCAATCAACAGATTGTGCTCTAAATCTAACTTAGCATTTACCTCAGCAATCTAAGATCCATCCATACCTTCATACTGCTTCTTTCGCTCAAAGTTTGCATTCTTGGTACTATTGCTAGATTCCAAGTTCTCAATAAGCACATAAGCATCGTCAGGATACCTGGTGTTGAAGTTCCCATTACTCGCAGCATCTAAGGACATTTGGTACCTCCAATCAATCTCTCTGTAGAAAGTGCCCAGCAACTGAACCTGACTGAACCCATGGTGCGGACAATCTCTCTGATATGACCCGAAACGGATCCAAGCAACCTTGAGTGCCTCTGTCGGACCTTGAGAAAACTGAGAAATCTTGTTCCTGAGCTCTTCGGATCTCCCATCATCATAGAAATTATTCAGGAACGCATTCTTCGTCTCCTCCCATGTAGTCAACGAACCAGGAGACAACTACTTCAGCCAATAAGCTGCATCTCCACCAAGAGAGTATGGGAAAAGCTTAAAGAAGAGGTAATCATAGGATACTCCATTGCTCTTGATGCTTGTAACCAAATCCTCAAACCTCTCAATGTGATTCATAGGGTGTTCATGAGAAAGACCATGAAAAGGGTGCTGACCCACAAGAGTGAAGTATGCAGGTTTCAGCTCAAAGTCATTCCTCTAAAAAGCAGGAGGGCGAATCGCAGAACGATTGGCATAGAACTGATCAGGACTGTTGTACTCACCAATCGTTCTTCCACGATTAACCACATCATTCCCAACATTCACATCAACTGCATGGACAATGATGTTCCCAGCTTCATCAAGTCGCTGCCCTCTCTCATTGCACAATTGACCCTCTCGGTCTCTCAAAGTTCCAGCATCATTGCGAATCAATACCACTGGATTGTTCATCTCTGCTGGCTTCTTTGCTTTCCTGTTTGCACGTTCCAAATTTGCTAGCTCCTTGTTGGAAAGGTAAACTAGCTGAGTGCTCTTGCTCCTCCTGGTATCGCGAGTGGGCATACACCTGAAACACACTAGACAAGGCACGTAAGTAACAAAAAATACGATAAGTATCGACCGACACTGGGTGGTGTCGATCGATATCAACAAAAGAAAACGACGGGTATCGACCGACACTGAGTAGTATCGATCGATACCGACGAACTTAGTCGAAATTCTCAAAGTAAAATCTAATGGCGAATTGAGTCCCCGACAACGGCGACAAATTTGATATGCTCAAATTAATACCCTAAAAGTAATAAAGCAGTAGTTGTAGTAAAGTAGGGGTCGAACACAAGAACTCAAGAAATCACACAATATATTATTTAGTATCGAATCAAGCTAAGCAATTCAGTTGAAGTAAAAAGCAATAAACAGTAAAAGAGTTGTACAATCGATGGAAGAATATAGGCCCAGGGTATTTCTCAGGAGATCAATGAATGCAGATAACAAATCAGTCATGATTCAGATTTAGCGCGGTTCTTGAACTTAAATCACTAAAGTATAATTAACCAACTCTCGTTGCGAGAATTATCTAAGTCTAAATCCTAGAATTCCAAATCTCTTTGCGAATCCTAAAGTCTAAACCAGCTTTTAATTCAAGTTTGATTTGTTCACAAAACAACTAAACCAAATCTCTTTGCGAATAGTTATTTTGCTCACCCTAAGTTCTATCAGGTAATTAATCGCACTCTCGTGCCTAATCAATTATCCTAAGATCTAAGTTCCAGATTCGTCAACCTAGAATTAGTTTTGAGAACAACCTATGGTGAAGAACTAATTCAGATGGTGAATCCTAACTTAATCAATTACCAGCAATCAGAGAAAACCCTATGAGAAAACCCTAAACCTAAAGTGGATCTACTCAGACATGGAAATTAAAACAATAAACATGACTGAATAAATACTCAAATAAATAAGAAAGAGTAACAAGAGGGTTCGAAATCTTCTCTCGGACGAACAAAGTTTCAGACTTGTCTCCCTTCCAAAGCTCTCTCACAAAACCAAAGTAAAATAAAGCATAGCCATCAAAGTGGCTGTAAAATCCTGTTAAATAACCTAAATCACATTTTGGGGCTTCTTGTAAATAATAAAGTAATACACCCCTTGTCCACGGGATCTCTCAAAGGAGGCATCAAGCTCCGTCTCCTTAGTGCCATCTAGGATCATATCATAAAGTCTTCTGGGCAATTTTGCAATTCCTCAATTCTTCATTTAAGTCGCGACTCGTGTCTTGCTGCAGTGAGTATCGACCGATACTAGTCAGTATCGATCGACACTGAGGCTTCGAATCGGGTACTCAGCTACACAAACTTCAGCTTTGATCCAAAATGCTCCAGAAAGCTCTAATATTTTCAATTATGCTCCAAACGTGCTAAAACCTGTTAAAAACTCTAAACCACTACAAAATAGTAGAAAGACTCTATAAAACGGGGAAGACTAAGAGGGAAGACCCAGGAATATTCTCAGTTCCATGCTCTATCTCTGGAGTTGAATTCAAAGAGTCTCTCGTTGATTCGGGAGATAGCGTCAATGTCATGTCAAGGGAAATTGTAGAGAAATTGGGAGCTGATATTCGATCTCCCAAAATATCTATCACAGTCACGAACTCTTCCACATTGGTTCCATACGTTACAATCCCTGATTTGATGGTTAAAGTAGGAGACTGTCTGGTTCCTACCGATTTTGAGGTTGTGGAGATGCATGCAAGGTCTAGTACACCTTTGATTCTTGGAAGACCGTTCATGGCTACGGCTGGTGCAATTATGGACACGCCCAGTAAGAGAATCTCGTTCTGATACATTGACGAACATGTCTCCTACAAAGCCATTCCCGCTGGAAAAGCTCCCAAGCATATATCTTGCATCACTGTTATCACTGGAGAGACACTGATGGTCGATCTTTTGGACGAGCCTTATGATGAGCCTGCTGTCATGGACGTTTCAGATCGTCTTCCTATCATCACCGGGAAAGTCATCAAAAAGACTAAGGCAAAGATTGAGGTTAAGAACAAAAGAGTCGAGAATGCTACACATGTGACCTTAATCCCTCAGAAGTGCGAAGGAAACTCGATTGAATACAAGGTGAGGTGCAAAGGAACCTCGAAGCCATTCTCTAAGGCGAGAGTTATTCTTACTCCGGAGCAAAAAGAGAAATGACAGGAAATTGTGGAGAGCATGTTGAGCAGAACTCTGAAGCTGGAAATGTCAAAGTGTGGAACTTGTTTTGGAGCAAGTTCTCATTCTTATCATGAATGATCGTCAGTAACGTCAAGCTCGTGACGTGAAACAAGCGCTTAGTGGGAGGCAACCCACTGGTAAGTCTGTACATATGAGTCTTTTATTTTTCTAGTTTTTGTTTTGTGTCTCGTTGTGTCACGTGAATCAGATTCGGAGGTCCCGTATCGATCGATACCACTTGGTATCGGTCAATGCCCGTCATTAAACGTACACATTCTGGACCGACCTCCGTGTGGCGAGCAAATCATTCCATACCCTCAGTATCGATCGATACTCCACGCGCAGGTAAGTTTCCCTATAAACCCTACGGTTTTTCTTTTTTTCCTCATAGCCTCCATCGAACGATACGTGAACCCACTCGCCCCAAAATCACCAAATCTTCATTACTCAACGGATTTGAGAGATTTTTATGTCTATTCTACTCGGATTTTCGTGCTCTATCTCATTCTCTCACTCATTCTCGCGATCTAAAAGGTATGAAACACAAATTTTAATCTTTTCAATTCGTGAACCAAGGTTGGATTTTTGACTTTTAGGCTCTTCGAATTAGATTTCTGGGTGATTATCACTTGATTAGTGTGTTCTAGGCCTAGTCGAACCTTACCTTACACTTAATTACCCTTGGTTTTCACTTTTGGAATTTTTGGATTTGTGTTCTTCATGGTGCCCGATACCAGGTCGTGTGTCGGTCGATACTTGATGTTCCAGTACGGTAACTCCTTGTTTTTCATAATTTCACTCTGTTCTTTTGTTTTTTTTTCACCAACTCTAGGCTAGATAACACTGGGGACAGTGTTGTTCAAGTCTGGGGGAGGTAGTCGCTGACACTGTTTTTGTTTTTCTTAGAGTCAGTCGTTTTTGAGTCATTTATTGTTTTATTGAGTCAAAATCTGTTGGAGACTGTGATCTTTTTCTTGAATCTATTGATCTGACCTTGTTTCTAAGTGAATATTGTTACAGAATCTGTTACAGATCGACTAATGAAAAATCCAAAGGCTGACCAGTTAACTAGAAGACACTCATGTTTCCAGCAAAGTTCTTTAAAGCCTGAGCCAAATTTTTGCACTTCATTGATGTGATTGATGTCCATAGAGCTTGATTCCTCATTCGTATCTGACAAAGGAACCCACGTGTTTAAAGTAATGGTATTTCTCTCCCTGTTACAAGTTAATAAATAAGATGCATTAAAAGATGAAATGATTTTCTTCTGAGTAGAGGGTTAGGAAAATTTCCAGCGATCCCATTATTCTACTTCAGAGGGAATGATCACACAAAGGTGGAAGCAAGGTTATGAAAATTTCCTGTGATACCATTATTCGCCAACAACTTTGATTACTTTTTAAGGGAAGAACCGGGGATTCGGTGGCAAACACCATCAATACTCGCTTCTCGAACCTTAATAAGCATATGCGAGAATATAATAAGAAATAAGTCTGGGGGAGAGAAAATAATACCAGAAAGTGTGAAATTGGATGGTTCCTTGTCATGATATTGTATGGGAAAGAATCTAGAAGGTTCTTGGTATTAATCACAGCAACGAAACTGGCGATGAGGGCTTTATTGAGTAATGCTGTGAGATAATGTGTGTAGTCTGGGAAGCTGCGAATGTCTACGGAGAAGTACATGGTGGTTAGATTTGAAACTGGTTATGTGATACGTGGAGCACTAAGGAAAATGGTCATTGCAATGTTTCGAGAACATGTGAGTCTCTATGTTTTCAAACCTCTTTCTCAGGTTTAGTCTTCTATTTGCTTGAGGGCAAGCAAAAGCTAAGTCTGGGGAAGTTGATATATCATGGTTTGTACCCCTTTTAAGCCATGATATAAGTCTGTTTTATAGAGTCTTTCTACTATTTTGTAGTGGTTTAGAGTCTTTTACAGGTTTTAGCACGTTTGGAGAATAATTAGAGATATTAGAGCTTTCTGGAGCATTTTAGAGCGAAGCTGAAGTTCATGTAGCTGAGTACCCGATTTGAAGCCGCAGTGTCGATCGATACTGACTAGTATCGGTCGATACTCACTGCAGCAAGACACGATTCACGACTTAAATGAAGAGTTGAAGAATTGCAAAATTGCCCAGAAGACTTTATTATTTACAAGAAGCCCCAAAAAGTGATTTATGTTATTTAATAGGATTTTACAGTCACTTTCATGGCTATGCTTTATTTTACTTTGGTTTTGTGAGAGAGCTTTAGAAGGGAGACAAGTCTGAAACTCTGTTCGTCCGAGAGAAGATTTCGAACCCTCTTGTTACTCTTTCTTATTTATTCAAGTATTTATTCAATCATGTTTATTGTTGCAATTTCCATGTCTGAGTAGATCTCCTGTTAGGTTTAGGGATTCTCAATAGGGTTTTCTTTGAATGCTAGGTTGATTAGTTGTTTAGGGTTCACCATCTGAATTAGTTATTCACCATAGGTTGTTCTCATAGCTAATTCTGGATTGATCACCTAGAACTTAGATCTTAGGATAATTGATTAGGCACGAGAGTGCGATTAATTACCTGATAGAACCTAGGATGAGCAAAATAACTATTCGCAAAGAGATTTGATTTAGTTGTTTTGTGAACAAATCAAACTTGAACTAAAAGCTGGTTTAGACTTTAGGATTCGCAAAGAGATTTGGAATTCTAGGATTTAGACTTAGATAATTCTCGCAACGAGAGTTGGTTATACCTTAGTGATTTGAGTTCAAGAACCGTGCATAACCTGAACCCTGATTAGTTTGTTTATTTGCATTCATTGATTTCCTGAGAAATTTCCTGAACCTATCTTTCTCCAATTGAATTTACAACAGTTTAATTTACGTATTTGCTTTCAATTACATTGATCACTTAGCTTGATTTTCTTCTATATAATCTATTGTGTGATTCCTTGAGTCTCTGTGGATTCGATCCCTAAGTATTACAATCGACAAAGCTTTAGTACTTTTAGGGTATTAATTTGAGCTTCTCAGCCATACATGGAGAAGTCGTCCATAAAGACTTCTACCAAGTCTTCAATAAGATCAGAGAAAATGGACATCATGCAACGTTGGAATGTCGCGGGTGCATTACACAACCCAAATGGCATCTTTCGATATGCGAAGCGTGAAATCTAACGACTAATGGGATGCGTCGCAACATTGAACCGATAAGTGCTTACCTTTCTATAATACCCTGCGAGGCAACAAGAAGTTCGAATAGACCGACCGATGCGAAGAAGCTTTTCAGGAGTTGAAGAGATATTTGGCGAGCCCTCCAATACTCGCTAAACCCGTTGAAGGAGAGTCGTTGTTTCTTTACATCGCCGTTTTCACCATAGCAGTTAGCGAAGTGCTTGTCAGAGAAGAACGAGGTGACCAAAAGCCTATATTTTACGTCAGCCAGACTCTATCATACCCAAAAATACGATACCCAAAAATGGAGAAGCTGGCGCTCGCGGTGGTGATGTCTGCTCGAAAACTAAGACCATACTTTCAATCACACTCTATCGTGGTGTTGGCCACTTTTTCACTACGAACCATCCAACATAGTCTAAGCCAATCATGAAGATTAGCAAAATGGGCCGTAGAACTCAACGAGTATGACATCGAGTAATGAAACAAAACATGCAGAAAATCTTAAGTATTGGCGAATGTTTTAGTCGAAATCCCAGCAGAAGGAACATAAGAGCCAACTCCTAGTTACGTTTGGACGCTTCACGTCGACGGCTCATCTTCGAAGCAAGGTTCCAGAGTAGAAATTCATCTAACATCCCCAACTGGCGAAATTCTTGAGCAATCATTACCTTATTTGAAGCCTTGTTCAAACAAGTTTCTTCTCGACTACAGGTGGAATGTTCCGAGTGTCTTCAGTTCTGGAACTCATGAAATATGACTGAGGGACTCGACCAATGTGTTCAGTGTAGTAACTTGGTCGGTGAAAATATCTTTCCTCAGTAGATTTAATGCATGGGCTCTCCGGTAGAACTTCTACAAGGCTCCAGTCGGCTTCAGAAAGGCCGGACGGGTCGTTTCTGCGCATTAGAATCACCTTGGGCTAGTTAACATGATTGATGATCGTATCAAGATGATAAGGGGAAGCCTATCTTTGGATTGCAAAACCAGATGGAATTCAACGTACCTAATGTTGAATAGAGCTATGGACTTCATGGTGACGTTTGAGAAGATGGAGGCTGATGAGAAGTTTTACAATGACTCACTACAAGAAAAATGGGCATTCTTAGCACACGAATAGCGCTATCATAGGGTTATAATAGCGTTTTCATAAATGTTAGGACTGGAGGAGCTATAATAAGTTGTCTCGATACGATAGCGTTTTTGGGATGTGTTATTATAGGTCATTATATAATAGCGCTAATCGAATGCTATTATATTATTTCTTGTAACACATTTTTCGCGTTATTTTACATTGTATTATAGCAATTTTTATGTGCTACATTACTATATTATTTCAAATATATATATATATATATATATATATATTGGAAATCCAATTAATTATATTTACAAAACCAATTAGTTAAAAATATGTTTCTTTCCCATAAATCATAGAAAGATACATAATAGTAATTTTACAAAATAGTTCATCTTTCAACGACAAGATATCAAACATCATAAGTACTGCAATATCTTTAAGGACAGAGTATATAATCAATAGCACAAACCAGATCTCAAAATCACTTTTTCTTTCTACGTAGAAGTATATGTGTCTTGATGATTGCCTCCAATCAGTGTTGCAAGGAAAAACTCCCAAAACAGTTTGGGAAGAGAAGCTCTTTCTTGATTATCTAGAGATTTCTTTAGCTCTTTCTTGTTCACCTGCAACTCGGAAAAAACAAAAATAATCAAAAACTGAGAATGATTCTTATTATATACACCAAACAAACATCTCCCGTATCATTTCAGTAGAATTCTTTCAAAAGCTTTTAGTTACCTTTCCCATGGCGTTGCGGGACAAGCTCTCATATATCAGCAAACGTGTTGGTAGCTGAAATTACCCACAAAAAAAATAAAAAAATAATGAGCAAGAAAGTGAATAAGTTTACAGACTTAACCGTTGTATTGTGATATCATCTTTGGCAGATTTTTGTTGAGTACCTTGTAAGGAGCAAGCTTGTCTTTAGCCCAACCGCATAGTTCTTCTAAGGTCATCACAGGTTTGAACATTCTGCAATCTTAGCGTGCTGCATAACACAACTCAGAGATTACTGTCTCGATTTAGTACTTTAGCTGTGTGGCAATAGTTAAAAGGTTTTGAATCTCGACTTAAGAAAAGGAAGATCATACTGACCTCCACACCAGGAAGCGGTTTGCCGACAGTGCCATTCTCTGATTTTTTATAACGTTGCCATTATCTAATTTTTATCATCAACTCTACGAATCTTATGCTCTGTGACAATCTACCAGAAAACTAGTTAAAACTCATAGAGATCGAAATCTGATGATAGCACAGAGAAGAAGAGGAAGAAGACTTACTTTAATATAATAAGCTTTTTTAATCTCAGAACCAGATAAAGCCAACTTCATCTTCTAGTACAGTTCCTTTCTCTGCTCCATCAGAATCGTGTTCAAGAGCTTCTTCCACTTTTTGAAATGCAAAAGGGGGAAAAACATACAATCAGATCAAAATCCTCACCTACACCAATCAAACAATGCAAGGAACATAAAATCAAAGATGTATTTAAGTGATAAGGAACTCAACAGTTAAAGCTTTGAAACCATGCTAATGTCTATTGAGTTGTACGAAATGAGGCTGTGATAGAATACCAAAACCAAAGACATATAAGTTAAAAAAAAAGCACATTAACAAGTCACAACACTCTTCTTGACTTATAAACTCTAAACCTCTATTTGAGTTGGAGTAAACTTCCACTGCATCCCATCTGCAACATCAGCATTGAACTGCACTACAATCTCCCTGTTACGGGAAAAAATGGTAAAGGTATAAAGTAAGCTAGCAAGTTCAACATAAACACATACAAAAATAAGATGATGGATACGAATGGCGTTAAGAGATGGAGGAATAGACACCTTTCAGTGACAGTACCAGATTCTGAATGCCTAGCAATCTTCTCCTCAACAGTCTGTAGTACAAGTACAAAGACACCAATGGAGCAACGATTAAGAAAGAGACTCTAGGAATAATGGAAACCTCGGAGGAGAAAAGTGAAAGTAATATACCAATGAGTTATATACCTCTTTGCGTTGAAAATACCTCCATATCCAGTAGCTTGGCAGAATGTTCTATACAATGGCACAGCTGCGTAAGTTATCCCCACCATGCCAAAGACAACGGCTGTGAGGTAATAGAGCATTTTCTGTGGTTTGGTTTCTGTCGGAGAGTGAGTAGAGTACTGGCGATGAGCACCAAGTAACATCGATTTAGCAGTAGTAGCAGAATGAGAACTCAAAGGGAAAAACGAAGATGAGCTTCTCCAAAGCCCTCTCTTGCTTCGGAGATTATGTTGATTGCCTTTACAAGCTCCATGAATGTAAATTATGTAATAACGAGAGCACAGAACAAGAGGCACAGTCCTACATAAAGAAGTCGCATCAGCATCTCTCACGAGCTTAATTCTTATTCAATCATTTAGATTGATAACTAGTGCGAAAAGGATAGAACTTTCTGTGAGGGATTTTTACAAACAGTTAATGTGCAAATCATGGAAAATTCGTTTACTTTGTAGACTGCGATGTTCGTTGGAGGACAGCCACGATCTGAGAATACCCAAGGAGGATGGAGTTGGAAGAGGCGGCGGCGGGTGGGGAGAGGTAAGTTCAATCAGAGGTGAGTTAGGGTTTGGGTGAGCTGGGTCGGGGGAACGGGAGGTGGAGGAGGGGAGGTAGGGAGAGACGGTTCAGCCATAGCGGCGGAGACGGTGGAGTAGTAGATCGAAGACGGCTGAGGATGGGTCTTCTTCTACAATACCACTATCAGGAAAAGTTAATCACAAATCTCCCTCAGTGGTAAAAAGTCGTTTTTACCCTTAATGAATAATTGTAAAACTTAAGTATAATTAAATTGGTAAGAAAACAACGGAATGCACGGGAGCTCAGTGGTTGCGAGCTCCATGCGCGTCACCTGCGTGCGCGCGACCGGGGTTCGAACCCCCTCTACCTTGGTACAACTAGGTAATACCGGGTAATACTGAGGGTAATACTCGGGTGTAATACTGGGTAATACTGGGTAATACTGGGTAATACTCGGTAATACTAGAGTACAGTAATACTCGGTAATACTAGGAGATACTGGCGGTGATATTTCATTTAAAAAACTCAAGGGTATTTTCGTCGTTTCACTATTAGAGAGTGGTATTGTGATTAAGTGAGGGGTATTGTGATTAAAAGTTTCCACATAGTGGTATTATAGGTGAAAATCCGCTGAGGATAGAGGGACGAGAAGAAGGTCGCTCTCTAGAGAGTTTTTTTTTGTGTTCAGAAAGTTTTTTTTTTTTTTTTTTTTTTTGTCTCCAAATTGTGTAAAGGAAAAAGTTATAAAGGGTATATTGTGTTTTTTTAGCCAACTATTGCCGCTTATTATAAAAATTAGGCTCCAAAAATCATTTTTTGTTTCCGTTTAATGAAATTTTGGCTTTACATTTTTAAAATAATATAATATAGTACACTAACTCATTATATCCTTTTTAATAGCAGTTATAGAAATCATGCTATCGTAATGTGCTATCAATGCTCACTTTTCTTGTAGTGACTACTTTCCAAGAAAGACTGGATGTGAAGAAGAGGATTGGACCGCTTGTCAAAAAAGATTGGGAGGCAGTTGACATGTTACTTAACTTCCTTATCATCTTTTACAATTCTACTTTTGTCCTTTCTGTTTTCACTTCAATTCGTTCCCATAAATGTTACAATAAAATGGTAACTATTGAAACAAACCTCATCTAATTAAGCCTAGATCCTGATGAAGAGTTGCAGAAGAAGGCCGCATCCATGATTTCCAAGTTAGGTAAGTATAGGGATCCATTTGGGTTTGAAACTGAAATGAATATGATGTTGATAGTAGCTAGTGTCTTTGACCCGAGGAACAAGTTGAAATTTGCTCAGCTTTGTTTTGAGAAGCTATATGGAAAATATAGCGTGAAGGCTATTGAAATGCATGGTTCAATCATGGATATCTTGAAGAGTTTTTTTTATGAGTATAGTATTAGTATTAGTAGTTCTCTGTACATGTCCTCAAATGATGCATGCATCTGGTTCTGGTACTTTTCTTAGTCGCAAGGAAGTGGATCATCATCTCAGTCCAAAGCTCAACACTTAGGTAGAAACCATAGAATGGACTTGGCTGGTTGTGTACGCTATGAAAGAATGGATTTAGTTGACAAAGACCTGGTATACGAAAAATTATTTCAATAAACAACTATTGAGATAGAGTTATATGTGGCAGAGAATGTGTAGAATCCACATATTATTGAAGGATATCAGTATGATGTTCTCTCATGGTAGAAGGTTAATAGCCCAAAGTTTCTGGTTCTATCACAAGTGGCTAAGGATGTACTTGCATTGCAAGTTTCATTGGTTGCATATGTCTGCATTTAGCACAAGTGGTCGGTCGCATATTGTATCCGTATAGGAGTTGTTTGACACACTACACCATTGAAGTATTGATGTGTACAGAGCAATGGTTAAAGTCTGAGATACGCATAGATTGTAGAGGAAATATTACCATTGAACAACTGCTTGATGAGATTGAAGACCAAAATGATCTCCAGAGAGGCAAGTCTAAGTCTTTTTGTTTATAAGTTTAAGTTAAAACTTCTAACATTTTTCTCTACAGAATTTGGAAAAATGAATTTGCAAGACTAAGGAGTAAAAACATGGCCATAAGTGTGGTAAGGAATCCACATTTTAACTTATCATTATGATATTTAACACTTAGCATTCTACTGTCCTTTTTGTCTTTTTTGATGCAATTTCAAGTTAACAAACTAAAGAGGCAAAGACTTTGGTCACAAGATTGGTCACAAGATTCACTAGTCACAACCCATCAAGAACTTGTTTTATATGCATTTTTCTTTGTTTGTAGAATTTGTTTTATGTATTTGATGTTTCTACAACTGATTGTAGTCCATTTGCTTTTCAACTTTAGGATTAAATCACTACTTTCTTGCATTTTGTTAATTGGTTTAACACTCTCTGGTTCAGATATTTTTTGTCATTTCGGGTATATTTTTTACATTTCGAGTATAATATAGGTATTTCGGGTATTACATACCCGAACCGTTTGAGAACCAAAAAATTTAGAATTTTTTACGGTTCTTAATCTTCCATATCCGAACCGATCTGGAGTTGAACCGAAACTATTTCGGTACTTATATAGATCCTAAATCTCCATACCTGAAATACCTAGAACCGAACCGAATGTCCATAACTAGTTTTAATATATATCATATTAGCACTTAGCTAACGCATATGTGAATGTCCTAAGCTCGTATTTGTTTATTACTTATTAATATGTTTAGTTTTTCCGACTGAATATCGGGTGTAAATTTATTAACGGAAATAAAATATAGAACACAAAAATATTTCCTTTGTTTTATAATATAAATTGTTATAGAGGTTTTATTTTACTTGAAAATATAAGTTGTTTTCACATTTTTATTTATTTTTTTATCTTTGTTAAATACTATCTGACCAATTATATTATGTAGATTTTTTTTATGATTGACTAAATTGCTTTTAATTTATATATTAAATAATATTTTTTAAAGAAAAATAATTTTTTAAATATTAATGATTTTAGCTAAAACCCCTGTTCAAAAACGCGGCCACGGAGGCCACCTAGGCGCCGGTTAATTGCGAGGCGGAGGGATCCCGTCCCGATTATACCCAAATCGGGGAAAAATCGGAAAAAATAAAATATCGCTAATTTTCTTGATTTTTTGTTCGAAATAGGAAGATTGGTGTCGGATCTGTCATTTTCATGTTAATCAGAGTTGAAAATGAGATGGAAATAGTGAAAAAGCCAAAAACTGATTGGCGACCATAACTTTAGGGTTTTAAAAAGTTGCAGGTCGCATGAAGAAGATGAATAAGAAATTACGATTTTACTTCTACTTAATAAAAATGAGGAAAATAGCACAAAAATGAAATCTGATGGATCGAACTCGTTCCATCTTACCTGTACATGGTCTGCACTACTAATTTAGCTGTCGAGATTTCGTATAAGTATTCATAAGTCAAATTACTTAATACTATATATCCCAAAAATAATTTAAAAAATATATATAACAAATTTAATCATGAAAAATATATAAATTTTTAAATAAATAGTTAAAATTTAATCATCGATTTTTGAACTAAGCGTTAGGTCCAATCCGATTAGCACTAAGGACAATTTTGAACATTAGCTAAAACAGAGTATGTCAAAATTGACTTTGATCATTTTGTCTTTGTCAGCCGCATGTTTTGGATAGTGAAATACTTTTAGTTTTTAGTTTTTAATTTTTAATTTGTGTTATAAACTTATATTTGTTTAAATATATTTATATGTATTATTATTATATATATATATATATATATATATATATATATATATATTTTTTTTTGTGGTTTTGTGGTGAGATGTGAGAAAAGCATAGAGAGACGACGAGAGGTAATATAAGAGAAAGAAAGTTTATTGCTTTCTTATTATTTTTCACTTCTTCTTATTGCATCTTAGCTTTTTACACTGATCTTTTTTTTTTCGAATTACACTGATCTATTTATACTGCAACATTAATTAATAAAATAATCAAAAGGTTACCGACTTATGAAGTTGGTTAGATAAACTGATAAGGAGGATGATAATTATTTTTAACACTCTCCCTTAATTATCCATCATTGGTAACGTATTACGTACTGTCTCGTTAAAAACTTTATTATGGAAAAACCCAATGGGATAAAAACCGCGACAAAGGAAAAAGAGTACAGTGACGCAATCTCCCCCTGAGATGATGGATATAGCATTCTCTTTATAAATCTCGTAGATGACGCATTCCGATATTTTGAATATGTTTTCTGAATGTTGTAGTGGGAAACGCATTCGTAAAGAGATCTGCTGCATTGTCACTTGAACGAATGTACTGGATATCGACTTCTTGATTCTTCTCAAGTTCTCGAGTGTAAGAGAAAAACCTTGGAGGAATATGCTTCGTTCTATCATTTTTGATATAGCCTTCTTTGAGTTGAGCGACATATGCAGCATTATCTTCGAACAATATCGTTGGCCCCTTATTGGTGACTATTCCGCTTGCTTCTTTAATGTGATGAGTCATAGATCTGAGCCATACACATTCTCTGCATGCCTCATGGAGTGCAATAGTTTCTGCATAATTTGAGGAAGTGGCGACTAGAGTCTACTTCTGAGAATGCTAAGATATTGCAGTACCTCCAATTGTAAAAACGTATCCGGTTTGCAATCTAGCTTTATGTGGATCTGATAAATAGCCTACATCTGTAAAACCGACTAAATCGAAATTGGAGTTTCGAGGGTAAAACAAACCCAAGTCAATTGTTCCCTGAAGATAACGAAATATATGTTTTATCCCATTCCAATGTATGCGCGTAGGTGACGAACTAAATCTTGCAAGTTGATTTGTAGCAAATTCTATATCTGGTCGGGTACAATTTGCAAGATACATAAGTCCACCTATAGCGCTCATATAAGGTACTTCAGGACCTAACACTTCCTCGTTATCTTCACAATGTCGTAATGGATCTTTTTCAGTATCGAGAGATCGATTAACCATTGGAGTACTCAAAGGATTTGCTTTATCCATATAAAAGCATTGTAAGATCCTTTTGGTATAATTTGATTGATGCACAAATACTCCATCTCGGAAGTGCTCTATCTGTAATCCAAGACAAAATTTTGTCTTTCCGAGATCTTTCATTTCGAACTCTTCTTTCATATGAGTTCTTGCATCATCAATTTCCTTTTGAGTTCCAATTATGTTCAGGTCATCAACATATATAGCAATGATCATAAATCCTGATGAGGATTTCTTAATAAAGACGCAATGGCAAATTGCATTATTCACATATCCTTTCATTAGCAAATATTCGCTTAAGCGATTATACCACATGCACCCAGATTGTTTTAATCCGTAAAGTGATCGCTGTAATTTGACCGCACATATCTCTTTAGATTTTGAGCTTAATGCTTCAGGCATTTTTAATCCTTATGGGATTTTCATATAGATATTGTTATCAATTGACCCATATAGATATGCTGTCACAACATCCATAATATACATTTCTAGATTTTTAGATGCCCCAAGGCTCATCAAAAATCTGAATGTTATTGCATCCATAACCGGGGAATACGTTTCTTCATAATCAATTCCCGGTCTTTGAGAAAATCCTTGTGCAACAAGATGGGCTTTGTACTCATTTTTCTCATTTTTTTTCGTACAAAAACCCATTTGTACCCAACCGGTTTTACAACTTTGGATGTAGTGACAATAGGTCCAAAAACATTTCGTTTATTGAGGGAGATCATTTCAGTTTCTATGGCCATTTTCCATCTCTCCCAATCAGATCTTTTCTGGCAATCTGATATGGACCTTGGATATGGATCTTCACTTTCATAATCAATTTCTTTGCATACAGAGAATGAGAAAATTCCATCATTATCTTCTATTTCATATCTATCCCAGAATTTTCCTTCTTGGGCATATTAATGAAAATCTCATATTTTTCTTTGTCATTTTCGTCTACAAGACTTTACTTTGTATGTGGTTTTTCTGGACCATTTTCATTTTGTTCTCCTAGTTTCTTTTTCTTCCGTGGATTTTTATCTTTTGAGCCTATCGGCCTCCCCATTTTCAACTGAACCTTAGATTCATTTGCTAATTTTCCATCAATTTGTTCTTCCGGAACAATAATTCTTGACGGAGCATTCACAGCGGGTATATATGACTTTGTCACCGTTTTTGTATATGTGAATGCATCTGGTAACTGATTTGCCATAATTTGTAAGTGTACTATTTTCTGAACTTCAAGTTCGCGTTGTTTTGTAGGGGGATCAAGGTACAACAAAGATGGTGTGCACCATGTAACATCTTTCGGAATTTCTTTAATTCTTCCCACTAACGCTGGAAATTCACTTTCATTAAAATGGCAATCGGCAAAACGTGTCGTAAACATATCACCATTTTGCGGTTCAAGATACCGAATTATACTTGGTGATGTATAACCGATGTATATTCCCAATCGTATCTGCGCCCCCATTTTTGTTTTTTGCGGTGGGGCTATAAGAACATAAACCCCACACCCAAAAACACGAAGATGGGATACATTTGGCTCCTGGCCAGATGCTAACTGTAATGGGGAATATTTATGATATGAACTCGGTCGTATCTGAATCAATGCCGCTGCATGCAAGATAGCATGGCCCCATACTGAAATTGGGAGTTTTGTTCTCAATATTAACGGTCTAGCAATGAGTTGCAATCGTTTAATCAAAGACTCAGCCATGCCATTTTGTGTATGAACTTGCGGAACAGGATGTTCAACATCGATTCCAAATGACATACAATAGTCATTGAAGGCTTGTGAAGTGAATTACCAGCGTTATCAAGCCTTACTTTCTTTATAGTATAATCAAGAAATTGTGCCTTTAGCCTGATTATTTGGGCAATGAATCTTGCGAAAGCCGTATTTCGTGTAGTCAATAGACACACATGTGACCATACTGGATGCGTCAATTAATACCATAAAATATCGAAATGGCCCGCATGGTGGGTGAATAGGCCCACTTATATCACCATGTATTCTCTCTAAGAATAATGGAGATTCATTCCCGATTTTGGCTGGTGATGGCCGAGTTATGAGTTTTCCTTGAGAACAAGCATTACATGAAAATTCGCTCAATTGAAAAATATTCTGGTTTTTCAAAGGATGGCCATTAGAATTTTTCACAATTTTTCGCATCATGACTGAACCAGGATGCCCTAGTCGTTCATGCCAGACTTTAAATTAATCTGTAAACTTCGGGTTTATCGTAATATATGATTCAGTCAGATATATTTTGTGGAATATAATCCGGAGGATAATACTGGTAATTTTCCAATATATTTTTTCTCTCCGGAGTAATTGATGTGATGTAAAGATATTCAATGCCATTTTCATCCATAATTTCTATGTGATATCCATTTTTGCGGGTATCTCTGAAACTTAACAAGTTTCTAGAAGATTTAGGGGAATATAATGCATCATTTATCTCAAATTTCGTTCCCCTTGGCATCGAAAAACTGACTCTTCCGGAGCCCATAATAATTTTTGCATTACCACATATAGTATTCACGCTTCCGGCGGAATCTTTCATTTTAAGAGAGGAGAAATACTTATTATCCTTAAGTATTGTGTGCGTTGTAGCACTGTCTGCCAGACATATATCTCCATCCTCGATCTTAGATTTCGACATTTTCTGAATTTAAAATATTCATAAAATGAACATTAATAAACAATGCAAAAACTAATTTACAACAAAAAAACATTTATAAACATTATTTTCTTCTTTAGGAAGATTAACACAACTATATACATCATGTTATATTTTCTTCTTCAGGAAGATCTTAGTCGTTTTGTCTTTCGTTGATATCTTCGGGATCAACCATAAAATCAGTAATATCGAGATGTATATCATCATTTATACCATCAAAAGAAGGTCCGGATTCGCCATAGATGAAGTTGGTTTCACCTTCTTTTCCTTTCACTTTTTGTGATTCTTGATACAAATCGGCTAAATGTTTCGGCGTACGACAGGTACGGGACCAATTTCCTTTCATGCCGCATCTGTAACAAGCATCTCATGTTGCTTATTATTCACGCGGCCAACTTCATTTCCTTTGAACCTTTTATTATTTCTTCTAGTATTGGCATCATTAGGACGGAACTTTCTTTTTTTGTCCACGTCCATATCCTCGTCCACGACCACGATCATTACCTCGACCGCGTCCACGTCCATTTTGCCAATTATTATAATTGGATGATGCAACATTCACTTCTGGGAATGGAGCTGATCCAGTTGGACGAGACTGATGGTTTAACGTCACGAGTTCGTTATTTTGTTCTGCCACCAAGAGAACTTGCATCAACTCTGAATACTTCGTGTATCCATTTGCCGGGTATTGTTGCTGCATGATTATGTTTCCAGGATGAAATATTTGGAGTGTTTTTTCGATCATATCATAATCACTTATCTTTTCTCCACATAACATTATCCTGGAAGTAATTCCAAACAGAGCGGAATTATATTCACTAACGTTCTTATAATCCTGAAACCGGAGGTTTAACCACTCATGCTTAGCTTTTGGTAAGATCACATATTTTTGGTGATCAAACCTATCTTTGAGTGATTGCCAAAGATCTGCAGGATCTTCTTTCATGATATATTCATCTTTTAAACCATCATGGATATGGTGGAATAAAAATAGGCCTATTTGCAAAAATACCCTACAATTTGAAGTCAAAACTAAAAATGCCCCCTTCCTCTCCTCTTTTTCAGAATCCCACGAATTACCCTTTAAGAATCTGGGTATTCACGCAAATGCCATTCCTCAGACTGCTGTTAGAGTCTAACGTTTTTTCAAAAGACCACAAAAAATTTCAGATCTAACTTAATTACGGAAATGCCATTGACATCAATTCTCAACCTCCACGACAACCACCAAAGTCGACGAATTAATGCAGTAACTAACCCATTTTTCGCCATTAAAGCCCAAGAATAGAGCTCGAACTTCCTTTTCGCGAGTTCTCCTCTCCGATTTCTCCCATTTCCCCTCGATTTTTCGATTCAAACTTACCGAAATTATTTTGTATGGCATAAAAACGGCAAAACAAGACTGGGATTGTGGGATTTCGGTGATATTAGACGTTCTGGGCGCTCGACGAGGGTGAAAACAAACTCTACACGGATATATGTAGGAATTTTTGCATATCGTCGATTTTCATATCTGAGTTGTATACTCAGACTGCTTTAAAAGTCTGATGAAACCCACATGGCAACGAGAGGGTAGTTTTGCAATTGACTTTTAAATACTCAGACTGCCATTGAAGTCTGGTAATTTCCTTTGAAAACAAAAAAATCAAGAAAAATCATCTAATCGAGGCATAGGGTAGTTTTGCAATTGACCGAAAACTTGACTTTTTATTCAGACTTCATATCCAGTATTTTGTAAAAATGAGCGACTTTGACCAGAAGTTGACTGTTTTTTCAGACGGAATCAGAAGAATTCTGAAAAAAAAAACAGGGTACTGGTAGTAATTGACCGAAATTTTTCAAAAGTTGACCAAAACGGGGGAAAAAGTATCAGACTTCTTTGGCAGTCTGAATAGGAGGGAAAAATTTTCAGACTTCTATGGCAGTCTGAAAATGATGAAATCTTTCAGACTGGTAAAGAAGTCTGAAATCGAAGATTTTGGTCAACGCAAAAAATACACCAATTTCTGTCAGACTTCTATCGCAATCTGAAGGATTTCTTCAGACTGCCTTAGAAGTCTGGGAGCGAAAGTCAAACTTCGGTCAATTGCAAAACTACCCCATAATTTTTTCAGACTGCAGAAGAAGTCTGATAAACGTTAGACTTCTCCTCGAAGTCTGACAAAAAAGTCAAAATTCTGGTCAATTGCATAAATACCTTTTTCTTTTTCTCAGACATCCTGTGCAGTCTGATAAAAAAGTCAAAGTTTGGGTCAATTGCAAAAATACCCTTTTTGTCAGACTGCGATAGAAGTCTGCTTTGATAACTTTTCGTCAGACGGCATCCGCAGTCTGCTTTGTAACATTCTAATTGCAAAAATACCCTCTTTTTCAGACTTCCATAGAGGTCTGACGTACTGTTTTGTCAGACTTCTGTGGCAGTCTGGATTGACAAATTTTGTAAAACCGTTTTGTTTTGTATATTTGTGATGAATTTCGTTGATTTAAAATTTTTTATATGTGTGTTAGTTGTATATGTTCCTTCTGCGTTAGTTTTACATGCTTATGTTCGGTAATTATTTTTAAATAATTTTTTTAATAATTCTGGCAATGTAGTTAATAGAATCAGATTTCGCGAAGAAATCTGATATTTCCATTAAGATCGCTAATGTTGTTTTTCCATGATTGTTTTTACAGATAATGGTGCATCTACCTGTTAATTTTGGTGAATGGGTTGTGAGAGGCCAGATTTGGCATTTTGTGGTGGATACTCTCAAAGGAGGGCGGTTTATCACTTTGGGCGATCGTTCTACATATTGTGAACTTGTTGAGATGGTACAAGATGATTATATGCTGGACAAGAAAACCGAGTTGGTGAAGTTATCATATCCGTTACCGGAACCACTCTTGCAACAGATCGGTCCGGATAGCCCTCCTATTTATGTCACAAATGATAGGCAAGTAAGAAGCATGGTCGAGTTAGCTAGTGTGCATTTAATCCGTCTTTGTGTCTCGAGCCGATCCGGTTTGGCATATCAAGATGCGGAGAATCACGATGTAAAAGATGAAGATGAAGATGACGAAGACAAAGACTAGGAAGACGAAGATGTGGGCTCAGTATCATATGATTCTATTTGTGGTGGTGGTGATGATGGTGGTGTTGGTGGTGGTGGTGATGGGCCATAGCAAGTTTTCAAGAAACACGCTGAGTCTTACTATGATGGTGTAGATTATAGCATGTATGGGAAAGTGGGAGATGAAGATGAAGATACTAAGACTTACGAGTTGCAGCGTGTGGCTGAACGATTTGCTGGTCGAGGAAGAAATTGGTCCGTCGGCATCTTTCTCGGAAAGTGTTTTGATAGCAAGCAAGATCTTATACCAGAGCTGCGTTTGACGGCGATAATGAGGAAATACGCATTTACAGTAGATAAGTCTGACAAGAGCCTGTTTGTCGCTAAATGTCTTGTGAAAGGATGCAACTGGAAGTTTCGAGCGGCTGTCAAGAACGAACCAAACAAGTTTTGGGTGATGATCTACAATAGAGCCCACACATGTTCAACGCTGGACCGGAAGGCTAAGAAAAAACGTCATACTCCGCGTTATATTGGTTGGTTGTTTCTAGAATGCTTTGGAATAATTGAGAAGATTACACCAAAGCATGTCTTAGTATCAATGAACAAGCAGTATGGGATTAAGATGAGCTACACAACCGCATACAGAGCGTTGTTACATGCTCAAAAGTTGGTGAGAGGATCAGCGGAAGATGGCTATGAGAGACTGCCTGCTTTATTGCATGGAATCGAGCAAACCAACCCGGGAACGCAGACTGCTCTAGAACTAGATGAGGAGAATAGATTTAAATATCTATTTCTAGCATTTGGAGCTTCCATAGAGGGATTTAAGTTTCTTAGAAGAGTCATTGTGGTAGATGGTACGCATCTTACGGGGCCGTATGGAGGTGTTATGCTAGTGGTGGCATCACAAGACGCCAATTTTCAAATATTTCCGTTGGCTTTTGGCATTGTAGACTCCGAGAATGATGCCTCGTGGGAGTGGTTTTTCACAAAACTTAGAGACTGCATTTTAGACCAATATCCTCTGGTCATAGTCTCATATAGGCACACATCCATCAAGAATGCTATTGAAAAGGTTCTTCCTTGGGCAAAGCGAAGGATTTGTTATTACCATCTACAAAATAACGTAGTCACAAAGTTCAGGGGAAAACATCTTTTGTACTTGGTGAAAAACGCGGCGTACGCATATACGATGTACGATTTTAACCGATACATGGCCTCCTTACGAGCGGTAAATCCTGACCTTGCTAGATACTTGGAGGAGGCAGATCCGAGTCTATGGTCACGAGTTCATTTCTATGGAGACATGTATAATCTGAAAATGCATTTTTCTTATCAGACTTCTTGTGCAGTCTGATTTGTCTTTACCAGACTTCTATTGCAGTGTTGTTTTTACTTGCGTTAACCGGTTCACTTTGTTGGAGAAAGGTACAACATAAAGACTAGCAACATTGCCGAAACTATAAACTCCGTAGTCAAGAAGGCAAAAAGATATCCTATCTCTTTCCTTTTGGAGTTCATACAAGAGAATCTAGGGACGTGGTTTTGTAAAAGGCAGCTAGATGCATTGAGTCTCACAACAAAATTTAGCCGAGGAATTGAATATTTGATGGCTATTCGTGAATATTATGCGGACTTCATGACGGCGAAATGCATTGATGGGTATCGATTTGTTGTTAAAGGAGGACATAGGGATTGTGTGGTCGACTTGCACAACCGAACGTGTGAATGTGGTTTGTGGGATTACGAAAAGATACCTTGCTCACATGCAATCTGCGCTGCACCAGAACTTGAGCAACACCCATATACGCTGTCATGCCCATCATACGGTAGGGACTATCTGTTTTAAGCATACGCAATGAACATCCTTCCGAAGAACTGTACTATGAAAGCTCCTGACACCGTACGTGTCCTTCCCCCGCATAATCCTCGTCCTCCTGGAAGACCTCGGAAGTCGAGGTGGCAAACTTGGCTAGAAATTGCCAAGACAAAGGGCCATAATCAACGGAAGCTTCCCAAGCAATATACTTGTTCTAATTGCAAACAACCAGGCCACAAAAAACAAATTGTGTAAGCTAAATCACTTTACACTCACCCATTTTATAGTTGTTTTCATCTATCTATTGTATATGAGAAGCTGCTGTCTTTTTCGGTGGAGACAGGTAACCAAACATGAGAAGGATTAGATCTGGTAGAAGTCTGATGTACTGACAAATGCAATTTAGAAGTCTGATAGTGAAGTCTGGAGAAAGTATGAGAGGAGTCTGTTGGTGTCTTTCCAGTACAATATTTGGTTTCCAAGTTGGTTTTTAAGTTGTCTAAGTCTAAGAACTTGTTGTGTTAATCGTTGGTTGTTGTTGTTGGCTTAAACTTAATTTGTAATACTTATGTGTTTGCTGCATCTCGTCAAGTCTAAATAAGTCTTAAGAAAATCACACCCTTTCCAAACTGCAATATAAGTCTAATAACATAAATTAATTACAAAAGATAGAAATAGAAGTCTGACACCAGACTTCTATAGAAGTCTTAAACCAATTACCCTAGAAATACCCTACCTATGCCCAACACGCTTTTGACATCACAATTGGCATGGCACAAAAAATTCCCGCAGAAAATAAGCCAAAAGATGGATGAGTTTTTTTTACATCTACAAAAGATAAATTTATGCAAGAATCCATTGTTCTCGGGAATCCAAAAGTTAAAGAGGAACTCTACTTCTCCTATTCGTAGACGTCTAGCAATTCATTCTCGGTGTCGGTACGAGCCTCTTCACCTGTTCGGCAGAGCTTAGTTACTATCTCATACGCAAGCTTCTCTCTGCAAGTCTTCATGTTCTTATCACACAGCCACTTCGGAAACGGCATCCCAAGAGAATGGAACTCAATAAACTTCAAACAAAACACCCACCCCACAATCACATGTCTGGATGTTTTGGGGAAGTTCTAGGCTCCTTACGATCGTGTAGCTGTATCGCTCAAGGGGAGGCCAAACAATGCATCACGAAGGGAAAGATCTCACATATAGGTGCCACTGCCGCTCCTACCATCTAATCGGTTTTCCGTCCAATGATGCTGTCCCATATGGTTACGTACCTATCCGGGATAGAAATCATAATAGCTATCCAATGATTTCCCCCAAAGTGCAAGGCAGTGTAGATGTAATCAATTTCCAGCCCCCAAGTATTGTTTGATTTCAGGAATAAGGGTAGTTCACCAGTATGGTAATCCCATATACCAGGTGGCTGCCTCCTTGCCGTGGGCATCACATTTTCTCCTTCGTCGCTCTTCACAAAATCATCATAATGTTTCTTCCACAAATTACCCAGCAGTGTGTCAATGAAGGTCAGCCTCTCGGACCAGAACCATTCCGGGTGTTCGTGTTGTCGAAGCCTCATCAGATCAATCCCAACATCTATTTGCTGCATTCAGTAAACATTGTGCAAAAAATGTCTAACTTAAACAAGTCTAAAAAAACTCTAAAAGAGAGAACACCAATGTCAGACTGCAAAACTAGTCTGAGAAAATAAATTCTTTCACCGGACTTTAAAAGAAGTCTGAAACCAGACCTCTAAAGAAGTCTAAAGGAAGTCTAAAAGAGATAACAACAATGTCAAACTGCAAATCAAGTCTGAGAATAGAAAATCATTAAACCCAACCAGATTATATACTAACCGTGTCATGCAGCCATTCCTTGGGGGTGCGCAGATCGTAGTACCAAGCTAGGGATGTGTTTGCCTCCCTCTTAGGATAACCCCTACAGAATATATTACGCGTGTTAGACATCGAGCTAATTATTCTAGAATATAGGTAGAGTGTGACGACATACGGCAGTTTTTTTGACGTGATCATTAAGTGTCTTCACTTCCGTCCTGGTTGCCGGAGCACAAGGATCATATGTCGGTGTGATCTGCACTTGGGTTGAGCTCTATCTCTCCTTCTTATCCTGCTCTTTCTGTTTGAGTTCTTGAGCCTTCGCCTTTACATAAGCTCCAGCAGCTGCCTGCTTAGTGTCTTGTTTCGACATATATGCAACATCGAAGTTTACGCCTGTGGCCGCCTTATCGACGATAAGAACACTCTGTTCGCTGCCCACGACACTACTCTACATTTAAAAAATAAAAAAACACCTCCGTCAGACTGGAATAAAAGTCTAAGACAAATAATCTAACACTATCCACGCCACCTACAGACTGCAATATAAATCCAAAACACAATCAGACTTCTAAAGAAGTCTGACAGATATTAAAATAACACCAAAATCAGACCTAAATCTCAGTCTAATACCAGATAACCATGTTCACATCAAACACAACAAAGCGAAATAACTAGTTTTTAGTTGCACATAGGTTAATGTTTTTACAAACAACTATCACACTTATACTGCATATTAAGCAACGACTTTGTCCTTAAGTCTTCGACTACTTCTCCTTTCTTGAACATTTTTTGGTAGAGTGTTTGGGACACTAACCCCAACATCCACCACAGTCTGAATCTTGGCCTCAGACGGTTGGGCAGGGTTATTTTCAGCCAAGACTTCCTTTGCATTCTCTACCGCTGAAGCTTCTTTTTCAGGTCCTTTTTGGTCTGCAGCTTCAACAACCGCGGCAGGCTTAGGAGGCTTCACAACAAATTTTTTGGGTGTAATATTCTTCCGCGGAGCCTTTTTGCGTTTCCCCGCCCCAGCCTCACCACCATCATCAACCTTACCACCATCATTAGACTTCTTCTCAACACCACCATCAGACTTCTTTTCAACACCACCATCAGACTTCTCAACACCAGATTTCCTCCTCTTTTCTCCCCTTAACAACCTAACTTCCTTCTCAAGTTCAATCATCTTCTCATTCACCTGCTCAAAACCTTCTTTAACAAGACTAAAAAGTTCATTCATCTTCTCACCCACCGACTTGATCAAGTAAACAACCTCACCACCATCATCACCGCCTGATTTTGCTCGCTTCTTATCATCATCAACATCCTCACAATCATCATCAACAACCTTCCTCTTAACACCCTTTCCCTTGGTCTTCTTCAGACCACCCTCAGACTTAACCACTGCGGACTTAATAAGGGGCACCTCTTTCTTGACAATGGCCAACACACCTTCAGACTTCCAGTGTTTAAAACTCCACCTACAAGGGCGTTCAAACTCACCAAACATTGCTTTCACAATGTTCACAACTTTCTCATCATCCTCACCATCGTCCCACCGGGGGAACATGACCTCAAACTCCTTGACGACGAAGTTGTTGACGTTGGTCTGTAAGTACAAGTCAACGAGCAAAATGTATATTAGTATGTAAAAAATAAATAAAATCTATCAGATTGTATATCTCGTATGGTACAAAGTTTCAGACTTCAAAAAAGGTCTGACTTCAATATTTCAGACTGCAAATTCAGTTTGGCAACAACTTTCAGACTGCAAATTAAGTCTGGGAAAAATTCAGACTACAAAATTAGTCTGATAACTTATCAGACTGAATTTGCAGTCTGACATAGAGCAATCAAAGGTGAATTTTAAGGAAAAAAGGTCAGTAAAATACCTGCTTGCGCAACTCTAAACCGACTTTCTTCTGATTCCTTGATCTTTTGTAAGCCAAGAGCGGTGGTGCTGGGTTATCTTGCAAGTGCATTCCATAAAGCGTAGCAATCCCGGGACAGGCCCAATATACCCAGACGTTCAAGACCTCAGCGAAGCCCTCAACCTGATAGTTTTTGTCATCTTGGAGTTTTTTGTTTGCCTCTGTTTTGATAGAGTCTATCAAGATTTTGAAGGCCAGTCTTCCCCATGGGTATGGTTCTAACGCCCCTGGAGAAAGCAGTAGCTTAGTCATGTCATCCCTTGCGGAAACTGGCCAGTGTTGAGCGTCAATGAAGCTCGTGTAGATGGCTAGGTAGCCCAACCAAATCCTATCTTGCCGTTCCCAGCCTCGACATCTGTTGCAAGCGTCCAGTAACTGAAAATAACTTGGTCCTACCTCAAAATCCAGCCCAAGAAGCTCCCACATTGCTCTCATATCGGCTGTATACTCAACCTCCGGGTACTCTAGATTCTCAACATAGTCGCAATTCAGTCCGGTTATCTGTTGAAACTCATGGAGGGAAAACCTCACCGGTTGAAGGCTAAGAAGACACCAAAGCTCATGCTTCTGATCTACCTCTAGTTGCATAGTAAGCATGTAGTGCACCATCCTTGAACACCATACGAAGTTTAGCTCATGCCACTTCACAAAAACCCCAAAGGCTGAGTTGCGAAGCTCTTCCCACTCATCATCATCCAGCGCTTCTTTGAGAGCGTCCATGAGATCTCTATTACCGCTGAAGTAGTGTATGCTTTTGTCTGGTTGAGGCTCATACCCGGTTGTGAACATCCTTGGAGGGAATTCACGTTCTACCATTATGTCTAAAACCTGCATCAACCACAACCAGACTCCATTAGCAGTCTGAAAACTTAAAGTCAGACGTCATATGCAGTCTGACTACTCAAATTCAGACTCTACTTGCAGTCTGACGAAATATAGTCAGACTCTATTTGCAGTCTGACGCAATCGGACGAATCCCAAAAATCCACATAACACAATACAACTCAAACCCAAAGATCTAAACATTATTGCTCAATTTGAAACTTTTACCCTCTATGGAAGACTTAAAGGACCGGTGACAACGGCGGGAGAGAGAAACCAGATCTGGAAATCAAAAAAGACAAGAGTTCAGCGCTGAGTTCTAGAAATCAGTATCGATAAAGTGACGGTTTACGGGGAAGAGAGGAGTAGAAGAATCTTACATTCGAAGGCGACGAATTCCAGCAGCGACAACGAAGATGTGTCCTAAGCGGCGGTTCAGATTCTCCGAGAGAGAATCGGTGTTTTTTTTTATTTTTTGTTTTTTTCTTCGGTAACTGTAAAAATGACGGGATAAAAAAACTCTTTTATATGTGTCCTAGGCGGCGGTTAAAAAAAACGGTTTTACCACATAAAAATACCGCTTTCACAATCTGATGTCAGAATTCTTAACGCAGTATGATAACAGACTCTTTTAGCAGTCTGATAGTGATGAGATAATTGAGCGAGAAGTCTGGAAATTTTGGGCAGCAAAATTCTCGCCTTTTTCTGCGGTTTTTTCTAATATTTTTAATTGCCGCTTAGAAGTAAATACTTCTAGCTGCCAGACTAAAATGGTGATATTTTCAGGACTAGATTTGTGAAAGTTTTCAAAAGTTTAAGTTTTTCAGACTTCGAAAGAAGTCTGATAAATTCAGACTTCATAAACAGTCTGACATAGTAAAGAAGGAGACAAGTTACAAATTAAACCGACTTCCTAATCAAATATCTCGTTCCATGGAAAAAATACAAATTTTGGTTACAAATTGTCACATATTACAAGAAACCAAAACAGATAAACATGATCAGAACGATAATAATAGCACCAGCGAACGTCAGACTCTTCAACTCGACGCCACGCATTATCTGGCCACATGGCTTCTCCGTTAACCGCTCCTTCAATTGAGCTATCTCTGCCTTCGTTACCTTGACGTCATCGAGCAACGTGGACAAATACTTCTCGCTTTGAGCATTAGAAACGAACATGCCATCAATTAGTTGACCATGTTGGTCAACATACAATTTTACATCGTTAAACTCCTCAGTCATAGCCTCATCCCACCACTTCATTATATGGTAACCACCATCATACACAGCCACATTTATACAATCATATTAAGATCCCAAATTATAATAAGCAGAAAAAACAAACGAACCACATCACATATATAGGCCATTACATCATAGTTACGACATTCGAAGAGTCTTCTTCCCGGATTATCGGCAGTAGTGGATGTTCGCATGATGGGCCAGACCGCAGAAGAATTTCTTGGGGAATCCGTAAGATGATACGGATCGACGTCGACCTGTTGAAAATGAACTACTCGACGTTGGAAGGTGACTGAATCGCCCCATCCGGTGTACCAGAAAACATTCGCAAATATTAAAACAAGTCGAAAGCCAGACTTCTAATAAAGTCTAAATTCAGAAAACATTCTGAACATGAACTACTCGACGTTGGAAGGTGACTGAATCGCCCCATCCTGTGTACCAGAAAACATTCGCAAAAATTAAAACAAGTCTAAAGCCAGACTTCTAATAAAGTCTAATTTAAAATCAAGTCGAAATTCAGACTTCCAAAAGAGTCTAATTCGGAAAAGTCTAATTTCAGACTTCTTCTCAAGTCTAATTCGTACAAAGTCAAATTTCAGACTTCTAACAGAGTCTAATTAAATGAAAGTATAATTTCAGACTTCTAATCGAGTCTAATTCAGATCAGTTCAAGTATCAGACTTCGTATCGAGTCTAATTCATAGTAATTTTCTAGTAGATCTAAAACAGAATTAATTAGATATAGGCAAATAACCCATCTGTTTGTTTAGATCTATGCAAAGAACATGGAAAAATGGTCTTATTTCGTATAGATCTAAAACATTTGCAGAAAAAGTAGAGTAGAAGGCGAAAAAGGAGAGGTAATTACCAGACTGAATAAGCTAACGACGACGGTGGCGGTAGCGGTGGCGACGAGGGTTTCCGGAGAGATGTTTGAGAGAGTTTAGAGAGAGAGAGAGATTCTTCCTGTTTTAGAGAGAGAGAGTCGATAATGACTTTTACAGATTAGGGTTGGTAACTTTAGTTTATATATGGGGTAAAATCACAAGTAGGGTAACTTATTTCAGGTTAATTCACAGGTTTCCATCAAGAAATCTGATAAACCATGGACATGATCAGACTGAAATGGCAGTCTGATAAACCATAAACTTGATAATTACTACTTAAATACCATCATATTATATAGAAAACTTATAACAAACATCAAACTCGTTTAACTTAGTCACAAACTAACCAGTATATGTAAAAAAAATATTATGAATTAAAATTTTGAAACTCTCAATCTAACCCTACAGATAAGAACAGGATATCCAAATTCATATGTCGAACATAGACAAAACTCTTGTTTTCTTTGTTATTTGCACAATGCAATATATAACTCGATATTCACACTCTTTTATAGCTAATTACACTCCAAGGGCAAACTTTGAACACAAATCCAACAAATATTGAGCCCGTAAACCGTAAACCGTAAAGTCTTACCTACATGATGTTTAGATCCAAATTTATCTCATACTCACTCATTTTGACTAACTTTTATGTAATTTAATTTTATATACATCTACAATGATTATGTTTAATTTATTTATCAAAAATTTGTCTGCAAAATTTTTTAATTATTTTTTTGATTTAAATTTTCATATTAATTATAATTCAGACTTTTCGGAGAAGTCTGAGAAACCCCAAACTTGTGTTTAGATCCAAATTCATCTCCAATGACTCAATTTGATTAAATTTTATGTACTTTTAATTTATATACAACAACAATGAGTGGGTGTAATTTATGTAGTAAAAATTTCTAAAAACTAAATTTTTAATATTTTTTAAATTTAAATTTTCAAATTAAATACGTTTCAGACTTCTCTGAGAAGTCTGAGAAACCCTGATTCTATGAGAAGTCTGAGAAACCACGACAACCACCATCGTCGACGAGTTAATGCAGTAACTAACCCGTTTTTTCCGCCATTAAAGCTCAAGAATAGAGCTCGTAAACACTTTTCGCGACTTCTCTCTCCTATTTCTCCCATTTTCCCTCTGATTATGGCATAAAAACGGCAAAACACGACTGGGCTTGCGGGATTTCGGTGATATTAGACGTTCTGGGTGCTCAGCGAGGGTGAAAACAAACTCTAAACGGATATAGGTACGAATTTTTGCATATCGTCGATTTTCAGATCTGAGTTGTATACTCAGACTGCTTTAGAAGTCTGATGAAACCCATATGGTCAACGAGAGGGTAGTTTTGCAATTGACTTTTAAAAAATCAGATTAAAATTGAGGTCTGGTAATCTTTGAGAAATCCCGATTCTCTCAGACTTCTCCGATAAGTCCGAGTAACCATAAATCTAATATTTAGCACTTATGAGTGACAATATTAAAACATAACTTCTAGGAAGCATCAAATTCGTGAAATATATGCACATTACAACACATATGTGCAAATTTAAAATTTCAAATGTAAATTTGGTAAACCATGAATCTAATCCTAAAGTTATATGTAAATGTTTCCATTACAAAGCATGTTTTGAGGTTTACAACCTACTTTGCCTTATATGTTTTTAATTTGATTCAATTTTACGAAATTTAATTTTAATACTTCGAAATCGTCTATATTTAATTTATTTATAAGAAATTTTTAACAAAATAATTTTTTACAATTTTTAAATTTAAATTTACTAATTAAATCTGTATAAGACTTCTTCGAGAAGTCTAATATTTATTGAGGTATAGGCATAATGAACTAACCTTGTTTAATTTGATTCAATTTTATGAAATACTATTGTAGAAAAATCGTCTATATTTAGGTATAGGCATAATCAAAAGCGTCTATATTTAATTATTGTAGAAAAAAGTTTTAACAAATTTGTTTTTTTTATTTTTAAATTTAAATTTACTATTTTAATCTGTATCAGACTTCTCGAATACGTCTGAGAGTAGTCTGGTAAGAGAAATCAATCAGACTTCTATTAGAGTCTAAATGTCAGACCTCTATAGAAGTCTGACATGTCGCGAATGTTAAAATGGTAATAGTGGTTTCGTATTTTTTGTTTGGTCATAAGGGGGTAACTGTAATTTTTCACATCCGAAAGTGTAGCGCAGCATTTGATTGAAATGACAGTGTATTTTTGTCATAAAAACTGAAATTTTGGTATAAAAACATCAATTTGCCCATAAAAATATAATGGTGTGTCCCTTTTTCTCTTCAGAAGTTGTTTTTGATTTATCGATGGTATCAATGAGCTCTTTTCATTTTAAATGCATCCTTGCGGCAACTACCCATCTCATATAATTATTACCAGAGATATCAAGGGCAGCGATTTCAAGTTTCGCCAAATTTGACATGATAACTGAATACATAATATAATAATTCATTAATTCAATTTAAATTTCCGATTTTAAAGAAACGCAATAAAATTCGTAAATAAAATAAAGACAAAATTTTAAAAAATATAGGAGGCAAGCCTTCCATATAATTTACGATAATAAACAGAAAATTAAACTAATAATAATTTAAAACGTCTTCTGGACGAAGCAGTTCTTCAGGAACGCTTTCATATATGTCTTTTGGACATTTTTATTTTAAGTATGTCTTCTGGACATTTTTATTTTAAATATGTCTTATGGACACTGTTTTTGTTATATGGTTCTTCTGGAACCTTTCATAAATGTCTCCGGGACATTTATTTTATGGAAGCAATGATCTGAGGAGACATAGTCAGCCATATGATCTGAGGAGACATAGTCAGCCATATGATCATAAGTCAACCATATATTTAAGGAGGTATAATCTGCCATATGATCTGAGGAGACATAGTCTGCCATATGATCATAATCGTGAAGGCAGAATCTATCATAACGATCGGTTCGGGGAAAGCAGCGCGTATCATCCCGAAAATAAAAATAAATATAAACGGGGAAGGCAGCGCCTATCATCCCGAAAATAATATAAACGGATCGAACATTTAATTAAACCTCATATTTTTGGTATATAAACGGATCGAACATAAATTAAACCTCATATTTTTGATATATAAATGGATCGTGATAATGTGTTATAAATTTATATTTGTTTAGATATATTTATATGTAATATTATATATATATATATATTGTTTTGTGGTTTTGTGGTTTTGTGGTTTTGTGGTGAGATGTGAGAAAAGCATAGAGAGACGACGAGAGGTAATATAAGAGAAAGAAAGTTTATTGCTGTCTTATTGCTTTTCACTTCTTCTTATTACATCTTAGCTTTATACACTGATCTATTTATACTGTAACATTAATTAATAAAATAATCAAAAAGTCACCGACTTATGATGTCGGTTAGATGAACTGATAAAGAGGATGATAATTATCTTTAACAATTTGTTCTTTTTAGTAACATTTGTTATATTTTTAAAAGTCAAAGTTGACTTTGGTCGCCGATTGTTTTGGGAAACGGGAGTTTATATATGAAACCATGTATTAAAGAAAAAGAGCAGTAATTGAAATGGTGGACATACACAGACAGGACATGACATATGTTTATATGGAAAATTCGAAGAGACTCTAAATGAAAAGATAAGATATAACCGAAGATTCTCCTTTGATTTATTTTTTGGTTCTAGAAAAATATTTTAAAAAAGAAGAGAAAATTGGGAAGGATGGGTCAAATCACGCGTCCATCGCTCCACAACCGAGTTTAGAATTAGCGTTTGTGTTTTGTTTTTCTGACAGTTTTTAATTTTAATTTAAAGTTATCAATCACAAAAGTATAATTTAGATACACAGTAATGTAAATAAGATCGAATAACAATGACCAAACTATTATATATGATTCAAATTAGTATAGAGTCATAAATAAAGCCTATACTAAAGTAAAGAAGTGTTAAAGATGATAATTATCAACAATATTTTTACCGCTTGCCGATTTATTTACCGCCTCTAGCCGACATTACTAAGTAATATTTTATGTTTATTTTTCTCCTATAAATGGAGACACTAAGCTATGTAAGTGGGATACACTAAGAAAATAAGAGAAATGGTTCTCTCTTGCTCTCGTTATTTCTCTTCCTCTCCATAAACGTATAAGATATATATATATATATATATATATATTATTGTATTATAGTTTTATAACAAGAAGAACATTTTTTTAAGAGAATTTCAAAACTAGAAGAGAGTCTATCAGGAATAAAATGCAGAGTTGCTTAAACGAGTTGAGGCAGAAGAAGATAGACAAACTGTTTTTGAAATGGAGTTAGACAAAAGTCCAAGACCAGATAGACTTACCTAAGTATTCTATAAACTATATTGGAACATTGTGAAGCCGTATCTTGTTTCTTTAATCAAACTGATATGGACATCAGATCCAAGCTCACTCGTGAGGAAGAGAAGATGACACATAGAGAGTATGTTTGTTTCTTCATTCAGCTGGATCATCTGGCTGAAAATGCCAATTGATGTTTGTTTTTTTGTTTAAAATGATAATCATTCAGATGATCTATCTGACTGAGTTTTAAAACTTAGCTGGCTGCTTCAGATTGGCTCAGCTGGACGAATCAGCTCAGTCAAAAAAAAAATGACAAAAAACTTAGATCTAACGCGATTTTCTCTTCTTCGATTCTTCTTTTCTCCGACTCTTCTCTTCTCCGACTTTCGACTCCGGCAGCTTCTCTCCGGCGGCTTCTCTCCGGCGGCTTCTCTTCGGCGGCTTCTCTCCGGCTACTTCTCAGGTGAGCTTCTTCTCGCTTTCTCTCTTTTCCTTCAACTTTCTCTTAGCTCTTAGAAACTCTTTTACATGAGACTATTGCTTTCTTCTTTTAATTTACTCTTCTGGGTTTGCTCTTTAGTGGCTGTGTTTTGTGTCTATTGATTGGTTTGTTCTCTGAAACTTTTAGATGCTACTGGATTTGCTTCTTTTTTGTTCTCTTGTCCACGAATCTGTATGTTTGATTCCCTTTTTTGTATGTGTTTGATCGATTGCTTCGTCTTGGTTAATAAAACTGGTAGCAAACAGGAATGGACGCTTTTTAGAACTCTCTTCGTCAGTATGTTTCGATCTGTCAAAATTTTTTTTTTTTGAAAGTGATACGCGTTTCATATTTATGGAATTTCCAATTGTTCTGCATTTGGATGAGTCAATGATCCTAAGGCATTGTTGTTTGATTAAGCTAGAAATAGATAGTTAGGAATAAATGCATGAATGATTCAAATGCTGCTTCAAATGGTCTAGTTATGGATATGAATGGTGAGTTAGCTGAATCTGAAGCCCTTTAGCTTTTTGACATGGAAGGCTGATGTGAGATCCTTATGGTTCTCACTCTGAAATGAGAGTAGCGTGAACCAGGTTGAAATGATAACCTGGGATTAGGCTTTCAATGAATTACTGAGCTTAGATCAATTCTCTAAATAGGTTTCCTTGTTATACGGCTCTATGACTGCTTTAGAAAATGTCACATGGTTACAATTCTCCATTTCCCAGCTTGATAATATTGTTTGAAATTTAGGTAAGCTTTATGCAATATAGCGGTTATCTCATAAGACAATGTGTAAGGCCTTATCTTGTGACTCACACTTAAAAAGCTCGAGTTTGGCTCCTCGTGGGAACATGGTAATGCCTCAGACTTGTTACTGGTGGATTGCTGTCTAAAACTGGTATGGATGCTTTATTTTTTTTCATTTGCATACAAGAAACTTGAAGCTTTTGGATGAAGAAGAACCAGAGTAACTTTCACCGTCTTTTCCTGCTTTCATTGTGTGAGAGTTGACGAGCATTCCTGCATTGGAAACATAAAGAAACTGTTAGTGTGATACAGATGATCGATTATGCAAACCAATATGTGTGTATAATACATATATATATATATATATATACATTTGTTTTGTTGCAATCTTGTGTTGGGAATCATTTGAGTTGTTTGAGATCAAATATGATCTCACAAGCCCATATATGAATCATATTTTTATTTTTTAGTGATTTCAAATTTATATGTATTTATGATGATTTCAAATTTTATGAATTTATACTTTTTATCAATTATATGATGAAATTTCTTATAAAAATGTTATATTTCATGAATTTAGAAACTTGTATGATTAAGATCATGTTGTAAAACTAATATAATTAAGATCATGATTAAATAAGAAACATGAGCAATTTAGACATTTTTTTTATTAATAATGAAGATGTACATTTACATTAAAATGAACAAACAAACATAAATTCATCTAGATGAATCATCCAAATGAATAACAAAAATAGAAACAAACATCATCTAGATGGATCATCTAGATGAATCATTTAAATGCATCATTTGGATGCTTATGTCAAATGGACTACTAAACAGGACCAAAATGAATGACGTAAAAGAGAGGCCACTATTGGTATTTCTCTTAATGGGGAAACTATAGAATTAGATATCGAACTGACTTGTTCTTATTGATTCACAGTACAAAAGTATTTATACAACATGTGTAAAGCTTCCTGTAGTGATCTCAACACGAACCTTCTGCTCAGGTTTGAGCTCACAATTGATCAATTATAAAAAATATATAATAATACGAGAAAGAAAGAAGAATCAGATTTGGTAATCCAGTTCATGTTTTGGAAGAGATCTTTACGTCTGGGGTTTGACGGCACACACAAAACACTCCACTAAAAACTTTTAGTACAACACGATTACAAGAGATTGATACAAATAAATCACCAAAAACACATCTCAGATCTCTCACAAGCTCTCTCGTCTCCTCACCTTCTGTTTTTAATAAATTTTCAACAAACAATTCTTATCCACTCATATACGTAAAGCAGATCTGATCTAACTTGACTTAACCAGACCAATAACTAGGGGTGTCAACTAGGGCCGAAGCCCGAGGGCCGGCCCGGCCCTGAAAAACAGTGGGCTCGAGCCTAGAAATATAAACCCTAAAAAATCGGGCTTTTCGGGCTAAGCCCATTTGGGCTAGTGTATTTTTCGGGCTTAGCCCGAACGGGCTCGGGCTAGCTCGAAAAGCCCGGAACTTTACATTTTAATTAGTTAGGGATTTTATTTCAACATTTATCTTTCTAAAAATAACAATTTGACATATTTTCTATACATTTCGTTATCCATGTACCATTATCATTCATCCATATTTACTTCATTTTTTTAGAATCATTATCTATAGAATTTTAATGACATTACTATATGATTTATACATGTCAAAACTTAAATTTTTTTTATGTACCTCTTGATAGTGATGAAGATTTAGAATACGATGAATGATATTCTAATCTAAACTCTACTACCTAGATTTGAAGTGTTTTGATTTTAGGTTTTATTTGGTAATCCAATTTATTTGAATTTTATTTGTTTTTTGTCAAACTTTTGCTTTTAAATTTAATTGGATTTGATATAATACATTTTAATTTATATTTCTTTTTATAGAATTATTCATTTGAGAATTGTGAATTTTTGTGTTTGTAAAAAAAAGCCCGAAAAAGCTCGAAAAGCTCTAAAGCCCTGTCCGGGCCGGGCTTTGAAATATAGGCCCAATTTTTTCTCGGACCGGATTCAAATATATGCAGGCTTTACGGGTTTTGGGCCGGGCCGGGCCGGGCTAGCCCGATTGACATCCCTACCAATAACCCTTCTGGTTATCTCCAATTAACTCTTGAACTAAGTGAGCATAACCAAAACCGGTACAAACCTAATTTAAACCTGTGTTGATATCATACCTTCGATTAACAATCTCCACCTTGATGTCAAGACATATGCCGTCAAGCGTAGCCGTTGCCTTAGCACTTGGCTACTTTGAGCAGAGCCAATGCTTGCTCAAACTTCTGAACCGGTATGACCTTCGTAAGTATATCCGCATGATTCTTTGAAGTGTGAATCTCCTGCACAACTACTTCTCCATGTTCAATTGTATCTCTGACAAAATTCATCTTCACCGCCATGTTCTTAGTGCTCTCGTGAAACACATTGTTTTTTGCAAGACAAATTGCACTTTGTGAATCACAGTGTACATTCACAACATCCTGTTTGAACCATACTCTTATACAAATTCCCTAAGCCAAATCCCTTCTTTTATAGCTTCAGTCAATGTAATATACTCAGCTTATGTTATTGAGAGAGCCACAACATGTTGAAGACTTGACTTCTAACTCACTGTATTACCTCCTACAGTAAAAACATAACATGAAGTAGACCTTCTTCGATCTAAATCCCCTGCAAAATTTGAATCTGTGTAGCCCTCAACCTTGAAGTCACCAGAACCCTTTGTGAACACTAAACCTCTGTCTTGAGACCCTTTCAAATATTTTAGAACCCAATGAACTGCTGTCCAATGAATCTTTCCTGAGTTGCTCATGAACCTACTCACCAAACCTATTGCATAAGCCACATATGGCCTAGTCCCAATCATAGCATACATAATGCTGCCAACTGCATTTGAATATGGGATCTCACCTGCACTTTCTTCTTCCTCTTTTATTGCTACCAGCTTAAAATGAGAACCAATATGAGTAGAAACATGCTTTGCTTCATCCATTCTAAACACTTGTAGAACCTTTTGTTAATGTAATTAATGTAACTAGACTGAGACAATGTAAGAACTCCACCTACATGATCCCTTTCTATATCCATTCCTAAGATTCTCTTAGCTGGACCCAAATCCTTCATTTCGAACTCACTACTCAGCAATTTCTTTACCTTATCTATTTCAGCTTTACACTACAAGAAAACACAGGTTTAACAACGATTTTTTGCAACGATTTATTTTCGTTGCAAATCACCATCACCTTAACGACGATCTTACAATGATTTTGAAAATCGTCGGAAAATCGTTGGTACATTCCAACGAATATAAATCTTTGTAAAATCGTTGCAAATTTGCAACGATTTGACAACGATTTTGAAATTTGTTGCTAATTTGCGACGATTTTATAACGATTTTGAAAATCGTTGCCAATTTGCGACAATTTTACAACGATTTTCAAAATCGTTGCTAAATTTGAGACGATTTTAGTACGATTTCTTTGAAACCCATCTACACCCTAGACCCTATGCTCTATACCTAAAATTTAACATCTCATTGTTAACATGTTAAGGTTTGGATTTCAAACCTTAACATCTTAAAATCTTAACGTCTCAAATCCAAACATTAACGTCTGAAATCCAAACATTAACATCTTATCAATGAAATGTTAAATTTTAGGGTATAGAGCATATGGTTTAGGTTGTAGATGGATTTCAAAGAAATCGTACTAAAATCGTTGCAAATTTGTAACGATTTTGAAAAAATTCGGTTTGAAGTATATCGTCGAACTGAAATAGATTTAAGAAATCTGAACCTATACATCTTAACAATGAGATGTTAAAGTTTAGGGTATAGAGCATAAGGTTTAGGGTGTAGATGGAATTCAAAGAAATCGTAGTAAAATCGTTGCAAAATTTGCAACGATTTTGAAAAAATACGGTTTATGATATATCGTTGAACTAAAATGGAATTAAGAAATCCAAACCTATACATCTTAACAATGAGATGTAAAACTTTAGGGTATAGAGCATAGAGTTTAGGGTCAAGATGGATTTTAAAGAAATCGTAGTAAAATCGTTGCAAAATTTGCAACGATATAGCAACGAGTTTGAAAATCGTTGTAAAATCGTCGCAAATTAGCAACGATTTAGCAACGATTTTGAAAAAAATACGGTTTAGGGTATATCATCGAACTGAAATGGAATTAAGAAATCCAAACCTATACATCTTAACAATGAGATGTTAAAGTTTAGAGTATAGAGCATAGGGTTTAGGGTGTAGATTGATTTCAAAGAAATCGTAGTAAAATCGTTGCAAAATTTGAAACGATTTAGCAACGATTTAGAAAAAATACGGTTTAGGGTATATCGTTGAACTAAAATGGAATTAAGAAATCCAAACCTATACATCTTAACAATGAGATGTTAAACTTTAGGGTATAGAGCATAGGGTTTAGGGTCTAGATGGATTTCAAAGAAATCGTAGTAAAATCGTTGCAAAATTTGCAACGATTTAGCGACGATGTTGACAATCGTTGCTAAATCTTCGCAACTTAGCAACGATTTAGCGACGATTTTCAAAATCGTTGTGAAATCGTCGCAAATTAGCAACGATTTAGCAACGATTTTTTTAAATCGTTGTAAAATCGTTGCAAATTTGCGACGATTTTCCGACGATTTCTTTGAAGTCCATCTAAACCCTAAACCATATGCCCAAAACCCTAAACCCAATCCATCTCATTGTATTTTGCAACTCTCATTAAAATTTATCATGAGTTTATTGAATTAATTGGAAATAGAAACTTGATCAATCATTGTTCTCTCTGCAAACTCATTGTCTTACTTCATCTTAGCAAAGCTACCATATACGTTTACTCTATGTTTTAGTCTTTCTTCAATCTCAATGATCATATAGATGATTTGAAGATTTAGAGTTTATGATAAACATTTAGATGGATTTAGATGTGTTGCAATCGATGTAACAATCGTCGTACCTATGCCCTATACCCTAAACCATATATTTACAATTTTTCGTTGCTAAATCGTCGTAAATTTGCGATGATTTTACGACAAATCGTCGTAAAATCGTCTCAAACTATGAATTTAATTTACCGCGTCTCGGTAAATAAAAAGTTTGATTGCTCCCGCGTGTGGGAAAACCAAAAAAAAAATTTCATTTTGCGACGATTTTGCGACGATTTCTCGTAAAATCGTCGCAATTTGTGACGATTTAGCGACGACCACAAATTCTATATAAACACACGCTCAGATTTTATTTCTTCATTCTTCAAATCTCAATCTCTCCTCTCTCACAAAACCTTGCAAAAATGTCAAATTTTAAATAATTTATTTTAATTTGTATTTAATTTAGGTTAATATAGATATATAGGAATGAAAGAAAATAGGTTGATAGAAACAAAATCAAATTGATAGATATGAACAGAAATTAGAAGATTTTGAGTAATGGATAGAACATAAATTAGAATAGAAAATAGAAGATTTTGAGTGATGGTATCGATGATTTTGTGTAAGAAGATTTGTAATAATATTTTTAGTTAGAATATTTGTAAGAAAATTTTCTTAAATAATATTATAATTTTCTTAAATTTAAAATTATAATTTCGAAATTAATTAAATTTTAAAAATTAAATAAAATTTATAATTTGTTAATTAATTAACTAAAAAAAATTAACAATCGTCGTAAAATCGTCGTTAATTTGCGACGATTTTTCGACGTTTCATTAACGACGATTTGGCAACGATTATAGTTTTTCGACGAATTTACGATGAAATATTTACCTCCTCAATTCGTCGTTGTTTTGTCGACGTCTTTGCCAAATCGTTGTTACGACGTCTTTTTATTCGTCGTAAAATCGTTGTTAATTTGCGACGATTTTACAACGATTTTTTACCGACGATTTTTTTCCCTTCGTAATTTGCCGACGATTTTACAACGAAATTTGGTTTGCGACGATCAGTTAACGACGATTTACGTTTCGTCGCAAATTCGATGGTACACCTGTTTTGCAACGATTTTACGACGATATATATCGTTGCAAAAGGGGTGTTTTCTTGTAGTGTTACTCTTAGATGCAACTAACATGTCGTCAACATATAAGATTAAGTAAATATGTACCTCATTCTCCAGCTTCTTCATGTATACACATATATCATACTCACTTTTAGCAAATCCATGCTTGATCATGAAATGATCAAAGCATTTGTTCCACTGTCTCGGGGCTTGCTTCAACCCGTATAGAGACTTTTGCAAATGACAGACTTTGTTCTTCTTGCCTTTCACTTCATATCCTACTGGCTTCTTCATGTAGATATCTTTTTCTATATTACCATGTAGAAAGGTTGTCTTCACGTCTAATTGCTCCAATTCCAAATACAAGTTCACCACAACATACAACATCAACCTGATGGAGACATGTTTTACCACATGAAAAAATATTTTCTGATAATCTATTCCTTCTCTATGTGAGTAACCTTTTGCGACTAATCTAGTCTTATACCTAGGCTTCTCAACTCATGGTATGCTGGGTTTAAGTTTGAACACCCATTTACATCATATCAGCTTCTGTTTTTCAGGTAAATCAGTTAGATTCCAGGTCTTGTTTTTATGCAGAGACTGCATTTCTTCATCACATGCTCCTTTCCACTTATCCCAATCTTTACTCCTTTGAGCATCATAGTAATCTCTTGGTTCTTCAGACTCTATATATTCAGCAACTGAGAGTGCAAACGCCACTTTACGTTGCTTCATAGTAATCTCTTGGTTCTTCAGACTATCATCATTAAACCTTGCTGGTCTTACTATTTCTCTACGTTGTCTATCTCTTGCAAGTTGATAGTTACTTAAATCTTCCTGCTCTTCTTCTAAGTCATCTTCACTATCAGGAACTATCTCATCAACTCCACCTTCACCCTGATCTCTTTCAATGGTTCTAGGACTTTCACCTTCTTCAAAAGCTTTAATGATTACTTCATTATTCTTTGTATCACTAGACTTAACTTCAATCTGATCTGACTTTTTCTCAGTGGACAGATCTTTGTACAGTTTATTCTTAATAAATACAGCATTCCTACTTATCACACATTTCTTTTCATTTATAAGCCATACGTTGTATCCCTTCACACCAATGGGATATCCAATGAAAACTCCCTTAAGTGCTCTTGGTTTCAACTTCCCTTGATCAACATGTATGTAGACAACTAAGCCGAACCTTAATCTATGTTTGCCTTCCTAACCATATTTCTTCTGGAATGTTGAAATCATTTGCTGATGATGGCGTTCAATTGATGATGTAGACTAAGGTAGCAACAACTTCTGCCCAGAACTTTTCTTCAAGACCAGACTCATTCAGAAGATATCTCACTTTCTCCATTATGGTCCTATTCATACGTTCTGCTACTCTATTTTGTTGTGGAGTGTATAAACACGTTATATGTCTTTTGATCCCATTCTCTTTGCAGAAACTATTAAAGGCAAAATTGCAGAATTCCAAGCCATTGTATATCCTTAAACATTTTACCTTCTTACTAACCTGATTCTCCACTAGTGTCTTCCATTCAAAGAACTTGCTGAAAGCCTCATCCTTTGTGCCCATGAAATATACCCAAACCTTTCCAGAATGATCATCAATAATAGAAAAGAAGTACTGTTTCTTTGATAGATACAACTGAACATTTGGAGACCCCCACAAATATGAATAAACGTACTTCAACACGTCTTCACTGTTGTGCTTTCCAACGCTGAAACTCAGTCTTTTACTCTTTTTCATTATGCAGCTTTCATTGAAATCCATATCACTGATTCTTCTCTTATCTAGAATCCCTTTCTCAACAAGAACTTTCATATTTCTCATACTCGTATGACCCAACCTGTTGTGCCACAGAGCTGTATCATCCTTTGACACTGCTGCATTTGATTCTCCTATCACTGTTTCTCCATCAAGCAGATACAAGCTTCCATTTAACGTTCTCTGAAGAGCCAACTTCCCATTCTTGTAGAATCTGACTTTGCTTGCTCCACCTTCTTGCTTGAAACCCTGCAAGTCAAGAGTAGAAACAAAGATCAAATTACGTTTCAGGTTAGGAACATACCTGACATTGTTGAGCCGTTTGACAGTTCCTCCAGTCGCATTGATCCTGATTGTGCCAGTTTCTTGAACCGTAAATGATCTGTCATCAGCTAGCAGAACTTGACCTCCAGTGATCTCAATAAGACTCTCAAACCATTCTTTCATGTGATTCATATGATAGGAGCAACCGAAATTTATAACCCACTGATCCTTGGGACTTTGAACAGAGATATATAAGGCATCTATCTCCAGCAACTTATCAACCATCACAACTTCTTCTCCAGGCTCATTCTCCATTTCTTCTTTCGAGCAAATCAATCTTTCTTCATGTGTCCCTCCTTCTTGCAGTACCAGCAAGTCACCATTGAGCCTGACCGTGATCTTGATTTGTTCTTATTTTTTCCATTATATGGCTCCCTTTTCCGGATCTTCCTTGTGAAACATAAGCCTCACCACTCCTTTGAGAACCACTAGAATCTTTTGTTTCCATCAGCTCTGTTTCCTTTGACTTTGCTGAGTTCGTCACTTCTTACAAAGACAAAGTTTGTCTTCCATATTTCAGAGTTTTTTGAGCTGATTGTATTGAGATGGTAAGGAGCTCAACAACATGATTGCATGTACTTCATCTAAAACATAAATATTAACAGTACCAAGATCTGCTACCAGTTTCAAGAAGTAATCAATATTTTGATGAATCGACTTAGATTCTACCATTTTAAACGTATAGAACTTATGCTGAAGATGAATACAATTAGGGAGTGTTTTAGAGAGATACAACCTTACCAGTGTATACCACACAAATACTGTAGTGATACAGTTACATGCATCGAGTTTCCTCATGACGCTTTTTCAGCTTTCTCAAATCGATATGCTTCTTCCTTTTCTTGTCTTATTTTGAAATCATCTTCTGATTCATCTTTCTTTATCGTGACTCCGAGACTCAGCTTCGTCTCCGACGATTCTTCCGTCAACGCGCCCTTCAGTCCTAGAATCGACAGATGCGCAAGCATCCTTTTCTCACACATCGAGAAGCCACCTTGTCCATCGAAGATCGCGACTTCGACTCGAGCATTCGCCATTGATTTCGCCATGGATTCGAGCCAAATTTTGCTCTGATACCACTTGTAGTGATCTCAACACAAATCCTCTGCTCAGTCTTGAGCTCACAATCGATCAATTGCAGGAAATATAGAAGAATACGGGAAAGAAAGAAGACTCAGATTTGGTAATCCGATTCAGGTCTTGGAAAAGTTTCCTACGTCCGGGACTTGACGACACAAGCAAAACACTCCACTAGAAACTTTGAGTACAACACAATTACAAGAGATTGATACAAAAAATCACCAAGAACACTTCTCATATCTCTCACAAGCTCTCTCGTCTTCTCACCTTCTGTTTCTAATAAATCTCCAACAAACAAATTCGTTTCCACTCATATACGTAAAGCAGATCTGATCCAACTTGATTTAACCAGACCAATAACCCTTCTGGTTATTTCCAATTAACTTTTGAACCAACTGAGCATAACCAAAACCAGTACAAGCCCAATTTAAACCTGTGTTGATATCATACCTTTGATTAACACTTCAGATAGACACAAATCCGAGTTAATCCTTATCAAATCGGGATTAGTATTTCCTAACTAACTAGGATATATACGAACTTATCCTAATCCCCAAATATACAGACTTATCCCTATACTCCTCCTCACATTGAAGCGTGTAAGTTTTAAACGCCCAACTTGGACAATATGTTAACGAACTGAGCTCGACCAAGTGCCTTAGTTAAAATGTCAGTGAGTTTTTCATTTGTGCGACTATGGTGTGTAACAATGATTCCATCACGAACATCATTACAATCATTTTCATTGTTCTTGGTGCGCTCATGAAAGATGAAATTAGCTGCAATGTGAATTGCAGCTTTAATATCACAAAAGAGACGAGTTGATGCAAATTGTTCGATGCCTAATTCCTTCAACAATTTTCGGAGCCACTTGATCTCACAGAGAATCGTTGCCATAGACCGATACTCTGCTTCTGCAGAGGAGTGAGAAACGGTTTGCTACTTTTTTGTCTTCCAAGATATCAACAAAACCACAAAGCATAACCACAAATGCACTAACAGAACGAAGAGTAAATGAACAAGAGGCCCAATCAGAGTCACATTGATAAGAGACATGTCCGCCATGACCAGGCGAGCCCTTTAAAAATCGTACAACTCGAACTGCAGCTTTGCAATGAGCCTCTTTAGGTTTTCATAAATTGAAACAATATATGAACTGAATAACTTAACTCGGGATGGGTATGCGTAAGGTAAATCAAACGTACCACAAGTCTTCTATACTTATTCGGATTAGAGAGAAAGGGGCTCTCGGTCGTAGCGAGCTGATGATTTTGCTCGAGTGGAGTAAGGGCATGCTTATAACCGAGATTCCCTGAAGCAACAATGATGTCCAACGCATACTTGGGTTGTGACAAGAAGATATACCTTCACGACTACGACTTACTTTAATACCAAGAAAATATTTCAATTTTCCTAAGTCTTTCATTGAAAAACACTTGCTAAAATAGTTCTTAAACTTCTAAATCATGTAACTATCATTGCCACAAATGATGAGATCGTCGACGTAGATCAATACACGAAACTCAATTCCCTTACATGTATACGAGAAAAGAGAGTAGTCATCATAAGATTGAACAAAACAAAGTTGAAGCAGAGAGTCAGACAACTTGTTGAACCAACAACGTGGTGCTTGTTTAATAACGTAAATAGACTTTCTCAACCGACAAACTTTGTTAGGATGAGAGTATCGAAATCCAAGAGGAGGCTTCATGTAGACCTCCTCTTCTAGATTACCATGGAGGAAAGGATTATGGATATTCATTTAATAAACTTCCCATTGCTTACCGGCTGCAAGACGAAGAAGCGTACGAACAATCATTAACTTAACAACTGGAGCAACAATCTCATTATAGTCGTCACCCTCAACTTTATTATTTCCCATGACAACAATACGAGATTTGTACTGTTCTATCGAACCATCGACATTATACATACTTTGTCTTACAAACCCCATTGACTCTGATATATCATGGTTTTTACCCCTTTTAGGCCGTGATATAAGTCCGTTTTATAGAGTCTTTCTACTATTTTGTAGTGGTTTAGAGTCTTTTACAGGTTTTAGCACGTTTGGAGCATAATTGGAAATATTAGAGCTTTGTGGAGCATTTTGGATCAAAGAAGAAGTTCATGTAGCTGAGTACCCGATTTGAAGCCTTGGTGTCGATCGATACTCATAGCCTCCACCGAACGATACGTGAACCCACTCTCCCCAAAATCACCAAATCTTCATTACTCAACGGATTTGAGTGATTTTTGTGTATATTCTACTTGGATTTTCGTGCTCTATCTCATTCTCTCACTCATTCTCGCGATCTACAAGGTATGAAACACGAATTTTCATCTTTTCAATCTGTGAACCAAGGTTGGATTTTCGACTTTTAGGCTCTTAGAACTAGTTTTGCTGGATGATTATCATTTGATTAGTGTGTTCTAGGCCTAGTCGAACCTTGCCCTACAGTTAATTACCCTTGGTTTTCACCTTGGAATTTTCGGATTTGTGTTCTTCATTTGGTGCTCGATACCAGTATGAGTATCGATCGATACCAAATTGGTATCGGTCGATGCTCACTATTTCACTTTGCCGAGATTGCTGTACTTGAGAGAGATGTTGGATTTATGCTGTGTTTTGTCTTTGTTGATGATGCAGATGTCACCTAAGAAGAAAGCACGCACTGATACCGCATCCAGATCCAACCCACCAGAGAAAGAGTACCAGTTGGGTGCTCGAGTCGAGTTCTTACATGAAGGGGTTTGGACTCTAGGATCGGTTATTGCCTGTCTTACCAAGAACCACTATAAGGTTCAGACCGACAATTCTACCGACTTTACAGTGGCTTTCGGTACGAACTTACGCGATGCACTACTCGAGGCTCCTACACCTTCATCACCATTGTCTCCTCACACCACAGCTCGGTTTCCATGTCCCAAGATCAGTGAGAAGGCTAGGATACGGTAGAGGGATGATTACAAGGGTTCAGATAAGGAGATTACGGAGAGCAGAGCTTGCACCCACATGCCTATTTCCAAGGAGTGGGACGATTACGACTCGATCTTCTACAACGCATGGCAGGAGGTTGATGTGCGCCCCACTCGGTTTATTGATACGCACACTATGAGGCACTTGGGTGTTGACAGGGAGCTTGATGGATTGATCCGCAAGATCGGATTGGGGACGATGCCTATGCGGCAGTATGACCTGTACCCTGACCTAGTTCGCCACTTCCTTGCTTCTGTCCGCGTCTACTACACTGGTGAACCTCCAGTGACTGCACAGCAGGGTGTTCTGACTTTTCTGATTCGCGGTGTGCGATATAGGATATATTTTCAGGAGCTTTGCGACATATATGGGTTTCACCAGGATTTCTCGAAGTGCGAGCTTCCTCGCAAGTTCTTGGATATTGAGGCATTCTGGTCTCACTTTGGGCATGGGGACTATGACAGCAAGACCACTACACATATGGATGTGCACCATCCTGTCCTGCGCTGCCTTGTGCGGATCCTGAGCAACACGCTGTTGTGTAAGATGGAGCTAAACAAGATGAGAGTTGCTGAGCTGATTCTTCTGTCTATTAGGATTGGAGACCCCACTTCTGATGAGAAATATGAGTGGCCAGAGTTGGATCTCGCGGTTAACTTAGGTGTTGTATTCGTACACGACTTGGAGTCGCTGAAGGTTAAGCCTTTTACAGGACGCGACAAGACTTCTAGGACTGCAGGACGCCCGAAGACCGAGACGGTGGGCAGTCTTCTCACTCCCATTTTCCTGCACCTAGGAATCAGCACCGCTAGTTGCTCGATCGTGACTTCCCGCGAGCTTATGGACGAGGCGCACTTGGAGCATCTGCGTTGGCTGAAGCCTCATAGGCATTGGATTTTTAGCACTTCCGTTGGGGACTATCTGGTTCAGCTCCCCAACACTGATCTGACAGACATAGACGGTGACCCTGCTCAGCTGCTTTTCGCACCCGCTCCTGATGACATGGAGCCTGCACCGGTCACTAGACGTCGAGGCTCAACTACTAGAGCACGACCACTTGCACATGGCCCTGCTGGGGGTCAACCGCGACACGAGCCATCTCCCATTGCTGCTGCGCTTTCTCTTCCTCCACTACCTGAGATGGAGATGGATCCTTTTCAGCGGTACGTAGTCGCGAGTCTGCAGACGATCTGGACCGCCATTTCCCATTGTAGCTGCATGGCATCTCAGCGTCCTGTTTCACCACGTTCACCGCGCACGCCTACTGACGTTGGTCCATCTGGTACTGCTGGCTATGACTCTGACGCCACTGAGGATGATTAGTCCTCTTTCTATCTGATTATCAGGTTTGTTGTTTCTAATCCCTTTTCTTTTCATTTTCGTTTGAACTTTTGTGTTTTTTATGCTTTTGGACCTGCGGATTTATGCTTCTATGATATTTTGTTGCACCTAACTTTTGTTTGAGTGGTCTAACAAGCTTAACACCTGGATCGTTTGACACATTTTTGGAGTTACATCTGACCTTAGACGTTGAAAACGAATTACCTGTGTCGACCAATACTTGGTATCGATCGATACCAAGCTGGGTGTCGGTCGACACTCGTACCCCATTTTGGTAATTTTTCTTGTTTTTCATACTTTCACTCTGTTCTTTTGTTTTCTTTCACCAACTCTAGGCTAGATAACACTGGGGACAGTGTTGTTCAAGTCTGGGGGAGGTAGTCGCTGACATTGTTTTTGTTTTTCTTAGAGTCAGTCGTTGTTTTATTGAGTCAAAATCTGTTGGAGACTGTGATCTTTTTCTTGACTCTGTTGATCTGACCTTGATCTAAGTGACCATTGTTACAGAATCAGTTACATATCGACTAATGAAAAATCCAAAGGCTGACCAGTTAACTAGAAGACACTCATGTTTCCAGCAAAGTTTTTTAAAGCCTGAGCCAAATTTTTGCACTTCATTGATGTGATTAATGTCCATAGAGCTAGATTCCTCATTTGTATCTGACAAAGGAACCCACATGTTTAAAGTAATGGTATTTCTCTCCCTGTTACAAGTTAATAAATAAGATGCATTAAAATATGAAATGATTTTCTTCTGAGTAGAGGGTTAGGAAAATTTCCAGCGATCCCATTATTCCACTTCAGAGGGAATGATCACACAAAGGTGGAAGCGAGGTTAGGAAAATTTCATGTGATAGCATTATTCGCCTACACCTATGACTACTTTTTAAGGGAAGAACCGGGGATTCGGTGGCAAACACCATCAATACTCGCGTCTCGAACCTTAATAAGCATATGCGAGAATATAATAAGAAATAAGTCTGGGGGAGAGAAAATAATACCAGAAAGTGTGAAATTGGATGGTTTCTTGTCATGATATTGTATGGGAAAGAATCTAGAAGGTTCTTGGTATTAATCACATCAATGAAACTGGCGATGAGAGCTTTATTGAGCAATGCTGTGAGATAATATGTGTAGTCTGAGAAGCTGCGAATGTCTACGGAGAAGTACATGGTGGTTGGATTTTAAACTGGTCATATGATATGTGGAGCACTAAGGAAAAATGTCATTGCAATGTTTCAAGAACAGGTGAGTCTCTATGTTTTCAAACCTCTTTCTCTAGTTTAGTCTTCTATTTGCTTGAGGGCAAGCAAAGGCTAAGTCTGGGGGAGTTGATACATCATGGTTTTTACCCCTTTTAGGTCGTGATATAAGTCTGTGTTATAGAGTCTTTCTACTATTTTGTAGTGGTTTAGAGTCTTTTACAGGTTTTAGCACGTTTGGAGCATAATTGGAAATATTGGAGCTTTATGGAGCATTTTGGATCAAAGCAGAAGTTCATGTAGCTGAGTACCTGTTTTGAAGCCTCAGTGTCGATCGATACTGACTAGTATCGGTCGATACTCACTGCAGCAAGACACGATTCGCGACTTAATGAAGAGTTGAAGAATTACAAAATTGCCCAGAAGACTTTATTATTTACAAGAAGCCTCAAAATGTGATTTAGGTTATTTAATAGGATTTTACAGCCACTTTCATGGCTATGCTTTATGATCACACAAAGGTGGAAGCGAGGTTAGGAAAATTTCCTGTGATACCATTATTCGCCTACACCTTTGACTACTTTTTAAGGGAAGAACCGGGGATTCAGTGGCAAACACCATCAATACTCGCGTCTCGAACCTTAATAAGCATATGCGAGAATATAATAAAAAATAAGTCTGGGGTAGAGAAAATAATACCAGAAAGTGTGAAATTGGATGGTTCCTTGTAATGATATTGTATGGGAAAGAATATAGAAGGTTCTTGGTATTAATCACAGCAATGAAACTGGCGATGAGAGCTTTATTGAGCAATGCTGTTAGATAATGTGTGTAGTCTGAGAAGCTGCGAATGTCTACGGAGAACTACATGGTGGTTGGATTTTAAACTGGTCATGTGATATGTGGAGCACTAAGGAAAAATGTCATTGCAATGTTTCAAGAACAGTTAAGTCTCTATGTTTTCAAACCTCTTTTTCTGGTTTAGTCTTATATTTGCTTGAGGGCAAGCAAAGGCTAAGTCTGGGGGAGTTGATACATCATGGTTTTTACCCCTTTTAGGTCGTGATATAAGTCTGTGTTATAGAGTCTTTCTACTATTTTGTAGTGGTTTAGAGTCTTTTACAGGTTTTAGCACGTTTGGAGCATAATTGGAAATATTGGAGCTTTATGGAGCATTTTGGATCAAAGCAGAAGTTCATGTAGCTGAGTACCCGATTTGAAGCCTCGGTGTCGATCGATACTGACTAGTATCGGTCGATACTCACTGCAGCAAGACACGATTCGCGACTTAATGAAGAGTTGAAGAATTACAAAATTTCCCAGAAGACTTTATTATTTACAAGAAGCCTCAAAATGTGATTTAGGTTATTTAATAGGATTTTACAGCCACTTTCATGGCTATGCTTTATGATCACACAAAGGTGGAAGCGAGGTTAGGAAAATTTCCTGTGATACCATTATTCGCCTACACCTTTGACTACTTTTTAAGGGAAGAACCGGGGATTCAGTGGCAAACACCATCAATACTCGCGTCTCGAACCTTAATAAGCATATGCGAGAATATAATAAGAAATAAGTCTGGGGTAGAGAAAATAATACCAGAAAGTGTGAAATTGGATGGTTCCTTGTAATGATATTGTATGGGAAAGAATATAGAAGGTTCTTGGTATTAATCACAGCAATGAAACTGGCGATGAGAGCTTTATTGAGCAATGCTGTTAGATAATGTGTGTAGTCTGAGAAGCTGCGAATGTCTACGGAGAACTACATGGTGGTTGGATTTTAAACTGGTCATGTGATATGTGGAGCACTAAGGAAAAATGTCATTGCAATGTTTCAAGAACAGTTGAGTCTCTATGTTTTCAAACCTCTTTTTCTGGTTTAGTCTTATATTTGCTTGAGGGCAAGCAAAGGCTAAGTCTGGGGGAGTTGATATATCATGGTTTTTACCCCTTTTAGGTCGTGATATAAGTCCGTGTTATAGAGTCTTTCTACTATTTTGTAGTGGTTTAGAGTCTTTTACAGGTTTAGCACGTTTGGAGCATAATTGGAAATATTGGAGCTTTCTGGAGCATTTTGGATCAAAGCAGAAGTTCATGTAGCTGAGTACCCGATTTGAAGCCTCGGTGTCGATCGATACTGACTAGTATCGGTCGATACTCACTGCAGCAAGACACGATTCGCGACTTAATGAAGAGTTGAAGAATTACAAAATTTCCCAGAAAACTTTATTATTTACAAGAAGCCCCAAAACGTGATTTAGGTTATTTAATAGGATTTTATAGCCACTTTCATGGCTATGCTTTATTTTACTTATGTTTTGTGAGAGAGCTTTGTAAGGGAGACAAGTCTGAAACTCTGTTCGTCCGAGAGAAGATTTCGAACCCTCTTGTTACTCTTTCTTATTTATTCAAGTATTTATTCAGTCATGTTTACTGCTTCAATTTTCATGTCTGAGTAGATCTCATGTTAGATTTAGGGATTCTCAATAGGGATTTCTTTGAATGCTAGGTTGATTATTTGTTTAGGGTTCACCATCTGAATTAGTTCTTCACCATATGTTGTTCTCATAGCTAATTCTGGATTGATCACCTAGAACTTAGATCTTAGGATAATTGATTAGGCACGAGAGTGCGATTAATTACCTGATAGAATATAGGGTGAGCAAATTAACTATTCTCAAAGAGATTTGGTTTAGTTGTTTTGTGAACAAATCAAACTTGAACTAAAAGCTGGTTTAGACTTTAGGATTCGCAAAGAGATTTGGAATTCTAGGATTTAGACTTAGATAATTCTCGCAACGAGAGTTGGTTAATTATACCTTAGTGATTTGAGTTCAAGAACCGTGCATAACCTGAACCCTGATTAGTTAGTTTATCTGCATTCATTGATTTTCTGAGAAATTCCCTAGACCTATCTTTCTCCAATTGAATTTACAACAGTTTAATTTACATATTTGCTTTCAATTACATTGATCACTTAGCTTGATTTTCTTCTATATAATCTATTGTGTGATTCATTGAGTTTCTGTGGATTCGATCCCTAAGTATTACAATCGACAAAGCTTTAGTACTTTTAGGGTATTAATTTGAGCTTATCAGACTCCCAAGTGCAACTTTTCATGGTGGAAAGTCTTTAATGTCCCAAGTTTTGTTGCCTTCAAGAGAAACTACCTCGGTTGTCATAGCATCGTTCCATACTTTGATTTGAACGACTTATTTGAAATGCTTTGGCTTACTAGAGGATGTGGTAGAGGCCAAGAAAGCCCAAATGCCATGAATAAAAATTAGCATCCGAGATATAATTTGTCGGTGGGTAAAGTGAGTTACCTTGGACTGATGTCGGGGACTGAGAAGTGGAGGTGAGGAGAGCGTGATGGGTATTACTGTCGCAAACGACGATGCTGCAAACATAGTTGGGTGTTGATATGTGTAGATCCCCATCAGGTGCGTTCTCGATGTCCTTTTCCTAGATGTTCTTATGCTATTAGAGGCGCAACATCAATATCAAAAGCATAAGGACCTGGAACATTAGTATCAATAGCAACAATGGCCGTATCGTCAGGTGGTGCGATAGAAGGAGTTGCTGCAGTGTCAAGGACATGAGCAACATGAACAATGGATGCTACACTTTCTTAAGTCTATGAAGTAGAGAAATTGACACTCCTCTTTACTAACAGACCCGGATATACACGCCAATCTTTATCCCAAACAATCGTAGAAAGAACATGTTCAACAATTAGCACTACAAAAAATGATGTAATTCGCACCGTCATCGTCGTCGTTATTGTCAACATTTTGTTGGTCGTTCTTGTTCCCGGATTCTTCGTTTCCAGGCAAAACTATTTTGTCAATTACCAATTGGGGTAAGTTGACCTTCATCAACTAGACGATCGATTCCAATGCCTTCAAACGCTTGTTGTTTTCAGTCAGCTCTTCTTTTGTGCTTTCCAAATCTGTTTTGTTGCCTCAAGCTCAGCCGTCATCCTTGAAAGTTCTTCTCCTTGAAACGTTGATGGCTCGGTATGCCTTTGCTTCTTGTTTAACGACGGCATGCCATAAACACAGCATTTGTTGTAAGGCGGAGCCGCCTATAAAAACAAATTCACAAGTAGGCACTAAGAAAAGGCATAAGAACACAAAGTTTACACAACTGATTCACAACATTAAATACAGATTGAAAGGAAAATCACAGCAAATTCACAGCCTATTCACAACCTATTCACAGCAGCTACACAGTATTAAAAGCATATGCAAAGGAAATTTACAGCCAATAATTCACAGCCTATTATTCGCAGCTTATTCACAGACTTAAAAGGCAAATTCAAATTAGATTCAAAGCATTCACCAAAGAAGAAACAGAACCTTGGAAGTGATAGAAAACAGAACAAATGGACTGTTTGAGTTATATACGATATTCTTTTGTAATTAAAGAAGAAACAAAACATCAAAGAACACCAAAGTTCAATATCGTCTATTTGTTTTTTAGTAATTAAAAAAGAAACAAAACATCAAAGAAAAAAACAGAACATCAAAGAAGAAACAAGCTGTTTCAAGAAGTGATATATACAAGAGAAATTCAATTAGAGCCGATTGAAAAAGGAAAAAGACAGAGAGAGAATATCAGCACCAATTTCACAAAAATTGCAAAAATTGAATATACTCTAACTCAAGATCAAACACAAAATTTCAGAATTAAAAACAAGGCAATTCACAAGCATTAAAGCACGCAAAATCCAGAAGTGGCTACATCGAAAGAAATAATCCAGATAACCATGCAAAGCCGAATTGTACGGGCAAAGATAGAAAGTTTATACAATACGAAAAGGCTGCAAAAGAGAGAAATTGCAGAAGCAAGTGACTAAAGTCCTTGAAAATTGCATAGTTTGCGGAAGCATTTTAACTAATGATTATTCTTCTAAGTCCCTGAAAATTAAGCAATAACTTCTCCTTTAATCAAGAAATAGCATTCTAACGATCATTGGGCATATTAACAGTAGAAGAAAAAAACAAGAATTTTCTCTATAGAAGAGGAGGCTTACAATGTTGTCACTTGTGTTGGTTACTTCTGAAACCGATGCTTCTCCTCAAACCAAGTCTCCTTTTATTGAGTTGTTTGCTGAAATCATGTAACATGGGAGTCTTCGTTAGATTTCAAATCCAAAAGCAATCAAGAAGAATATTATACATAACCAACCAAATGTGAGCAACTTTGAAATTCTTATTCATGTATGAGAAAAAGGACTATGCGAAGCAACCATCGTTTGGGACATCCTAGTTTTTGTGTTTTTGGCTTTACATTATGTCCCAAACGATGGTGCCAAAAAGTCTAATCGAAAGCCGCATCAACTATGTGAATCTTCACGGTAGCAACATTTGTCAAGTAATACACCCCATCACGCTCTTAACCGGTTCTAATCAGAGTCCTTGAAAAACGGTCCTGCAAAACACAAATTGTATTAGGACACATGTCAAAACAACTTGTTTTCTTCTAGTTAGAGACATAGATAAATGTGCAATTCAACGAAGGCACATAAAGGACATTAGTCAACGAGACTCTATCCGAAAGTGGGAACATTCCCATACTCAAAGCAAACATTTTACTTCCGTATGCAAATCCCACATAACATGGCAGAATAGACACAAGATCAATAAAAAGAGATAGCTTTCCAGTCATATCGTGGAAAGCTCATGTGTCAAGAATAACAATACCAAATTTGGTCTTGCTAGACAGTTTATCAGAACCACTGGTGCCTGATTTCACTTGGATCATCTAAGAGATAATCTTCCACTGATCTTGTGTGAATTCTAGAAAACCAGAGTAATTAAAGCTTGTAGCGTGAGCTGTGGTTACATGTCCTCTTCCGCGATCAGCACCACGATAACTACGACCTCGAGAATTTGATCCACGATCTCCGCCTCCTCTTTCAGCTCTCTTTGTCTGCCATTTGGGAAATCCCACTAGCTACCAACAGTCCTTCTTCTCATGCCCATAACGTCCGTAATGTGAACAAAGCATCTGAGACCGCATAATAGATGAATATGAAATAGACCCATTCTGGTTGTCAACTCGTCCCGAAGCTATCTCACTACGAGAAGAAGTCTCGATTTGTCAAGTTATGAATCCCACTGCATCATGATGTTGTTCCCGAGCTCGAGCAAAGCCCAATCTATGTTCTTCTCTTATGACTTTGGAGCAAAGCACACACTACCATAACGAGAGTTATTGTTACAAATAAACCCTAGAACCCAAGCTTTTATCAAGACAAGTCGAGACATATCGAACAAGAAATTTTCTCTCTCTCTCTCTCCACTCAATCGCAAAGAACCAGAAAAGAAAGATATAGAAATTAGAAAACACGAGATTTTGTTCACTCTGGGTTCGCCTCCGATGTGGATGACTACGTCCCAGGGGCTGGAATCGATCCGGCAATTTCACTATCAATGAAGGAATCAAGCTCTCACAACCAGAGAAGCTCAACGAAGAAGATGACTTGTTTTGTTACCGTTACCATCGAAAGAATCTAATCTAATCCCTTTATATTACTTAAGAGATTAAACCGAAACTAAACCAACCTAGCTAAACCAAATGTCTTCAATATAAACCGGGTCTTCACGTTGACAAGAGCTGAAGCATAATTAACAATCTCCACCTTGCATTAGCTCCAACACAACCATCTCTTCGTATCCTCAACTTCATGATCTCCTGCGAAATTCTTCTGTGATACCTCCAGCAATAGAGCCTTAGGCTCTCCTCAATCTCTTGAGATTTTGAGTAAGTCCAATGCAGCATTAAACTTACTCACATGCACAACTTTTGTTAATACGTCAGCTGGATTGCAACTTGTATGAATCTTCGATACTTCGACATCTCCTTCAGCTATAATGTCTCAGATAAAATTGTACTTCACTACCATGTGTTTCGTGCGTTCATGATACACATTGTTCTTGGATAGGCATATCGCACTTTGTGAATCACACCAAATGCACACACGATCCTGAGTGAAACCAAAACATTTCATCAACCCTTTCAACCAAATAGCTTTCTTAACTGCTTCTGAGAGAGCAATATACTCAGCTTCTGTCGTAGACAGAGCCACCACCGGTTGGAAACTGGATTTCCAACTAACCACGTTTCCTGCCACTGTGAAAACATAGCCTGATATTGACCTTCTCCTGTCTAAGTCTGCAACATAATCAGAGTCGCAATAGCCTTGTATCTTCATCTCCTTTTCTTTCGTATATGTCAGTTTGACATTTAGAGATCCTTTGATGTACCTCAGAAGCCACTTCACAGCTTCCCAATGTATCTGGTCTGGCCTACTCATAAACCGGCTTACCAAACCAATACCGTATGCAATGTCAGGTCTTGTTCCCACCATTGCATACATAATACTCCCAGCAGCAGATGAATACGGTGTTACCTCTGTATTCACTTCTTCTCCTATATCTCTGACTGCTGCTAACTTGAAATGAGCACCTATAGGAGTCTGTGACATCTTTGAACCTTCCATTCTGAAAGTCTTAATCACCTTCTTGAGATATTTAGTCTGAGACAGACGCAAAATCCCTTGAGACATGTCCCTTTCAATATCCATGCCTAATATTCTTCTTGCAGCTCCTAAATCCTTCATTTCAAACGTAGAACTCAACTCATCCTTAAGCTTCCTAATCTCAGCCATATCCTTTGCAGCTAGTAGCATATCATCAACATATAATAACAAATGCAGATACTCATTTGATGAAACCTGCTTCGTATAGACGCATTGATCATGTTCACTTCTGTTGAACCCATTTGATATCATGAACTGGTCAAACCTCTTGTTCCATTGTCTTGGACTTTGCTTCAAGCCATACAAGGACTTCTTAAGCAAACAACCCTTCTTCTCAGGATCTCCAACTTCGAAACCCTCAGGTTGTGACATGTAGAGCTCTTCCTCTAAATTTCCATGAAGAAAAGCTGCTTTAACATCCATTTGTTTCAGCTCTAAATCCAGGTTTACCACAACAGACAGTAACATTCTTATTGAAACATGTTTCACTACCGGTGAGAAAACTTCCTGATAATCAATCCCTTCTCTTTGCGTGAAACCCCTAGCTACTAACCTAGATTTATATCTGGGAGGCTCATAATCAGACATACCTGGTTTAAGTTTGAAAATCCACTTACAACTTATGATTTTTCGATTCTCAGGCTTATCCACCACATCCCATGTATAATTCTTCTTTAAAGAGTTCATTTCTTCTCCCATACCACCATTCCATTTATCCCATTTCTTGCTCTTCCTAGCCTCTGCATAACTGTTGGGTTCATCAACACTGCTCAATAACTCTGACGCCGCCAAAGCAAATGCAAAAACGTTTTCTTCATCATCATATCTTGCTGGTGGAGGAACATTTTGTCTCCTAACTCGATCTCTGGCCAATTGATAATTTGCCAGACTTGCAGCATCAGAATGAACCTCTTCTTGTGCTTGAACCTCTTCTTCATTCTTTGTCTCTTCCACAAACCCTGGAGATACTCCACCTGGTTGTGAAATTTCTGATGAAGCTCCACCTTGAACAGAACTTTCCAGAGTGAGAATTGGCTTTATTGTTGTTATCTCAGTGAAGACCTTCCAAGCTCCTTTTACTTTTGAGCTCTTCCCCACTGTTAAACCAGAGTCTTCCTTAAGCAAATCAGAGTCTTCCCCTGATCCGTGTGTACGTAGGCTATAAAACCGAACCTCTTCAAGTGTTTGTAACCAGGTTCTTTGTTTAACCAAACCTCCTATGGAATTTTGTAACTAATAGCTGACGACGGTGAACGATTAATGATATATACTGAAACAGATGCAGCTTCAGCCCAGAACTTCTCTTCTAGCCCTGACTCACTAAGAAGACATCTGACCTTTTCCATAATCGATCTGTTCATCCTCTCTGCAACTCCGTTTTGTTGTGGAGTGTAAGTGCATGTTCTGTGTCTAGCTATTCCATTTGACCTGCAAAACTCATCAAACATGTTATTACAAAATTCAAGACCATTATCGGTTCTGAGACACTTTACCTTCCTGTTGATCTGATTTTCAACCAAAATCTTCCATTCACTAAACTTTGCAAACGTTTCATCCTTGGTCTTCAGGAAATAGATCCATACTTTCCTTGTATGATCATCAATGATGGAAAGAAAGTACTGATTATTTGACTGAGATGGCTGGACATTTGATGAACCCCAAAGGTCAGCATGAACATAATCTAGAGGATGTTCTGTTTCATGCTTCCCAATACCAAAACTGACTCTCTTTGACTTCCCCATAATGCAGTGTTCGCAGAAATCTCCTTTACCGATATCCTTCTGCTTTATGATCCCCTTCTGAGCTAAGAGCTTCATGTTTTGACAACCCATATGACCAAGATGACTGTGCCACATTGAGACCTGAGACTTTGGTTCACCACCTTGACAAACTTCAGGCAAGACAGTCTCCCCATCAAGTATGTACAGGCCATTCTTTAACTGTCCTCGCAGAGCCACCTTATTGTTCTTGTAGAATGTCAGTTTTCCCTGACCACCAGTATGAGTGTAGCCCAAAGCATCAAAAGTTTCAGTAGAGATCAAATTTCTCCTCAGATTTGGGACGTATCTAACATTTTGCATTATATTCACAGAACCTCCATGAGTGTTAACTCTAATAGATCCTGTCCCGAGAGTTTCTAGAGTGTGATAATCCCCAAGCAGAATCTTACTAGACCCTTTCTCCTGAAAATCCACAAACCAGTCTCTCCTAGACGTCATATGATAAGTGCATCCTGAGTAAATTACCCAATTATCACTTGAATCATCACCAGAGATGTTTAAAGCATCGATCACTTTAAAATCTTCTATAAGTACAACAGCCTCTCCATCACTATCATTTTCCATTTTCTTTTTTCTTGAGTAACAGTCCTTCTTCATGTGACATTCCTTCTTGCAGTACCAACAAACCACCTTACTCTTAGTCTTTGACTTGCTCCTGTTCTTTCCCCGTGAATCATTAGAGTTCCTTGTGACCTGTCTTCCACGTTCATTTGTGTAAAGAGCTATTGCAGCTTTCTCCATCCTGTTGCTCTCAGATAGTTCTCTTTCCCTTGATCTTGCCGCAGAAAAAACTTCCTCTAGAGTAAGAGATTCTCTTCCATACTTTAGAGTATGTTTGAGCTGATCATAATTTGCCGGCAGAGAACTCAAGAACACAATCGCTTGTATCTCATCTGACACAGCCACACTGAGACTGCTCATCTCAGCCACAATCTTGAGAAAATCATCCACATTCACATCAACTGACTTAGACGCATTTGACTTGAAAGCATAGAATTGCAATTGCACAAAGATACGATTGGGCAACATCTTAGACATGTACAATCTTTCAAGAGTAGACCACATAGCAGCTGCAGTTTCACAGTGCTTTATTTTCCTAAGAACGTGATCTCCTATGTTCAATATTATCAGATTCTTGGCCTTTTCATCCTTTTCTAACTTCGCAGGATCATGAACAAACCTTGTTTGCTTTTCTTTCGATGAAACATCGCCTTCGCTAGGCTCCTTGGTTTCATCTTTCGTTATCGGCACCTCCATCTCTAACTTCTCATCCGTCAAGATACTCTTGAGTCCATGAACGCCGAATTGAGCCATCATATAGATCTTCCATAACGAGAAATCTCCGGTACCGTCGAACCGCTCCACCCCAGCCTTCGAGATCGCCATCGGAATCTAGAACCGAGGCTCTGATACCACTTGTTACAAATAAACCCTACAACCCAAGCTTTTATCAAGACAAAGTCAAGACAGATCGCACAAGAACTTTTCTCTCTCTCTCTCCACTCAATCGCAAAGAACCAGAAAAGAAAGATACATAAATTAGAAACACACGAGATTTTGTTCACCCTGGGTTCGCCTCCGATGTGGATGACTACGTCCCAGGGGCTGGAATCGATCCAGAAATTTCACTATCAATGAAGGAATCAAGCTCTCACAACCAGAGAAGCTCAACGAAGAAGATGACTTGTTTTGTTACTGTTACCATCGAAAAAATCTAATCTAATCCCTTTATATTACTTAAGAGATTAAACCGAAACTAAACCAACCCAGCTAAACCAAATGTCTTCAATCTAAACCGGGTCTTCACGTTGACAAGAGCTGAAGCATAATTAACAATTATCAAGACCCATGATGAATTGATGAACTTCCTCTTCGTCTCTTTCTTTTGAAATCTCAAGAGCTACACCACAAGTACACATCAGCAAAGGCCAATATATTGCAAATTCATCCCAAAGAGTATATAACCTTATGTAGTACTAAACAATTGTCTGCCCATCTTGTCGACACGCTGCAAGTTGAATTTTAATTTGATGAATACGAACCTTTGTTCCCACAGAGAAACGCATCTTTAAATCGGTCCAAAACTGACTTGTTTCAGAGACGAAAGTCACGAAGGACTTCACCTTGGGTTCTGTCGACACGCATATCCATCCGATGATCATTGAGTTTACTTCCACCCGGTCCTCGTAATCCAGACTATCACTCGCTGGTTTCTTTAAAGTTCCATTGATAAAACTAGTTTTACCCTTGGCCTGAAGCGCATTAAGCATCTTGTTGGCCCAATAGTTGTAATTTTCTCCTTTCAACATGAGCGGAGTAGTCATGGAACCTGATTTATCGGATCCATACAACGAATAAGGCGAAGGTTCACTGGTTTTCAAGCTTGAAACCTCACCGGATTTCTCGACATATGAATGACCAGACATGACGACAAACTATGAACGGAACGATAAGTAATTTGTTCAAACAATGAACAAAAGAAAGAAGATGGATTTTGAAAGAATTTAGATTGATCGTATCTCTGATACCATGTAGAATTAGATATCTAATTGACCTATTCTTATTGATTCACAATACAAGCATATTTAGACAACATTTGTAAAGCTTCAGACAAAAAAAATTTTGAGTTAATCTTTATCAAACTGGGATTAGTGTTTCCTAACAAACTATGATATATACGAAGTTATCCTTATCCCCAAATAGACGCACTTATCCCAATAGAAACCAATTGGATTTGGTTAAGAGAGCCAAACTTGAGCAATATATTAATTCATGAAATTGTTATTGGGCTTGGGACTATGAGGAGGGATATAAGTTTCTATCGACCTAATTTTTATGCGAAGCACAAGTTGAGAAAAACTAAGAAAAGAGAGACAAATTTTAGAGGCAATCATATATAATAAAAGCGAGGTGATTTTTGGGGTACGATGCCTCTCATTCACTCTCATATGGTTAATTATCTCTTTGCCCCTCATTTAAGTAAATTGATGTGTCTCTCGTGTGTAAATTATATGTTTAGTCTATGAATTGACATAATTACCTTTAACGAAAATCGATCCCAATAAAATTGCATTTAAATTCTATTTTTTCGCTAATAAAACTTAACGGACCTTAATCGTTTTGTTTTTAATATGTGCCGTAGTTCACACGTTATAGTCGGTTGTGATAAAGCCTAATCACTTGCGCTATAAATATACTTTGTTGTCTCTTGAATTTCATCATTCGGCATCGCCGCGATATTGAATTGCTCTCTTCATTTTTGTTGCTTTTTAGTTCGTGCATAAAGTAAGTACTCATCGTATAACTCTGTTCTTTTTCTTTCTGTTATCGTCTACATTTTCTCTTTTTGTGTGTGATGTGCTAATTGATCAGTTTTAGGTCAGTTTGTATACATACTTTTAATAGGTGATTCGAGTACGTGAATTTTTTGTGATGATGTGCTTATGTTCTTTTAATTTGATTTAGTGTAATAACTAGTTGGTGAGCTTCGCACAGAATTCACTAACGTGGTTGGAAAAAAACTTAAAATTGACAAAACTATCACCATTAAGTTACATTCACATAAAAAGACAATAAAACTAATCATCTAATGCTCCACAACTAAAGACGACCTGATCCAACTATCCGTATCAATTATGTTTCTTCTTTTGTGAATTTGGTAACAAGTTCTCTAACTTGGGGATTTAACAACACTGGTAGATGGTTAATTATATGTGACATCCGAATAATGAGTTTTAGTGCTTGTTTTTTTTAATTAAAACTCTAAGGTGAGAACCCTAAAACTTTCGACCAAAGAAACCCTAACTCTAGCTTGTCGAAGAAGAAAACCCTAACTTGCAAAGGAAGTAATGTTCAGACCCTTAATCTTCGAGTGAAATCATTTTTGGGCGTGGATCGTTTGAGAATAGTTGGGCCAAACATCAATCGATAGAAAGAGTTCGATCGAAAGGAGCATTAGACAAAGCGTCGGGCCTGTTTCAGGTTGAGGAAACCCATAAATGAAAGGAAGTAGTGTAACCCATTTCAAAGAGTAATCTAGAGTTTAATTAAGGTCATTTTCGTGGCCCATTAGTAAGGAGAAGAGAAACCCAAGGTTAGAAACCCAATAGTATCATTAAGGGCAAAAAGGAACTTTCCTCGGAAAATTCTAAACCTAGGAAGCCTCACCCCTTGCTCTATATATAGAGGAGCCACGACTTGGAGATTGTTAGAGAGAATTTTATGGCGAAGCCCTGCTGGAATCTCGTTAGAGCCACCACCGTCGAGCCACCTTGAAGGAGAAGTCACCCTAGCCTACAAGAAAGCAGATCTGACCCGCTCTGGCGTAGGAGGGAAACGGACAGGCAAATAAGATCGGATCGACATGAAACTTGTTGAGAATATTCCTGACCCTTAGATCTAACTATAGCCGCAAGTGGTTTGTCATTCGGAGTTACTATCTAAAAGTTATATGCATTTTCCCGAGACAGATTGGCGTAGATCGGATCAGCGAGCTGCAACCTTGTGAAGTGTTTTTAGGGCGATCCAGAAAGCTCCAGGAGGCAATCTACATACCGATGTGAAGCTCTTCAACCCATATTTCCTGATCTTCCTTCCGATCTCCATTCCAAGGTATGACCCGAAAGTTACGGCGGTTTCTTTTCGGTCAAGTTTCTCCCATTCAAACACTAGTTCCATTTTAGAAAAGTTTCCCTTTTCCGAGATTTTCCATTTTTATAAAGTCTATTTATGGCAAGTCTATTTATGGAAAGTCTATTGATGGAAAATTCTTTTTCAATCGTACTTTCCCGAAGAGGCGTTTATCCAACCGCAACCGCTACTTCTTCAACCACCATTTCTCAGGTTCTATTAGATTAATTAAGGTGGGGATATGTTCTGAGAATTCCTCCAATACTCTATTTAGTTATTAATAGGCGTATGATGTTAGTAGATAAATTGATGTGTGATGTTGGATGAATCATATGAGTTAATAATGTTGATTTCTTGTACATGAATACATTTTCATATGCATCATTCATACATGTTAGTAAGAACTTATAAAAATAGAATGGTTAAAAGGAAATATGAATTCTAATGAAACGGAATGCATGAATGTTATCTTATGTAGAGAATGAGAATGAGAATGATAGTTGGTGAGCTTCGCACAGAATTCACTAACGTGGTTGGAAGAAAACTCAAAATTGACAAAACCATCACCATTAAGTTACATTCACATAAAAGGACAGTAAAACTAATCATCTAATGCTCCACAGCGAAAGACGACCTGATCCAACTATCCGTATCAATTGTGTTTCTTCCTTTGTGAATTTGGTAACAAGTTCTCTAACTTGGGGATTTAACAACACTGGTAGATGGTTAATTATATGTGACATCCCAATAATGAGTTTTAGGGCCTGTTTTTTTTTTAATTAAAACCCTAAGCCGAGAACCCTAAAACTTGAGACCAAAGAAACCCTAACTCTAGCTTATCGAAGAAGAAAACCCTAACTTGCGAAGGAAGTAATGTTCAGACCCTTAATCTTCGAGTGAAATCATTTTTGAGCGTGGATCGTTTGAGAATAGTTGGGCTAAACATCAAGCGAGAAAGAGTTGGACCGAAAGGAGCATTAGACGAAGCGTCGGGCCTGTTTCTGGTTGAGAAAAGCCCATAAGTGAAAGAAAGTAGTGTAGCCCATTTCAAAGAGTAATCTAGAGTTTAATTAATGTCATTTTCGTGGCCCATTAGTGAGGACAAGAGAAACCCAAGGTTAGAAACCCAATAGTATCATTAAGGGCAAAACAGACATTTCCTCGGAAAACCCTAAACCTAGGAAGCCTCACCCCTTGCTCTATATATAGAGGAGCCACGACTTGGAGAATGTTAGAGAGAATTCTTATGGGGAAGCCCTGCTGGAATCTCGTTAGAGCCACCACCGTCGAGCCACCTTGAAGGAGAAGTCACCCCAGCCTACAAGAAAGCAGATCTGACCCGCTCTGGCGTAGGAGGGAAACAGACAGGCAAATAAGATCGGATCGACATGAAACTTGTTGAGCATATTTCTGACCCTTAGATCTAACTATAGCCGCAAGTGGTTTGTCATTCGGAGTTACTATCTAAAAGTTATATGCATTTTCCCGAGACAGATTGGCGTAGATCGGATCAGCGAGCTGCAACCTTGTGAAGTGTTTTTAGAGCGATCCTGAAAGCTCCAGGAGGCAATCTACATACCGATGTGAAGCTCTTATAGCCAGCTTTCCATATATACCTTCAAATCTCCATTCCGAGGTATGAACCGAAAGTTGCGGTGGTTTTTTTCCGGTCAAGTTTCTCCCATTCAAACACTAGCTCCATTTTAGGAAAGTTTCCCTTTTCCAAGATTTTCCATTTTTAGAAAGTCTATTTATGGCAAGTCCATTTATGGAAAGTCTATTGATGAAAACTTCTTTTTCAATCGTAGTTTTCCGAAGAGGCGTTTACCCAACCGCTTTGACCGCTACTTCTTCAACTGCCATTTCTCAGGTTCTATTAGATTAATTAAGGTGGGGATATGTTTTGAAAATTCTTCCAATACTCTATATAGTTATTAATAGGCGTTTGATGTTAGTAGATAGATTGATGTGTGATGTTGGATGAATCATATGAGTTAATAATGTTGATTTCCTGTACATGAATACATTTTCATATGCATCATTCATACATGTTACACTACAAGAAAAGTGGGCATTGATAGCACACACTACAAGAAAACAGCCGATTTCCGACGGCTATATCGGTCGGAAAACCGTAGGAAAATGGCTTTCCCGACCAATTTCTGACCGATTTGGCTCGTCGGGACTATTGCGTCGGAAATCAATATTGGTCAGAAATTGGTCTGGAATTTCCGACAGATTACCGACCATTATTTTCCCGACCAATTACCGACGTTATAAAGCGTCGGGTAATACCCGACGAGTTACCGACAATAGTCCGACTAACTTATTTCCGACCAAATACCGACCATACTTTTTTCCGACCAAACACCGACCATCCGCATACCCGACGGTTTCCGACCATATTCCGACCAACCTAAATTCCGACCAAATTCCGATTAACCTAAATTCCGACCAAATTCCGACCACCCTAAATTCTGACAAAATTCCGACCAACCTAAATCCCGACCAAATTTCGACCAACTTGAAATACTGTAATTCGAAATTATTTTGAAAATTTTTGAATTTTGAATTTTGATTAATTAATTTAACTTAATTTAATTAATTCGAAAATGAAAATGAAAATTAATATTAAACATTAAAGTATTCTAAAATAAAATAGTTTTGAAAATAAAATAACAGAAAGTGTTTTTAAAATATTAAACATATTAAACATTTGCGGATCCCGATCCCGTTCCCGTGAAATCCGGGAACTTCGCTCTCATCCAAGCCGACATGCTAGCGATATCCATCCTCGACATGCTAGATGTGGATCAAGCCGGATGTGCAAGTCTCGGCCCGGTTGTTGGACTAACTCCTCGATGGTGAGGACTCGAGGAGCTTGACTCTTCGACTCCGGGATAGTCGATCCAGCGGGACTTGGTGGTTGTGTGCCTCGACTCGAACGACCGCTATGTCTAGGTGGTTGCATCTCTAGAGGCGAACCACCGAGATGCATGTTCGCGAAACCCTCGTACTTCCTACAAAAAAACGCAAACTTAGTTAGATATTAAACGCAAACGCAAACTATAAATAAAACGAGAAAAATACCAAAACCGGAAAATATTCACAAAAAGGCGAAAAAAATACCTAAAACCAGAAAATATTCACAAAAAATACCAAAAACAAAAACTATTCACAAAAACGCAAAAATACCAAAAACCGGAAAAAATTACAAAAAACAATATATATTTCAAAAACCCCGAAAAAGTTATGAAAATTCTCGAAACGGTTTTTATAAAAATAATAAAAATTCATAAAACGTTTTTTATGAAAAAAACGAATAAATTATTCTTTTCAAACGTTTTAAATAACAAAGAAAAAATTATTCTTTTCAAAAAATGCTAAAAACGATTTTTATAAAATTTTAAAAATATATTTTTGGTTTTTTTAATCTAAAAACGATTTTTTCATATGTTTAATAATGAAACTAAATAAAAAATCTTATGAAAATTAATCAAGTTTTATATAACTATTCAAAACAAAAATTAAAATTAAACAAATCTTACAAAACATAAACAAATCTAACCTAAACTCAAATCTCAACTCAAATCTAACAACAAATCTAACCACAAATCTAACTAATCTAACTACAAATCTCACAAAACCAACAAATCCTAACAACTAACATCCTTATGCATGGCTTACATGGTGATAGATGAAGGAGGCGGCGGAGGAGGACAGAATTCTCCGGCGGATGGCGGCTCCGGCAGCTCCGTGAAGACCTAATTTACAAAAAAAAAAACATTACCTTGAGTACAAGAGAAGAGGGGAAGAGAAGAGGAGAAGAGGAAGAAAAGAGGAAGAGAAGGGGGAGAGAAGACTTACCGTGACAAGAGAACGGCGGCGGTGAGAGCAGACGGCGGAGGGAGAATCGCCGGAGAGAGAGAGACGAAGAGAAGAGACGAAGAGAAGAGAAGTGAGGAAGAAGAAGAAAAATCTGGGTTTTAGATCTATTTATTTCAGACCAACCCATACGGTCGGAAATCGGTCGGTTTATGAAAAAAAATAAACCGCCTCACTTTTCATTTCGCGGTAAGGTTTCCCGGGTTTTTTTTGGGGTTGGTCGGAAATTGGTCGGTAATTCTTTAAAATTTCCGACCAATTTCCGACCATATAGGGTTTAGAGTGTATAAATGCTAACTGTTTATAAATCCAACATAAAACTTTGAAATTTATAAAAATTAGTATTTCCGACCAATTTCCGAACATTTATTCATATTGGTCGGATATTGGTCGGAAATTCCTAAGCTTTTCCGACTAAATTCCGACCATATAGGGTTTAGGGTTTAAAATTCTAAACACTTAGCATTTGAAATTCTAAACGCTAACCCCTATTTTAAATTTACAAAAAATTGTAAAAACTTTGCATTTTTTTCGATTGGGTGTTGGATTTATAAACACTTAGCATTTTTTCTAAAATGCTCATATCGGTCGGAAATTGGTCGGTAATTCCTTGGAAATTCTGACCAATTTCCGACCAAATAGGGTTTAGGGTTTATTAATGCTAAGTGTTTATAAATCCAACATTAAACTTTGAAATTTATAAAAATTAGTATTTCATATGGGGTTTAGGGTTTATAAATCCAACATAAAACTTTAGAATTTCCTTGTAATTTCCGACCAATTTCCAACCATTTATTCACATTGGTCGGAAATTGGTCGGAAATTCCTAGAATTACCGACCAATTTCCGACCATATATGGTTTAGGGTTTAAAATTCTTAATTTACAAACTGTATATTGTTTAAAAAACATGTAAACATCTTATGTCTTACAAATATATGACAAAATAAATATTTAATAGAGTATATGATGTTTTTATAAATTGAAAGTAGATTGAGTTAAACATTTCATAATGAAACATTGACCTTATACTTATACTTTTCGGTTTCTTGTACGGTTTTTAGTATATGTCCGTAAATAGTGATACTTAAGATATATGGACATTGTATTTTTCAAAAGATCATATCTAACCATAGCAAACATAGCCCAAATCAAAATTTTCCCGTTTGAGGTTTCGAAACCCCAAATGGTCGGAATTTGGTCGGAAATACTGAAAGTATTCCGACCAATTTCCGACCATATATAAAGATTTTCCGAAAATGCTGATATGTGTCCACTAAATCGGCGATAACTCCTAGAATATTGCTAGGAATGAGCTGAAACCACTCTCATTGGAAAGATAACTCAATTTTAAATCTTTTTGAAAAATTTGAGATTAAACTGGGCACGAAAAGATTTCCATCCGACATGATATTTAAGCTGCTTCGGATTGACTCTGCATTTTCCAACTATGACATATCTTCAATAAATCAATCGTATCTCCTGAACCGCTGATCGGAATGACATGAATCTACTCGATTTGGAAAGCTAACTCAATTGCGCATGACTTTCATCAAGAGCTTCCAAGCTAAATCCATCGGAAAGGCTTTCGTCTGACTCGTTTTATAAATCCCGTCGAAAAATGGTCGGGATTTCCGACCAATTTTCGACCATGTATGAAGATTTTCCGAAAAATGCTGATATGTGTCCACTAAATTGGCGATAACTCCTGGAATATTAATAGGAATGAGCTGAAACCACTCTCATTGGAAAGATAACTCAATTTCCAATCTGTCTGCAGGATTTGAGATTAAACTGGGCAAGGGAAGATTTCTATCCGATATGATCTTTGAGATGATTCGGATTGGCTATGCATTTTCCAACTATGACATATCTTCAATAAATCAACCGTATCTCCTGAACCGCTGATCGGAATGACATGAATCTACTCGATTTGGAAAGCTAACTCAATTTCGCATGACTTTCATCAAGAGCTTCCAAGCTAAATCCATCGGGAAGGCTTTCGTCTGACTCGTTTTATAAATCCCGTCGGAAAATGGTCGGGATTTCCGACCAATTTCCGACCATGTATGAAGATTTTCCGAAAAATGCTGATATGTGTCCACTAAATCGGAGATAACTCCAGGAATATTACTAGGAATGAGCTGAAACCACTCTCATTGGAAAGATAACTCAATTTCCAATCTGTCTGCAGGATTTGAGATTAAACTGGGCACGGGAAGATTTCCATCCGATATGATCTTTAAGATGATTCGGATTGGCTCTGCATTTTCCGACAGTGACATATCTTCAATAAATCTCCCGTATCTTCTGAACCGCTCATCGTAATGACATGAATCTACTTGAGTTGGAAAGCTAACTCAATTTCGCATGACTTTCATCAAGAGCTTCCAAGCTAAATCCATCGGGAAGGCTTTCGTTTGACTCGTTTTATAATCCCCGTCGGAAATTGGTCGGGATTTTCGACCAAATTCCGACCGTATATGAAGATTTTCCGAAAAATGCTCAATCCCGTCGGAAAATGGTCGGGATTTCCGACCAAATCCCGACCATATATGAATATCTTCTGAAAAATGCTAAGTATAAAATGCTAAGTGTATAAACTTTTAAAATTAACAATTTATACCACACAAATTTATAAACACTTAGAAATTTTCGAAATATAAGTATTTCATACCATAAATCATAATTGGTTGGAATTTGGTCGGAAATTTCTGACCAAATTCCGACCATATAGGGTTTATCCTAAATTTAAAAACCATTTAGGGTTTAAGAAACTTCTACTAATCTTATTTACTAACAACTAACTTAATAGGTAAACATAAAATGGATCATATGACGATTTATATGAATCGATTCGAGAACGAGTGTAACCTTTCATAACGATACATATAACTTATATTCACACTTATCGGTTTCTTGTCGAGTTTTGATTAAAAGCTTAAAAAGAATGATTATTAAGATATTTTAACATTGAATTCTTTCAATATATCATATCTAACCTTAGTAATCATAAACGTAATCAAATTTTTATCATTTGAGGTTTTAAAACCACAAATGGTCGGGAATTCGTCGGGAATTTCCGACCCATTACCGACGGGGTGAGAACACATGTTTTAAATGTATAGCAACACGTTTATTTTATGTTTGTAAAAAATATTAAATCGGAAATTCTGACCGATTTCCGACCATATATGACCGGTCTCTATATCGTCAGAAATCGGTCGGGAATTCCCGACCAATTTCCGACGGGACAAAAATGGTCGAGAATTTCCGACCGGTTTCCGACCGGGTTTATTCCATCGGTATTTAGTTGGAAAACGGTCGGAAATTTCCGACCATTTTTTTTTGGTCGGAATTCCGGTCGGGAATCGCTTTGTTTTCTTGTAGTAACATTACGATAGCGCAGTTTCTGTAACTGCTATTATAGGTGATATCGAAAGTTGAGTTTCTCTATCATAGCATTCGGAAAATGCTAAGATGAAAAAACTCTAAGCGGGAAACTAAAATTCCCTTTGCCTCTCATAAATTCACTATTGACCGCCAACACTTAGCCAAAAAATAAAGATTTTGCACCTAAGTTTATATATCCCAAAAACAATATACACAGAAAAAAAAATAGACCTCAAAAAAAAAAATCCCTTAGGGTAAGTTTCTCTCTAGCCACTTCTTCTTCGTCTCTCTCAAATCGAACCCTCTCTCTCGCCGACTCCCTCTATTTTGCCGACTCCCTCTCTCTCGCCGACTCCCTCTCTCTCTTCCTCCTGCGATTCTAGCCTCCCGAGCTTTGTCTCTCTCTCAGAATCGGTCATCTCAGGTTAGCTTCGATTGCTAAACCCTAAGTTTTAATTCATAATTTTTCTGGATACAAGACATCAGAGATGATGAACCTCCTAAGGAGATCAGCGATATCCCTCGGCAGCATATATAAATCGAAACTAGCTTTGAGCCTCCCGTTTTCGTCGATTTGTGTAATTTGGTGTAGCTTGGAGATGGTTTGTAGTGGTGATGTCTAGTCATGGCTTGCGGTCGTGGTGTTGTTCCTCACCGCTTTTGCTGTTCGTGGTGGTCTTCGGCGGTGTTTGGATTCATAAATTCCGCCCAAAGCCATGGGTTGAAGATTGGTTGTAATCGATTTCAGTTCTGTCTTGGTTGAAGCCTCGATTCTGTGGCTGACAGTTGGGATGAAGCCTCTTCGTTGGTACTCGAAATACGTCTTGATTTATTGTTGTACCAAACAATGTTGTTTTTGTTGCTCAAAATTTTATGACGTATTACGACTCCAAATAAATCAATAAATTTTTTTTTGATTTGTGATTTACTCTTTCAAAAAGAATAGGTGATTTGCTCTCACCCGATTCTCTGAAGCCATTTTGTTTTCTTCACCAATCACACACCTCATCTTTCTTGTTGTAGCTTGGGAGATCTTTGGTCAAATGTTGTCTCTAACCAGAGTTTGCTTGTTTGTTGCTCTGCGTGTATATATTCCTATGGATGTATCTGCTCCTTTTTTTGAAGTTAGGCTTTGTACAACGACTGAGTGTCATGATCTAAACAATGATGATGATGATGATGATTGATGATGGTTAGGCTTTTCACTTTTTGTTTCGGTTCTTTATATGCATCATTATCTCTGAAGAAATTAAGGCAACAGATGTTGATGATTGATAATAATGATGCTAAGTGCAAACATAAATCTTTGATGAATTTTCATACTAAAACAATAGGTGATATGCTCTTTTCTTATTCACGTTATTTTCTTATCCAAATTGGAATCATTGTGCTTGTGTAAAAAGAGGCACATGATTGTTTCCTTTAAATGCTCATGTTTTTTTTTCTTTCAATTATTGGCTTTTCCTTTGCTGCAGGTTATGCACGAGCTTTCCTTACATTTGGAGTCCTGAGCTCCATGAGATTTTTCTTGAGGCTGTGAACAAGCTTGAAGGCCCTGAAAGTATGTCACTATATGTTCTGATTCATACATTTGTGATTAGATAGGATCTTGTGTCTCTAACCAGAGTTTGCTTTCGTAGTTAGGTGATTTTTCATTAATTTTGAAAACTATCATGTTGCAGAAATATAGACTAGCCAAGTCTATGCCAGAGAGAAAAGAAGGTTAAATCCCAACCTTCACATCCAACTTTTTTCTCCCTGCTCCTGCGAGTTTATTGATTTTCTCAATTTTTTTTTGCAGAGAAGAAGAATGGTCACTCAGAAGATAAGAAACCAGATTCGAATACGACTGAAGCTGATGGTAGAAAGAAGAATTGTTTTTGAGCTCTGGTTTGTGCTTTTGATTATATACTATGTCCTTTTGCAGTACTTATGATGTTGTTTGATAACTTGTTTTAACAAATAACATTGAATGATGAGCTACTTTGTAAAATTATAATTATGTATATTTTTGATGATTTATGGAAAGAAATATGTTTTAACTAATTGGATATTGTATAAGCATCTATCATAGCAAGCAAAATGGCTTTTTAGATAATTTAATTTAGATATGAAATAGTTTATTATGACAAAATAAATCGCTATTAAAAAATAAATTAGAGCAAAACTGTTATGCTATTGTAGAAGCATCTATTATAGCAAGAAACACGAGTTCTTAAATAATTTTTACAAAATAACGAAGTGCTGTGACAAAACAGAATAAAGCATTTAAGTATTGCTATGGTATAAGAACCTATCATAACATAGTGAAATAGTGCTTTCTTATGGGTGGTACCTACCATAGCTCGCGATGTCCTAGCGTTTGTTAATTCGCTATTAAAACCCTATTATAGCACTTTTTCCGCGCTAACAATGTTCATAGTTCTTGTAGTGTTAGTAAGAACTTATAAAAATAGAATGGTTAAAAGAAAATATGAATTATAATGAAATGGAATGCATGAATGTTATCTTATGTAGATAATGAGAATGAGAATGATAAAAATGTGTGTAAGGCCAATAAGGTCATTGCTTGTCGCCAGGGTTATGGCCGTGAGCCATGAAGCGGTATTTTTATGTTGGGCCGCAACCAAAGAGTGATAATGAGAATGATAATGAGAATGTGAATGGGTTGCGGACCCATTGAGAATAGGGCTGACTAGGCCATAATGTGAAAGAGATTGAGTACCATTGGGTTGCGACTTGTGGGAATGTGAAAAAATCAGAGTCAGTTTGTTTGAGGACTAATATAAATGTTATTAGTTGTGTATGATAATTTGGCATTACAAATCGTTTATAGGCTAAACATTTTATGTTTGTTGATATATTAAATATTGTATTGTGAATCTCGTGGGCCCTCGTGCCTACCCCCGCTGAGTAACTTTGTTGCTCACCCCCTTTTTCCCTTTTTCAGGTAGGGTTTAAGTGCGTTTTGGGTTGGAGTGCAAGTCAAGCTATTCGGTGGAATATTTTATGGGATTAGGGTGTCTCAATTTGGTATCAGAGACTAGGTCAAGGCCACTCTGGTTCTGACCTGGAGGGTCAGTGGTTTTTGCTCTGTGTCTTAGTTGGGTACAAGGATTAGATAGATTATAATCTAAGTTTTCCTAGTTCTATCAGGTGTATAAATAGATCAACAATCGCTTCGCGAAGGAGTCTTTAAGTGAAGTTGATGGGACCATAATTCTGCATGAGCACGTCGATGCAAGAAGGGATCACCAGAGAGTAAAGCGAATTGTCGTAGCCAATTATTAAATGAACGCGAAATTATCGACGTTGGGCTGTCACGATCAAACATCAAGAAGAAGGATGCTCCAAAGTCTGGTCGCAAATCAAGTGGGGTAGAAACAACCCGTAAATTCGAGGATGAATTTATTTCAAGTGGGAGAGTTTGTGACATCCCATGAATGAGTTTTAGGGCCTGTTTTTTATATTAAACCCCTAAGGCGAGAACCCTAAAACTTGCGACCAAACAAACCCTAACTCTAGCTTTCCAAAGGAGAAAACCCTAACTTGCGAAGGAAGCAATGTTCAGACCCTTAATCTTTGAATGAAATCCTTTTTGGGCGTGGATCGTGTATGTTAAGTTGGGTTTGAGAATAGTTGGGCTAAACATCAAGCGAGAGAAAGAGTTGGACCGAAAGGAGCATTAGACGAAGCGTCGGGCCTGTTTCAGGTTGAGGAAAGCCCATAAGTGAAAGAAAGTAGTGTAGCCCATTTCAAAGAGTAATCTAGAGTTTAATTAAGGTCATTTTTGTGGCCCATTAGTGAGGACAAGAGAAACCCAAGGTTAGAAATCCAATAGTATCATTAAGGGCAAAACGGACCTTTCCTCAGAAATTCCTAAACCTAGGAAGCCTCACCCCTTACTCTATATATAGAGGAGCCACGACTTGGAGAATGTCAGAGAGAATTCTTACGGCGAAGCCCTGCTGGAATCTCGTTAGAGCCACCACCGTCGAGCCACCTTGAAGGAGAAGTCACCCCAGCCTACAGGCTAGCAGATCTGACCCGCTCTGGCGTAGGAGGGAAACGGACAGGCAAATAAAATAGGATCGATATGAAACTTGTTGAGCGTATTCCTGACCCTTAGATCTAATTATAGCCGCAAGTGGTTTGTCATTCGGAGGTACTATCTGAAAGTTATATGCATTTTCCCGAGACAGATTGGCGTAAATCGGATCAGCGAGTTGCAACCTTGTGAAGCGTTTTTAGGGCGATCCAGAAAGCTCCAAGAGGCAATCTACATACCGAGGTGAAGCTCTTAAAGCCAACTTTCCAGATCTACCTTCCGATCTCCATTCCGAGGTATGAACCGAAAGTTGCAGCGGTTTTTTTCCGGTCAAGTTTCTCCCATTCAAACACTAGCTCCATTTTAGGAAAGTTTCCATTTTCCAAGATTTTCCATTTTTAGAAAGTCTATTTATGACAAGTCCATTTATGGAAAGTCTATTGATAAAAACTTCTTTTTCAATCGTAGTTTCCCGAAGAGGCGCTTATCCAACCGCAACCGCTTTGATCGCTACTTCTCCAACTGCCATTTCTCAGGTTCTATTAGATTAATTAAGGTGGGGATATGTTTTGAGAATTATTCCAATACTCTATTATATTTAGTTATTAATAGCCGTATGATGTCAGTAGATAGATTGATGTGTGATGTTGGATGAATCTTATGAGTTTATAATGTTGATTTCATGTGCATGAATACATTTTCATATGCATCATTCATACATGTTAGTAAGAACTTATAAAAATGGAATGGTTAAAAGGAAATATGAATTATAATAAAACTGAATGCATGAATGTTATCTTATGTAGAGAATGAGAGAGAGAATGATAAGAATGTATGTATGGCCAATAAGGTCATTGCTTGTCGCCGGAGTCATGGCCGTGAGCCATTAAGCGGTATTTCTATGTTGGGCCACAACCAAAGAATGATAATGAGAATGTGAATGGGTTGCGGAACCACTGAGAATGGGGCTGACGAGCCTAGATTGTAAAAGAGATTGAATATCATTGGGTTGCGACATGTGGGAATGTGAAAGAGTCAGAGTTAGTTTGTTTGAGGACTAATATAAATGTTATTAGCAGTGTATGATAATTTGGCATTACAAATCGTTTATAGGTTAAGAATTTTATGTTTGTTGATATATTAAATATTGTATTGTGAATCTCGTGGGCCCTCGAGCCTACCCCACTGAGTAACTTTGTTGCTCACCCCCTTTTCCCTTTTTCAGGTTGGGTTTAAGTGCGTTTTGGGTTGGAGTGCAAGTCAAGCTATTCGGTTGAATATTTTTTGGGATTAGGGTGTCTCAATTTGGTATCAGAGACTAGGTCAAGGCCACTCGGGTTCAGACTCGGAGGGTCAGTAGTTTTTGCTATGTGTCTTAGTTGGGTATAAGGATTAGATAGATTATAATCTAAGTTTTCCTAGTTCTATCTGGTGTATAGTTAGATCAACATCGCTTCGTGACGGAGTCGTCAAGTGAAGTTAATGGGACCATAATTCTGCATGAACACGTCGATGCAAGAAGGGAGCACAAGAGAGTAAAGCGAATGGTCGTAGCCAACTATTAAATGAACGCGAGGTTGTGGACGTTGGGATGTCACGATCAAACATCAAGAAGAAGGATGCTCCAAAGTCTTGTTGAAAATCAAGTGGGGGAGAAGCAACCCGCAAATTCGAGGACGAATTTATTCAAGTGGGGGGAGTTTGTGACATCCCAAGAATGAGTTTTAGGGCCTGTTTTGTTATATTAAAACCCTAAGGCGAAAACCCTAAAACTTGCGACAAAAAAAACCATAACTCTAGCTTTCCGAAGAAGAAAACCCTAACTTGCAAAGGAAGCAATGTTCAGACCCTTAATCTTCGAGAGAAATCCTTTTTTGGCGTGGATCGTGCTTGCTAAGTTGAGTTTGAGAATATTTGGGCCATACATCAAGCGAGAAAAAGAGTTGTAACGAAAGGAACATTATACAAAGCGTCGGGCCTGTTTCAGGTTGAAGAAAGCCCATAAGTGAAAGGAAGTAGTATAGCCCATTTCACAGAGTAATCTATAGTTTAATTAAGATCATTTTCGTGGCCCATTAGTGAGGACAAGAGAAACCCAAGGTTAGAAACCCAATAGTATCATTAAGGGCAAAACAGACTTTTTCTCGGAAAACCCTTAACATAGGAAGCCTCACCCCTTGCTCTATATATAGAGGAACCACGACTTGGAGAATGTCAGAGAGAATTCTTACGGTGAAGCCCTGCTGGAATCTCGTTAGAGCCACCACCGTCGAGCCACCTTGAAGGAGAAGTCACCCCAGCCTACAAGAAAGCAGATCTGACCCGCTCTGGCGTAGGTGGGAAACGGACAGGCAAATAAGATTGGATCCACATGAAACTTGTTAAGCGTATTCCTGACCCTTAGATCTAACTATAGCCGCAAGTGGTTTGTCATTCGGAGGTACTATCTGAAAGTTATATGCATTTTCCCGAGACAGATTGGTGTAGATCGGATCAACAAGCTGCAACCTTGTGAAGCGTTTTTAGGGCGATCCAAAAAGCTCCAGGATGCAATATACATACCGATGTGAAGCTCTTCAACCCAGCTTTCCAGATCTACCTTCCGATCTCCATTCCGAGAAATGAACTGAACGTTACGGCGGTTTCTTTCCGGTCAAGTTTCTTCCATTCAAACACTAGCTTCATTTTATGAAAGTTTCCCTTTTCCGAGATTTTCCATTTTTATAAAGTCTATTTATGGCAAGTCCATTTATGGAAAGTCTATTGATGGAAACTTCTTTTTGAATCGTAGTTTCCCGAATAGGCGTTAACCCAACCGCAACCGCTTTGACCGCTACTTCTTCAACCGCCATTTCTCAAGTTCTATTAGATTAATTACGGTGGGGATATGTTTTGAGAATTCTTCCAATACTATATTTAGTTATTAATAGGCGTATGATGTTAGTAGATAGATTGATGTATGATGTTGGATGAATCATATGAGTTAATAATGTTGATTTCCTGTACATTAATACATTTCCATATGCATCATTCATACATTTTAGTAAGAACTTATAAAAATGGAATGGTTAAAAGGAAATATGAATTATAATGAAATGGAATGCATGAATGTTATCTTATGTAGAGAATGAGAATGATAAGTATGTAGCCAATAAGGTCATTGCTTGTCGCCGGGGTTATGGCCGTGAGCCATGAAGCGGTATTTCTATGTTGCGCCGCAACCAAAGAATGATAATGAGAATGTGAATGGGTTGCAGACCCATTGAGAATAGGGCTGACGAGTCCATAATGTGAAAGAGATTGAGTACCATTGAGTTACGACCTGTGGGAATGTGAAAGAGTCAGAGTCAGTTTGTTTGAGGACTAATATAAATGTTATTAGCAGTGTATGATAATTTGGCATTACAAATCGTTTATAGGCTAAACATTTTATGTTTGTTGATATATTAAATATTGTATTGTGAATATCGTGGGCCCTCATGCCTACCTCCGCTGAGTAACTTTGTTGCTCACCCCCTTTTTCCCTTTTTCAGGTAGGATTTAAGTGCGTTTTGGGTTGGAGTGCAAGTCAAGCTATTCGGTGGAATATTTTTCGGGATTAGGGTGTCTCAATTTGGTATCATAGACTAGGTCAAGGCCACTCCGGTTCTGACCCGGAGGGTCAGTGGTTTTTGCTCTGTGTCTTAGTTGGGTATAAGGATTAGATAGATTATAATCTAAGTTTTCCTTGTTCTATCAGGTGTATAGTTAGATCAACAATCGCTTCGCGACGGAGTCTTCAAGTGAAGTTAATAGGACCATAATTCTGCATGAGCACGTCGATGCAAGAAGGGAGCACCAGAGAGTAAAGCGAATGGTCGTAGCCAACTATTAAATGAACGCTAGGTTGTGGACGTTGGGATGTCATGATCAAACATCAAGAAGAAGGATGCTCCAAAGTCTGGTGGAAAATCAAGTGGGGGAGAAGCAACCCGCAAATTCGAGGACAAATTTATTTCAAGTGGGGGAGTTTGTGACATCCCAAGAATGATTTTAGGAGATGTTTTTATATTAAAAGCCTAAGGCGAGAACCCTAAAACTTGCGACCAAACACACCGTAACTCTAGCTTTCCGAAGAAGAAAACCCTAACTTGCGAAGGAAGCAATGTTCAAACCCTTAATCTTCGAATGAAATCCTTTTTGGGCATAGATCGTGCATGTTAAGTTGGGGTTTGAGAATAGTTGGGCCAAACATCAAGCGAGAGAAAGAGTTGGACAGAAAGGAGCATTAGACAAAGCGTCGGGCCTGTTTCAGGTTGAGGAAAACCCATAGGTGAAAGGAAGTAGTGTAGCCCATTTCAAAGAGTAATCTAGAGTTTAATTGCAACCTTGTGAACTGTTTTTAGGGCGATCCAGAAAGCTCCAGGAGGAAATCTACATACCGATGTGATGTGAAGCTCTTCAACCCAGCTTTCCAGATCTAACTTTCGATCTCCATTCCAAGGTATGGACCGAAAGTTGCGGTGGTTTCTTTCCGGTCAAGTTTCTCCCATTCAAACACTAGCTTCATTTTAGGAAAGTTTTCCTTTTCCGAGATTTTCCATTTTTAGCAAGTCCATTTATGGCAAGTCCATTTATGGAAGGTCTATTAATGAAAACTTATTTTTCAATCGTAGTTTTCCGAAGAGTCGTTTACCCAACCGCAACCGCTTTGACCGCTACTTCTTCAAACGCCATTTCTCAGGTTCTATTAGATTAATTGAGGTGGGGGTATGTTCTGAGAATTCCTCCAATACTCTATTTAGTTATTAATAGGCGTATGATGTTAATAGATAAATTGATGTGTGATGTTGGATGAATCATATGAATTGATAATGTTGATTTCTTGTACATGAATACATTTCCATATGCATCATTCATACATGTTAGTAAGAACTTATAAAAATGGAATGGTTAAAAGGAAATATGAATTATAATGAAACAGAATGCATGAATGTTATATTAGGTAGAGAATGAGAATGATAAGAATGTGTGTATGGCCAATAAAGTTATTGCTTGTCCCCGGGGGCATGGCCGTGAGCCATGAAGCGGTATTTTTATGTTGGGCCGCAACCCAAAAAGGATAATTAGAATGATAATGAGAATGTGAATGGGTTGCGGATCCATTGAGAATGGGGCTGACGAGCCCAGAATGTGAAAGAGATTGAGTACCATTGGGTTGCGACCTGTGAGAATGTGAAAGAGTCAGAGTCAGTTTGTTTGAGGACTAATATAAATGTTATTAGCTGTGTATGATAATTTGGTATTACAAATCCACTACAAGAAAACAGGCTAGAATCCGACGGCCAAATTATTTGACCAAATGCGATATACATAAAATTTAGATCAGGTTTTATAGGTTTTAGATCAGGTTTAGGTTGTTTGGATCGTAAATAATTTGACCAAAATATCTTGTATTAGGTTTGGTTATTGAATATTTATAAAAAAAATTATAATAACATCTAAAATAAATTCTTAACGCCAATTGTAATAAATAAAATAATTTATAAAATCTAGAAAAAATATTATCCTTGGTATTTTAAAATATAAAATCCAGAAATAAAACAAAAACATTACTCTTGATATTGTAAAATACTTAAATCCAAAAAAAAAAAACCAATAATACACTAGAACTCTAGAATCGTTGAAAGAAAATCCTTAAAAACTCATAGCAAAACCTTCAATATAAACTGAACATGTACATACAATAAATATTAAATTATCAATACCCCATAACGAATAATTGTATAGAAAATTACTAGTTTTAGTTTTGTTAATTTTACATTTATCTTTAAATTTTAGTTAAACTTAAACCGTTAAAGACTTTTAAAGTCATGATGTCTATTATTATTAGTCAAATTAGTTAATTTTACATATATATTTAAATTTTATAGTAAATTACTAGTTTTAGTTTTGTTAATTTTAAATTTATGTTTATTAATGTATATACTATACAAATAATATATGTAAAAACAAGAATAGATTTTATTTGGGGTTTTTAGTTATCTAAAGACCAATCCAAATAACCCAAACCCAAATTAGTAAAAATTATTAGATCCAAATATGTTTTTATAGAAACCCATATCCAAACTAAATGAAGTTTTTTGGATTGGATTAGATTGGGTTGTTTGAATTGGCCACCTCTAGATAGCACTATTTCACTATGTTATGATAGGTTCTTATACCATAGCAATACTTAAATACTTTATTCTGTTTTGTCACAGCACTTCGTTATTTTGTAAAAATTATTTAATAACTCGTGTTTCTTGCTATAATAGATGCTTATACAATAGAATAACAGTTTTGCTCTAACTTATTTTGTTATAACGATTTATTATGTCATAATAAACTATTTCATATCTAAATAAATTATTTATAAAGTCATTTTGCTTGCTATGATAGATGCTTATACAATAGCCAATTAGCTAAAACATATTTCTTTCCATAAACCATAAAAAAGATACATAATTATAATTTTACAAAGTATCTCATCATTCAATGTTATTTGTTAAAACAAGTTATCAAACAACATCATAAGTACTGCAAAAGGACATAGTATATAATCAAAAGCACAAACCAGAGCTCAAAAACACTTCTTCTTTCTACCATCAGCTTCAGTCGTATTCGAATCTGGTTTCTTATCTTTTGAGTGACCATTCTTTTTCTCTGCAAAAAATAATTGAGAAAATCAATAAACTCTCAGGAGCAGGGAGAAAAAAGTTGGATGTGAAGGTTGGGATTTAACCTTCTTTTCTATCTGGCATAGACTTGGCTAGTCTATATTTCTGCAACAGAATAGTTTTCAAAATTAATGAAAAATCAGCTAACTACGAAAGCAAACTCTGGTTAGAGACACAAGATCCTATCTAATCACAAATGTATGAATTAGAACATATAGTGACTTACTTTCAGGGCCTTCAAGCTTGTTCACAGCCTCAAGAAATATCTCATGGAGCTCAGGACTCCAAATCGTTTATAGGCTAAGCGTTTTATGTTTGTTGATATATTAAATATTGTATTGTAAATCTTGTGGGCCTCGTGCCTATCCCCGCTGAGTAACTTTGTTGCTCACCCCCTTTATCTCTTTTTCAGATAGGGTTTAAGGGCGTTTTGGGTTGGATTGCAAATCAAACTATTCGTTAGAATGTTTTCCGGGATTAGGGTGTCTAATTATAGCTCTGCCGAAGAAGCTGGGAAAGCACTCTTTGCTGTTTCTGCCTTCATACGGAACAACATAGCTGCTCAATACATGTTTTATGCAGCACATGGATGCATTATGCTTCAGGTGCGCACACCAGGAAGACATCAAGTCATGTTTTTTTCATTATATAATTCTCTGTATTGGAAAAACTAATCACGTTTCTTCATTCTTCAGGATGTAACGAGCAATGGGATCTTGGATATTACACTGAGATGGAAAGCTGTATTTGTGATAACCCAAACCGGACAATCCGGTTCAATTTATAATTTTTCCTAAACCGGATAAGTATATAAACCGAAAGCAAAGAAAAGAAAACCCTAAGTATTTTTTTTTTGGGGCTAGCTATGGCTTTCACCCACTTAGACACGTAGTCAACATCAGTAAGTATGTATTTGTTCCCATAAGACGAAGGAAAATGACCCATAAAGTCGATTCTCCAAAGGTCGAAGACTTCGACTTCCTGGATGAAATTTTGTGGCATCTCATTCATTTTGCTGATGTTCCCTTGTCTTTGAAAAGCATCAAACTTATATATTAAGGCATGTGCGTCTTTGAACATGGTGGGCCACCAAAAACCATCTTGTAAGATTTTAGCGACAGTCTTGTTAGTAGCAAAGTTCCCTGCATAGTTAGATCCGTGGCAAGCGAATAGAACGCCTGAACTGTTCTTATATAACACATCTTCTAAGAATACCTTCAGAACAATGTTTGTAAATATAAGGTTCATCCCAACTGTACCTTCTGACATCACGCAAGAATTTCTTCTTCTTATAACCGAAAAACTGAGGAGTCTCAACTTCTGCTGCTATAAAGTTTGCAATGTTTCTATACCATGGAGAACCGGATGGTGCTGATCTTAGGGGTGCCCTAGGACATGTCTGAAGTTAGAAAACGTCCCAAATGTGTTCCCCATCACGATCTTGAGAAGTCAAAGTCAAAACTTTCTCGCTTGAAACGCTTTTGCAATCAAATTTTGTCGGTTTAATAACTTCATGAGATCTGATGTAAAGAACTTCTATAGGAACGCCTTGTGACTTTTTAATGTCATCTATAGGGTCGCCAATTTCTCTTCCTTCATTGTAGATGATTGTACAACACGAGCTTTCAGTTGTAACTGCATGATAGAATACTCTCTTTTTGATTTCGGAGAAAGAAACTTGTCCTCTGTGAAAACCAAACATTGCTCCCACTATTTTAAGGAAAGGAGTCCCAAGTAATAGTGACATTGAGAAGTCATTTTGCATCTCTAGGATCTTAAAATCAATAGGAACATCCTCCCACTTGCATCACCAAATTGCACACAAACCCGTATGGAGTTGTGCTAGAAGCGTCTCCAAATTTGAGTGTCATTTAAGGAGGCTCAATATCAACAATCCCCAACTTCTTTGATATGGTCTTAGACATGAGATTTACAGTAGCTCCTTTATCAAATAGAAAATCCAAGAAATCAATACCGTTTATTGTGTAAGGGAAGATAAATTTCACCGGATCTTTTATCTTATGCAACTTCTTTTGATGTTTTTCTTTTGAAATCAGCTCATCATCTTCATGTCTTGCCACAGGGTACTCGTTGGTATTTTGATCAATAGGGTCTAGTGAAACCACGTCCTTGTTCTGAGTTGTGACCACTTAGAATTTTGGATTTGTCTCAACCTTTCCCAGAAGAAAACCATCTTGTCTCTTCACACTTTATACAGTTTGAGAAACTTGCACTTCAATCTTCTTAACATGATTATAGAGGTAAATAAACTTCCAATACAGCCCCTCATTGTTCTTATTGAGATGATCATACACATGTCCACTTTAAAACCGAGATTTTGAATATCTTGGGCGTTTTGCTTATGTCCCTCCATGATATGTTGTTGATTGTCCATAAGCTGATGGATCATAGCTTCAAGGCTGCTCTCTTTAGGTACTATACCCACGTGATCTTGGTCTTGAAGAGGAACTTCAACACTTGGTTGAAAGCTTCCACCGTTAAAACCGTTATTGTTTCGGTTTTGATGGACGTTTCTATACCCACCAATGTAGTTGACTTCTCTTTGCTGCTTATGAGAACCATCACCAATAAACTCTTTATTAACCTTACCATCACCATCTTCCACGTTCTTATATAGGTGAACGCCACTCAGTTGACTTTCGAGAAGCTGAGAACCCAATGCTTTTAGCTTGAGGATTTGTGCGGATTCTAAAATTGGCTTCATGTCTCCCACGTTTTCCACATAGTCCGAGCAATCGTTCTAATTGCTTGCTGCCAAATTTTCAATAAGAGTGTTAGCTTGAGCAATGGTATTAGTCATGAAGTTACCTTGATTTGCGGTGATGAGTGCCATCTTGAACTTCTCATCAACTCCTCTGTAGAAGATGTTTAACAAATTCAACTCAGTGAAACCATGGTGATGGCACTCTCTCTTGTACTCCTTGAAACGTGTTAAAGCCCCATAAATTGATTCTTTTGGTTCTTGTTGAAATTCTGAGATTCCTCTTCTCATCTGTTTATATCTATCTTTCGGGTAAAAGTGCTTCAAGAAAGCTCTTTTGTACTCACCCCAAGATGTGATTGCTCCTACTGAAAGAGACTTCATCCATTTGTAGGCTTTCTCAACCAAAGAGAATGAGAATAAGTGCACTTCAAGTAATCTTCAGGAACTCCATTAGATCTCCTTGTACTGCAGATTTCTTCGAACCTTTCGATGTGATCAATGGACTGCTCCTCATTTAACCCACGAAATTGATGCTTCTCCACCAAAGCAATAAGTTTTGAGCTGATCTTAAACTCTCCATGAGGTGGTGGAGGGCATATTGGTTGGCGTTTTGTGAAGAAAATGAACGAATCAAATTCTCCAATTGTTCAGTTTTGAAGTTACATCCGTACATGCGTCCTTAGTGCTTTTTAAAATATGTCTATCTCTTACTCAAGCTAACCTGAAAAACACAGAGATAGAGAAAAGTAATTAAAATAATAAAAAAAAAACGAAAAAAACTAAGTACCTTAAACTGAACTCTAGTCCGAAACTCGTAAGCAATTGTATTGGTCTCCGACAACGTTGCCAAAAACTTGATACACAGAGTTTTAATCCCTGAAATAATTCTGCAAGTGCACAACAAACGCAGTAGTACATAGGGGTCGAATCCACTAGAGACCAAAGAATCACACTACTAGTTTATGAGAATCGAGTTAAGCTAAGATAAAAAAATATGAGGTTTTGTTTTAGGTCTATGAATAGTGAAGAAAATAACAAATAAATAACTTAAAGCAAGTAAATAAAGATGTAAAATCAGTAGAGAAAGGTGCTAGGCATCGGATAATTCGCAAGGATTCATGGATCAAATAAATAAGAAAGTTAAACAAGAGAAAGTTGATAGATAACGTTCTAGAACTCAAATCACAAAAGGATAATTGATCTACTCCCGTAGCACCAATTACTATATTTAAATGACATAAAATTACTCAGCTCCCGCTAGTAAATAAGTATTTAAACATGCATAGATAGTCCAAGATTGATTTGTTCACAAAGCTTCACAGTTCCACTTCTGTAGATTATTACGCTTTGCTCACCTAAATTGGTTTAAGCAATTCAACAACACTTTCGGTGAGTAAATTACTTTAATAACATACACTACTAGCTAGATGGTCAATCAACAGCAAGCTTTCAACACAATTTAGATGAAGAACTCTATAGAAATTCTCAAATCTAGCAACCTAACAATCAATCCATGAATTCTCTTTGAAAACTGAAACCCTAGCAAGTGAACTACTCAAACATGGTCGTGGGTGATGAGCACAGAGAAGAAATAGAGTGGTTCATAATCATAAATCAATAAAAGAGATAAAAGGTTTAAGAAATCTTCTCTATATATCGAATACAAAGCGAGATCTTCTCTCGAAAGCTCTGATTCATATGTGCTGTCCAATTGGAGAAATCTGCCTTTCTTGAGCTTTATGTGCTTGGCTGATCTTTTGGACTTGGAAACATGTCTTGGACGTGGACAAATCTTTTTGGCTCCATTTTGCATCTTTTTGATGATTTGACCTATATTGATTTTAAAACTACAAATACGAGAAAATTAGCTCAAAAAACACAAAACCGAATGAAAATGCTTAGATAAGATACTAATTAAAATCCATAATAAAAACAGTAAAATATAGAGTATATCAGAGAGAGCCAGAGAACATGTTTCATATCAAAGTATTTGACTAGTGGTATATGCAGCAAAGACATGGTCTAAATATCAACTCTCATTGGTCTCTGCAGATTATGTAATCCCCGAGGAATGCATTGTGGTTCCGTTTATATCGGCAGTAGTAATAGAAATTATTGTCTTGTAGTCTATAGGACTATGGTAATTGAAGGTAATATAATGAGAAGAAGAAAAAGGTAATTCTTGTGTCATATAATCTTTTGATCGGAACTTGCAAGTAAAAAATATGTTTTCTCTCACTCTTGACTGCTCGAGTCTTCGAGTTCTCTATCATGTGTCTTTCGCAATCTAAAAAACTTTTTGAATAACACAGCAAAAAATCCAAAATTTTGATAAAACAATATCAACCATAGTAAAGAGGATAACCAGAAGGTGAACCTCATGTTGGATCAGCTAATGTGTACAAATATGGGCTTCCACGATAACTTGCGCTTTGATTTTGCACCGGCGCATTCTGACAACTATTTAGTGGTGCTGAAGCTAAGACTTCAAAAATATTTGGGGGACCTTAGATCAGGCAGTGTGTAGTCTCTGTTTTTGTCACCAAAAGCCTTCACTCAAACACCGAAAATAAATAGAATAAAATTAGTCAAAAACTATAAAGTTGATTTCAGATTTGGCTAAATTGTTGAAGAGAAAAAGCATATGGTTCTTGCAGGCATTAGTTAAAATTGCAGATGTGAATAGTGATATATTTGTACGTACTCCATATTTGATGATTGCTCTAAAAATCGTCATTTTCTTGATACATTATTATAATAGTCAAAAGTACAAAATTAAATTAAATTTATATCTATCTTGAACTAAATCGCTTTAAAAATCTTTATAATTAATGATTTTTAGGTAAGTCATTCTCTTAAATTAAAATCACTATAATATCATATATTAGGTGAATAAACTATCGTTTTGACATAAATCTTGTTGGTTAAAGTACATTGACTCGATTAACTTATTCATGGGGTTATAAACCAAAAAATATTCTTATGAACGCATATTGTGATTTAAAGATATGAGATTTTGGTTTTGCTAGGCCGACTTCGGAGAACGAGTTTACGACATAATATGTTATCACGAGATGGTATAGAATTTCACATACGACATGCTCACCTTGAATCTGCTATATCTTTTGATTCTGAACCACAAAATGATTCTTCTTGATTACGAAACTATACTCAAACAGCTTTGCATCAAGTGTTTGATTGCCTAAAATTGGTTATTTATATGAATGCATTGGTATATTTTTCTTATGGTTTTAATTAATATTATGCATTTTATATTCTATTCATGCTCGCGCAAAGCTACCAAAGAGCTCCACCTTATAATAATGCCCACGTCACGTCTCATGTTAGAGTTATTATCCATAACAATAATAAAAGCGAAGTGATTTTTAGCTTTCGAGTTCTCAATGAGAGAGAGTGAGAGAGAGAGAGAGAGAGAGAGAGAGAGAGAGAGAGAGAGAGAGAGAGAGAGAGAGAGAGAGAGAGAGAGAGAGAGAGAGAGAGAGAGAGAGAGAGAGAGAGAGAGAGAGAGAGAGAGAGAGAGAGAGAGAGCCTTCTGGGACATATAATTGATCGATATTCCATCACCGTTGGTTCGTCACTTAAGAATTTCTGATTTCTATTTAATATGGTTGACAAGGGAGTTTTAGGCATTTCCGGGTTTTCATGTATATTTTTGGATTTTCGAGTATATTTTAGGCATTTCGGGTAATAAATATCCAAAGCCGATTAAGATCCAAAGAAGTTTGGGTAATTTCCAGTTCTTAAATTTCGGAACCGAACCGACCCGGAATCGACTGGTACCGAACCGGAACCGAACCGAAAATATTTCGGTACCTATATGGATCCTAAACCTCCCTACCCGAAATACCCAGAACTCAACCGAATATCCGAATACCCATGGGTATATTTTAGGCATTTCGGGTAATAAATATCCAAAACCGATTAAGATCCAAAGAATTTTGGGTAATTTCCGGTTCTTAAATTTCAGAACCGAACCGACCCGGAATCGACTGGTACCGAACCGGAACCGAACCGAAAATATTTCGGTACCTATATGGATCCTAAACCTCCCTACCCGAAATACCCAGAACTGAACCGAATATCCGAATGCCCATGGCTACTTCAGGTACATGTAAGTGTAGATAAGAACCGGCCAGAAGGAGAGACAAAAGCTACCAAAGGGATTGTTTACCTATGCTCTGATACAATTGTTTTGTGCACGTGCTTGCGAGAAAGATAAGAATCGACAAAAAGGAGAGACAAAAGCTACCAAATGGATTGTGTACTTATGCTCTAATACCAAGGAAGAAAATGGCAATAAACCTCGAAATATATCGATGTATGATCAAAGAAATTTCAGAGATATTGAATTCGACAATGCTAAACTGGTACCAAACACTGTTTGAAATGTTGGAAAAAAGCACGGAAACTACAAGGAAACAATGGATAGAACGATGAAGATGTTTTGACGGCGAAGAAAAGTGTGATTGGTATGAAGAAGAAGAAGAAAGAGATAGCAAAGATGCTTGAAGGTAAACTAAGCGAAGAAAAGAGAGGAGGAGAAATTAAAGGAGACAAGACTAAACCTATCCATTGTGAAAATATATCTCATGAAGGAGAAGACGAAGAACATGTTGGAGATTCTCGAGGAAGAATGAAGGGAGAACTAAATTAGGAATCTAGAGAGAGAGAGAGAGAGAGATATATATATGAAATTGATCGATATTCTATCATCGTTAGTTCGTCTCTTCCGTGTTAGGGACATGATAAACATTATGTTTATGCCTTGTAGAATCGAGGCTCTTTTTATAGAGAAAATTATTTTCTTTCTTTCTCTGAAATTTTCTTGAAATAATTGGTATAGTCGGTAAAATACATTTTACTCCGATGAACGGATATATTTTTCACCGGAGAGACTGTTTATCTTACTATCAGAATTTGAGCTTAATGTTTTTTTTTATTCGCCTTATGGTAATTTTATATCAAAATCTTTTCATGTGGTGGGAAAATTTCCTTTGTTAATTCATGACATAGTTTTTCTTAGGCATCTTTTGATTTACATATGTTTTCACAAGTCAGTGCGATTAGGAGAACTAATTAAAACTATTTAAGATTTGCATAAATATTTTATTAATATTTTCTAAACTTACAAAAATTAATTATATTTACAAATATATCATTTACTAATATTAATAAGCAGTATAGAAAGACTGTGTCGAGTGTGGAGCTTAATCCTGGTGGGTTACCTTGGTCGAACAATTATGCTGCTTGGGTGGTCAGATCAATAGGTAAATAATCCTGGAGGACTAATTTTGTATATTTCTTATGACATTTTTCATACTTTTAGTTGATATTTGAGATTGTACTTGATAATCACCAAATAAACATGTATCAAGACATCTCCGTTTGTTTAGAATTGTACACGACCAGTTAAGTCGGGACGTACTAAAGATTGAGACCAAAAACAATTTAAAACTACAACATACAGAAATCCACACAAATTTATAATATCACAAAACCACACTAAGTTCGTAAGATCAAATTTAAAAGTCAAAAACATTACTTAATCGACACTCAAGAGTTCAAAAGACCAAGACGTTAGTCGAGAAACAAGGAAGCTCCTTGTGATTGTATGTACACTTATGTATGCAAAGGGGTTGTTTACCTAAGCTCTGAAAATTAATACTTATTATATAATCTATGTATATCCTATGATCAAATAAAAGTAAATGATATATATCATGGGCTTGTTTACCTACGCTCTGAAAACTAATACTTATTATACAATCTAATAATGTACATTTATTAGATATGTGAAAGTAAACGAATAAGAAGACAAAGACGAGAGAAATAAGAACCGGAATAATAAGAATTCTAAAAACACGAAGACGATGAAGAATGAGAGGGAAGAAGAAGCCGAAGAAAAATTAAAATAAAAATTCGGAGGAGACGAAGACGACGATGAAGAAAAGGATGAGGAATAAGAAGATCAAAAGAGGAAGAAGAGAAAAATGAATTGGATGGAGAAGAGTAAGAAGGAAAATACGAAGAAAAAGAAGACAAATGCGTTTGAAATGGGATAAGGAAGAATAACACGAATAAAACCCGGAAATATAAGAAATCTCAGGGAAAAAAAAATCGAAGACGATGAAAAAGAATAAGGAAAATAAGAAGAAGCAATAAGAGAGAGAATAGGAAGACAAAGTCGATGAAAAAGAAGAAAAAGGAAAAAACGAGGAAGAAGATTGAAGAGAAGAAAAATCAAAATCAGAATAAAAGAAATTAGAAAAAAAAAAAAAAGATGTTGAAGAATAAGAAGGAGAAGATGATGAATAATTTGGAGAAGAAAAAACAAAAGAAGAGGAAGGAGAAGACAAAGGCGTTGGAATGGGAGAAAGAAGAAGATGAATAAAAACCAAGAAAAAAAAAAAGAATGAGAAGTCGAAGATCATGAAAAAAATAAGGAAAATATGAAGAAGAAAAAAACCAAAATATAAAGAAAAGAAGAAAGGGAAAAGAAGAAACTCATTGGCCGTGGGTGGAGAGCTTCTGCCCACGGTGAACTGCCTCTTGGCCGCGGGTGGAGAGCTTCTGCCCGTGGTGAACTGGGACATCTTGTTCTTGATGTACCTTTTGATTGAACTGTTGGATCGTTCTCAAATTAGTTGGAATGGAAAGGTAGCTGGTCCTTCTTGAATATCTCCAAAATTATGCTGGATCAGACAGTGAGAACAACCTCTTTGGCAGTTGAACTTCTGACGGTTTGACTCTGAGCCGAAAATCTGGTTTTTCTCCAATTTGCAATGCTTTTGCCTAAGTAACCTGAAAAGAGTCTCAAAACTATATATATGCGAAAACCATAATAAAAACATATAAAAGTGAATGAAACCCTGATTAAAGTGTTCTAAAATAGACTGGTAAAATAGGTAAAAATACGGTGTTATCAAGATGCAAGCTCAATTCGCACTTGGACCCAAAAGGAACTCATCGGAATTGGGTAACGACGCATACTGAATATTTTCCTCGATTTTAGGTACCAATCGCTAATCAATCGAATCACCTACAAACTAAAACCATGAAATCTCCATCGTCATCGCCTTCACTCTCTTCATTCGTCGAAGCTCTTCGTCCCTGGTTAGATTCCGTGTCGGAGCCATCACCAAATGCAACAAATCACCATCAGGAACCACCATCTTCTTCATCGACAACGGGAATGCTATTAAGCGACAAAAAATGAATTTAGCGGGTCAACCTACAAATCCACAAAACCGCAACGGGTTCAACCCATGAGACCCGTTAACCCGTGCGGTTCAACCCGCGAGATCCGCCAAATTATGGACAAAAAAACATGTTCAAGCCCACCCCGTAATGGGCTTACTTGGGTCTGGCCCGCAGGTTAAAACGCATATTGACATCTCTACTATTGAGGATCTTTATGAGAAGATGAAGTATTTAGTTTAGTGTAATGGAGGACTAGTGTCCTTAGCTGGTGTCGTGATTCGTCGGTCTCCCCAGATTTGGGAGGGGATAGGTCTGAAAATATGGAACAATCGTCCATATTATTAGAAAAATGGATAAGTCTTTGCATCTCTAAAAATCTAAATTTACATATACATAGTAGGTACAACCACGAAATAGATTTATCAATATCAAATACGTATTATAAGGGTAATTAAGAGGGGAAAGTTTTTATTATAAAGAATATTCTAAAGATTTCAAAGAATCTCAAACTCAACTCACTACTCATGATTCTCCTCTATCTTCATATATGTTTCCTCAGTCACTTATCTTGTCTCCATCTTCTACTTTTGGTTTTGTCATCATGAAATTTGGAATTATGATCTCCTCATCTGATCTGTCTTGTGGTTTTTCAAGTTTCTTCGTCATACGATGTTGCTTGGGACCTTTTTCTTGCTTTGCTACTTTCTCGAGGAAAATATAGATTAGGTTGTTGGTGTTTTTCTCTGGAATTTTAAATGTTCGGGTTTTTGATCTTCCATGAGTGCTTTATGTTACCTTCTTCGAACTCTCGTGTTGGAAATGTTGGTTCTTGAGAGGATGAATGACCAAACATATAGCATGTTCGGACATCTTCGGAGCTAATTTTTTTGAATACAAGAAATAATATTCAAAATCATTTCCAGCATGTTCTCCGAGGAGGCCGACTTGTGGATATCCATACTCGTATCGTTCTTTGAGCATTTGTTGAGATGATCTCTTTCTTCTTCTCCTTTGGTTTGGAGTTTCTTCATCATATGAGTTTTCCATCAAATACTTAAGGCAATCACATACATCAAAGAACTTGTGGCCCGTTGTATCCGAGAATAAATAAATAGGATCTCCAAGTGAATTGAAGGATTCGATCGGGACATTGGGCAAGTATGCGTCTTGTTTTATGGTATGTGTATCTTTAGCTGGAAATATTGTATATATCTCGGTAGAGAATGTCGTAGGTCGTGACTTTTCACCATCTTGTTGTTTAAATGATATCTCAATGGCTCCGTCTTTTCTCATGTGGATGGAAGAATAAACAAAATGTATTGGCGTTCTTCTTTTATGGAGTTTCTCATAATTTTTCACCCATGATTCAGGGAATAGCTTGACTAGCTCATCTCTAGGGATTTGCTTGGGAATATGGATGCATGATGGACTATATTTTTATTCTAGTTGAATGAGCAATGCATCTACCTAAATCCATAGCATGATTCTGGATCTTGTACGCCATCTCGTAGTAGAGCGTTACTACATATGTATTTCCAGCCTCGTGGAACGCCCATTATATGTAGCTGTATTTTCATGTTATGGTAGATTTGTGGATCTTTAAGCATTATGTTGAAATTTGGTAAGAGTGGGACATATATTGTGCCTGCATTTAAGGTTGTTTGAAGAGTTTCTATGAAAGTGTACTTATATTCTCTGTATCAAGTGTCGAGTAGAGCGACTCTCGCCACTACATGTAGACCTTTTATTCCATGAAATGTTAACGCCAGGCGTATTGCTCCATAATGAAGGTGGATATAGCCATGACACATTGATGAATCATCCCTTCACTAAAGCGGATAGGGATCGTCTACTCCGTTTCCGTTGCTGGAACCAAATGTTGCTCCATTTGTGGACTAGAACAAGCTCTCTTGTAACATATTTCCTGGGACCAAACTCATGTTTTATGATCTTTCGGAAAGTGGAATTTGGTTTTGTGGAGGATTTATATGGATTGAGTAGGGATAATTGGGTGATAGAAACTTTGTTGTCTTCACTTACATATTCTATTTCATAGAGATAGTTTATTTTACTAGAGGTTGATTTTATAAAATAAGGTGGGTTTGTCAAAGAATATGTACTTTCCATGGTGTGTGTTGAGACTAGAGACCAAGACAACATGCTTTATTTCTTATTTATCCCTTGAAGTAATATTAAACCATGAATTATTTCGTTTTACATCAGATGCTAAGAATGTGGAGAAAGCACTCACGAGGTGTTTAGTTACATTACCAAGGCAATACTTTCTTTGTTTGAAACCGCAAGGTACTTTGAGCATTATAACCTCATGGATTTTTCTCTATATCCTTCTTTCTTATAGCTTAGTAGGATTTCTGGTGTGGAGGATTGATATATCATGGTTTTTACCCCTTTTAGGCCATGATATAAGTCCGTTTTATAGAGTCTTTCTACTATTTTATAGTGGTTTAAAGTCTTTTACAGGTTTTAGCACGTTTGGAGCATAATTGGAGATATTGGAACTTTCTGGAGCATTTTGGATCAAAACAGACGGTCGTGTAGCTGAGTACCCGATTTGAAGCATCGGTGTCGATCGATACTGCCTAGTATCGGTCGATACTCATCGAAGCAGACACGGACCGCGACTTTAATGAAGAGTTGAAGAATTGCAAAATTGCCTAGAAGTCTTTATTATTTACAAGAAGCCCCAAAACGTGATTTAGGTTATTTAATAGGATTTTACAGCCACTTTCATGGCTGGGGGGGGGGGGGCATTATTTTATTCTGGTTTTTTTAGAGAACTTTCGAGGGGAGACAAGTCTGAAACTCTATTCGTCCGGGAGAAGATTTCGAACCCTCTTGTTACTCTTTCTATTTTATTTGATGATTTATTCAAACATGTTTAGTGCTTCAATTTCCATTTCTGAGTAGATCTCTTGTTAGGTTTGGGGTTTTCATAAGGGTTTTCTCTGAATGCTAGGTTGATTAGTTATTAGGATTCACCATCTGAATTAGTTTTTCGCCATAGGTTGTTTCCAAAGCTAGTTCTAGATTGATCACCTAGAACTTAGATCTTAGGATAATTGATTAGGCACGAGAGTGCGATTAATTACCTGACAGAACCTAGTGTGAGCAAAATAACTATTTGCAAAGAGATTTGGTTTAGTTGTTTTGTGAACAAATCAAACTTTAACTAAAAGCTGGTTTAGACTTTAGGATTCGCAAAGAGATTTAGAATTCTAGGCTTTAGACTTAGATAGTTTTCGCAACGAGAGTTGGTTAATTATACCTTAGTGATTTGAGTTCAAGAACCGCGCTAAATCTGAATCCTGTTAGTTAGTTTATCTGCATTCATTGATTTCCTGAGAAATACCATGAACCTATCTCTCTCCAATCGAATTTACAACCGTTTTAATTTACATTCTGCTTTCAATATCATTGATCACTTAGCTTAATTCTCATCTGTATAATCTATTGCGTGTTTCAGTGAGTCCTTGTGTTCGACCCCTACTTTACTACAACTACTGCTTTAATACTTTTAGGGTATTAATTTGAGCATATCAAGGATCCACTAGGTGGCAACTACAGAGCATACTTTCCATACTAGCTTATGGATGAAGACAACTCATAGGCATAGTATCTCTTGGGAAGATAAGAACCAAAGCTTAAACTGCCATGACTCTGATACCAAATTTACAAGCATATATATAGTAGGTACAACCACAAAAGAGGATTATCAAGATCAAATAAGTATTATAAGGGTATTTAAGAGAGGGAAGCTTTTATTATAATGAATACTCTAAAGATTACAAGGACTCTCAAACTATCTCAATCTCCCAACTCACTACTCATGATTCTCGTCTGTCTTCAGATATGTTTTCTCCGTCACTTTCCATGTTTTCTTCTTATATTGTTGGTTCCGCCATCATGAAATTTGGAATTACGACATCCTCATATGAGCTGTCTTGTGGTTTTTCAGGCTTCTTCGTCATATGTTGTTTTCTTATATATGTTTCCTTTGTCACTTTCCATGTCTTCTTCTTCTACTGTTGGCGCCCTCATGAAATTCAGAATTATGACCTCCTCATATGAATTTTCTTGTGTTTTTCAGGCTTCTTCGTCATACGTTGTTGCTTGGGACCTTTTCGTGCTTTGTTATTTTATCGAGGAAAATAGATATTGGGTTGTTGGCGTGTTCTACCATGAACTGTGATTCATTCTTTTTAGGTACATTTATTTTTGAGGTGCCTGGTGACATATCATAGTTTTTACCCGTTTTTAACCATGATATAGGTCTTATTTATAGAGTCTTTCTTTTATTTTTGGAGTCTTTTTGAGTCTTTTCAGGTTTAGGTACGTTTGGAGTTTAATTGGAGATATTGAAGTATTCTGGAGCATTTTGGAGCTAAGCAAGGATCATGTAGCTGTGAAGCTCGATTTATGGTACTTGTGTCGATCGACACCAATCTGAAGAGACGACACAGTAGCCTTATGTCGAGCGACACAGTAGACGACCATTGTTTTTTGGTCGGAATTCCGGTCGGGAATCGCTTTGTTTTCTTGTAGTGACATTACGATAGCGCAGTTTCTGTAACTGCTATTATAGGTGATATCGAAAGTTGAGTTTCTCTATCATAGCATTCGGAAAATGCTAAGATGAAAAAACTCTAAGCGGGAAACTAAAATTCCCTTTGCCTCTCATAAATTCACTATTGACCGCCAACACTTAGCCAAAAAATAAAGATTTTGCACCTAAGTTTATATATCCCAAAAACAATATACACAGAAAAAAAAAATAGACCTAAAAAAAAAAAATCCCTTAGGGTAAGTTTCTCTCTAGCCACTTCTTCTTCGTCTCTCTCAAATCGAACCCTCTCTCTCGCCGACTCCCTCTCTCTCTTCCTCCTGCGATTCTAGCCTCCCGAGCTTTGTCTCTCTCTCAGAATCGGTCATCTCAGGTTAGCTTCGATTGCTAAACCCTAAGTTTTAATTCATAATTTTTCTGGATACAAGACATCAGAGATGATGAACCTCCTAAGGAGATCAGCGATATCCCTCGGCAGCATATATAAATCGAAACTAGCTTTGAGCCTCCCGTTTTCGTCGATTTGTGTAATTTGGTGTAGCTTGGAGATGGTTTGTAGTGGTGATGTCTAGTCATGGCTTGCGGTCGTGGTGTTGTTCCTCACCGCTTTTGCTGTTCGTGGTGGTCTTCGGCGGTGTTTGGATTCATAAATTCCGCCCAAAGCCATGGGTTGAAGATTGGTTGTAATCGATTTCAGTTCTGTCTTGGTTGAAGCCTCGATTATGTGGCTGACAGTTGGGGTGAAGCCTCTTCGTTGGTACTCGAAATACGTCTTGATTTATTGTTGTACCAAACAATGTTGTTTTTGTTGCTCAAAATTTTATGACGTATTACGACTCCAAATAAATCAATAAATTTTTTTGTGTGATTTACTCTTTCAAAAAGAATAGGTGATTTGCTCTCACCCGATTCTCTGAAGCCATTTTGTTTTCTTCACCAATCACACACCTCATCTTTCTTGTTGTAGCTTGGGAGATCTTTGGCCAAATGTTGTCTCTAACCAGAGTTTGCTTGTTTGTTGCTCTGCGTGTATATATTCCTATGGATGTATCTGCTCCTTTTTTTGAAGTTAGGCTTTGTACAACGACTGAGTGTCATGATCTAAACAATGATGATGATGATGATTGATGATGGTTAGGCTTTTCACTTTTTGTTTCGGTTCTTTATATGCATCATTATCTCTGAAGAAATTAAGGCAACAGATGTTGATGATTGATAATAATGATGCTAAGTGCAAACATAAATCTTTGATGAATTTTCATACTAAAACAATAGGTGATATGCTCTTTTCTTATTCACGTTATTTTCTTATCCAAATTGGAATCATTGTGCTTGTGTAAAAAGAGGCACATGATTGTTTCCTTTAAATGCTCATGTTTTTTTTTTTTCAATTATTGGCTTTTCCTTTGCTGCAGGTTATGCACGAGCTTTCCTTACATTTGGAGTCCTGAGCTCCATGAGATTTTTCTTGAGGCTGTGAACAAGCTTGAAGGCCCTGAAAGTATGTCACTATATGTTCTGATTCATACATTTGTGATTAGATAGGATCTTGTGTCTCTAACCAGAGTTTGCTTTCGTAGTTAGCTGATTTTTCATTAATTTTGAAAACTATCATGTTGCAGAAATATAGACTAGCCAAGTCTATGCCAGAGAGAAAAGAAGGTTAAATCCCAACCTTCACATCCAACTTTTTTCTCCCTGCTCCTGCGAGTTTATTGATTTTCTCAATTGTTTTTTGCAGAGAAGAAGAATGGTCACTCAGAAGATAAGAAACCAGATTCGAATACGACTGAAGCTGATGGTAGAAAGAAGAAGTGTTTTTGAGCTCTGGTTTGTGCTTTTGATTATATACTATGTCCTTTTGCAGTACTTATGATGTTGTTTGATAACTTGTTTTAACAAATAACATTGAATGATGAGCTACTTTGTAAAATTATAATTATGTATATTTTTGATGATTTATGGAAAGAAATATGTTTTAACTAATTGGATATTGTATAAGCATCTATCATAGCAAGCAAAATGGCTTTTTAGATAATTTAATTTAGATATGAAATAGTTTATTATGACAAAATAAATCGCTATTAAAAAATAAATTAGAGCAAAACTGTTATGCTATTGTAGAAGCATCTATTATAGCAAGAAACACGAGTTCTTAAATAATTTTTACAAAATAACGAAGTGCTGTGACAAAACAGAATAAAGCATTTAAGTATTGCTATGGTATAAGAACCTATCATAACATAGTGAAATAGTGCTTTCTTATGGGTGGTACCTACCATAGCTCGCGATGTCCTAGCGTTTGTTAATTCGCTATTAAAACCCTATTATAGCACTTTTTCCGCGCTAACAATGTTCATAGTTCTTGTAGTGTTAGTAAGAACTTATAAAAATAGAATGGTTAAAAGAAAATATGAATTATAATGAAATGGAATGCATGAATGTTATCTTATGTAGATAATTAGAATGAGAATGATAAAAATGTGTGTAAGGCCAATAAGGTCATTGCTTGTCGCCAGGGTTATGGCCGTGAGCCATGAAGCGGTATTTTTATGTTGGGCCGCAACCAAAGAGTGATAATGAGAATGATAATGAGAATGTGAATGGGTTGCGGACCCATTGAGAATAGGGCTGACTAGGCCATAATGTGAAAGAGATTGAGTACCATTGGGTTGCGACTTGTGGGAATGTGAAAAAATCAGAGTCAGTTTGTTTGAGGACTAATATAAATGTTATTAGTTGTGTATGATAATTTGGCATTACAAATCGTTTATAGGCTAAGCATTTTATGTTTGTTGATATATTAAATATTGTATTGTGAATCTCGTGGGCCCTCGTGCCTACCCCCGCTGAGTAACTTTGTTGCTCACCCCCTTTTTCCCTTTTTCAGGTAGGGTTTAAGTGCGTTTTGGGTTGGAGTGCAAGTCAAGCTATTCGGTGGAATATTTTATGGGATTAGGGTGTCTCAATTTGGTATCAGAGACTAGGTCAAGGCCACTCTGGTTCTGACCTGGAGGGTCAGTGGTTTTTGCTCTGTGTCTTAGTTGGGTACAAAGATTAGATAGATTATAATCTAAGTTTTCCTAGTTCTATCAGGTGTATAAATAGATCAACAATCGCTTCGCGAAGGAGTCTTTAAGTGAAGTTGATGGGACCATAATTCTGCATGAGCACGTCGATGCAAGAAGGGATCACCAGAGAGTAAAGCGAATTGTCGTAGCCAATTATTAAATGAACGCCAAATTATCGACGTTGGGCTGTCACGATCAAACATCAAGAAGAAGGATGCTCCAAAGTCTGGTCGCAAATCAAGTGGGGTAGAAACAACCCGTAAATTCGAGGATGAATTTATTTCAAGTGGGGGAGTTTGTGACATCCCATGAATGAGTTTTAGGGCCTGTTTTTTATATTAAACCCCTAAGGCGAGAACCCTAAAACTTGCGACCAAACAAACCCTAACTCTAGCTTTCCAAAGGAGAAAACCCTAACTTGCGAAGGAAGCAATGTTCAGACCCTTAATCTTTGAATGAAATCCTTTTTGGGCGTGGATCGTGTATGTTAAGTTGGGTTTGAGAATAGTTGGGCTAAACATCAAGCGAGAGAAAGAGTTGGACCGGAAGGAGCATTAGACGAAGCGTCGGGCCTGTTTCAGGTTGAGGAAAGCCCATAAGTGAAAGAAAGTAGTGTAGCCCATTTCAAAGAGTAATCTAGAGTTTAATTAAGGTCATTTTTGTGGCCCATTAGTGAGGACAAGAGAAACCCAAGGTTAGAAACCCAATAGTATCATTAAGGGCAAAACGGACCTTTCCTCGGAAATTCCTAAACCTAGGAAGCCTCACCCCTTACTCTATATATAGAGGAGCCACGACTTGGAGAATGTCAGAGAGAATTCTTACGGCGAAGCCCTGCTGGAATCTCGTTAGAGCCACCACCGTCGAGCCACCTTGAAGGAGAAGTCACCCCAGCCTACAGGCTAGCAGATCTGGCCCGCTCTGGCGTAGGAGGGAAACGGACAGGCAAATAAAATAGGATCGATATGAAACTTGTTGAGCGTATTCCTGACCCTTAGATCTAATTATAGCCGCAAGTGGTTTGTCATTCGGAGGTACTATCTGAAAGTTATATGCATTTTCCCGAGACAGATTGGCGTAAATCGGATCAGCGAGTTGCAACCTTGTGAAGCGTTTTTAGGGCGATCCAGAAAGCTCCAAGAGGCAATCTACATACCGAGGTGAAGCTCTTAAAGCCAAATTTCCAGATCTACCTTCCGATCTCCATTCCGAGGTATGAACCGAAAGTTGCAGCGGTTTTTTTCCGGTCAAGTTTCTCCCATTCAAACACTAGCTCCATTTTAGGAAAGTTTCCATTTTCTAAGATTTTCCATTTTTAGAAAGTCTATTTATGACAAGTCCATTTATGGAAAGTCTATTGATAAAAACTTCTTTTTCAATCGTAGTTTCCCGAAGAGGCGCTTATCCAACCGCAACCGCTTTGATCGCTACTTCTCCAACTGCCATTTCTCAGGTTCTATTAGATTAATTAAGGTGGGGATATGTTTTGAGAATTATTCCAATACTCTATTATATTTAGTTATTAATAGCCGTATGATGTCAGTAGATAGATTGATGTGTGATGTTGGATGAATCTTATGAGTTTATAATGTTGATTTCATGTGCATGAATACATTTTCATATGCATCATTCATACATGTTAGTAAGAACTTATAAAAATGGAATGGTTAAAAGGAAATATGAATTATAATAAAACGGAATGCATGAATGTTATCTTATGTAGAGAATGAGAGAGAGAATGATAAGAATGTATGTATGGCCAATAAGGTCATTGCTTGTCGCCGGAGTCATGGCCGTGAGCCATTAAGCGGTATTTCTATGTTGGGCCACAACCAAAGAACGATAATGAGAATGTGAATGGGTTGCGGAACCACTGAGAATGGGGCTGACGAGCCTACATTGTAAAAGAGATTGAATATCATTGGGTTGCGACATGTGGGAATGTGAAAGAGTCAGAGTTATTTTGTTTGAGGACTAATATAAATGTTATTAGCAGTGTATGATAATTTGGCATTACAAATCGTTTATAGGTTAAGAATTTTATGTTTGTTGATATATTAAATATTGTATTGTGAATCTCGTGGGCCCTCGTGCCTACCCCACTGAGTAACTTTGTTGCTCACCCCCTTTTCCCTTTTTCAGGTTGGGTTTAAGTGCGTTTTGGGTTGGAGTGCAAGTCAAGCTATTCGGTTGAATATTTTTCGGGATTAGGGTGTCTCAATTTGGTATCAGAGACTAGGTCAAGGCCACTCGGGTTCAGACTCGGAGGGTCAGTAGTTTTTGCTCTGTGTCTTAGTTGGGTATAAGGATTAGATAGATTATAATCTAAGTTTTCCTAGTTCTATCTGGTGTATAGTTAGATCAACATCGCTTCGTGACGGAGTCGTCAAGTGAAGTTAATGGGACCATAATTCTGCATGAACACGTCGATGCAAGAAGGGAGCACAAGAGAGTAAAGCGAATGGTCGTAGCCAACTATTAAATGAACGCGAGGTTGTGGACGTTGGGATGTCACGATCAAACATCAAGAAGAAGGATGCTCCAAAGTCTTGTTGAAAATCAAGTGGGGGAGAAGCAACCCGCAAATTCGAGGACGAATTTATTCAAGTGGGGCAGTTTGTGACATCCCAAGAATGAGTTTTAGGGCATGTTTTGTTATATTAAAACCCTAAGGCGAGAACCCTAAAACTTGCGACAAAAAAAACCATAACTCTAGCTTTCCGAAGAAGAAAACCCTAACTTGCAAAGGAAGCAATGTTCAGACCCTTAATCTTCGAGAGAAATCCTTTTTGGCGTGGATCGTGCTTGCTAAGTTGAGTTTGAGAATATTTGGGCCATACATCAAGCGAGAAAAAGAGTTGTAACGAAAGGAACATTATACAAAGCGTCGGGCCTGTTTCAGGTTGAAGAAAGCCCATAAGTGAAAGGAAGTAGTATAGCCCATTTCACAGAGTAATCTATAGTTTAATTAAGATCATTTTCGTGGCCCATTAGTGAGGACAAGAGAAGCCCAAGGTTAGAAACCCAATAGTATCATTAAGGGCAAAACAGACCTTTTCTCGGAAAACCCTTAACATAGGAAGCCTCACCCCTTGCTCTATATATAGAGGAACCACGACTTGGAGAATGTCAGAGAGAATTCTTACGGTGAAGCCCTGCTGGAATCTCGTTAGAGCCACCACCGTCGAGCCACCTTGAAGGAGAAGTCACCCCAGCCTACAAGAAAGCAGATCTGACCCGCTCTGGCGTAGGTGGGAAACGGACAGGCAAATAAGATTGGATCCACATGAAACTTGTTAAGCGTATTCCTGACCCTTAGATCTAACTATAGCCGCAAGTGGTTTGTCATTCGGAGGTACTATCTGAAAGTTATATGCATTTTCCCGAGACAGATTGGTGTAGATCGGATCAACAAGCTGCAACCTTGTGAAGCGTTTTTAGGGCGATCCAAAAAGCTCCAGGATGCAATATACATACCGATGTGAAGCTCTTCAACCCAGCTTTCCAGATCTACCTTCCGATCTCCATTCCGAGAATTGAACTGAACGTTACGGCGGTTTCTTTCCGGTCAAGTTTCTTCCATTCAAACACTAGCTTCATTTTATGAAAGTTTCCCTTTTCCGAGATTTTCCATTTTTATAAAGTCTATTTATGGCAAGTCCATTTATGGAAAGTCTATTGATGGAAACTTCTTTTTGAATCGTAGTTTCCCGAATAGGCGTTTACCCAACCGCAACCGTTTTGACCGCTACTTCTTCAACCGCCATTTCTCAAGTTCTATTAGATTAATTACGGTGGGGATATGTTTTGAGAATTCTTCCAATACTATATTTAGTTATTAATAGGCGTATGATGTTAGTAGATAGATTGATGTATGATGTTGGATGAATCATATGAGTTAATAATGTTGATTTCCAGTACATTAATACATTTCCATATGCATCATTCATACATGTTAGTAAGAACTTATAAAAATGGAATGGTTAAAAGGAAATATGAATTATAATGAAATGGAATGCATGAATGTTATCTTATGTAGAGAATGAGAATGATAAGTATGTAGCCAATAAGGTCATTGCTTGTCGCCGGGGTTATGGCCGTGAGCCATGAAGCGGTATTTCTATGTTGCGCCGCAACCAAAGAATGATAATGAGAATGTGAATGGGTTGCAGACCCATTGAGAATAGGGCTGACGAGCCCATAATGTGAAAGAGATTGAGTACCATTGAGTTACGACCTGTGGGAATGTGAAAGAGTCAGAGTCAGTTTGTTTGAGGACTAATATAAATGTTATTAGCAGTGTATGATAATTTGGCATTACAAATCGTTTATAGGCTAAACATTTTATGTTTGTTGATATATTAAATATTGTATTGTGAATCTCGTGGGCCCTCCTCATGCCTACCTCCGCTGAGTAACTTTGTTGCTCACCCCCTTTTTCCCTTTTTCAGGTAGGATTTAAGTGCGTTTTGGGTTGGAGTGCAAGTCAAGCTATTCGGTGGAATATTTTTCGGGATTAGGGTGTCTCAATTTGGTATCATAGACTAGGTCAAGGCCACTCCGGTTCTGACCCGGAGGGTCAGTGGTTTTTGCTCTGTGTCTTAGTTGGGTATAAGGATTAGATAGATTATAATCTAAGTTTTCCTTGTTCTATCAGGTGTATAGTTAGATCAACAATCGCTTCGCGACGGAGTCTTCAAGTGAAGTTAATAGGACCATAATTCTGCATGAGCACGTCGATGCAAGAAGGGAGCACCAGAGAGTAAAGCGAATGGTCGTAGCCAACTATTAAATGAACGCTAGGTTGTGGACGTTGGGATGTCATGATCAAACATCAAGAAGAAGGATGCTCCAAAGTCTGGTGGAAAATCAAGTGGGGGAGAAGCAACCCGCAAATTCGAGGACAAATTTATTTCAAGTGGGGGAGTTTGTGACATCCCAAGAATGATTTTAGGAGATGTTTTTATATTAAAAGCCTAAGGCGAGAACCCTAAAACTTGCGACCAAACACACCGTAACTCTAGCTTTCCAAAGAAGAAAACCCTAACTTGCGAAGGAAGCAATGTTCAAACCCTTAATCTTCGAGTGAAATCCTTTTTGGGCATAGATCGTGCATGTTAAGTTGGGTTTGAGAATAGTTGGGCCAAACATCAAGCGAGAGAAAGAGTTGGACAGAAAGGAGCATTAGACAAAGCGTCGGGCCTGTTTCAGGTTGAGGAAAACCCATAGGTGAAAGGACGTAGTGTAGCCCATTTCAAAGAGTAATCTAGAGTTTAATTGCAACCTTGTGAACTATTTTTAGGGCGATCCAGAAAGCTCCAGGAGGAAATCTACATACAGATGTGATGTGAAGCTCTTCAACCCAGCTTTCCAGATCTAACTTTCGATCTCCATTCCAAGGTATGGACCGAAAGTTGCGGTGGTTTCTTTCCGGTCAAGTTTCTCCCATTCAAACACTAGCTTCATTTTAGGAAAGTTTTCCTTTTCCGAGATTTTCCATTTTTATAAAGTCTATTTATGGCAAGTCCATTTATGGAAGGTCTATTAGTGAAAACTTATTTTTCAATCGTAGTTTTCCGAAGAGTCGTTTACCCAACCGCAACCGCTTTGACCGCTACTTCTTCAAACGCCATTTCTCAGGTTCTATTAGATTAATTGAGGTGGGGGTATGTTCTGAGAATTCCTCCAATACTCTATTTAGTTATTAATAGGCGTATGATGTTAATAGATAAATTGATGTGTGATGTTGGATGAATCATATGAATTGATAATGTTGATTTCTTGTACATGAATACATTTCCATATGCATCATTCATACATGTTAGTAAGAACTTATAAAAATGGAATGGTTAAAAGGAAATATGAATTATAATGAAACGGAATGCATGAATGTTATATTAGGTAGAGAATGAGAATGATAAGAATGTGTGTATGGCCAATAAAGTTATTGCTTGTCCCCGGGGGCATGGCCGTGAGCCATGAAGCGATATTTCTATGTTGGGCCGCAACCAAAAAAGGATAATTAGAATGATAATGAGAATGTGAATGGGTTGCGGATCCATTGAGAATTGGGCTGACGAGACAAGAATGTGAAAGAGATTGAGTACCATTGGGTTGCGACCTGTGAGAATGTGAAAGAGTCAGAGTCAGTTTGTTTGAGGACTAATATAAATGTTATTAGCTGTGTATGATAATTTGGTATTACAAATCCACTACAAGAAAACAGGCTAGAATCCGACGGCCAAATTATTTGACCAAATGCGATCTACATAAAATTTAGATCAGGTTTTATAGGTTTTAGATCAGGTTTAGGTTGTTTGGATCGTAAATAATTTGACCAAAATATCTTGTATTAGGTTTGGTTATTGAATATTTATAAAAAAAATTATAATAACATCTAAAATAAATTCTTAACGGCAATTGTAATAAATAAAATAATTTATAAAATCTAGAAAAAAATATTATCCTTGGTATTTTAAAATATAAAATCCAGAAATAAAACAAAAACATTACTCTTGATATTGTAAAATACTTAAATCCAACAAAAAAAAACCAATAATACACTAGAACTCTAGAATCGTTGAAAGAAAATCCTTAAAAACTCATAGCAAAACCTTCAATATAAACTGAACATGTACATACAATAAATATTAAATTATCAATACCCCATAACGAATAATTGTATAGAAAATTACTAGTTTTAGTTTTGTTAATTTTACATTTATCTTTAAATTTTAGTTAAACTTAAACCGTTAAAGACTTTTAAAGTCATGATGTCTATTATTATTAGTCAAATTAGTTAATTTTACGTATATCTTTAAATTTTATAGTAAATTACTAGTTTTAGTTTTGTTAATTTTAAATTTATGTTTATTAATGTATATACTATACAAATAATATATGTAAAAACAAGAATATATTTTATTTGGGGTTTTTAGTTATCTAAAGACCAATCCAAATAACCCAAACCCAAATTAGTAAAAATTATTAGATCCAAATATGTTTTTATAGAAACCCATATCCAAACTAAATGAAGTTTTTTGGATTGGATTAGATTGGGTTGTTTGAATTGGCCACCTCTAGATAGCACTATTTCACTATGTTATGATAGGTTCTTATACCATAGCAATACTTAAATACTTTATTCTGTTTTGTCACAGCACTTCGTTATTTTGTAAAAATTATTTAATAACTCGTGTTTCTTGCTATAATAGATGCTTCTACAATAGAATAACAGTTTTGCTCTAACTTATTTTGTTATAACGATTTATTATGTCATAATAAACTATTTCATATCTAAATAAATTATTTATAAAGTCATTTTGCTTGCTATGATAGATGCTTATACAATAGCCAATTAGCTAAAACATATTTCTTTCCATAAACCATAAAAAAAGATACATAATTGTAATTTTACAAAGTATCTCATCATTCAATGTTATTTGTTAAAACAAGTTATCAAACAACATCATAAGTACTGCAAAAGGACATAGTATATAATCAAAAGCACAAACCAGAGCTCAAAAACACTTCTTCTTTCTACCATCAGCTTCAGTCGTATTCGAATCTGGTTTCTTATCTTTTGAGTGACCATTCTTTTTCTCTGCAAAAAATAATTGAGAAAATCAATAAACTCTCAGGAGCGGGGAGAAAAAAGTTGGATGTGAAGGTTGGGATTTAACCTTCTTTTCTATCTGGCATAGACTTGGCTAGTCTATATTTCTGCAACAGAATAGTTTTCAAAATTAATGAAAAATCAGCTAACTACGAAAGCAAACTCTGGTTAGAGACACAAGATCCTATCTAATCACAAATGTATGAATTAGAACATATAGTGACTTACTTTCAGGGCCTTCAAGCTTGTTCACAGCCTCAAGAAATATCTCATGGAGCTCAGGACTCCAAATCGTTTATAGGCTAAGCGTTTTATGTTTGTTGATATATTAAATATTGTATTGTAAATCTTGTGGGCCTCGTGCCTATCCCCGCTGAGTAACTTTGTTGCTCACCCCCTTTATCTCTTTTTCAGATAGGGTTTAAGGGCGTTTTGGGTTGGATTGCAAATCAAACTATTCGTTAGAATGTTTTCCGGGATTAGGGTGTCTAATTATAGCTCTGCCGAAGAAGCTGGGAAAGCACTCTTTGCTGTTTCTGCCTTCATACGGAACAACATAGCTGCTCAATACATGTTTTATGCAGCACATGGATGCATTATGCTTCAGGTGCGCACACCACGAAGACATCAAGTCATGTTTTTTTCATTATATAATTCTCTGTATTGGAAAAACTAATCACGTTTCTTCATTCTTCAGGATGTAACGAGCAATGGGATCTTGGATATTACACTGAGATGGAAAGCTGTATTTGTGATAACCCAAACCGGACAATCCGGTTCAATTTATAATTTTTCCTAAACCGGATAAGTATATAAACCGAAAGCAAAGAAAAGAAAACCCTAAGTATTTTTTTTTTGGGGCTAGCTATGGCTTTCACCCACTTAGACACGTAGTCAACATCAGTAAGTATGTATTTGTTCCCATAAGACGAAGGAAAATGACCCATAAAGTCGATTCTCCAAAGGTCGAAGACTTCGACTTCCTGGATGAAATTTTGTGGCATCTCATTCATTTTGCTGATGTTCCCTTGTCTTTGAAAAGCATCAAACTTATATATTAAGGCATGTGCGTCTTTGAACATGGTGGGCCACCAAAAACCATCTTGTAAGATTTTAGCGACAGTCTTGTTAGTAGCAAAGTTCCCTGCATAGTTAGATCCGTGGCAAGCGAATAGAACGCCTGAACTGTTCTTATGTAACACATCTTCTAAGAATACCTTCAGAACAATGTTTGTAAATATAAGGTTCATCCCAAATGTACCTTCTGACATCACGCAAGAATTTCTTCTTCTTATAACCGAAAAACTGAGGAGTCTCAACTTCTGCTGCTATAAAGTTTGCAATGTTTCTATACCATGGAGAACCGGATGGTGCTGATCTTAGGGGTGCCCTAGGACATGTCTGAAGTTAGAAAACGTCCCAAATGTGTTCCCCATCACGATCTTGAGAAGTCAAAGTCAAAACTTTCTCGCTTGAAACGCTTTTGCAATCAAATTTTGTCGGTTTAATAACTTCATGAGATCTGATGTAAAGAACTTCTATAGGAACGCCTTGTGACTTTTTAATGTCATCTATAGGGTCGCCAATTTCTCTTCCTTCATTGTAGATGATTGTACAACACGAGCTTTCAGTTGTAACTGCATGATAGAAGACTCTCTTTTTGATTTCGGAGAAAGAAACTTGTCCTCTGCGAAAATCAAACATTGCTCCCACTATTTTAAGGAAAGGAGTCCCAAGTAATAGTGACATTGAGAAGTCATTTTGCATCTCTAGGATCTTAAAATCAATAGGAACATCCTCCCACTTGCATCACCAAATTGCACACAAACCCGTATGGAGTTGTGCTAGAATCGTCTCCAAATTTGAGTGTCATTTAAGGAGGCTCAATATCAACAATCCCCAACTTCTTTGATATGGTCTTAGACATGAGATTTACAGTAGCTCCTTTATCACATAGAAAATCCAAGAAATCAATACCGTTTATTGTGTAAGGGAAGATAAATTTCACCGGATCTTTTATCTTATGCAGCTTCTTTTGATGTTTTTCTTTTGAAATCAGCTCATCATCTTCATGTCTTGCCACAGGGTACTCGTTGGTATTTTGATCAATAGGGTCTAGTGAAACCACGTCCTTGTTCTGAGTTGTGACCACTTAAAATTTTGGATTTGTCTCAACCTTTCCCAGAAGAAAACCATCTTGTCTCTTCACACTTTATACAGTTTGAGAAACTTGCACTTCCATCTTCTTAACATGATTATAGAGGTAAATAAACTTCCAATACAGCCCCTCATTGTTCTTATTGAGATGATCATACACATGTCCACTTTAAAACCGAGATTTTGAATATCTTGGGCGTTTTGCTTATGTCCCTCCATGATATGTTGTTGATTGTCCATAAGCTGATGGATCATAGCTTCAAGGCTGCTCTCTTTAGGTGCTATACCCACGTGATCTTGGTCTTGAAGAGGAACTTCAACACTTGGTTGAAAGCTTCCACCGTTAAAACCGTTCTTGTTTCGGTTTTGATGGACGTTTCTATACCCACCAATGTAGTTGACTTCTCTTTGCTGCTTATGAGAACCATCACCAATAAACTCTTTATTAACCTTACCATCACCATCTTCCACGTTCTTATATAGGTGAACGCCACTCAGTTGACTTTCGAGAAGCTGAGAACCCAATGCTTTTAGCTTGAGGATTTGTGCGGATTCTAAAATTGGCTTCATGTCTCCCACGTTTTCCACATAGTCCGAGCAATCGTTCTAATTGCTTGCTGCCAAATTTTCAATAAGAGTGTTAGCTTGAGCAATGGTATTAGTCATGAAGTTACCTTGATTTGCGGTGATGAGTGCCATCTTGAACTTCTCATCAACTCCTCTGTAGAAGATGTTTAACAAATTCAACTCAGTGAAACCATGGTGATGGCACTCTCTCTTGTACTCCTTGAAACGTGTTAAAGCCCCATAAATTGATTCTTTTGGTTCTTGTTGAAATTCTGAGATTCCTCTTCTCATCTGTTTATGACGTAGCTCTCCCTAGATCGGAACTCCAAGGTTGGTAACTCGAAGGATAATCCTTGCAAGCTGCTGCTCCAAGGCGTGGGGAACGATTGGTGTCGCACAGAGGTGATGGATAGCCCCTGATATACCGTGTGACTACTTAGGATATTACACACCTAACTAGATCACCAAGCTTAGATATTACACACTAAGCAGAATCAAAGAGATGAAGAACCAGAAGAACTCGTCTCTAAGAAACAAGAAGGTGGCTGCGCCGTGTTTGATTGAAAAGGTAGGGTAATGTTTCCAGCGACCTTACATCAGTTTATAAAGGGAAAAACGTGCCCTTAAGTTTAAAGAATTGCAAAAATAACCCAAAAGAAAAGAAAATAAAGGAAAGGCACAAAACAGAGGTCTTTTGCGCAATAAGAGTAAAAAAAAGGAAAGATAGAGAATAGATGCATCTATGCTGGTCGAGAGTGTGCATCTTGTGCCTCGGAGTGACTAGTGAACTAGGTGTGGCGGTTTATCTTTGCCTCATTAAAAACCTATTTTTGCAAAACCCAAGTGGGACAAAAACAAAGACAGGGAAAAAGAGTGCAAAGATAGACCGCAAGCTCACTAGCCATCTTGTACTTGGATTAGGACGAGTGTTGGAGTTGTTTCTTTGCTTTCTTGGTTTAAGTAGTTGGGTTGCTTCTGAATATTGTTAAGAATGCCAGCAACAGCTTCCTTGAGCTCCTTAGTCCTTGCTCGTGTCATAGGACCAGTTGAGGTGACCTTAGGCTCCTCGGCTACAAGCTCCTCGTCTCCAAGTTCTTCTTGTGCTGATTCGAGCTTCTCGGCTACAAGTTCTTCATCTGTTGGTCCAATGCTATCCATGATCACATCATCCCCTCCTTCTTGAAAAGGATTTGACCTCAAATCTGGATCATCTTGAAGGTCCAGCTGGTAGGCATTGTCATTGATCCTCCTTGTGATCTTGAATGGACCGTCGACTCTAGGCATTAGTTTGGACTTCCTTTGTTCTGGGAATCGATCCTTCCTCAAATGCACCCACACAAGGTCTCCTTCCTCAAAGATCATCTTGCGTCGCCCCTTGTTCTGATATTCAGCATACTTCTTCGTTTTTGCTTCTATGTTGGTTCGAGCTTCTTCATGAATTCGCTTAACCAGATCAGCTTTCTGTTTCCCATCTAAGCTCACTCTTTCACTCAAAGGCAGAGGAATTAAATCCAAAGGAGATAAAGGACTAAATCCATAAACAATCTGAAACGGGGAATACTTAGAAGCCGAATGCACAGCATGATTGTATGCAAACTCTATGTGCGGTAAACAATCTTCCCAAGTTCTAATGTTCTTTTTAATTAGAGCACGCAGAAGAGTCCCTAGAGTCCTATTGACGACTTCTGTTTGCCCATCAGTTTGTGGGTGACAGGTAGTAGAGAATAATAGTTTAGTTCCTAGCTTAGACCACAATGTTTTCCAGAAATAACTAAGAAACTTAGTGTCTCTATCAGATACAATGGTCCTAGGCATACCATGGAGACGCACAATTTCTCTAAAGAACAGACTTGCTACATGAGATGCATCATCTGTTTTATGACAAGCAATGAAATGGGACATCTTAGAGAATCGGTCTACTACTACAAAGATAGAGTCCTTCCCTGTTCTAGTCCTAGGCAGGCCTAGTACGAAGTCCATGGATATGTCAGTCCAAGGATGAGACGGAACAGGGAGAGGGGAATACAAACCGTGGGGCATAACCTTTGATTTAGCCTGTTTGCAAGTTGTGCACCTGTCACAGATTCTCTCCACGTCTCTCTTCATGTGAGGCCAATGGAAGTGATCTTGCATCACCTTCAGGGTCTTATCTCTACCGAAGTGCCCCATCAACCCTCCTCCATGTGCTTCCCTAACCAGCAAGTCTCGTATAGAACAGTTAGGTACACACAAGCGATTATCATAGAAGAGAAACCCCTCACTTCTATAATAATGGCCAGCAGCAAACTTTTCACAAGCTTTAAATACTTCTTGAAAATCAGAATCAGAAGCATATAAGTATTTAAGCTGCTCAAAACCCAGCAGTTTTGCATCTAGGGTAGTTAGTAACACATACCTTCGGGACAATGCATCAGCAACCACATTGTCCTTACCCTTTTTGTACTTGATGACATAGGGGAATGTCTCAATGAACTCAACCCACCTGGCGTGCCTCTTATTGAGCTTGTGCTGCCCCTTTAAGTGTTGTAGAGATTCGTGGTCAGTGTGTATGACAAATTCCTTAGGCCACAGATAGTGCTGCCATGTTTGCAACGCTCTCACTAGTGCATACAGCTCCTTATCATACGTTGGGTAGTTAAGAGTGGCTCCCCCAAGTTTTTCACTAAAGAACGCAATGGGCTTCTTTTCCTGCATTAAAACAGCTCCAATCCCTACACCAGAAGCATCACACTCAATCTCAAAGGTTTTAAGAAAGTTTGGTAAAGATAAGAGTGGAGCGTGAGTGAGCTTGTTTTTCAGGGTCTGGAATGCTTCTTCTTGTGCTGCTCCCCATTTGAAACCAACTTCCTTCTTGATCACTTCGGTAAGTGGCGCAGCAAGAGTGCTGAAGTCTTTAACAAACCGCCTATAGAACCCAGCAAGGCCGTGGAAGCTTCGCACATCGCCTACTGTCTTTGGAACAGGCCAATCTCTTATAGCTTTGACCTTCTCCTCGTCAACCTGTACGCCATCTGCACTCACAACAAAGCCTAAAAAGACCACGTTATCTGTACAAAACGTGCACTTCTTAAGGTTGGCATAAAGCTTCTCCTTGCGAAGTACGTTTAAAACAGATTGCAAATGTCCTATATGCTCTTCTAAGTCTTTGCTATATACCAGAATGTCATCAAAATACACTACAACAAAGACTCCTATGAATGATCTCAAGACATGATTCATTAATCTCATAAATGTACTAGGTGCGTTTGTGAGGCCAAAAGGCATAACCAACCATTCATATAACCCATGTTTTGTTTTAAATGCAGTTTTCCATTCATCTCCTTCTTTCATCCTAATCTGATGATATCCACTCTTTAAATCGATTTTAGAGAACAACCTAGAGCCATGAAGTTCATCTAACATATCATCTAGTCTAGGAATAGGGTGTCGATACTTCACCGTAATGTTGTTTATGGCTCTGCAATCGACGCACATACGCCAGCTCCCATCCTTCTTAGGTACGAGCAGAACCGGTACAGCACATGGGCTCATGCTCTCTCTGATGTGTCCCTTCTCTATGAGCTCATCAACCTGTTTTTGTAACTCCTTAGTCTCCACAGGGTTGGTTCTGTATGCTGGACGGTTTGGTAGCGAAGCTCCTGGCACAAAATCAATCTGATGCTCGATGCCCCTAATTGGTGGCAGTCCCGTGGGCTTGTCTCCTGGAAATACATCTTCATAATCCTGCAAAAGAGTTCTCATTTCACTCGGTAGCACCGGTGCAAGATTAGTCAAGCTCGTAAGAGCTTCTCTAAAAACAAACAAGAGTATAGGTTGTTTAGAAGCTACAGATTGTTTGAGATCACCTGATTTGGCCATAAGATTGGTTTGTTGCGTTTGATCTGAACTCAGATTTTGTTGCTGCGTCCCTTGGGAACTTATATCCTGCTTCATTCTCTGCTTGAGAGTCATCTGGTCTTGATGAACTTCTCTTGGTGTCAAAGGAACCAGAACAGTTCTCTTACCCTTGTAATCAAATGAATGGCGATTGGTGAAGCCGTCATGCATAACCTTGCGATCAGATTGCCAAGGCCTCCCAAGTAGAATGTGTCCAGCAGCCATAGGAAGTACATCACACAGTATCTTGTCTTCGTATGCACCAATGGTGATAGGGACCAGCACCTGCTTGCTCACCTTCATCTCACCATCTTCATTAAGCCATTGAAGCTTGTATGGCTTTGGGTGCTTCGTCACTTTTAATCCGAGCTTACTAACCATTGTTTCACTTGCCACGTTAGTACAGCTTCCTCCATCTATGATGAGGCTGCAAACTCTTCCTTGGACCAAGCATCTAGTGTGGAACAGGTTCTCTCTCTGTTCTTGTTCATTAGTAGCAGTTTGCACACTTAGGGACCTCCTTGTAACTAGTAACTGCCCTTGTGCAGGCTGCTCTTCACACTCAGATAAGTATTCAAGGCCTGTTTCTTCTTCATCTTCTGTTTCTATCTCTCCATTGTCTAACAGAACCATGACTCTCTTGTTGATGCATTCGTTGGCATAGTGGCCTCTCCCTTGGCACTTAAAACACTTAACATCACGGTTTCTGGTTGTTGGAGTTTCAACTTTGCCCTTGCCCTGGTTGTCTTGATTGATCATATAAGGTCTCATTTCTGGTCTTGGCGTCACTACTTGCTTGCCATCACGTTGTGAAGTGTTTGCTCTGTCCTCCCTTTGATAGTTTGGTTTAGAAACAGCATGTCCGTTCCCATAGCTAAATCGTGAAGGGCCTTTGCGTTTGAGCTGTTGCTCTATCAGAATCGCCTTATGCAGCATCTCCTCTAGTTCAACATAGTGTTGCATCTCCAATCTGTCTTGAATGTCTCGGCTTAACCCTCCTAAGAAGCGTGACATGGTAGCTTCCCTATCTTCTGATATATCAGCACGAATTAGGAGTGACTCCATCTCTTGATAGTAGTCCTCTACGCTGCTGCTTCCTTGAGTGAGTTTTCTTAGCTTGCTGTGCAGCTCGCGGTGATGATGACTTGGGACAAATCTCTTTCTCAATACTCTCTTCATCTCTGCCCAAGTAGTCACTGGTTCTTCGTCATTACGTCTTCTAGACGTGACAAGCTGATCCCACCAGCTGAGAGCATAATCACTGAATTCTGTTGCAGCTACTCTCACCTTGTTGATCTCTGTATAGTTCTGACAATTAAAAACCAGTTCTATCTTTTTCTCCCACTCCAAGTATGCATCAGGATCACTATTGCCATTAAAAGGTGGGATTCTGAGCTTAAGACCCCCAAAGCTGTCTCTACCTTCTCCACCACGTCTATGCCTTCTATGGCTTCCCCTGGTTGAATCACTCTCTTCGCTGTAGTAGCTGGCTGTGCCATCGTCACCAGGCTGTTCCGGTTGGTGTCGTCCTCCTCTACGAGCTCCCCTGGGCTGATTATTGCCGTGAACAGGTTGTTGTTGCTCTTGTCGAAGGGCATCGATCTTGGCATTCATCATCTGGTCCATACGGGCTAGTATCGCATCCATCAGCAGCTTGTTGTTTCGCATAGTACTCGTCTCCTCTCCATCTTGTGACATCTTGACCTGCAAGGAAAGACAAGAGAATAACCAGTAACTAGTTCCCTTGAAAAGATAGAACAGTAACAAAATGATTTCACAACTTGTCACACAAGTCTCAAAGAACAAAGAAACAGGGTTTAGCTGAATCCGAGTGCTTGTAGATGAGACTAACAGGTTCTATGATGATTTTAATCACGTTTTCTGGCCTTAGCAATAGTAACAACTGAGTATAGGTGCTTAAACAACTGTCTAGAGGCAGATTTAATCACAAAAAACTCGACAGACCTAAGAACACAAAAAAAAAGGAAAGTTTTCAATCTCTCCTAAAAACCCTACTTGCGCCGCGAGCAGGTCTTCTTCTTCTAGCTAATTTTTTTTTTTTTTTTTTGATTTCTGAATGAACTAACTATCAAAACAGGTTGCTAAGGTCTAACTAACACTGGAACAACAAGAAACAAGACTCCCTAAACTCAGAAAATTCAAGGAAATCAGGCCTGCAATTCTCGACAGAGTTGTAAAAGAAGGAAAACAAATTAAGAACAGAGTTGGAACGAGATTACCAAGTGATTGAGAGCTCGGCTCTGATACCACATGACGTAGCTCTCCCTAGATCGGAACTCCAAGGTTGGTAACTCGAAGGATAATCCTTGCAAGCTGCTGCTCCAAGGCGTGGGGAACGATTGGTGTCGCACAGAGGTGATGGATAGCCCCTGATATACCGTGTGACTACTTAGGATATTACACACCTAACTAGATCACCAAGCTTAGATATTACACACTAAGCAGAATCAAAGAGATGAAGAACCAGAAGAACTCGTCTCTAAGAAACAAGAAGGTGGCTGCGCCGTGTTTGATTGAAAAGGTAGGGTAATGTTTCCAGCGACCTTACATCAGTTTATAAAGGGAAAAACGTGCCCTTAAGTTTAAAGAATTGCAAAAATAACCCAAAAGAAAAGAAAATAAAGGAAAGGCACAAAACAGAGGTCTTTTGCGCAATAAGAGTAAAAAAAAGGAAAGATAGAGAATAGATGCATCTATGCTGGTCGAGAGTGTGCATCTTGTGCCTCGGAGTGACTAGTGAACTAGGTGTGGCGGTTTATCTTTGCCTCATTAAAAACCTATTTTTGCAAAACCCAAGTGGGACAAAAACAAAGACAGGGAAAAAGAGTGCAAAGATAGACCGCAAGCTCACTAGCCATCTTGTACTTGGATTAGGACGAGTGTTGGAGTTGTTTCTTTGCTTTCTTGGTTTAAGTAGTTGGGTTGCTTCTGAATATTGTTAAGAATGCCAGCAACAGCTTCCTTGAGCTCCTTAGTCCTTGCTCGTGTCATAGGACCAGTTGAGGTGACCTTAGGCTCCTCGGCTACAAGCTCCTCGTCTCCAAGTTCTTCTTGTGCTGATTCGAGCTTCTCGGCTACAAGTTCTTCATCTGTTGGTCCAATGCTATCCATGATCACATCAGTTTATATCTATCTTTCGGGTAAAAGTGCTTCAAGAAAGCTCTTTTGTACTCACCCCAAGATGTGATTGCTCCTACTGAAAGAGACTTCATCCATTTGTAGGCTTTCTCAACCAAAGAGAATGAGAATAAGTGCACTTCAAGTAATCTTCAGGAACTCCATTAGATCTCCTTGTACTGCAGATTTCTTCGAACCTTTCGATGTGATCAATGGACTGCTCCTCATTTAACCCACGAAATTGATGCTTCTCCACCAAAGCAATAAGTTTTGAGCTGATCTTAAACTCTCCATGAGGTGGTGGAGGGCATATTGGTTGGCGTTTTGTGAAGAAAATGAACGAATCAAATTCTCCAATTGTTCAGTTTTGAAGTTACATCCGTACATGCGTCCTTAGTGCTTTTTAAAATATGTCTATCTCTTACTCAAGCTAACCTGAAAAACACAGAGATAGAGAAAAGTAATTAAAATAATAAAAAAAAAACGAAAAAAACTAAGTACCTTAAACTGAACTCTAGTCCGAAACTCGTAAGCAATTGTATTGGTCTCCGACAACGTTGCCAAAAACTTGATACACAGAGTTTTAATCCCTGAAATAATTCTGCAAGTGCACAACAAACGCAGTAGTACCTAGGGGTCGAATCCACTAGAGACCAAAGAATCACACTACTAGTTTATGAGAATCGAGTTAAGCTAAGATAAAAAAATATGAGGTTTTGTTTTAGGTCTATGAATAGTGAAGAAAATAACAAATAAATAACTTAAAGCAAGTAAATAAAGATGTAAAATCAGTAGAGAAAGGTGCTAGGCATCGGATAATTCGCAAGGATTCATGGATCAAATAAATAAGAAAGTTAAACAAGAGAAAGTTGATAGATAACGTTCTAGAACTCAAATCACAAAAGGATAATTGATCTACTCCCGTAGCACCAATTACTATATTTAAATGACATAAAATTACTCAGCTCCCGCTAGTAAATAAGTATTTAAACATGCATAGATAATCCAAGATTGATTTGTTCACAAAGCTTCACAGTTCCACTTCTGTAGATTATTACGCTTTGCTCACCTAAATTGGTTTAAGCAATTCAACAACACTTTCGGTGAGTAAATTACTTTAATAACATACACTACTAGCTAGATGGTCAATCAACAGCAAGCTTTAAACACAATTTAGATGAAGAACTCTATAGAAATTCTCAAATCTAGCAACCTAACAATCAATCCATGAATTCTCTTTGAAAACTGAAACCCTAGCAAGTGAACTACTCAAACATGGTCGTGGGTGATGAGCACAGAGATGAAATAGAGTGGTTCATAATCATAAATCAATAAAAGAGATAAAAGGTTTAAGAAATCTTCTCTATATATCGAATACAAAGCGAGATCTTCTCTCGAAAGCTCTGATTCATATGTGCTGTCCAATTGGAGAAATCTGCCTTTCTTGAGCTTTATGTGTTTGGCTGATCTTTTGGACTTGGAAACATGTCTTGGACGTGGACAAATCTTTTTGGCTCCATTTTGCATCTTTTTGATGATTTGACCTATATTGATTTTAAAACTACAAATACGAGAAAATTAACTCAAAAAACACAAAACCGAATGAAAATGCTTAGATAAGATACTAATTAAAATCCATAATAAAAACAGTAAAATATAGAGTATATCAGAGAGCCAGAGAACATGTTTCATATCAAAGTATTTGACTAGTGGTATATGCAGCAGAGACATGGTCTAAATATCAACTCTCATTGGTCTCTGCAGATTATGTAATCCCCGAGGAATGCATTGTGGTTCCGTTTATATCGGCAGTAGTAATAGAAATTATTGTCTTGTAGTCTATAGGACTATGGTAATTGAAGGTAATATAATGAGAAGAAGAAAAAGGTAATTCTTGTGTCATATAATCTTTTGATCGGAACTTGCAAGTAAAAAATATGTTTTCTCTCACTCTTGACTGCTCGAGTCTTCGAGTTCTCTATCATGTGTCTTTCGCAATCTAAAAAACTTTTTGAATAACACAGCAAAAAATCCAAAATTTTGATAAAACAATATCAACCATAGTAAAGAGGATAACCAGAAGGTGAACCTCATGTTGGATCAGCTAATGTGTACAAATATGGGCTTCCACGATAACTTGCGCTTTGATTTTGCACCGGCGCATTCTGACAACTATTTAGTGGTGCTGAAGCTAAGACTTCAAAAATATTTGGGGGACCTTAGATCAGGCAGTGTGTAGTCTCTGTTTTTGTCACCAAAAGCCTTCACTCAAACACCGAAAATAAATAGAATAAAATTAGTTAAAAACTATAAAGTTGATTTCAGATTTGGCTAAATTGTTGAAGAGAAAAAGCATATGGTTCTTGCAGGCATTAGTTAAAATTGCAGATGTGAATAGTGATATATTTTTACGTACTCCATATTTGATGATTGCTCTAAAAATCGTCATTTTCTTGATACATTATTATAATAGTCAAAAGTACAAAATTAAATTAAATTTATATCTATCTTGAACTAAATCGCTTTAAAAATCTTTATAATTAATGATTTTTAGGTAAGTCATTCTCTTAAATTAAAATCACTATAATATCATATATTAGGTGAATAAACTATCGTTTTGACATAAATCTTGTTGGTTAAAGTACATTGACTCGATTAACTTATTCATGGGGTTATAAACCAAAAAATATTCTTATGAACGCATATTGTGATTTAAAGATATGAGATTTTGGTTTTGCTAGGCCGACTTCGGAGAACGAGTTTACGACATAATATGTTATCACGAGATGGTATAGAATTTCACATACGACATGCTCACCTTGAATCTGCTATATCTTTTGATTCTGAACCACAAAATGATTCTTCTTGATTACGAAACTATACTCAAACAGCTTTGCATCAAGTGTTTGATTGCCTAAAATTGGTTATTTATATGAATGCATTGGTATATTTTTCTTATGGTTTTAATTAATATTATGCATTTTATATTCTATTCATGCTCGCGCAAAGCTACCAAAGAGCTCCACCTTATAATAATGCCCACGTCACGTCTCATGTTAGAGTTATTATCCATAACAATAATAAAAGCGAAGTGATTTTTAGCTTTCGAGTTCTCAATGAGTGAGAGAGAGAGAGAGAGAGAGAGAGAGAGAGAGAGAGAGAGAGAGAGAGAGAGAGAGAGAGAGAGAGAGAGAGAGCCTTCAGGGACATATAATTGATCGATATTCCATCACCGTTGGTTCGTCACTTAAGAATTTCTGATTTCTATTTAATATGGTTGACAAGGGAGTTTTAGGCATTTCCGGGTTTTCATGTATATTTTTGGATTTTCGAGTATATTTTAGGCATTTCGGGTAATAAATATCCAAAACCGATTAAGATCCAAAGAAGTTTGGGTAATTTCCAGTTCTTAAATTTCGGAACCGAACCGACCCGGAATCGACTGGTACCGAACCGGAACCGAACCGAAAATATTTCGGTACCTATATGGATCCTAAACCTCCCTACCCGAAATACCCAGAACTCAACCGAATATCCGAATACCCATGTGTATATTTTAGGCATTTCGGGTAATAAATATCCAAAACCGATTAAGATCCAAAGAATTTTGGGTAATTTCCGGTTCTTAAATTTCAGAACCGAACCGACCCGGAATCCACTGGTACCGAACCGGAACCGAACCGAAAATATTTCGGTACCTATATGGATCCTAAACCTCCCTACCCGAAATACCCAGAACTGAACCGAATATCCGAATGCCCATGGCTACTTCAGGTACATGTAAGTGTAGATAAGAACCGGCCAGAAGGAGAGACAAAAGCTACCAAAGGGATTGTTTACCTATGCTCTGATACAATTGTTTTGTGCACGTGCTTGCGAGAAAGATAAGAATCGACAAAAAGGAGAGACAAAAGCTACCAAATGGATTTGTATACTTATGCTCTAATACCAAGGAAGAAAATGGCAATAAACCTCGAAATATATCGATGTATGATCAAAGATTTTTCAGAGATATTGAATTCGACAATGCTAAACTGGTACCAAACACTGTTTGAAATGTTGGAAAAAAGCACGGAAGCTACAAGGAAACAATGGATAGAACGATGAAGATGTTTTGACGGCGAAGAAATGTGTGATTGGTATGAAGAAGAAGAAGAAAGAGATAGCAAAGATGCTTGAAGGTAAACTAAGAGAAGAAAAGAGAGGAGGAGAAATTAAAGGAGACAAGACTAAACCTATCCATTGTGGAAAATATATCTCATGAAGGAAAAGACGAAGAACATGTTGGAGATTCTCGAGGAAGAATGAAGGGAGAACTAAATTAGGAATCTAGAGAGAGAGAGAGAGAGAGATATGAAATTGATCGATATTCTATCATCGTTAGTTCGTCTCTTCCGTGTTAGGGACATGATAAACATTATGTTTATGCCTTGTAGAATCGAGGCTCTTTTTATAGAGAAAATTATTTTCTTTCTTTCTCTGAAATTTTCTTGAAATAATTGGTATAGTCGGTAAAATACATTTTACTCCGATGAACGGATATATTTTTCACCGGAGAGACTATTTATCTTACTATCAGAATTTGAGCTTAATGTTTTTTTTTATTCGCCTTATGGTAATTTTATATCAAAATCTTTTCATGTGGTGGGAAAATTTCCTTTGTTAATTCATGACATAGTTTTTCTTAGGCATCTTTTGATTTACATATGTTTTCACAAGTCAGTGCGATTAGGAGAACTAATTAAAACTATTTAAGATTTGCATAAATATTTTATTAATATTTTCTAAACTTACAAACATTAATTATATTTACAAATATATCATTTACTAATATTAATAAGCAGTATAGAAAGATTGTGTCGAGTGTGGAGCTTAATCCTGGTGGGTTACCTTGGTCGAACAATTATGCTGCTTGGGTGGTCAGATCAATAGGTAAATAATCCTGGAGGATTCATTTTGTATATTTCTTATGACATTTTTCATACTTTTAGTTGATATTTGAGATTGTACTTGATAATCACCAAATAAACATGTATCGAGACATCTCCGTTTGTTTAGAATTGTACACGACCAGTTAAGTCGGGACGTACTAAAGATTGAGACCAAACACAATTTAAAACTACAACATACAGAAATCCACACAAATTTATAATATCACAAAACCACACTAAGTTCGTAAGATCAAATTTAAAAGTCAAAAACATTACTTAATCGACACTCAAGAGTTCAAAAGACCAAGACGTTAGTCGAGAAACAAGGAAGCTCCTTGTGATTGTATGTACACTTATGTATGCAAAGGGGTTGTTTACCTAAGCTCTGAAAATTAATACTTATTATATAATCTATGTATATCCTATGATCAAATAAAAGTAAATGATATATATCATGGGCTTGTTTACCTACGCTCTGAAAACTAATACTTATTATACAATATAATAATGTACATTTATTAGATATGTGAAAGTAAACGAATAAGAAGACAAAGACGAGAGAAATAAGAACCGGAATAATAAGAATTCTAAAAACACGAAGACGATGAAGAATGAGAGGGAAGAAGAAGCCGAAGAAAAATTAAAATAAAAATTCGGAGGAGACGAAGACGACGATGAAGAAAAGGATGAGGAATAAGAAGATCAAAAGAGGAAGAAGAGAAAAATGAATTGGATGGAGAAGAGTAAGAAGGAAAATACGAAGAAAAAGAAGACAAATGCGTTTGAAATGGGATAAGGAAGAATAACACGAATAAAACCCGGAAATATAAGAAATCTCAGGGAAAAAAAAATCGAAGACGATGAAAAAGAATAAGGAAAATAAGAAGAAGCAATAAGAGAGAGAATAGGAAGACAAAGTCGATGAAAAAGAAGAAAAAGGAAAAAACGAGGAAGAAGATTGAAGAGAAGAAAAATCAAAATCAGAATAAAGAAATTAGAAAAAAAACAAAAAAAAGATGTTGAAGAATAAGAAGGAGAAGATGATGAATAATTTGGAGAAGAAAAAACAAAAGAAGAGGAATGAGAAGACAAAGGCGTTGGAATGAGAGAAAGAAGAAGATGAATGAAAACCAAGAAAAAAAAAAGAATGAGAAGTCGAAGATCATGAAAAAAATAAGGAAAATATGAAGAAGAAAAAAACCAAAATATAAAGAAAAGAAGAAAGGGAAAAGAAGAAACTCATTGGCCGTGGGTGGAGAGCTTCTGCCCACGGTGAACTGCCTCTTGGCCGCGGGTGGAGAGCTTCTGCCCGTGGTGAACTGGGACATCTTGTTCTTGATGTACCTTTTGATTGAACTGTTGGATCGTTCTCAAATTAGTTGGAATGGAAAGGTAGCTGGTCCTTCTTGAATATCTCCAAAATTATGCTGGATCAGACAGTGAGAACAACCTCTTTGGCAGTTGAACTTCTGACGGTTTGACTCTGAGCCGAAAATCTGGTTTTTCTCCAATTTGCAATGCTTTTGCCTAAGTAACCTGAAAAGAGTCTCAAAACTATATATATGCGAAAACCATAATAAAAACATATAAAAGTGAATGAAACCCTGATTAAAGTGTTCTAAAATAGACTGGTAAAATAGGTAAAAATACGGTGTTATCAAGATGCAAGCTCAATTCGCACTTGGACCCAAAAGGAACTCATCGGAATTGGGTAACGACGCATACTGAATATTTTCCTCGATTTTAGGTACCAATCGCTAATCAATCGAATCACCTACAAACTAAAACCATGAAATCTCCATCGTCATCGCCTTCACTCTCTTCATTCGTCGAAGCTCTTCGTCCCTGGTTAGATTCCGTGTCGGAGCCATCACCAAATGCAACAAATCACCATCGGGAACCACCATCTTCTTCATCGACAACGGGAATGCTATTAAGCGACAAAAAATGAATTTAGCGGGTCAACCTACAAATCCACAAAACCGCAACGGGTTCAACCCATGAGACCCGTTAACCCGTGCGGTTCAACCCGCGAGATCCGCCAAATTATGGACAAAAAAACATGTTCAAGCCCACCCCGTAATGGGCTTACTTGGGTCTGGCCCGCAGGTTAAAACGCATATTGACACCTCTACTACTGAGGATCTTTATGAGAAGATGAAGTATTTAGTTTAGTGTAATGGAGGACTAGTGTCCTTAGCTGGTGTCGTGATTCGTCGGTCTCCCCAGATTTGGGAGGGGATAGGTCTGAAAATATGGAACAATCGTCCATATTATTAGAAAAATGGATAAGTCTTTGCATCTCTAAAAATCTAAATTTACATATACATAGTAGGTACAACCACGAAATAGATTTATCAATATCAAATACGTATTATAAGGGTAATTAAGAGGGGAAAGTTTTTATTATAAAGAATATTCTAAAGATTTCAAAGAATCTCAAACTCAACTCACTACTCATGATTCTCCTCTATCTTCATATATGTTTCCTCAGTCACTTATCTTGTCTCCATCTTCTACTTTTGGTTTTGTCATCATGAAATTTGGAATTATGATCTCCTCATCTGATCTGTCTTGTGGTTTTTCAAGTTTCTTCGTCATACGATGTTGCTTGGGACCTTTTTCTTGCTTTGCTACTTTCTCGAGGAAAATATAGATTAGGTTGTTGGTGTTTTTCTCTGGAATTTTAAATGTTCGGGTTTTTGATCTTCCATGAGTGCTTTATGTTACCTTCTTCGAACTCTCGTGTTGGAAATGTTGGTTCTTGAGAGGATGAATGACCAAACATATAGCATGTTCGGACATCTTCGGAGATAATTTTTTTGAATACAAGAAATAATATTCAAAATCATTTCCAGCATGTTCTCCGAGGAGGCCGACTTGTGGATATCCATACTCGTATCGTTCTTTGAGCATTTGTTGAGATGATCTCTTTCTTCTTCTCCTTTGGTTTGGAGTTTCTTCATCATATGAGTTTTCCATCAAATACTTAAGGCAATCACATACATCAAAGAACTTGTGGCCCGTTGTATCCGAGAATAAATAAATAGGATCTCCAAGTGAATTGAAGGATTCGATCGGGACATTGGGCAAGTATGCGTCTTGTTTTATGGTATGTGTATCTTTAGCTGGAAATATTGTATATATCTCGGTACAGAAAGTCGTAGGTCGTGAATTTTCACCATCTTGCTGTTTAAATGATATCTCAATGGCTCCGTCTTTTCTCATGTGGATGGAAGAATAAACAAAATGTATTGGCGTTCTTCTTTTATGGAGTTTCTCATAATTTTTCACCCATGATTCAGGGAATAGCTTGACTAGCTCATCTCTAGGGATTTGCTTGGGAATATGGATGCATGATGGACTATATTTTTATTCTAGTTGAATGATCAATGCATCTACCTAAATCCATAGCATGATTCTGGATCTTGTACGCCATCTCGTATTAGAGCGTTACTACATATGTATTTCCAGCCTCGTGGAACGCCCATTATATGTAGCTGTATTTTCATGTTATGGTAGATTTGTGGATCTTTAAGCATTATGATGAAATTTGGTAAGAGTGGGACATATATTGTGCCTGCATTTAAGGTTGTTTGAAGAGTTTCTATGAAAGTGTACTTATATTCTCTGTATCAAGTGTCGAGTAGAGCGACTCTCGCCACTACATGTAGACCTTTTATTCCATGAAATGTTAACGCCAGGCGTATTGCTCCATAATGAAGGTGGATATAGCCATGACACATTGATGAATCATCCCTTCACTAAAGCGGATAGGGATCGTCTACTCCGTTTCCGTTGCTGGAACCAAATGTTGCTCCATTTGTGGACTAGAACAAGCTCTCTTGTAACATATTTCCTGGGACCAAACTCATGTTTTATGATCTTTCGGAAAGTGGAATTTGGTTTTGTGGAGGATTTATATGGATTGAGTAGGGATAATTGGGTGATAGAAACTTTGTTGTCTTCACTTACATATTCTATTTCATAGAGATAGTTTATTTTACTAGAGGTTGATTTTATAAAATAAGGTGGGTTTGTCAAAGAATATGTACTTTCCATGGTGTGTGTTGAGACTAGAGACCAAGACAACATGCTTTATTTCTTATTTATCCCTTGAAGTAATATTAAACCATGAATTATTTCGTTTTACATCAGATGCTAAGAATGTGGAGAAAGCACTCACGAGGTGTTTAGTTACATTACCAAGGCAATACTTTCTTTGTTTGAAACCGCAAGGTACTTTGAGCATTATAACCTCATGGATTTTTCTCTATATCCTTCTTTCTTATAGCTTAGTAGGATTTCTGGTGTGGAGGATTGATATATCATGGTTTTTACCCCTTTTAGGCCATGATATAAGTCCGTTTTATAGAGTCTTTCTACTATTTTATAGTGGTTTAGAGTCTTTTACAGGTTTTAGCACGTTTGGAGCATAATTGGAGATATTGGAACTTTCTGGAGCATTTTGGATCAAAACAGACGGTCGTGTAGCTGAGTACCCGATTTGAAGCATCGGTGTCGATCGATACTGCCTAGTATCGGTCGATACTCATCGAAGCAGACACGGACCGCGACTTTAATGAAGAGTTGAAGAATTGCAAAATTGCCTAGAAGTCTTTATTATTTACAAGAAGCCCCAAAACGTGATTTAGGTTATTTAATAGGATTTTACAGCCACTTTCATGGCTGGGGGGGGGCATTATTTTATTCTGGTTTTTTAGAGAACTTTCGAGGGGAGACAAGTCTGAAACTCTGTTCGTCCGGGAGAAGATTTCGAACCCTCTTGTTACTCTTTCTATTTTATTTGATGATTTATTCAAACATGTTTATTGCTTCAATTTCCATTTCTGAGTAGATCTCTTGTTAGGTTTGGGGTTTTCATAAGGGTTTTCTCTGAATGCTAGGTTGATTAGTTATTAGGATTCACCATCTGAATTAGTTTTTCGCCATAGGTTGTTTCGAAAGCCAGTTCTAGATTGATCACCTAGAACTTAGATCTTAGGATAATTGATTAGGCACGAGAGTGCGATTAATTACCTGACAGAACCTAGGGTGAGCAAAATAACTATTCGCAAAGAGATTTGGTTTAGTTGTTTTGTGAACAAATCAAACTTGAACTAAAAGCTGGTTTAGACTTTAGGATTCGCAAAGAGATTTAGAATTCTAGGCTTTAGACTTAGATAGTTTTCGCAACGAGAGTTGGTTAATTATACCTTAGTGATTTGAGTTCAAGAACCGCGCTAAATCTGAATCCTGTTAGTTAGTTTATCTGTATTCATTGATTTCCTGAGAAATACCATGAACCTATCTTTCTCCAATCGAATTTACAACCGTTTTAATTTACATTATGCTTTCAATATCATTGATCACTTAGCTTAATTCTCATCTGTATAATCTATTGCGTGTTTCAGTGAGTCCTTGTGTTCGACCCCTACTTTACTACAACTACTGCTTTAATACTTTTAGGGTATTAATTTGAGCATATCAAGGATCCACTAGGTGGCAACTACAGAGCATACTTTCCATACTAGCTTATGGATGAAGACAACTCATAGGCATAGTATCTCTTGGGAAGATAAGAACCAAAGCTTAAACTGCCATGACTCTGATACCAAATTTACAAGCATATATATAGTAGGTACAACCACAAAAGAGGATTATCAAGATCAAATAAGTATTATAAGGGTATTTAAGAGAGGGAAGCTTTTATTATAATGAATACTCTAAAGATTACAAGGACTCTCAAACTATCTCAATCTCCCAACTCACTACTCATGATTCTCGTCTGTCTTCAGATATGTTTTCTCCGTCACTTTCCATGTTTTCTTCTTATATTGTTGGTTCCGTCATCATGAAATTTGGAATTACGACATCTTCATATGAGCTGTCTTGTGGTTTTTCAGGCTTCTTCGTCATATGTTGTTTTCTTCATATATGTTTCCTTTGTCACTTTCCATGTCTTCTTCTTCTACTGTTGGCGCCCTCATGAAATTCGGAATTATGACCTCCTCATATGAATTTTCTTGTGTTTTTCAGGCTTCTTCGTCATACGTTGTTGCTTGGGACCTTTTCGTGCTTTGTTATTTTATCGAGGAAAATAGATATTGGGTTGTTGGCGTGTTCTACCATGAACTGTGATTCATTCTTTTTAGGTACAGTTATTTTTGAGGTGCTTGGTGACATATCATAGTTTTTACCCGTTTTTAACCATGATATAGGTCTTATTTATAGAGTCTTTCTTTTATTTTTGGAGTCTTTTTGAGTCTTTTCAGGTTTAGGTACGTTTGGAGTTTAATTGGAGATATTGAAGTATTCTGGAGCATTTTGGTGCCAAGCAAGGATCATGTAGCTGTGAAGCTCGATTTATGGTACTTGTGTCGATCGACACCAATCTGAAGAGACGACACAGTAGCCTTGTGTCGAGCGATACAACCTGGTGTCGGTCGACACCGACTTCATGAAGAAGGAAACGTGACTTTTTACAAGTCTGAAGAATTTGCACTTTGGTCCCGAAGTCTTTATTATTTACAAGAAGCCCCAAAATGTGTTTTAGCTTATAATTAGGTTTTTCAGCCACCTGCTTTTGGGGAAGCATTATTATAATTCTTCATACTTTGAGAGAGATTGGTTTTAGGGGTTTTGGGTAGACAATTCTGAACCCTTTTGTTTCTTATTGATTTCTTTTATGCAATTCTATTCCATTGATCATGTCTGAGTAGTTTGCTTGTTAAGTTTTGGGTTTTTCAAAGAGCTCTTCATGAATTGTTAAATTGGTTAAACTATGCAGAGATTCATCTTATTGAGTTCTTCATCTAAGTAGTTTTTAAAACTTGTCCTAGATTAGCTACCTAGAATTAAGATCATAGGTTAGTTCTCTCAGCGAAAGTTGGTCAATTAACTTGAAAGACTTAGATGAGCAATTATGTTTAGTGCAAAGAAATTTGGCTAGGGAGAATTGTGAACAAATCAGACATGAGCTTATTGCATGTTTAGTTGTCTAGGTTTCGCAAAGAAATTTGGTCTCTTAACTTCTTAAACATAGCAATCAGTGCAGCGAAAGTTGGTTGATTTGGTGTAGTGTTATGAGTTCTAGAACCATGCATAATTAGAATCTCTACGTTCTATCCATATGCTTTACTTGAATCTCTGCGAAATTCCTTAAGCTTAGCTTTTACCTCCATCGAAATCTCACTAGATCTGTTTGCTTTTTTTTATTTCTTATTCTCATTGATTTTACTTAGCGTAATTCTGATCTATATAGTCTATTGTGTGATTCTTGAGTCTTTGTGGTTCGACCCCTACATACTACAACGACAAAGCTGTTAGTACTTTAGGGTATTACATTTTGAGCTTATCAAAATTTGGCGCCGTTGTCGGGGACTCTTAATTCGCCAATAGATTTTAGTCTAGAATTTCGACTAAGTTCGATAGTTTCGAGCAATACCACCCAGTGTCGGTCGATACTCATCGTTTTATTTTACTCTTTTTCTTATTTTTGTTACTTACGTGCCTTGTCTTTTGTGTTTCCGGTGTATGCCTACTCGCGAAACCAGGATGAATAAGAGCACTCAGCTAGTTAATCTTTCCAACAAGGAGCTAGAAAATTTGGAACGTACAAACAGGAAAACAAAGAAGCCAGCAGAGATGAATAATCCAGTGGTATTGACTCGTGATGATGTTGGAGTTTTGAGAGACCAAGAGGGTCTCCAGTTGTTGTTGATGAGAATGCCGTCCCAGCTGCGCGCGACAACTAGGGGAATGTTGGGAATGCTGCGGTTGATCGTGGTAGGACAATTGGTGAGTACAACAGGCCTGATCAGTTCTATGCCAATCGATCAGCGATTCACCCTCTTGCTTTTCAGAGGAATAACTTTGAGCTGAAACCTGCATACTACACTCTTGTGGGTCAGCACCCTTTTCATGGTCTTTCTCATGAACACCCCATGGATCACATTGAGAGGTTTGAGGACTTGGTTACTAGCATTAAGTACAATGGAGTGTCCAATGATTTCCTTTTATGTAAGCTCTTCCCATACTCTCTTGGTGGAGATGCAGCTTATTGGCTTAAGCAGTTGCTGCCTGGATCACTGACTACCTGGGAGGAGACTAAGAATGCCTTCTTGAACAATTTCTATGATGATGCAAGATCCGAGGAGCTGAGAAATAAAATCTCCCAATTTTCTCAAGGATCAACTGAGGCAATCAAGGCAGCTTGGGTGAGATTCAGATCATATCAGAGGGATTGTCCACATCACGGTTTCAGTAAGGTTCAGTTGTTGGGTATTTTCTTCAGAGTGATTGATTGGAGGTACCAGATGGCTTTGGATGCTGCGAGTAATGGGAATTTCAACACCAGATATCCTGAAGATGCTTATGTGCTTATCGAAAACTTGACTTCTAGCAATAGTACCAAGAATGTAGACATGGAGCGCAAGAAACAAGCTGGTAACTTGGATGGCAGTCAAATCGCAGAGGTGAAGGCTAAGCTAGATTCGATGCACAATCTGTTGATGGGAAAGACAAAGAAGGATGTCCTCTTTGCTGCTGATGTCAAGAATTTCGAAAAAGATGAAGTGGAAGACGTTAACTACATTGGTGGAGCTGGATTTCAAGGTCAAAGGTATCAATACCAGCAAAACAACGACCAAAACTTCACCAACAATGCTCAGCAAGGAGGGTACAAGTCTGAAGTCAACCCAGCTGGCTTTGGAACAAATCAGTATCCACATAAACCAATTCAGAGTAGTTGCTACAATAGAACCTATGGGAATTCGTCCTACCAATCTCCACCACCTAAAACTCCTGAAAGCAAAGTTGAATCTATGCTGGAACAGATTCTTGAGGGACAGCAGAAGATGACAGTAGACTTTAATGGAAAGATGGATGCCATGTATACAGATTTGAATGGGAAAATTGAGTCTATCAACACTCATCAGAAGATGCTGGAAACTCAAATAGCTCAGACTGCAGCAGCTGTCAAGGGAAAGATGGTTCATTCACAGAATGAATACGTCAATGCAATCGCCTTAAGAAGTGCTAAAGAGGTCACTGCAGTGGTAGAAAAGGGTTTGAATGCAGAAAAATTTGTGGAGTTAGAAGAGGTTGAAGTTGATTTTGAACCTGATACGGCTGTGTCGAGCGACACCACTACTTGTGTCGATCGACACCAACCTGAAGAGACGACACAGAAGCCTTGTGTCGATCGACACAAACCTGGTGTCGGTCGATACCCCTCGCAGACTGAGCTAGATATTGCGAAAACACCGAAGATTGTTGAGGTGAATATTTACAAGCCTAAGGTGTCATATCCTAAACCACCTAGACATCTCAGAGATCCCATTACTGTAGAGAAGTTGCTCGTTTATGAGAAGATGGTAAGGAGGACTCCCCATACGATGTCTTTTAAAGAAGCTTTGGAAAACCGCCCTTTGCTTGGTTACTTCCGATATTGCAGAGAAACTCTGGAAGAAATCAATGCACTCTTCATCAAGGCAAGAAGCACACCACCACCAATGAAGCAGTTGACTAAGAGAGAACCCAGGAAAATTTTTGGTTCCATGCTCTATCTCTGGAGTTGAATTCAAAGAGTCTCTCGTTGATTCAAGGTCTAGCGTCAATGTCATGTCAAAGGCAATTGTAAAGAGGTTGAGAATTGGTGATATTAGATCTGCTAAGATGACTCTCGCATTCGCGAACTCTTCAACCTCAATTCCATATGGTACCATCCCTGATTTGCTTGTTAAAGTAGGAGATTGTCTGGTTCCTACTGATTTTCAGATTGTGGAGATGAGTGAAAGTTATAATATACCTTTGATTCTTGGAAGACCGTTCATGGCTACAGTTGGTGCAGTTATATACACGCCGAGTAAGATAATCTCGTTCTCATACATTGACAAAGAGGTCTCCTACAAAGCCATTCCTTCTGGAAGAGCTCTCAAACATGTCTCTTGCATCTATGATTTATGTTCCATTGATCATGTCTGAGTAGTTTGCTAGTTAAGTTTAGGGTTTTTCAAATAGCTCTTCATGAATTGTTAAATTGGTTAAACTATGCAGATATTCATCTTATTGAGTTCTTCATCTAAGTAGTTCTTAAAGTTTGTCCTAGATTAGATACCTAGAATTAAGATCATAGGATAGTTCTCTCAGCGAAAGTTGGTTAATTAACTTGAAAGACTTAGATGAGCAATTTTTTTTAGTGCAAAGAAATTTGGCTATGGAGAATTGTGAACAAATCAGACCTAAGCTTATTGCATGTTTAGTTGTCTAGGTTTTGCAAAGAAATTTGGTCTCTTAACTTCTTAAACATAGTAATCAGTGCATCTAAAGTTGGTTTATTTGGTGTAGTGTTCTGAGTTCTAGAACCGTGCTTAATTAGAATCTCTACGTTCTATCCATATGCTTTACTTGAATATCTGCGAAATTCCTTAAGCTTAGCTTTTACCTCCATCGAATTATCACTAGATTTGTTTGCTTTGTTTTATTTCTTATTCTCATTGATTTTACTCAGCGTAATTCAGATCTATATAGTTTATTGTGTGATTCTTGAGTCTATGTGGTTCGACCCCTATATACTACAACGACAAAGCTGTTAGTACTTTAGGGTATTACATTTTGAGCTTATCATCTGGTATGGAGACCTTTGGAGTTTCTCTCTCTACTAAAACAATTCAATGTTTCTTCTTCGTAATATGTTGCTTTTTATTAACACTATATGGTAGGAAAGAGTGATGTGGGCATCGAACCAGCAAGCCCACCTGAGGTGATTTCAAAGCTCGGAGGAGACCAATCTGGCCCATCCGAAGCCGACTGGTGCCTTGTAGAAGTTGTACCGGAGACTACAAGCATCCAAGTCACTGAGGGATCATTTTTCCACCGACAAAGTGACTATAACAAACACTTTGGTCGAATCCCTCAGTCCAAATTCAAGAAATCTAAAGATGGAGACTTTCAAGCCACTTTACCCGAAGAGATTCTTACCAGAGCTGCACCGACGACACCATGCATCTAACCAACAGAGGGAAGGCATTTTCATCGACCTAAATCACCTCCTGGAGAGAACAGTCGAAGCAGAACCACTTTTTGACGAGCCAATCCACCTATGGCCCCATACGTCCCATATGGGTCGAGCCGAAGCCAATAGATCATCCCAAAGTTGACCAGAATGGATTCTACTCCAACTAAGATGTTTCACCGTCCCATTCTTTCCTCTAAAGCTAATGGGATGAATGGAATTCCATTTGCACGAGCTAATTCTTCTATAGTCTTTAACAATGACGAAGCAGGCCATTCCAGCTTCAAGATTCATCAACAACCCACCTACAAGAAGACTTTTGATCGTGGAAGAATGCCCCTTGAATGAGTTCAACCAGAAGTTGCCCAAGACACTCCATTTGGACCATACCGAGAGTTGTATCATGAGTTCCAGCATGAGTTCCATCACTTAAGAGTTTCTGCGAGTTCTCAGGTTCAAGCTCCTGCTCGGATACAAGCTCAACTACAAGCTCATATTCCTTGCTGCTAACTTAATCTTCTTGAAAAGGATTTGTCCTCAAATATGGACTATCGTAACAAAAAGGATTAAGTTAGAAACATTGAAATCTGAACTCATATGGTGTTTACCTTGGTGTGTCGATGTTGGATATGGTGAAAGAGAAGTTTTTGGGAACGTCTATGTTGCTGGTGCGTTCTGGACTTGTAACTGGTTGTAGGAGTCTTCTCTTGAGTTTTCAAAACAAGAATGGACATTGCCTTCAAGTTCATGTTTTCCCTCAGCATTCGTTCCTTCTCTTTGCATGATTTGGTCTCCCTCGGCTCCAATTTGTAGGTTGTGAGCCAACTCGTAATATGTATGTCCAAACATCAAAGTGCCACGTTCGTTAGTCTTAAAATATAGACTTGGTCGATGAAACTTACCTCCCTTACTGTTTTGAGATTCTCTCAGTTCACCAACGACCTTCTCGGCTACGGTAAGACCTTTGAGTGGGGTTTTCAAAAGCAACTTTGGATCCACTCGTGCCAATTGGTTTTTGCCTCGTCTATTGTCTCCTAGAGGTCCACTTGGTCGATGAAAGTTCTTTCCCTCGGTGGAAATTCAACCATTTGGATCGTCCCTCAGTTGGTGCAAGAGTTTCGGTTCCTTGGATCGATCGATCAGTCGGATGCTAGATCGGTCGATCGTTTTACCTTCTGTTCGTCCAAAACATTTGGATAGATCGGTCGAAATGGTGGATCGATCGAATCTTTCTGACATGATTCGATTTGTTGCTCACTTCCAAGGATGTATGGTGATCCCCTTTAATTGTCTTCTAAAGTTATGTCCTCAAAATCCTGCAAAAGAGAAGTCTTTTCAGTTGGTAGAACTGGTGTAAGGTTAGTTAAACTCATAAGAGTATCCTTAGAATCAAACATAAGTAAAGACGTTTTAGAAGGCATAGCTTTCTTAACCTCACTATTCCTCGCAAGAAAGATTGAATGTCTCACGAGTTTGCTCTCAAAGGCCTTTAGCTGGCGTTCTCTTAGACTCTCTTTTGGGTGATTAGTGTTTGGGTCACTCACAATGTTTTCTTCCTTCATTTTCTCTCATAACTTCTGATCTTGGTAAATTTCTTTTGGAGTCAAAGGAACCATAATGATCGTCTTCCCTTTGAACTCGAATGAATGCTTGTTGAAAGATCCCTCATGAATAACCCGACGATCATACTGCCACGGCCTTCTCAACAAAATGCGTCTGGCCTCCATTGGTAACACATCACAAAGAACCTCATATATATACTTCCCAATTGACAAAGTAACCAGAACTTGTTTAGTTACCTTCAAGTTTCTTTGGTTGTTTAACCATTTAAGGTGATATGGTTGGGGATGCCTTTGTGTCTTCAAATTCAATTTCTCCACTAAGGTTGTGCTTGCCATGTTTCTACAGCTTCCTCTATCAATAATGAGAATGCACATCTTATTCTTCACAAGACACCTTGTATGAAACAAGTTATCGCGCTGCTCTTCCTCCTTAGTCTTGTCTTGCACAAGTAAAATCCTTCTTCTAACCAATAAAACTCCCCTAGCCGCAGACTACTCAATCTCCTCTAAAGATGGTGTAGAATCTGAAATCACTTCTTCCTCGGTCTCGATCTCACCATTGTCCCTCAACACCATAATCTGATGGTATGGACAAGCATTGGCATAATGTCCCTTCCCTCGACACTTGTAGCACAGAATGTCTCGGTTCCTAGTGTTGGAGCTCTCAGCTTTTTCTTTGGGATTTGTAGAAAATGTTGGAGTAAAGGTCTTAGACTCCATCCCTGGTTTTGAATCAGGTTTCAGCCCTAAAATTGGCTTCTCCTCCTTGTAATAGTTCTACCTCATACTAGACCCGAATGGTTGATGAGAAACGCCCCTCCTCTTGAGCTGCAGCTCCACTAAGATCGCTTTGTGTAGCATTTCTTCCAAATCACCATAAGTTTGCATTTTGATTCTGTCTTGAATCTCTCGGTTCAATCTACTTAGAAATCTTGCCATTGTCGCCTCGCTATCTTCATCTACATCAGCCTTGATCATAAGAGACTCCATCTTTGGTAGTAATCTTCCACACTCATACTACCTTGAGCTAATCTCTTTAGCTTTTGATGCAACTCTCTAAGGTAATGGCTGGGTACAAAGCGCTTCCTCATGATCGCCGTCATTTCTTCCCTAGTATCCACCGGGAGCTCTTTATTACTCCTCCTGCTGGTCACCACTTGATAACACCAATTAATAGCGTAATCAAAAATTTCAGTAGCGGCTACTTGTACCTTCTTGCGATCAAAGTAGTCTTGCCAATCAAAGACCAATTCAATTTTCTTCTCCCACTCTAAGTAAGCGTCCGGATCATTCTTCCCATGAAATAGTAGAATCTTCAGCCTACGACCACTTAGACCGTCATCATTTCGCCCTCTCGCTTCTCTAATGCGTCTTGGCCTCCTTTGGCTGTTGTTAGATGATTGACCAGCGTCCTCGTTCCGACCTATTGCTTCCCTAGCACGTCTCGGTCTCCTTTGGTTCTCATTAGGTTAATGATCGTCTTGATTATAGTAATCAACATTTTCGTCAACTCTTTCTCTCCTAGGTCGGCCAACTTGTGGTCGCCTTTGTGGTGCCTCTCCTCGCACTTGATCTATTCTTTCATGGACATCATCAATGTCCACCTTCCACATCTGTTGCATCTCCCCCATCATTGCTTGCATTTGAATAGTTGTAATACCAGGTTGTCGATTTTTTCCTTGGCTTTCATTATCTCCATTGTTAGACTTGTTGACCTGAAACAAGAAACAAATAAGTTAGTAGCAAAATTTCCTCACACGCTCAAGTGTTTCCCAAAAACATTTCCCAAGTGTTTCTCTCAAGTATTTTTTTTTTTACTCAACACTCAAAAAATTCCTCACAATCTCACTTTCACTAGGTGATTTTCCTAGAGTTCGGATAGAACTAACCAAACCAACTCGATGCGTTTTCCCCAAAGTAACCAAACACAATCCCCCAAAATTTTCTCTCGGATTGTTTCCCTCGGATTTTTTTCCATCGAATTACTTTTCCTCGAATTGTTTCCCTCGGGATTTCACTCAAGGAACCAAAAGGCAACAAGTGTGTCAAGAAGAAATTTAGATAGAAAGACAAGATCAATGATCTAAAAATTTGTGAAAGCAACAAAAGTAACAAGAATGTTTTGATCCTCTTTTTTTTGGTTTTGATTCATTTTTCTCTCTTTTTCTGTTTTTGTGGATATTTTTTTTTTAACTAGTTTATGCGATTACATATGGATAAATGGATAAATGAAATAGATAGATAGTGAAGAGATGAAAAGAAAAGAAAACATTTCGATGTAGAAGATGAAAAGATGAAATGATGATCGAATGATATTACCAAATCCTTTGAGTTCGCTCTGATACCATTTGATACGGAATTGCCCAAGAATCACTCGTAAGACGGTAGTTGGATAACCCTTGACTTCGATGACTCGTGAAGCCCGATGCTAAGGTATGTAAAACCTTAGGCCCCAAACTTACTTAAGACGATTCATCAGAAACAAGGTGGTGGAACCGCGATTGTAAGATCTCGTGGAGCAAGATGATAAGGCGTGAGAAACATATTCTTGACTATCCTTATGCCCAAACTCACTTAAGATGCTACTCACAATTTAGGTCGATAAAATGGTCACACAAAAGGTGATGAGGACATCGATGCCAGCTCAACAAAAACTAAGGAGGAGGACTTCACCATGCCGACTATGAGGCAAACTCCACGAACCATATCAGGCGCAAGGAACATAGCCGAGCTGTTCAACAAGTCTTTGGAGAGGATCATACCCATCATACATCAAGAAGTGCAAGAGGACGTGCAAGAGAAATTCAAGAAGGAGTTTACTTTGTTCATCATCTTAAATCAAGATCAAATTGCCTAAAGATCAAGGCCCAAAAAAATCACTAATTGGGTATGTGCTCCATTTGTGCTCTTTTTCCCTTGTCCAAGTTTTGTCCCAATGAATTTTCTCGGAAATGTTTTTAATGAGGCAAATGGTTCACATTATCATTGGCCCATTTAGTTGATCTTCCTCAACCCCAAGCCCATGAAGAATTTCAACCAAAGAAGTTCAAGAGTCATTCTTTGAATTTCGAAATTGAATTTAATGTTGTTTCTTTCTCTCTCTTTCAGCAGAATTGTTGCTTTTCTTTATATCTCCCTTTGTATCTCATTTTCGAAAGCAAATTGTTATTGAAGTAAAAACGAGAGTGTTCTCTTTGCTATTCTATGTGAAAGAAATAGTTATCTTCTAAACTTCATGTGTGTGATTCCTTGAAGTTTAAAGTGTATCAAACTTATCATAGATCCTTTCACCGATCTGTATGGCGTCTCTCGATCCATCTCTCTATCAAACCATCTCTTTGACTCAGCAGAAAGTGCCGTACAGCCAGCTGAAGAGTCACCATCATCTATTTATCAAACCATCTCTTTAGATCATCTAGAAAATTTCGTACAGCCAGCTAGATCATCTCCATCGATTCCCCCTTGTAAGAGAAAGTCCCCTTGTTCATACATCATCTGGTATCAGAGCTTAACGCTCCTACATCAAGTATTATCTATCATTTTCGTTTTTGTTTTTTGTTCTTATATAAACCATAAAAACCATAAAAAAATTTGTTTTTGTTCTTTGTTGTTTGTGTTTATTAGAACTGCCCTAGATCTATTGTATTTGCATCATAATAAACTAGATCTAAGTGTTGTTTACACAGCCCACGAATTTTCATCCTTGCTTCATCATTTGTCTTTTCAACTTCTAGTTCTAGATTTGTATGCATCAAGTTTTACTTGTTACTGTTCATCTGCGGGTACTATTCACATTTTCCTACAGCTTCAAATCTATCGATTTCATTTTCCAAATATGTCGATTTGAGTCTCTCGGAGCAGTGCATCATTTTAGCATTTGAACTTATAAATTTGTTTACATCAAGTTTTGCGTGTTCCTGTTTTGTCTTTGCAATTCCTTTGCACTTGATCTGTGTTGTTTTAGTGTGATACATGAGAAACGAGCCTATGTGAGAACCAGGAAACGTAAATGTAGCAGAGATGCTTGCAACCATTCAAACTCTGCTCCAAACGATGGGAAAATGCCTAAATCGTATTGATCAACCTCCACCTGCGCGCAGAAACCCTATTAGAAACGTAAATGCACAGAGAGCAAATGAAGAGGAGGATGACTTGCCTGAATCTGATGATGAACCACCAGATCCTGATCCAAGACAAAGGAGACAAACATGATAGAAACAGAGGCAGAGTACGACAAGGAAAGCAAGATGTCAAGCTCACGGCTCCAACTTTTGCTGGAAAAGTTTATCCAGATGCTTATCTTGATTGGAAAAGACGTATGGAGTACATCTTTGAGTATTACAACTACTCATAACAAAGGAAAGTGTCCCTAGCTGCTGCTCAACTCGCGGAGAGTGCCTTAGCATGGTGGGACAAAGATGTGTCCAAACGAATAAGGCATAGACATGGACATATTACTACTTGGGAAGACATGAGGTTTGCTATGAGGAAGAGATACGTTCATGCGTATTATTATAGAGACATGCAGAAGAAGTTCAGAAAGCTTACTCAAGGATCCAAATCTGTTGAAGAATATTTTGATGAATTTGAAATGCTTAAGAGCATATTGCAAACTGAAGATTCGGAGGAGACTTTAATGGCATATTTTGTAGACGGTCTTCAAGACAGGATTGCAAGAAAATTTGAGAGACAAACTTATCATGACATGGATGAGTTGTTGCACCTTGCTACTCAGGCCGAGCAGCACATCAAACGAAAGACCCTAGCAACCAGCCGTAGCAAGTCTACTTGGAATCAACAACCACCGAAAGTTGTAGACAAAGGAAAGTCTATTGAAGTGGATTCCAGATTCAAGAAGTCTGCACCTCAAATGTCTAAACAAGACAAACCAGAGCCTAGTAAGTTCCCTCCTCAAAGATCTAGAGATATAACTTGTTTTAAATGTCAGAGAAAAGGACATTATGAGAGGGACTGCCCAAACCAGAGAGTTATGATTCTCAGAGCGAATGGAGAGTATGAATCTCAAGATGTAGAAGAACTTGAACTGAGAGATTCAGAAGATGATGTCGTGGAGTATGCTGACACCGGAGAGCTTCTAGTTACTAGAAGAGCACTCAGCGTTCTCTTTGAACCAGAAACTATTCAATGAGAAAACATGTTCCATTCACGTTGCACAGTTAACTCTAAGGTATGTAGTTTGATTAATGATGGTGGTTCTTGCACTAAAGTAGCCAGCAAGTATTTGGTTGATAAGCTAGGTATTCAAAGGACGAAGCATCCTAGACCATATCGACTCAAATGGCGAAATGATGATACTGAGCTTAAAATTTCTTAGCAAGTTACAATTCCATTCAGTATTGGCAAGTATGCGGATCAAGTTGTGTGTGATGTGGTGCCTATGCAAGCTAGACATCTACTTTTGGGTCGTCCATGGCAGTTTGATAAAGAGGCATTACACAATGGCCGAAACAATCATTACACTTCTTTGCACAATAACAAGAAGCATAGTTTGGCGCCTTTGACACCTCAAGAAGTGCTTGAAATGCAATGATCTATGTCTAAAGGAAACAAGCTAAGTAAAACAAATCTTTATGTAACACCTACTACTGTTTTGAAATCTCTTGAGTTAAAAGAACATGTGCTACTAATGATCTTCAAGAAAGGTTTGTTTGCAGGTCAAGAAGAACAAGAATTACCACCTGCTATTCTAGTGCTACTTGACAGATTCACTAATGTGTTTCCTGAAGAGATTCCATCAAGACTACCACCAATAAGAGGAATCGAGCATCTAATTGATTTAGTCCCTAGTGCACTTTTACCAAAAAGAGCTGCTTATAGAGTCAATCCAGAAGAAGCAAAGGAGCTGGAAAAACAAGTTCAAGACTTAATGTCTAAGGGGTATATCCGAGAGAGTCTAAGCCTGTGTGTTGTTCTTGTGTATCTAGTGCATAAGAAAGATGGAACTTGGAGGATGAGTGTTGATTGTAAAGCCCAGCAATATCACTGTCAAGTATAGACATCCCATTCCAAGGCTGGATGATATGCTAGATGAGCTCAATGGAGCAACTATCTTTTCAAAAATTGATCTAAGAAGCGGATATCATCAAGTAAGGATGAAGGAAGGAGATGAATGGAAAACGGCGTTTAAGACTAAGAAAGGCTTATACGAGTGGATGGTCATGCCATTTGGACTCACTAATGCGCCAAGTACATTAATGAGACTCATGAACCATGTCTTAAGGTAATACATCTTATTTGTTATGAGTTCACATGGTTTAAAGGTCGATGAAGAGAAGATCTGGGCAATACCAGACTGGCCGACTCCAACTACAATTGGACATGTGAGGAGCTTCCATGGTCTGGCTAGTTTCTACAGGAGATTCGTGAAAGACTTTAGTATTGTTGATGCACCCCTCACTTCAATGATCAAAAAAATGTGGAATTCAAATGGGGTCCAGCACAAGAGGAAGCATTCAACAAGCTCAAAGACAGCCTCACACATGCACAAGTTTTGGTACTACCTAACTTTGATAAAACTCTTGAGATTGAATGTGATGCTTCTGATACAGGCATTAGAGTTGTTCTTATGCAAGACAGAAAACCAGTAGCATTCTTCAGTGAGAAACTTAGTGGAGCTTCACTCAATTACCCCACATACGACAAGGAGCTCTATGCTTTGGTAAGATCTCTTGAAACTTGGCAACACTATCTTTTGTCCAAATAGTTTGTTATTCATATAGATCATGAGACGCTCAAGCATCTAAGAGGACAAACTAAGCTTAAGAAGAGGCATGCAAAGTGGCTTGAGTTTGTGGAGACCTTTCCTTACGTGATCAAGTATAAAAAGGGTAAGGAGAACATTGTAGTTGATGCTATATCTAGGAGACATGCTTTAATCAATGTGATGGAAGCCAAAATTATGGGATTCGATCACATCAAAGGATTATTTGAAGCCGATCCAGATTTTCAAGAAATATTCAAGGAGACTAGCAAGGCTGCCTATGGAACATTCTACCAGCACGAGGGATTATTGTTTAAAGAAAAGAGGCTTTGCATCTCTCAAGGATCAATGAAAGACCTGATGATTGGAGAAGCTCATGGAGGAGGACTCATGGGTCACTTTGGCCGAGACAAACCCTTAAGTGTGCTTATGGAACATTTCTACTGGCCGCATTTGAAAAGAGGTGTGGAGAGATTATGTGCTAAGTGCATTACTTGCTCAAAAGCAAAATCCAGGTCACATCCTCATGGTTTATATATGCCATTGCTTATTCCTAACATGCCTTGGGTAGATATTTCAATGGACTTTATTTTAGGTCTGCCAAATATCAACCACAAGGATTCTATCTTTGTAGTTGTAGACAGGTTCTCTAAGATGGCTCATTTCATTCCATGCAACAAGACTAATGATGCTACGCAAATTGTTGATCTATTTTTCAAAGAAGTAGTATGTTTACATGGAGTGCCGAGGACAATTGTATCAGATCGTGACACCAAGTTCTTGAGTCATTTTTGGAAAACCTTATGGAGAAAGTTTGGAACCAAGTTTCTATTCTCAACTACATGTCACCCCCAAACAGATGGCCAAACTGAGGTAGTAAACCGTACTCTATATTGTTTGCTAAGAGCAACGGTTGGAAAGAATATAAAGAATAAGTTATCTTGCTTGCCTTACGTTTAATTTGCTTATAATCATGCTAAGCATTCGGGTACTAAATTTTCTCCTTTTGAAGTTGTTTATTGTTTTAACCCCACTACTCTATTGGAGCTAGCAACTTTGCCACAAGCTGTTAAATCTAGGGAAGGAGAAATCCGAGCAGAATTCATACAAAAACTTCATCAAAAGGTCCATGAAAATCTAGTAAAGAAAATCGAGAAGTATAAGCAACAAGCGGATAAGCACCGTAAGGAGATCACCTTTGAACCAGGAGATTGGGTTTGGTTACATATGAGACATGAGAGATTTCTGGAAAAAATTAAATTAAAGCTTGCACCTAGAGGAGATGGTCCCTTTCAAGTGCTGGAAAAGATCAACGACAATGCCTATAAACTTGATCTACCATGTGAGTTTACTATATCTTAGACTTTTAATGTTGCTGCCTTAGTTCCTTTCTATATGCAGATGTACTAGTTCTGAGGACAGAACCTTCTCAAGAGGAAGGACATGATGAGGAAATCGATGCAAACTCAACAGAAACTAAGTAGGAGGACTTAACCATACCGACTATGAGGCAAACTCCACGAACCAGATCAGGCGCAAGGAACATAGCCGAGCTGTTCAACAAGTCTTTAGAGAGTATCATGCCCATCATACATCAAGAAGTGCAACAGCAATTCAAGAAGGAGTTTACTTTGTTCATCATCTCAAATCAAGATCAAATTGCTTAAACGTCAAGGCCCAAAGAAATCACTAAATGGGTATGTGCTCCATTTGTGCTATTTTTCTCTTGTCCAAGTTTTGTCCCAATGGATTTTCTTGGAAATGTTTTTAATGAGGCAAATGGTTCACATTATCATTGGTCCATTTAGTTGATCTTCCTCAAGCCCAAGCCCATGAAGAATTTTGACCAAATAAGTTCAAGGGTCATTCTCTGAATTTTGAAATTGAGTTTAATGTTGTTTCTTTCTCTCTCTTTCATGCAGTCTTGTTGCTTTTCTTTATATATCCTTTTGGATCTCATTTCTGAAAGCAAGTTGTTATTGAAGTAAAAACGAGAGTGTTCTCTTCGCTATTCTCTGTGAAAGAAATAGTTGTCTTCTAAACTTCATGTCTGCGATTCTTTGAAACTTAGAGTGTATCAGACTTATCATATATCCTTTCACCGATCTGTGTGGCGTCTCTAGATCCATCCCTCTATCAAACCATCTCTTTGATTCAGCAGAAAGTGACATACAGCCAGCTGAAGAGTCACCATCATCTATCCATCAAACCATCTCTTTAGATCATCTAGAAAGTGTCGTACAATCAGCTAGATAATCTCCATCGATTCCCCCTGTAAGAGCAAGTCCCCTTGTTCCTACATAAAAAGGTGATGGAAAACCCTTTGATATTACCAGTTTGATCACTTGGATGAACACACCAAAAGATCTAAAAGTTCACACGTAACTGAAAGAGAATCACTCTCAAAATCAAAAGATAAAAAGATAAAAATATCAAATTTGTGTTACAAAATGATTAAACTCGTTTTTAGTAGCAAGAGAAGGCAAAAAGCCATTCTCAAAAATCAGAAAAATAAAAACAATGGTTGAATTGTCCCTTGGACTACTTTGACCATGAATTGGGCATGTTCTTCATGTCTTTGTTTACATCATTTGGGCCACGAAATCTGATCATCTTTTGGACTTGAATTGTTGTGAAATTCATCAAGTTGGGCTTGATCATAATTCATGTGCCAATTCTCCTCAAGCAGCCCATCAATTGCCTTAGCAAATTTCTTGTGCCTTGCCCTCGTCATTGATCCATCCGGAACAAGTATAGCTTCCTCAGGTTCAAACTCCTCCTCGGGTACAAGTTCATCTTCCTTGCTGCTGCTATCCATGATCACATCAGTACTAGACTAGGCGGTAGCTAGAGTACTTGCAATTCGACATTTCCAGAAAATTTCGACCAATAGAGATTCTTTCAAACAGGATATGCTAGCTCAATTTATTTGAACTTAACCGGAATTTCATTTTCTCATCAAATGTTTTGTGCGAGACAACAAATTAGACATCTGGGACATCTTTTCCTTTTACCATTATTTGTTGTCCTAGATAGCCAGTTCATCTTTAGCTGGTACCCTACCCCGAACCTTACCCATCATTTTCGAACCCCATGCATTCTTCTCTAGTTCTCTTATGTGCAGATATGTGCAAAAACACCGGAGACGGAGGATCGACACAGTTTTCAGTCACTTGAGAAAACAAAAGACTAGATGGATTCGGTTAAGGAGGTATTAGAAATTCAAGCTTAAAAGTTGCCTTGGAAATCTCTCATTATTGGTAATTTTCATCCTCCCTAAGACTCCCCTCTAAAGGCGTTTCCCCTTTCAAAAAAAAAAAGAAATAATTGAAAGGAAAATAAACAAAAGACTAAAGAGTCTTAGGTGGTCGATATTTTTATACCAAGGCAACCATGTTTTGTATGTGAGGAGTAAGACGCCGTTCGAATCATTACCCGAAAAAAAATCTAAGCGTGGGGGAATGGCAGAAAAGTTCCGCAGAATGAGGAATTCGCAACAACACTCATGCGAGTAAGAAATGACTGGAAACTGTGGATTTCAACAGCTCCATCCTTTCTTGTTGTTTTGCATAATATCTAGCATCCTCCAGTGGAAATACGGTAACCCGAAATACTTTTAACCTCACCTCTAAAAGCCTTTAATACCTAGCATGGATTGTCTTGGTTAGTACTTTTGATCAGAATCATGCAACCCCTAATGAATGTTAAGAGCTACTTGACTGAAAGTTAGGATTTAAGTGGTTAGATTTTCGCATGACGGATACCGTGGACTAGCTTTGTAGTATTTTGGTGAGAATTTTCTAGACTAAGTCCCGATTGATGTATTACGTTGGTTATAGTTTAGAAGGATGGTCACTGAGATTTTTTTAGCTCCTACATTTTTGAAAACTTCTTTCTAGGGTTAGATTTCTGTTTTTTTTAGGATAAACAAAGATCTAAGTTTGGGGGAATTGACAACACCGGTTTTTGACCATTTTTATGGATCACTTTAATATCTTTTGCAGGTGTTTTAACTCCGTTTTCAATGGTTTTCATGTGATTTCCATGTTTTAGAGTTTTTAAAGACATTCCAGGTAACTTGGGATAAAAGAGTGCATTTCGGAGCAAAAATATGTTTTTGAAAAAACTTGGACCGTCAGAAGTTTTGCAATCAAATAAGACCTTCTCACCATTTAACATCCCCAAATTTGGACACAACAAAGAAGAAACAACCAGCTTTCAAATGCAATTGGCTTGGAGACATTCCAATGGTTAGATCTACAAATAATCTTGAAGCACTGAAGGCAGACGAAGTTGCCTTGAAGCAGATCCACCGCGGGCAGAGACATTGCATCTGCGACCAAGAGGAGCGCCGCCGCGGTCAGAGGTGATGCACCCACGGCCAAGAAGCGATTTGCCACGATCAGGGACGACGCACCCGCGGCCAGCCCATGTGCGACCAATTCACTCCCGTTTCAATCCCGAGGCCATTTCCGTCATTTGATCTCTTAACCCTAAACGTCCCCAAAGAAGTGAAGACTATAAATACATGCTTTTAAGTCTTTTAGAAATAATCTCTTTTATGCTTTAGACAGAGACAAATTCTTAGCCGTTTTTATTCGGGTGTTCTTCAGTAGAGAAGTTTTTCTTAATCTCTTTCTCTTTGCTGTTTTCTTTTAATTGTTATGATGTTTAGCTCAGCTATGTCTGAGTAGTTTTCTTGTTGGGTATAGGGTTCTCAAAGGGCTCTCATAGATCGATTTATCATTAGGTTTTTAGGTTAGGATATCGATTAGGGTTCTTCGTTTTTTTTTAAGAGAATGTTAAATTATATTCTAACAAAAAAAACCATTGTTTACATCAAGTGCAGCGTCTATTTTTTTTATAAAAAAACCATAATCTAGTTTACGAAACTATTTCTACTTCTTCGACGAGTAGCAAGCCAAGAGAGTTGAGCTTTTTCATAGCTCGAATCGGTGAGTCTGATGGTGGTGATTCTGTTTTTCACAGTTTCGTCAATGAGCATGATAAGGTAACGCGCTGATTTTTGTCTGTCCCCGTGGCGACGACCATTTCTTTCCTTCCAGATATGGGAGATCGTATTCTGAAAAATGTATCGTAATAGAAAATGGTTGGTGTGCGATCATGCTGGTGCTGAGATGAGAGGGAGATTTGAATCCCAATATGAGGTGAAATCACTCCGGAGAAGACTCCCTGCGATATTTTCCCAGATTTCTTGACAGTACGAGCATGAGAAAAATAGATGACTTCGAGTTTCGAGATGATTGACGCACAAAACACATTATGCTAAGATTCACGGATTCCAGGTTCGCATATGTCACTTGTAGTCAATCGTTATGAATGGCAAGCCACGTAATGAAACAAAAATTTGGTACATGCACAATGCACTTTTTGTTGTTCTTCCCGGATTTGCATCCAAGTGTCTTTCGCGTAGAAGTTGGCTTTCTAATTTCCATTCTTTAGCCGCCAAAGAGATCGATCGTTGTCATTTGATCTTCGATCCCTCATCGATTGAATCTCATCCTCAATTTGATTTAGTATTTCCCCTCGCCGCCTCCTACTTCGATGTGAGTCTAGAACAGAGGATACCATAGCATAGACAGGAATCCCCAAATCGATAATTCCCCTTGCTCTAGTAAGATCCATCAAAGGTCCTAAAGTGGACCAATTATCATACCATAATAGAGTTGATGTACCGTTCTTTGTGTCGGCTTTGTAGAAATTCCTCGCTACGTCTCTGTATTTAATCAACTTGCGCCAATTCCACGAGCCTGAATTTGCGGATTGACTATCTCTCATTGACCATAAGGAACCCTTGCGGATGAGATGATTCTTGATCCATTTCACCCATTAAGAATTATTTGTCGAAACTAGTCGCCAAATCAGTTTTAAGCAGCATACCACATTCACCTCCTTAAGTCGTCTAATTCCCAGTCCACCTTTATCCTTGGGACGGCATACATCACTCCAAGATATTTTGGATTTCCGAGTGCTTAACTCTGGCCCTGACCATAAGAAAGCAGAGCATAGACTCTCTATATTCTGAATACAACTTTGTGAAAGTCAAAAAGCAGAGAGCAAGAAATTTGTGAGTCCCGTTATTACCGAACTAATGAGTTGAACTCTTCCCGCGTATGATAAAACCGAGCTGTCCATGTACCAATTCCAGCTCTAATGTTTTCCAACAATGGGGCATAATCCTGCTTTGACATTCTCTTCGTAAGTAGCGGAAGTCCCAGATATTTGATGTGGGTAAAGTTTTCACCCAACTAATACTAGTTGAAAGTGCACAACAATCATAATAAGTATAGTACAAGATCGAATTCATAGGGACTTGTAAACTGCATGACGAAAACGTTAGAAGATTAATCAAAGCTAAAATAAAATAAAAGATAGGTTGTCGATGGTGATTAACTAATAAACTAAATAAGCAAATAAAATCAGAGATAAATCAATAAAGAAAAGGTTCGGTTTTATGGAAATCTCATGGAAAACATGCAACGATAAGATAGATTATTCCATAGGGATTTAAGTAAAAACCGTCTTGAACACAAAACACGAATTTATAGTCTTTCCACTGTCGTGGCTCCGACCACTAAGTTTTACAAACAAATAGACTCAGCTTTTGTTGGTTATTTTAGAATGAAAACATGAATTAAATCGAGCAAGTAATGATAAAGTTCACAAGACTCCTTAACTCGACTTTTGGAAGGTTAAGACACATAGCTCATCAAATACTAGTTCCGGCAACATAACAAGCTTTTGGAGAGTATGTTAACCTAAGATCAGATTACTAAATGCGCGTTAAAGTAATCATGCATTGACAACAAGTAAAGATGAAGAACCATATGAACATCCCTTTTAAACAATCATCATATTAATATCGAATTATGCACCCATGGATCTCATTCCACCTAACAAAAGAACTACTCACTCATGATTCACGAAACACAACAAGTATGAATATATATCATGATGAGAATACTTGTATTAAAAGATTAAGATTAAGAAAAATTCTCTATATCGAAGTACAAAGTCTAGATCTTCTCCTTGAAGCTCTTAGAATCCAAAATCAATGAGAAACTTGTAAAAACTATGAAAGAGATGAGGAAAACGTGGCTGTATTTATTCTAGGGTGGCTCTCTGTTTTGTGAGTCTAAAAACAAGTATATATAGCCCTAAAGTCGATCTAGGATTTTATTAAACCAAAAAATGAAGTTTTTAGGTCGCAGGATCGGCCAAGCTTCTGGGCCGAGCTCGGGCCCAATTCGGACACGTCTTCAGTAAAGTTGATGTAACTTCCTAACCACTACTCTGAATGACTTGAAACTAATTTCATATGAAAGATGACTCAAAAGGATATCTTTCTACCACATTTCATCCCAATCCATCGAAGGAAGGGTATCCAAAGAAGGTGAAACTTCGGATATATATGTGTTGAAAAATTGGAGAAATTCGCTTTATTGAGCTTTAGGTGCTTGGCTGATCTTTTGAACTTGGAAACATTTCTTGGACGTGGTAAACTCCTTTTTAGTTCCATTTTGCATTATGTTTAATGATTCGACCTATATAGACTTTAAAACTACAAATACGAGAAAACTACCTCAAAAAGCACAAAATCGAATAAAAATGCTTAGATAAAATAATAAAATCCGTAATAAAAACAGTAAAATATAAAGTATATTAAATCCCCCACATTTAGCTTTTGCTTGTCCTCAAGCAAACAAAATAACTAAGAATATAAAAGAGGTTTGAAAACGCAGAAACTCACCATTTATTTAGAACGTCGTACTAACCTTCATTGTCGTAAACCAATTAGAACAGATTTGACGTTAGATAGAAACCACCATGTACTTCGCCGTTTTGCTTCTCAACTTCCCAAGTCTGACCCACATTCTCATAAGGTTACCCGAATTCTCCATTGCTAACTTCTGTAAAGTTAAAGGCGTGCGATCTCATCAAGGGAGTATCGATCAAAGAACATGTAGACTTTCCTCAATCATGTTTCCTGCTTACCTTGACACACTACAAGAAAACATGCATTTTGCAACGAATTTTTGCGACGATTTTATTTCGTTGCAAATTGCAATCGTTTTTACGACGACTTTACGACGATTCTTAAAGACGTCGTAAAATCGTCGCAAAATTGGGACGAAAATTTTTGTTTTAAAATCGTCGCTAATTAGCGACGATTTTACAACGATTACCGATGACATTACGACGATTATCAAAATCGTCGTAAAATCGTTGTAACTTAGCGACGATTTACCGAGGTTTATATAAAACGTTGTAATATCATCGTAAAATTACCCACGAATTAGCAATGATTATTATAAGTTGAACTTTACATCGATTTCCCAACGATTAATCAGTTAGGTGAGCACGTTTTAAGTTCACGGTGTTCGGTTAGGTAAACATGTTTAATGTCGTTGTAAAGTCGATGTAAACATTTTTAGATTCGTTGTAAAATCGATGTGAAATCGATGTAAAATCGTAGGTAATTCGATGGTAATGAAAATAAAAATCTATATATAGTGGCCAACTTCATAATAAAAATTTCATATTCAAAAACATTTACTTCTTTCTGACCAACAAAAAATGTCAATATATGAAATTAGAAGATGGATGTATAATCGTCTTGATTCAGAGGGATCGCTAACAAAGGAGTTCAGTGATGGGGTGGAGGGATTCATGCATCAGGCAGGAAGTATACATAATACGATTATCAGTGGTAAGATGTACTTTCCTTGTGTCAGATGCTTGAATAGGAAATTTATCATTATCTCGAAGGTGTGGTCGCATATATTAAATAGAGGGTTTATGCCGCATTACTATATATGGTATTATCATGGAGAGGGTCATGGGGGAAATGCAGCTAGTAGTAGTAGCAATTATCAAGCATCGAATTTTGATGAGTCAAATAATTTTAATCAATTTGAAGATCATGCGGAGCAGCATGGTGAAGATAATGATAGGATTCATGACATGGTTACGGATGCATTTCATGAAACCGTAAGTTCATTTGCACATGATCATCATGATGAGGAACCCAATCTAGATGCAAAAATTTTTTATGATATGCTAGATGCTGCAAATCAGCCACTCTACGATGGATGTAGAGAATGACATTCTAAATTGTCGTTGGCGGCTAGGATGATGACTATTAAAACTGATCATAACTTAGTTGAGGTTTGCATGGATGATTGGGCTGATTTGATTAAAGAGTATTTGCCAGAGGACAATTTAGCTGCTGAAACTTACTATGAGATACAGAAGCTGGTTTATAGTCTTGGGTTGCCTTCTGAGATGATAGATGTCTGTGTTGACAATTGCATGCTTTTTTGGAAAGATGATGATAAGTTGCAGGAATGTCGATTTTGCCATAAGCCAAGATATAAGCCGCAAGGTACTGGTCGGAGTAAGGTACCGTTCCAGCGGATGTGGTACCTTCCTATAACTGATAGATTAAAAAGAATGTATCAGTCTGAGAGGACAGCTGCATCGATGAGATGGCATGCAGATCATTTGCAAACAGATGAGGAGGTTACTCATCCTTCAGATGCAAAAGCGTGGAAACACTTTAAGACGGTACATCCATACTTTGCTAGAGAGAAACGTAATGTGTATCTTGGTCTTTGCACATATGGATTTAGTCCATTTGGTATGTCTGGTAGGCAATATTCTTTATGGCCAGTAATCCTAACGCCTTACAACCTTCCCCCAGATATGTGCATGCAAAGGGAATTTTTATTCTTGAGTATTTTAGTACCAGGTCCGAAGCATCTGAAGCGTTCCCTTGATGTGTTTTTGCAGCCTCTGATAGAGGAATTGGAGCAGTTGTGGTATACCAAGGTTCGGACATATGATTTTGTAAGGAAAAAAAAAGTTTACACTGCGTGCGGTGCTTATGTGGACAATAAGCGACTTCCCTGCTTACGGGATGTTATCAAGTTGGACTATGCATGGGCGATTGTCTTGTCCATATTGTCTCAATCGGACAGATGTGTTTCAATTGAAACATGGTCGGAAAACAAGTTGGTTTGATTGTCACCGCCGATTTCTACCGATTCATCATGCATATCGAAGAAATAAGCGGTTGTTTAGAAAGAACAAAACTGTTCGTGTTACTCCTCCTGTTTATATTTCCGGGGAAGATCTAGAAGCAGAAATTGATCATTATGGTGCATTGGAAACAGTCAATCGTGGTGGAAATTGGCACACTCCAGATAATATGTCGGATGGATATGGGGAGCTTCACAATTGGCATAAGAAAAGCATATTCTGGAAGCTTCCGTATTGGAAGGATCATTTGCTTAGACACAATTTGGATGTCATGCACATTGAGAAAAACGTTTTTGATAACATCATGCATACATTGTTAAACGTGCGTGGAAGGACTAAAGACAGCGGTAAGTCAAGGTTAGACTTGCCTGATCTTTGTTGTCGAAATGAGTTACATATTACAAGCAATGGGAAAGCACCTGTCCCCATATTTCGAGTGGGTGCGGAAGAAAATTCAGCTTTGTTCAAATGGGCGACATCTGATGTGAAGTTCCCGGACGGGTACGTATCTAATTTAGCTAAATGTGTTGAGAATGGCCAAAAGTTTTCCGGGATGAAGAGTCATGACTGTCACGTCTTTATGCAACGACTACTTCCTTTTGCATTTGCTGAACTTCTACCAGGAAATGTACACGAAGCAATTGGAGGTATATAAATTTAAACTAATCACATATTAATTGCGAATTTAAGATTTTATATAATTAATATATATATATATATGAAATGGAAAATTAACATTATTACCTTATATATCATGTGATTGTTATTGTAGGCATTGGAGGGTTTTTTCGGGATCTTTGTACCCGTAATTTGTCAGAAGATGTTATTGCACAAATTGATGCTAGTATTCCTATTTTGTTGTGCAACATGGAGAAAATATTTCCCCCAGCCTTTTTTGATGTTATGGAACATCTACCTATTAATCTACCTCACGAAGCAGAACTTGGGGGACCTGTGCAGTATCGATGGATGTACCCATTCGAGCGATTCATGGGACATTTGAAGCGGAAGGCTAAAAATCTAGCCAAAGTTGAAGGCTCAATAGTAGCAGGAAGTTTAACAGAAGAAACTTCTCACTTCACGGGGTACTATTTTGGCTCGAAGGTTCGCACACGGAAAAGGGCAGCACGGCGATATGATGATGGAGGTGTAGGCCGAACATATGCTAATGAAGGTGTCCCATATATCTTTTCTTCAATCGGTCGATTATGTGGAAGAGTGAAGTCAGTTTGGTTTGCCAATGAAAAAGATCATCATAATGCACAAACGTATATCCTCTTAAATTGCGAAGAAGTTAGTCAATTTGAGACGTAAGTGTATAAACATACGTCTTATATATGTGGCTAAATTATATATATGCTAGCTTTATACCAATTACAAATACTTTTGTATGCAGTGAATTTGTTAGACAAGTCCGAGAAGTCATTGAAGGAATCTCAGACAATGAAATCAACAAGCGTTAAGATCAACATTTTTCCCCGTGGTTGAAGACGCAAGTACGTAAAATTTTAAGTGATCTGATTAATTACTAACTTGGACAATTAACCTAATACATATTTTGATTACTTTTTAATTAAGTTAATTAATGATATAGGTCGAGTTTGGGGATACCGCATATCCACTCTGGTTCCATGAGTTAATAAAAGGCCTCATATTGAAGATAACGAGTGCACCCATGTATTGCACACGCGGATATATATTTCATACATTCAAATACGGAAATCAAATAGCTACTGCCAACTACGGGGTATGTGTGCGGGGCGAAATAGATTTTTATGGAGTGTTGCAAGACATAATTGAAGTTGAGTACCCTGGTTGCTTAGGTTTGAAATGCGTTCTGTTCAAATGCGAATGGTTCGATCCAACAGTTGATCGAGGCGTCCGTAAAAACAAATTTGGGCCAGTAGATGTCAACCAATCACGACGTTACAATAAGTATGAGCCATTTATCCTAGCATCACAAACAGAACAAGTCAGTTTTGTTCCATATCCGCGAGTTCGCACCACCCGTATTTCATGGTTATCAGTTATAAAAGTTTCTCCGAGGGGTCGAATTGTGGGGGTTGATGAGGAACTACCAATGCAGCAAGATCATTGGTCTGATATGCCAGAACTAAATGAGAGCAATGAAGACATCCTTTTGATAGATCCTCAAAACAGGCAAGTTGAATATCTCCCAGACGATACAGAGGAAGAAGATGAGGAAGATGAGTTCGAAGAAAGTGATGAACCAGATGATCAAGAAACGGATGTGTACTACTCTTCGTCCGAAAATGAATCAGAGTGACCGCGCTAGCTAGTAATTATTGTGAATTTAATGTATTAATATAATATTGTGATCGAGTAATTATTGTGAAATTTAAGTGATATGATTTCTATGAAATCCCCTAAACCCCAAACTAAATTCCATCTCCGATCTCCATTCATTTTCCGCAGTAGGTGTGGCGATTAATAAATTACGAGACATATGTGTCTATGTATCATGTAATTTATTAATTGCCTCAACAACGGCGGGAAATGAGTGGTGATCGGAAATGAGATTTAGTTTGGGGTTTAGGGGATTTCAAAGGAATCGTCGCTAAATCGTCGCTAATTGTGATTGTCACAAAATCGTTGCAATATTTGCGACGATTTAGCAACGAATATGGACGAATCGTGGCTAAATCGTCGCAAACTATAAATGTCACAAAATCGATGCAAAGTTGCGACGATTTAGCAACGAATTGTCATAAACCCTAAACCCTTTGCCCTAAACCCTAAACCCTAACATATTACCATCTCATTGTATTATGCATCTTTCAATGAAATTGATCGTGACATTAGAGAATTGTCCGAAAATGAAAACTCGGTCAATCACAGTAATATCCACAAACTGAATCATTGTATTAATAATCTAACATATACGCAAACTATATGTTTTACTTTTTTTCAATCTCGATGAACTTATTGATAATTTCATGAATTTGGATTTACGGTAAACATGTAAAGTTGTTTCTGGAATGTTGCAATCGACGTTACAATTTTGTACCTATACCCTAAACCCTAAAACAGATTTTACAAATTTCCTCACTAATTCTTTGCAACATTAGCGACGATTTTGCAACGAATTAAGTCTATTCGTGGCTAAATCGTCGCAAACTATACATGTCACAAAATCGATGCAAAGTTACGACGATTTAGCAACGAATTGTCATAAACCCTAAACCCTAAACCCTAAACCCTTTGCCCTAAACCCTAAACCCTAACATATTACCATCTCATTGTATTATCCATCTTTCAATGAAATTGATCGTGACTTTAGAGAATTGTCCGAAAATGAAAACTCGGTCAATCACAGTAATATCCACAAACTGAATCATTGTATTATTAATCTAACATATACGCAAACTATATGTTTTACTTATTTTTTAATCTCGATGAACTTATTGATAATTTCATGAATTTGGATGTACGTTAAACATGTAAAGTTGTTTCCGGAATATTGCAATCGACGTTACAATTTTGTACATATACCTTAAACCCTAAAACAGATTTTACAAATTTCCTCACTAATTCGTTGCAACATTAGCGACGATTTAGCAACGAATTAGACTAATCGTGGCTAAATCGTCGCAAACTATAAATGTCACAAAATAGATGCAAAGTTGCGACGATTTAGCAACGAATTGAGACTAATCGTGGCTAAATCGTCGCAAACTATAAATGTCACAAAATCGATGCAAAGTTGCGACGATTTAGCAACGAATTGAGACTAATCGTGGCTAAATCGTCGCAAACTATGAATGTCACAAAATCGATTCAAATTTGTGACGATTTAGCAACGAATTGTCATAAATTATGAATTTAATTTACCGCGTGTCGGTCAATTAAACTCCCGCGTGTATGAATGTCACAAAATCGTTGCAAAGTTAGCGACGAATTAGCCACGGTTTGATTGCCTCGATTTAGCGACGACAACTAATCCTATATATTACACGCTCAGAATTTCTTCATTCCATTACAAACAAATCACAAACAAATCCTCCTAACTTCCTTGCGAATTACTTGCGAAAAAGGTAAATTTTTTTTTAATGTTTTTAATTAATTATTATAGATAAGAATGGAACAATTTAGGGCGGTAGAAACGAAATCAAATTAGCAAAAATAGCAGACTGCCCGGATGTTTATAGATAGTAATTTTTTTTCATTTTTATACAGATGGACCAGCGTCGTTCACATTACGCTCAGTTTTTTAGAGAGATTGGTGATGCTTCGGGTACCGGGTTGCCCGTGTCTTCTGAGGCTACAGAGACGGATTTCGTCCCGGTGACGCAAACACAGAGTGCTCCGCCGCCACAACCACCTCAGATTCCGCAACCTGGAGGCCGTGCCCCGGCCCCATATGCACACATGACGGTTCTTGATTTGCTTGCACAGCCGGGCCGTCATAGGCTTAAAAGATTAGATCCGGATCATACTGACGGGTCGGAATGGTAATATATATAAATATATATTTTTTACATTTATTATTACATATTTATATTTATTTCTAACAATTCAAAATTTTACAATTTTTTGTTTCAGGTTTGGAGTTGAATCCAAAGTTGGACGCACCGTTTCCGACATCATCAAGTCCTATTTTATCGAGCTTCATACCAATTTTACCCAGCTTCCTCCACACGTCAAGGAGACATGGTTCAAGATGTTTGCGGTACGTATGGAAAAAATATTTTTTTCTCCCATAATTATTTTAATTATATTTAAATATATATTTAATTTAATTTTATAAAATATTTAATTATTTTGGCTTCTCATGCAGCAAAAATATCACTGGGATCTTTCGATTCATGGCGAGGTTGAAACTTTGTTTCTCGAGAGGGTGAAGTTTCGTATCCAAGGCGTGGTTGGTGAGTGGAAGAAAGCATGGAAGATTTCTGGGGATTTAGCAAAGCCCCTGCACATGGATAAAGCCGTTTGGGACGGCTTGGTGCGGTATTGGATGGATCCGAAGTCCATCATAACTGCTGAGAAGTGTTCGGCTTCCCGCAACACCGTTGATTCGGACGGGAAACTCAAGGCTTTGCCTCATACAGCTGGGCAAACACCTTTTGCGGGTGTTCGTCTACAGATGGTAATTAAATTTATTTAAATTAAATAAATTTATTTAATTTACTTCGTCAATAACATAGTTTTTTTCTTTAGGCCGCCGAAGACGGAGGTGTACTCCCTCCGATGACCAAGGTTTTTGAGCGGACGCACCGAAAGAAGGATGGTTCCTTTGTTTCCGAGACTGCCGAGCACATCTTCAATGAGGTGACTTCCAAGGTCACCGAACGAGAGACACAGCTCTCTCAACAGCTATCTCCAGGTGGTTCGTCGGTCATGTTTGCAGGGTTGACCACACCCGATATTGACCGGATCTTCGAGCAGGTATATAGAATAGTTATTACTTATTAATTTTTAGTTTTTGATTTTTTAAAAATTTCTAATTGTAAATTTAAATATAGGTTGCCCCTAAGAGAAAGGGGAAGGTTGTCGGGATGCGATCTATTCGAGATGTCTCGGCTGCTTCTTCATATGCTCCGCGACGACGATCGCCAGAAGATGATCCAGTCGTGTTACATGCCACGATTACGAGGCTTCAGGAGCGGGTTGAGACCGAGACTACTCGGTCTACGGCATATCAGGCGAAGATTGCGAGTCTTCAGCAGCGGGTTCAACTGGATGCTACGCAGAATGACGAACTCTTCGACATCTTGGCAACAGGGAACCCGACAATGAAGGCCATGCTACGGGAAAAGCGAAGATTGCGAGCAGAGGCAGATGCAGCGGCAGCGGCAGAGGCAGCGGCAGAGGCAGCGGCAGAGGCAGCGACAGGCACATCCGGTTCGTCGAGACGTCCCGAAGACGATGTGAATCTCGACGATTATGATATAGTTATTTAGATTTAGGATTTCGTGTTTTTTTTTTTTTTGTAACAGATTATAATATTTTTTTTTCTAATAAAATATTATTATATATTATTTTAAAATTTTCATTTTATAATTTCGAAATTAATAAAATTTCAAAAATAATAATAAAAATCATATATAGAATCGTCATTAATTCGATGGTAAACAATAATCCTCGTTGATTCGTTGCTAAATTAATCGTCATAAAATCGTGGCTAATTTACAACGATTGTACGACGATTTATTACTCCTCGTTGATTCGTTGCTAATTAATCGTCATAAAATCGTGGCTAATTTACAACGATTGTACGACGATTTATTAGCAACGATGTTGCGACGATTATTTAGCAACGAGTTTATGACGATTAATTAGCAACGAATTAACGACGACAATTTTTTGCCATCGAATTAACAATGAAATATTTACCTTCGAATTTCCATCTTTATTACGACGTATTTATATTCGTCGTAATTTCAATGTAATATTTACGACGATTTTACTACGAAAATTTACCGACGATTTAGCGACGAATTTTGGTCCCTCGTACTTTCCCGACGAATTTACGACGATTTGTTGTTTGCGACGATCAATTAACGACGATCTCTTTTTCGTCGCAAATTCGATTCAAACCCTCTTTTGCAACGATTTTACAATGATATCGTTCGTTGCAAAAAGGGTGTTTTCTTGTAGTGACAGTCTTAATTCTGGTTTTTTTCCCCTCCCTTAGATCGATTTCTTCTTTTTATTTTTGTTTCACAAGATCAAGGAATACGAGACGCTCGTATTGATAGTGTTTGCCACCGAATCCCCGGTTCAGCTCCTTAGATAAGTTTCCATGAGACGCGAGTAGTGATGGTATTTGCCACCGAATCCTCAGTTCACTTCTTTTGGCATACTTTCATGAGACACGAGTATTGATGGTTTTTTCCACCGAATCCCCGGTTCACTTCCGCGCCATCATATCTTTTTGCATTGAAGTACTTAAGTGAAGGGAAGAGAGAGGGAAACCGTACTCACGCAGACTTGTCATGGCAGGCTTTAAAAAGGTCTCTTGGTCGATGTATACCAGGCCCCAAGATGAGAAAAGTTAAGTTCATTAGTTTGAAGCCAGTGTTAAATCATTCGGTTCCCTTAGATAAATGGGCGTTTTTATGGTAGGTCGGTCCACTCACGGGTTTTCCATTAGTAAAAATCTGCGGTCAATCTTTGTTAGAACAGTCACTAAAAGTTGGTGTAACACGGTTAGTTCCAAGAAAAGTTAATAACATATTAATTTTGACTCAATAAAACGACTTAAGAAAAATCATTAAAATGACTTAAGAAAAATAAATATACCATCAAAGAAAAATAAAATGTGTCAGTAGATGATAAATCTCCCCCTCCACCCCCCCCCCCCCCCCCCCCAAGACTTACTTCGCACCGTCTCGGTGTGAAAGTGAGAGATAGAAGGGAGCGGACAGCCTCGATAAAATAAAATAAGTTGTAAAGAGAAAATAAATAAAAGAAAATTTTTTACGAAGGGACCTGGATTAGAACGTCTTTGAAACAGAAGATGAAGTCTCGTTGTCGTCAGATTCCCGAGAAAGCACCTATGTCTCGTCGGAATCAGCTACGAACTCAAACTCTTGTGGTGGATAGCTTGTTGCGTCGTCATCGGCAGCCTCGGTCTGAACGAAACCATAGATGAGTGAGAGGCTACCTAGCTCGTTGTCTGCTTGCTCAGCTCCTCGGTCAATTCACTTCATTCCAAACAAATTAAACAAGATCCCCAAGTTTTATGTCTTTGTGTCTTTGGATCAAGAACACTCTCTCTAGAATAAAGAGATGAGGTTTTTGTATTTTTAATCCAAAAATCTCTTTTTTTAGACTCAAATATCGTTTTTAATGAAGTGGGGAAGGAAAATACAGTTTAAATCGATTTTGGGGGGGAAAGTTAGACCAAAAGGGGAGAAAACTTACCTGGGATCGGCCGGGAGGTAGGTGAGGCTGGGCCGATCAAGGCGGTCAAGTTCTGCCTCAATTGGAGGCTCGGGCTCGGGCCGAGGGGGATCGGGCCGGAGGTTGTCGCATCCCGTGTGGAGTTATGCCTTAATTGGAGGCTCGGGCTCGGGCCAGGGGGATCAGGTCAGGGGTTTCTTTCCCTGGGTCGAGTTCAGCCACAGTTTGAGGCCCAAGCTCGGGCTGGAACTCTTCTAGGCCGATTTTAGCACCCAATGTTGGACCACTTCTCGTTTCTTCTCCGTACTTAGTCAAAAACCTATATTTTGTATTTTTAAAACTTTTTTAAAAAATTCCTAAAAATGAAATATCAAATAACTAAGCTTATAATAGAGTTATAAAAATTAAAATAAAATTTAAAACTATTGTGGGTTGCCTCCCACATAGCACTTATTTTAAGTCGTTAGCTCGACTTCTTTTCGGCTTAAGAGGAGGATGAATCCACTAAAGGAAGTGAATCTCCTTTATCTTCTTTTGTCTCTGCACTAGGAGGGTCGGGAGGGATTTTGAGCTCCTCACACTTGGCTTCAATGTCGTTTTTAAGAACGAACGCCTTCGGAAAAAACTTCAAAGTGTTTTCGAGCTTTCTCTTAATGGTTTCCTCGTCTTTTTCACCCATCTCTTTGGGGAGCACGATTTGTGTCTTTACAAAAGACTTTGGCACATCTTTAGGCTTCAATTTAGTCTCTCCCCCGTCCTTATTTACCACAGTAGGTGTCAAGACGGAACAAATATCCTTGAAGACGCCTTTACGGTCCATTTTCGCCGGTTTGGCCTCAAGTTTCGGTTTCACATATGGATCTTCTTCCTTGACGGTTTGGAGATATTTCTTGGTGTCTCCAGGCTCTAAGAGAATTATTTTGTTGATCATATCAGCAACCTTCATTGTTTTTAAGAAATCTATCGCCGGATAGAAGACATCCTTGTTGATCCTCGCGAAAGAGATCCTCCGATTTGGAAAATCAAAGATTGCTCTGGCGGTAGCTAAGAACTGAGATCCAAGTATCAATGGTCTCCACTTATTCCTTTTCATCACCTAAACTTAAAAGTCAGTACGAATAAGACCATTTCCTACACGAACTGTCACATTAGACAAAATTCCATAAGGCGTATCGAACGACGAATCCGCATACTCTATCGAGATTTGCGATCGTTTGAATTCCGAAAGACCTAGCTCTTCTGCCATTGCCAATGACATGAAATTTATGTTAGCTCCTGTTTCACACAAAGAATCATAGATTTTAATACCATTAATGGTACAATGTACCACAAACTTTCCCGGACTATCGATTTTCTCGAGTGGCTTCGTTTTCAGAATCCTCTTGAAAGCTCTCTTCGATTCTCCTTGGTATGGCTTTTGTTCTTGGATTTTTTCTAACTAATCAGCCTTGGGAGTTGGTGTAGAGGTTGGAACGAGCTCATCTTCATTAGAGGAGAAAACATTGCAAAACGTTTTTTGCACTTGCCTCGGCTTGTTTCTTCACTGCTTCCATAGTTTGAGCAACTTGAACATCATGCTTCTGAACATGAGCAACGATTGAATTGTACTTATTTTGAGATTGTTGTAGATGGTATCCATCTTCTCATGGATCTCCTTATTGGCTTGTTTCTGTCCTTCGATGCATTGTTTCATCATTGCTACGAGTTTGTCTTCTTGTCGAACCGGTGCAACGACTTGAGGGAAAGTGAATGCTTCACTTGATAGACTCCCTTTTGATATAATGGTTACTTAGGATGGTATTGAGCTCTTTTTGGACGTTTTTCTGAGGATACACTTGATCTTGAGGGTTCTCCACATTGTTGCTTAGGTTGGACAAATTTGGATGAGATCGATATCCTTGGTTGAATCCTCTATTTCCAAAATTTCCACCAATGTAGTTCACTTCTTCTAGGTACTCCTCTGTATTATCTCCAATATACTCCATCATAGGCTCACCATTAGTATCCACCACGTCTTCAATAGCACGAACTCCTTTTTGAACTTTTAGTAGTTGTGAAACCATGTTCTGAAGCTCTGCGATTTGTTTTGATTCGGTTGATGTGTTGGTGGTACGAATGTTTCCATTGTACCCGGGGCAGCTATTAGCGTCACTAGCATAAAGGTTCTTGATAAGAATCTTAGCTTCCGATACCGTCTTGGTCATGAAACTTTCATTACTCGAGGTATCTAAGGATAGCTTGTACTTTTGATCGATCCCGTTGTAGAAGATGTTCCAAGGATTCCTTCGGAGAAAACACAATTGGGGTAGTCTCTAGTGTACTCCTTAAAACGTTCCAATGCCTCATAGAAAGATTCGGTAAGTCCTTTTTGAAAACCCGAGATCTTGCTTTTTATGAACTCGATCTTTGCTTGGTGTAGAATTGGTTCAAGAAGGCAACTTTGTACTCGTTCCAAGTAGTGATTGACTGAGGGGGCAGCGACTTCATCCATCTTAGTGCCTTGTAATTCAAAGAGAATGTGAATAACTTGCACTTGAAATAATCAGCGGAAACTCCAATTGATCGAGTTGTGCTACATATCTCCTCGAAAGTGTCAATGTGATCGAGTGGGTGTTCGGTGAGCAAGCCATGGAATTGATTTTGCTTCACCAATCCAATGATATATGGCTTAATCTCAAAATCATGCTTTTGAGGATTAGGAGGACGAATTGGATTCCTATCCAAAAAGAAAGCATCGGAAGAGTCAAAATCACAGATGGTTTGATGATTTCGGTGTTGAGCGATTGGTGATGGCCTTTGGTGTGCTGGTTGTTGAGATTGTTTCATTCCTTGGGGAGTAAATAGCTGAAGTATTTGTTGCTGAAGTTGTCGCAACGCAGAATTGGTCAAAAGGGTGATGATCTTCCACTCGCGGTGGAGGTTGTCGGGCAACGCCAATGAGAAGAGCGTTCGGGTCACCGTCTTGAGCTGGAGGATCGTTTTTTGGGTCACCAAAGTTGGCCACAAGGGGGTTAACATCGTGAGGTTGCTGAAGAGAGAAGCATTGGCGTTAGCGAGGGCAGCGGCTTGCTCTTGAGCTAGTCGTTCTTCTTCGGTAACTAGGGCTCGGTTTTTTAGCTCGGCCATCCTTGGTTGTTGTTGTTTTTGTTTTCAAAGTTGTCTCTCAAGTATATCTATCTCCATTTCACGTTTGAATAGATTTCCAGAAGTAGAACTTCTAGTCATACACCTGAAACACGAAAGAAAAACTCAAAGAAACAAATTAGAATTTTTTTATGATTTTAAAAAATTTATAAGAAAAATTAAAATACAGAAAATAAAACATCTTAGGCAGCGACTTCATCCATCTTAGTGCCTTGTCATTCAAAGAGAAGGTGAATACCTTGCACTTAAAATAATCAGCGGAAACTCCATTTGATCTAGTTGTGCTACATATCTCCTCGAAAGTGTCAATGTGATTGAGTGGCAACGGCACCAGAAAACTTGATGTGGGTAAAGTTTTCACCCAACTAATACTAGCTGCAAGTGCACAATAATCACAATAAGTATAGTACGGGATCGAATCCACAAGGACTTGTAAACCGCACGACGAAAACGTTAGAAGATTAAGCAAGCTAAAACAAAATAAAAGAGAGGTTGTCGATGGTGATTAACTAATAAACTAAATAAGCAAATAAAATCAGATATAAATCAATAAAGAAAAGGTTAGGTTTTAGGGAAATCTCATGGAAAACATGCAACGATAAGATAGATGATTCAATAGGGATTTAAGTAAAAACTTTCTTGGACACAAAACACGAATTTATAGTCTTTCCACTGTCGTGACTCTAACCACTATGTTTTACAATCAAATAGACTCAGCTTTCGTTGGTTATTGTAGAATGAAAACATGCATTAAATCGGGCAAGTAATGATAAAGTTCACTTCTCCTTAACTCGATTTTTGGAAGGTTAAGACGTCTAGCTCATCAAATACTAGTTCCGGCAACATAAAAAGTTTTTGGAGAGTATGTTAACCTAAGATCAGATTACTAAATGTGTGGTAAAATAATCATGCATTGAGAAAAAATAAAGATGATATGAACATCCATTTTAAACAATCATCATATTAATATCGAATTATGCACCCATGGATCCCCTTCAACCTAACAAAAGAACTACTCACTCATGATGCACGAAACACAACAAGTATGAATAGATATCATGATGAGAATACTTTTATTAAAGGAGTAAGGTTGAGAAAACTTCTCTATATCGAAGTACAAAGTCGAGATCTTCTCCTTGAAGCTCTTAGAATCCAAAAACAATGAGAAACTTATATATAGCCCTAAAGTCGACATAGGGTTTCATTAAACCGAAAAATGAAGTTTTTGGGTCGCATGATCGGCCAAGCTTATGGGCCGAGCTCGGGCCCAATTTGGACACGTCTTCAGTAAAGTTGATGTAACTTCTTAACCACTGCTCGGAAGGACTTGAAACAAATTTCATATGAAAGATGACTCAAAATGCTATATTTCGACCAAATTTCATCTTCATCAACGGGAGGGTATCCAACGAAGGTGAAACTTCTGATGCATATGTGCTATCCAATTGGAGAAAACTGTTTTTCTTGAGCTTTAGGTGCTTGGCTGATCTTTTGGACTTGGAAACATGTCTTGGACGTGGGCAACTCTTTTTTGGCTCCATTTTGATGATTTGGCCTATATAGACTTTAAAACTACAAATACAAGAAAACTATCTCAAAAAGCACAAAACCGAATAAAAATGTTTAGATAAAATACTAAAATCCGTAATAAAAACATTAAAATATAGAGTATATCAATATCTCACCGGTAGACTACCCGAAGAAAATGGAAATCGAGATTCAATATTTGTTCTGATATGCGTTGGAACTCCTCCGAAATATATCGTCGACTTTTCAATGCTGATTTCCAATCCTGAAAATTTTGCAAAGTCATCAAATACTTTCATAATACCTTCAATTGATCTCAATTTCCCATCCGTAAATACCATTAGATCATCCGCGAAACATAAATGCGTTAATTTGAGATTTTTTCATTTAGGATGATATCCAAATTTGCGAGTTGTCCATGCTCGATCCAGCATATGTGATAGAATATTCATGCATATGACGAATAGGTAAGGAGAAAGAGATCATCCTTGACGGAGACCTCTACTACTCTGAAAATATCCCAACAGCTCTCTGTTGATCTGAATTGAAAAAGAGGTTGTTGTTAAACAAAGCATAATCCAATAAATAAACTGTTCTGGTAGCCTCATAGTAAGAAGTATATTTCGCAGGAAGCTCCATTGTACTGAATCAAAGGCTTTTGAAAGGTTAATTTTCATGGCATATCTAGGCAAGATTGAGTTCTTATGATAGTATTTTACTAGTTCTGTGGCCAGTAAGAGATTCTCCATCAGCAACCGGTTCTTCACAAATGTCGATTGACTCTGAGATATAAACTTTGGGAGGATACCTTTTAGTTGATTAGCTAGAATCTTGGAGATAACTTTATAAATCACATTGCAGCATGAGATTGGCCGATAATCTTTCATCACCTTCGCCTCTTCTTTCTTCAATATAAGAGTTAGAATAGTTGAATTGATTCTTTTCTTTAACGAAAAAAGATTGGATCGCCACTGTGAAATCTTTTCCGATGACCGGCCAAGCTGCTTTGTAGAATTTACTTGTGAATCCGTCAGGTCCAAGCGATTTATTGTTTGCCATTGAGAACATAACTTTCTTCACTTACTCCTCCGTTACCTGCTTTATTAAATTACCTCTCTCCATTTCCGAACATCTGTAATACACCAAGTCTTCAAGGGTTTCGACCGATAATCCTTCAAAATCCTCACGTTCGTGAGTAAGAAATTCCTTGAAATATCATTATGCTTCTCCTTTTATATCATCAATCTTCTTGAAAATCTCCCTATTTGGGCCTTGAATCTCTTTTATTGTATTGATGGAATCTCGTACTTTAATAGCTCGATAGTAAGCGTTGTTATTGCAGTCTCCTACCTCCAACCAATATAGCTTCGACCTTTTTTGTAAAACCCTTCCTCCACGAGTCCATTGATCATAAGCCTCTCCTTCCTCACGTATATTTTGATCGGATGGATTCTGCATGTTTTCCCTTTTGTTTTTCGCATAGCATATGTAGTGCTTCCTTTGCTTTATGAGACAAATATCTGAGTTTCTCTTTGCTTAGCTCGCGAATTTTTGGTTTCAAAGTTTTCAACTTCTTTGAGAAGCGAAACATGACCGACGTAGAGTGAAAAAGCTCTTTAGTCTATGCCCAATGTTTCTTCCATTAATGGAAAAAACCTGAGAGAGAAGTTAGCACGTTCACAAACTTGAATGGTTCTTTAGCCTTAGGTTCTTCCGCATCGAACAAAATTATGCATCGCATGTGATCTGAGCAACCTCCCGCCTCAAAAACACAATACGATCTTGGAAAATCCAGCATTCACCTCTCACTTATAAGAACTAGATCTAATTTCTTTCAAATAAACCCATCATTCCTTTTATTACACCATATAAAAAGAGGTCCCTGAAAATTCAGATCTGAAAATGAACAGTGGCGAGCAACGTTTTGGAAATCCCAAGTACCTTGAGATATAGTAGAAGAATGTTCATTACATGAATGTTCTTCCCCTTCTAATATCTCATTAAAATCACCGAATATAATCCAATTCTTATTCTGAAAACACTGTTCATCATGATGATTTGCAAATCTTCCCACAAAATCCTTCTTTCATCCTCAAAATTAAAGACACAAAAGGAAAGGCGATTAGGGCTTAGAGTTTTCGTTTCGACTACGGCAGGTCTCCACCGCCGTTTCTTCTCCGATGGAGAGTGATATGCTCAAATTAATACCCTAAAATTACTAAAGCAGTTGATGCAGTATATCAGGGGTCGAACACAAGAACTCACAGAAACAAACAATATATTGTATAGTATCGAATCAAGCTAAGCAATTCAGATGAAACAAAAGCAATAAAGAGTAAACGGGTTGTAAAATCGATGGGAGGGAGATAGGTTCAGGGTATTTCTCAGAAAATCAATGAATGCAGACAAACTAATTAATCAGGGTTCAGATTTAGCGCGGTTCTTGAACTCAAATCACTAAGGTATAATTAACCAACTCTTGTTGCGAAAACTATCTAAGTCTAAATCCTAGAATTCCAAATCTCTTTGCGAATCCTAAAGGCTAAACCAGATTTTAGTTCAAGTTTTATTTGTTCACAAAACAACTAAACCAAATCTCTTTGCGAATAGTTATTTTGCTCACTCTAGGTTTTATCAGGTTCCTCAATTGCACTGTCGTGCCTAATCGATTAACCTAAGATCTAAGTTCTAGGTGATCAAGCCAGAATTAGATTTGAGAACAACCTAAAGCGAAGAACTAACTCAGATTATGAACACTAAACAATAAATCAACCTAGCATTCAAAGAAATCCCTTATGAGAACCCTAAACCTAAAGTGGATCTACTTAGACATGGAAATTGAATCAATAAACATGTTTGAATAAATAATCAAATAAAATAGAAAGAGTAACAAGAGGTTTCGAAATCTTCTCTCGGAAGAACAGAGTTTCAGACTTGTCTCCCTTCAAAAGCTCTCGCACAAAACCAAAGTAAAATAAATCATAGCCATGAAAGTGGCTGTATAATCCTATTAAATAACCTAAATCACGTTTTGGGGATTCTTGTAAATAATAAAGTCTTCAGGGCAATTTTGCAATTCTTCAACTCTTCATTAAAGTCATGATCGTGTCTGCTGTAGTGAGTATCGACCGATACTAGGCAGTATCGATCGATACTGAGGCTTCAAATCGGGTACTCAGCTACAGGAACTTCTGCTTTGATCCAAAATGCTCCAGAAAGCTTCAATATCTCCAATTATGCTCTAAACGTGCTAAAACATGTAAAAGACTCTAAACTACTACAAAATAGTATAAAGACTCTATAAAACGGACTTATATCTTGGCTTAAAAGGGGTAAAAGCCATGATATATCAGAGAGGCAAACCTCGCCGTTGGTAATGGAGAAAGCTCCTACGGAAGCAAAACAAACAGATTCGTGGGCTAAAATCGTTCAGAAAAATAAATCTCTGAATAAGTATGATGTTCAAATAACGGTGAAGGATGGAGTTGGTTCAACAGAGGTGCCAGAGGAGGTGTTTGTGGACTCTGTACCGCTTTGTGAGGATATTTTGATCAAAAATGTATGGCAACAGCCCCCCACGTCGCAAAAATTCATTCAATCGTAAACAAGATATGGGCTTTAGGTGACAAAGCATAGATTATTGACATTCATGTTATCAATTCAACAACAATGAAATTCAGGATTTGTAATCTTGATACTCGGGCTACAGTCCTAAGGAGAGGTATGTAGAATTTAGCAGAAATCCTAGTGATTATGTCAAAGTGGACTCCTTTTGAAGAAGAAAAGTCTCTTAAGGTAAAATCGGTTCCGTTGTGGGTGCACCTGAAAAAGGTACCTATGGAAATGTTTTCGGAGAAGGGATTGAGCTTCATCACAACTGCAGTAGGAATTCCAGATAGACTTCACCCTGAGACAGCTCAATGTGTGGACTTCAAAATTGCAAAAGTCTTTGTTAAGGCCGACCTAACAAAGGAGCTATCGAGAGTCATGAAATTCAGCACCAATGGAATAACAAATGAGGTTGAGTTTAGTTACCCATGGCTGCCCCCTAGTTGCTCGAACTGTGGTAAGTGGGAACATCTCCACACAGTATGTTTAGCTGGAAGAGAGCCGCACGTGAAGCAGAACACTCCTGATTCAGGAAAAAATCAGGATTCTCTGGTCATCGCAAGTAGCGAGGAAGTTTCAGACAAAGAACAGTTGATCGATTCTCTGGCCATTGTTGTATCTGAAAGTGAAACCTCAAAGGCAATTGTGGTTTTTGAAGGAGAAAAAACAATCTCGAACTCAGAGCAAGAGGAAGGTGAATGGTCTAGAGTATCACCAGCAAAGGCAGGAAGAAGCCCAAACAAAAACGGAAATGCCTTGGCCTATGGTCAAGTATCGATCTTATCGTCATGATATGCGGCCTTAAGTGACAAGGAAGCAGATCAGGAGGACATAGATGTTGGGCCCGGATTTAGCACCCTAAATCCATCCCGAATAAGCATGCTCAACAATGAAAGCTCTGCCCACGACGAGGTCTCATGAGACTGTTTACAAGCTGAAGTAAGAAAGACACAAGTTAAAACAAGCGTGCTGGAAGCAGTGAGCATGCTGGAAGCAGCGAGTATGCTGGAAGCAGCGAGTATGCTGGAAGCAGCGAGCATGCTGGAAGCAGCGAGCATGCTGGAAGCAGCGAGCATGCTGGAAGCAGCGAGCATGCTGGAAGCAGCGAGCATGCTGGAATCAGCGAGCATCCTGGAAGCAGCGAGCATCCTGGAAGCAGCGAGCATCCTGGAAGCAACGAGCATCCTGGAAGCAGCGAGCATCCTGGAAGCAGCGAGCACGAAGGAAAGAAAGCGAGCTCGCAAGAAGACAATAGTACAAGCTCGGACAAAGTTCAAACCTGGTCAAACACAATTACTTCACTTCCTAGAATTAAGCCTTACATTAAAGTCAAAGATTATGGATTTAATTCTATAATTAGTTCAAACCTGGTCAAACACAATTACTTCACTTTCTAGAATTAAGCCTTACATTAAAGTCAAAGATTATGGATTTAATTCTATAATTAGTTCAAACCTGGTCAAACACAATTACTTCACTTCCTAGTATCATGCAGTTATCTTTTCTGAGCTTGTATAAATTTGAACATCACCTTCATTGTAAAGGGGAACCGAATTCTTGGAAAGCAAAGCAATATACAAACTTTTTCTCTAAATCTTCTAAGTCATTCTCAAAGACATACAACCTGAAAACCAAGAATTGAGGTTGTGAGATTCTGCTCTCACAATTTGGCGCCGTCTGTGGGGAGAAGCAAAACAATTTCCTTCTTCTAACCCACGAAGTTTATCATTCGAAAAAGGATAATGTCGAGCACAACAAGCGCAACAGTCACTGCTTCATCCGGAGCTATGAATACCTTCATTCCACCATCCCAGCCTGATAATACCGCTCCGATGAGCTCGGATGGGACAACAAACGTTCCCATTACCACCTCGGAAGCGAACATCACATCTGGGATCAACGAAATTGTCGTTCCTTTGGGACATGCAATTGTAAACCAGCCAGCTCCGGATCAAATAGCTGAGATCCGGAACCTGATATCGGTTCTCATATAACAAAATCGCCTAATCGCAGCTCGCCAAGACGACCTAGAAAGAGTGGTTCAGGCAGGAACGATCGGGCGACCTGTTCCCCGACCTGATAACGTGGTCGAAAATCCTGCCCAGCTGGGCCAAGGATTCCTGCTTCAACCTTAATATAATTACGGGAATGGTTCAGGCTCAGCCAGCATGCCTGAATTTGAGTCAATCAAGAAGTACTATGACGACATGAGTGCGGAGCTCCAGTGGCTGAGGTCCCAGATCCACGTTGCTCTGAGCTCCGCACCGGAGATCGATCGGATGATTGATGAAGTCAATCAGACCCCTTTCACCTCACAGATTGCGAGTCCCCAGCTCGGAGATATCAGAAATATCTGACTTCCCCGATATAAGGGAGAAACCGACCCCAAGGCATTTATGAGGAGTTTCAATTTCGCTTTCTCCAGGGTGCGGCTTCTCGAGAGCGACCTCGAGGCAGCGCGCTGCCGTTTCTTTGCTGAAAACTTGACGGAATTGGCTCTGGAATGGTTTACCTCCTTGGAGCCAAACTCGATTGATAATTTTACCCAGCTTCAAGCATTGTTTTGAAGCAGTATTCGGTGTTTATCCAAATCGAGGCCTCGGAGGCTGACTTATGGGTACTTACTCAAAAGCCAGGTGACTCGTTGCGGAAGTATATTGACAGCTTTAAGGCCGTTAAGGCCAAGATTGGCAATTTATATAACCCAACAGCCCTGAATGCCCTTCAAAATGGATTGTTAAAATCCTCAAAATTCTTCGAGGAGCTCACAGTCCGGGAGCCGGAGTCACTGGATGATGCACTACAAAGCGCCTCTCGCTGGATAATTCTCGAGGAGGCAGTGACACATACCTGGGAGGAACTCATGGAATACAATGAATTTGAAGAAATATTACCATTACAATGAAAGATATTTGTAAAATGGAACTACGAAAGGCTTGATCCCTTCTCAGGGTACGTAGGCAACCTCACAAGGGTGCAGCTACTAAAATAAAAAATTCTTCTCTTGAGCTTGCGAAAAGCAGCCTGAAGTTTCTCAGCTTCTATCTACAAGCTAAAAGCTTACTCCATAAATGAACATCCTTACGAGTTAGCGCATGCTACAACCTAGCATCACTCAACTTTGCGTCTAAATTGCAAGGTCACAACATTTTTAGTCTCTAAATGACAACAACCTTTACGTCTAAACTGTTTAGGTTGCATGCATGCCTCTAAATGGCTTCGACCTTGCATCTTAAAATCGCCTGGTCAGCTCCCTAGGTCTCTAAACGACCTGGGAGCAGGGACTCTAAACGGCATGGGTCCTTGGCTGAAAAACTATCTTTGACCCATTGAAAGATGTTAGCCTCTAAACGGCTTCGACCTTGCGTCTTAAAATCGCATGGTCAGCTCCCTAGGTCTCTAAACGACCTGGGAGCAGAAATTGAGACTGCTAAAAGCATCATGAAGTTCTTCAACTTCCATCTCCAAGCTAAAAGCTTAATTAATTAAATGAACAGCCTCACAAGCTAGAGCATGCTACCAGCTAGCATGACTCGACTTTGCGTCTAAATTGCAAGGTCACATCTTTTTTAGTCTCTAAATGACAACAACCTCTACGTCTAAACTGTTTAGGTTGCATGTCCGCCTCTAAACGGCTTCGACCTTGCGTCTTAAAATCGCCTGGTCAGCTCCCTAGGTCTCTAAACGACCTGGGAGCATGGTCTCTAAACGGCCCGGGTCCTTGGCTGAAAAACTGCCTTTGACCCATTGAAAAGTCTCAGCCTCTAAACAGCTTCAACATTACGTCTTAAAATTGCTTGGTGGGCTCCATAGGTCTCTAAAAGACATGGGAGCAGGGTCTCTAAACGGCCCAGATCTTAGGCTGAAAGACTGCCTTTGATCCATGTAAAAGTGTCAGCCTCTAAATGGCGAAAATGATAATTCTAAATAAATTCGAACAGGACTTAAAGATCAATTGGATCTCGAGATTGCAAGACCGCATCCTCAGTGACACATCACTAAGGATGTTGGGGGGGGGGGCTACTGTTGGGTCTGGATTTAGCACCTTAAATCCAGCCCGAATAATCATGCTCAACAATGAAAGCTCGGCCCACGACGAGGTCTCATGAGACTGTTTACAAGCTGAAGTAAGAAAGGCACAAGTTAAAACAAGCGTGCTGGAAGCAGCGAGCATGCTGGAAGCAGCGAGCATGATGGAAGCAGCGAGCGTCCTGGAAGCAGCGAGCATCCTGGAAGCTGCGAGCATGCTGAAATCACCGAGCACGAAGGAAAGAAAGAGAGCTCGCAAGAAGACAATAGTACAAGCTCGGCCAAAGTTCAAACCTGGTCAAACACAATTACTTCACTTCCTAGAATTAAGCCTTAAATTAAAGACAAATATTATGGATTTAATTCTATAATTAAGTGTAGTATCATGCAGTTATCTTTTCTGATCTTGTATAAATTTGAACATCACCTTCATTGTAAAGGAGAACCGAATTCTTGGCTAATAAAACAATAGTATACAACTTTTTCTCAATTCTTTCTAAGTTCTAAAACACATTCAACCTAAATCAAGTCAAGGATTGAGGTTGTGAGATTCTGCTCTCACAATAGAGGTGAATCTTTGTGCTGGAAAGGAAGATGGTTCAGAAAATAATGAGAAAACAGAGGGTGCTCGTGAAAACAGAGAAGAAGACCCAGGAAAAACGAGTGTTGATGATGTAAGTTCTGCTGAGAAAATTGAGGATGATTCGAACTTGGCGCATAGGACAGAGCCATCTTCATCACATTCACCAACCCGAATAACTAAGGGTGAACCACCTACGGATCCCAATGCCCAAAAAGCAAGGGATTTAAGTTCAAACACTCAGCTAAGACGTTCCTCTCGAAAAAATACTTAATGTCGGGTTTTTTCTGGAACATACGCGGATTCAATAAAGACTCTAAGCACACTGTGGTCCG